>LR812526.1:32615413-33321781 GCA_903798195.1 Danio kyathit | reverse complement strand
TTAATACTTCTGTATAAATGTTTATTGCTAACATTTCTATGAACATGATTTGATTATAACTGCAGATCAATGACAGCGTGACAGTGTTACAGCCTACTGTAAGGTCTGCAATTATATAAAAGAAATAAATAAATGCAACATATATGAACACGCACAACCCCTTACAGTCTTCGATATGTTACCAATTACAGATAAATTACACACACCATACATATAGTCCTTATTTGAGTTAAAAATCAACACGCAACATATACAGTAGCCCACAGTCAGAGCAAACCTCTCATCTGTATCTTTAACCTTCAACAGCACATGTAGCCTCTGTTAGAGAGTAATTCCGTCATTCCGTGTTCATAATACTCCAAAAGGCGATGATAAACATGGCAGTTTGTTCATGATTCACGAAACTATTTGCTCCTGTGTTTTGTTAGGCTTCTCCTATTTTTCGCGATTCACTCTCGTGTTTGCCCTTTTTTTTTCTGAATGGATCAGATGTTAAAGACGCTTCAATAATCACACACACGTTATTATCATCAGCTCAAGAAGTTCGTTATATCAAATAAAGACGCGATCGCAAGCTCCCTGGAGAAAGCGAAAACCACTCGCACTTTTAGATGGCCTCGTGAAACAACAACAGGACACGGCAGATTCTTGGCTTTGTGGCTGTTCATCAAGACAACGACAAGGTTTGTTTTGAGCCCGGGTCATCCATGGATCGTTATTATATGCATATAGTTGTCTCGGCTGTGTATTAAAAATATGGCGGTTCCTTTTGTTTTCATTCTGGCTAGCTCCACGAGATCATGACATCTCTGTAAACCAATCACCGTTCAGCTACGCGTGTAGCTCCATCTTTTGGTACCCTTTCTCGTCTTTGGTACCCTTTGGAAAGGGTGCCGAAAAAGTGGTACGGTACGGTACGGTTCAGTTCGGTACGCTTTTGACAGTGGAAACGGCCATAAAAGCATACCGTACCGTACCACTCAGTGGAAACGGGCCATTATGTGCACACAAAAGATTCTCATAGCTTCATAATATTTCGCTTGAACCACTGAAGACACATGAACTGTTTTGAGGATGTTTTTTTTTTGCCTCCTTTTTTTGACTTTTGAATGAGTTTGGACCACTGCTATTTAAGGAGGTTGAGGGAGCTCTCAGATTTCCTCCACATTATCTTAGTGTTCTGAAAATGAACAAACAGGTGCTTCTCATTATCACTCAAGCACCAGTCTTAAAGTGCAGTTTTCGCCCCATAGACGGACTGGAAACGCAAGCTCGTGCGACAAGTTTTGCATTTGCTGCATTGCAAAGTTCAAGCTTTGTGAACTCTGACCTGTGAAATTGCATCACATGACTGCGAGAGACCAATCGAAGATGACCTCAGTTTACAGAAATGAAAAATAAGGACCAATCACTCGTTTTCTTTTTTTGTCTAATCAGCTTGTTTAATCCTGCCCCTTTTCGCAGTGCTGTACAACAGAATTTGGCATGCTCAAACTCTAGTGTAACTGCGGCATCACCCGGTTCATGCGGCTCTTGGCCCCACCTCACTCGCTACAAACATGATTTAAATTTTTTTGGTGAACTAACACATTAATCCTGATCTGTACATGCACAGTTTGGCCACTACTGTGAACTGTTGTGCATCATAAAATCGAGGGAACGCAAATGGTCATTAGATGCACATTAATACCAGTTCAAAACAGTAATCTTAGCAGACCTCTCATTATTAGATCATTGAAAAGGCATATTAATACAGGCCTATGACCAAAATATTATGATCCACACTTGTCCACTTCCATAACTCCAGATACATAATTATTCTGAGCCTCAAGGCCAAATGCTCAAATGCTTGTTAGATGGTATGGCAATGCTTGAAGAGTGTGCTACAAACAAATCTGATGCTGTACTTTGTACAGAAATAAGGATAGTAAACTTTGAAATCTGAAATGTTGCAATGGTTACCACAGTGTCTATCATCACAACTTTGTGAGCCAAGTTGTGTCCCATAAACGCAGAGGATAAAAATGTTTGGGATTCATTTTGATATTTAAATGTGGTTGTGGTACACCCTCCCCCCCTACAGTTCACTGCTACACACAAAAAATAATAAATATTAAAATAAATACATTTATATTCATGTTTTTTTTTTCTCATGATTTTGTTATTTCACCCAACACATGGTCACAAGTTATGATCGAATACTCTGAATAAATGCAGAACCGTTTCTATTTTGAATGTAATGTTGCAGTGTTTGTGAAGCTTGGGAAAATCAATCAACAAGCTGAATAGACCTGTTACACCAGTAAGGCAGATTAATTGATGTCTTGCATAATATTCAAAGCAAAAACAAATAATTACTGCTGCTACAATGTCAAAGACTGAAGTGTCTGTCAGGAAAGTGTGTGCTGTCGTTAATAATTAAGTGTCAAAAATCAATTTACCGGCTTTCACCCACAATTAAAATTTAAAGGGATGGTTCACACAAAAATGAAACTTTACTCACTATTTTCTCACCTTCAACTTATACCAATCCCTTATGAGCTTCTTTATTTTCTTTACAAAAATAGATATTTTAAAGAAAGCAAAGAATTTGTAACCATTGACTTGCATAGTAGGAAATACAAATACTATGGATGTCAATGGTTTTTAGCTTTCTGTTAAATATCTTCTTTTGTGTTCAACAGAAAAAAGAAATTCAAACAGGTTTGAAACCAGTGAAGGGATGAGAAAATGATGACGGAATGTTCAGCCTTGTCATAATTGTCTTTTATGATGTGCAGCACGAATACCTCTCTTGAAATCTCACAAAATGTAGTTTACACCTATTAGCAGCGTGTACATTTCCCAAAGGGTTTCACAGCATTTTAAAACCTTTTTTCTTTTAGGTTCAGAGGAGAATGAAAGAGATGAGGGGGAATCCTCCTTTGAAGAGAGAGATGAAGAGGAAGTGGATGTTGAGGAAGTAGAAGTGTCGCATGACTCTGGTGGCTGCGAGGCCAGAGAGAAAGCAGAGGAAGATATCGATGTGGATGAAGAGAAGAGTTAGGACGTGGTTGTCTCCCATTTTATGCAGAATAGCATCATTAGAGTTTTCTATGATCTATTTTACTGGTTTCTGAATAACTAAGACTCTGTGTGGTTAAGGATCAGGGTTTAACTAATGTCTTCATTGTAGATGGTACTTAAAAATCACCATGAATATTCGAAGCGTGCACTCCTCTAAAAACATCTAGTTTTCTTAAGATTTCATCACATTTTACACTTTAATAAATTCACGGAGAGGGCTACAGATACCCAAAACACCCGTTTTTATCTCTGAACTGACTGTTTAAAGCTTGGGATTAGTTTTTCTTTTGCTAGTTTATTCTTTTCTTTTCATTTATGAAATAAAGTAGCATTGTCTGTCACTTACAAGTGTATTCTCATCATAGGAGTTAATATAATCATGACCAGCTGTAAAAAAACAAAAACACCATATATTTTGATGTACATTTTGGTTAACTGTGTGTCCCTTTTATATTCTCGTCTACAGAACTCCAACATCATGAAGCAACATGTTTCCTTGCCTTCTTATTGTTCTTAAATTCTACAACCGCATTTTAGTAATAATGAAAACAGGCAGACGTTCTGAAATGCACTTCATTCTGAACCAAAACTAGGTAACTCAGGGATGTTTACTCTTACAGGTGTGTTTCCCTTCAAAAGATTCATTCATTGGATTTTTGTCTTTAATACATAACACCACAGGAATGTTTGTGCGCTGATGGACTTTTAAATAATCGTTAGTTTATTTCACCGTGTTTACATAAGCAGCTATTGTCCTGACACTTCATACCTCTTGCTATGATGTTTGGTGTCATACGATTTCTGAAACTACTTTTGTCATTTAAGTTGGATATCTACACACTGTCAACACGTGCACGCTAGCGTTTATTCACTGCAAAGTGCAGCTGTAATCTTATTTAAATGAGCAAAATAGTGGCAAGGCCATTTTGTTGTTGTTTTTCATGATGTGTGCACCTGTTTTTAATTAACTGCTTGGATAATATTGTAAAAATAGTGACTATGTAAACATTCGTTTCATTGACTTTTCTATTCATATCATTTATTTCTGATAGTCGTTCCACCTTTCCCTTGCAATAATATATTTTCCTTAACTTTGGTCAGTCAGTCGTTATAGAGGGAAATCAATATAAATGTTTATTATTGGAGTTCATATTAAGGAAACTGTTTTAAAGACATATTTTGTTTACGTTGGTTTTGAGTTTCGACCTGTAAAAATCTGGTTTAAAAAATGAAATGCTGTTAACTCATTGTAAGTATGTTGGGTTGTACTTCTTCCGCAGGCCAGTGGTTTGTAAATAATCTGTTCCCTTAAAAAGGGTTTATAATTTGTTATTGAGCTATTAGAGGGAAATTGACCTACAATATCAAAGAAAAGCTATATTTTGTGTGCTAAATTTTATAGCGAACTACAATTTTTAAATTTGTGTTTGGTTTTTTTTTTGTTTGGTTTTCCATGTCAAATAAAGGTTTGTCTTTTCATTCAGAATGTTGTGTGTGGGCCTCCATTTTCTTATTCTCCAAGAAATTGATAAACTGAACATCTGTAATGTTTTCAGGTTATGAACGTATTTATCAGAATATTCACAGGCCAAAATCTGGCATATCACCGGGAACCCATGACTGGAAGTTTTGAAGATATTGGCAGATTTCACTTCTTTTCACGTGAAGCTTCCTTGTAAAACCCAGCATTTTAAAATTAAATCAGGTTATTTAATATATATATATATATATATATATATATATATATATATATATATATATATAATTATTTTAATTAAGCAAATTTAAAATTTGCATTTTAAATTTATTTTAAAATTAAGCAAATAAATACTATTAAATTGCTTGAGTAAAATATAGTGTTCACATTTATTATATGTAAAAAGATTTTTATTACATATAAAGAGGTATTATTGCCTATACATATTAACTTGCTATTATTTCCTTCATTATTAAATCTGTCCAATTAAGATCGTTCAGCAAAGCCAGCAAGCGAGTATCTGCTATATTGACTCTGTCAGATAATAATGACCGATCGATAGAAAACTATTCAGTCTATTATATTGAATGGCGATCGGAAACAATGCTTCCTATTCACCCGCCTCAATCGCAATATTTGTGAAATAGTAAACACTATTGTTTATTGTGTACAATATTTATCAACAATATATATATATATATATATATATATATATATATATATATATATATATATATATATATATATATATATATATATAAATATACAGTATGCAAATATTGAAGAAAAATATTTACAGTAATTCACCCTACTGTAAATTTATTCTTTTAAAGGGTGTAGTACATTCAAAGAGGTCAGATTGACTTACTTCCGGTGAGATTTGACCCATATTTTCATTCATATTTTTACAGTAAACTAATAATTTTCATAAATATTTACAGTAAATCACCCTACTGTAATTTTATGATTTTAAAGGGTGTAGTACATTTACAGAGGCTGGACTGACTTACTACAAGTGAAAATGTACCCATATTTTTATACATCTTTTTACAGTAAACTAATAATTTTCAGAAATATTTACAGTAACTCGCCCTACTGTAATTTTATGATTTTAAAAGGTGTAGTACATTCGCATAGGCTAGACAGACTTACTGCAGGTGGATTTTACCCATATTTACATTCATATTTTTACAGTAAACAAATAATTTTCAAAAATATTTACAGTAATTCACCCTATTGTAATTTTATGATTTTGAAGGGTGTAGTACATTCACAGAGGCCGGACAGTCTCACTATGCTTGAGATTTTTTCTATTTCTATTCATATAAATATACAGTATGCAAATATTGAAGAAAAATATTTACAGTAAATCACCAAACTGTAATTTTGTGACTTTAAAGGGTGTAGTACATTCACAGAAGCCATACTGACTTACTACACTTGAAATTTTACCCATATTTTTATTCATATTTTTACAGTAAACAAATAATTTTTAAAAAGATTTACAGTAAATCACCCTACTGTAATTTTATGATTTTAAAGGGTGTAGTACATTTGCATAGACCAGACAGACTTACTACAGGTGAGATTTCAATCATATTTTTATTCATATTTTTACAGTAAACAAATAATTTTCATAAATATTTACAGTAAATCCCCCTACTGTAATTTTATGATTTTAAAAAATGTAGTACATTCCCATAGGCCAAACAGACTTATTACACTTGAGATTTATTCATATTTCTATTCATAGAAATATACAGTATTCAAATATTGAAGAAAAATATTTACAGTAAATCACCCTACAGTAAATTTATGCTTTTAAAGTGTGTAGTACATTCACATAGGCCAGACTGATTTGCTACAGGTGAGATTTTACCCATATTTTCATTCATATTTTTACAGTAAACTAATTATTTTCAAAAATATTTACAGTAATTCACCCTACTGTAATTTTATAATTTTAAAGGGTGTAGTACATTCACAGAGGCTGGGCTGACTTACTACAGGTGAGATTTTACCCAGAATTACATTCATATTTGCACAGTAAGCAAAAAATATTTTTAAATATTTACAGTAATTCACCCTACTGTAATTTTATGATTTTAAAAGCTGTAGTACATTCGCATAAACCAGACAGACTTACTACAGGTGAGATTTTACCTCTATTTTTATTCATATTTTTACAGTAAACAAATAATTTTCATAAATATTTACAGTAAATCACCCTACTGTAATTTTATGATTTTAAAAGGTGTAGTTCATTCACAGAAGCCATACTTACTTACTACACTTGAGATTTTACCCATATTTTTATTAATATTTTTACAGTAAACAAATCATTTTTAAATTTTTTTACAGTAAATCACCCTACTGTAATTTTATGATTTTAAAGGGTGTAGTACACTCCCAAAGGCCAGACAGACTTACTACAGCTGGGATTTACTGATATTTCTATTCATATAAATATACAGTATGCAAATATTGAAGAAACATATTTACAGTAATTCACCCTACTTTAAATGTATGCTTTTAAAGGGTGTAGTACACTCATAGAGGTCAGATTGACTTACTACAGGTGAGATTTTACCCATATTTTCATTCATATTTTTACAGTAAACAAATAATTTTCATAAATATTTACAGTAAATCGCCCTACTGTAATTTTATGATTTTAAAGGGTGTAGTACGTTTACAGGGGCTGGACTGACTTACTACAAGTAAGATTTTACCTATATTTTTATTCATGTTTTTACAGTACACAAATATTTTTTTTAAATTATTTACAGTAAATCACCCTTCTGTAATTTTATTATTTTAAAGAGTGTAGTACATTTGCATAGGCCAGACAGACTTACTGCAGGTGGGATTTTACCCATATTTACATTCATATTTTTTACAGTAAACAAATAATTTTCAAAAATATTTCCAGTAATTCACCCTACGGTAATTTTATGATTTTGAAGGGTGTAGTACATTCACAGAGGCCGGACAGACTTACTATGCTTGAGATTTATTCCTATTTCTATTCATATAAATATACAGTATGCAAATATTGAAGAAAATTATTTACAGTAAATCACCAAATTGTAAAATTGTGACTTTAAAGGGTGTAGTACGTTCACAGAGGCCAGACAGACTTACTACAGGTGAGATTTTACCCATATTTTCATTCATATTTTTACAGTAAACAAATCATTTTCAAAAACATTTACAGTAATTCACCCTACTGTAATTTTATGATTTTAAAGGGTGTAGTACATTCACAGAAGCCATACTGACTTACTACACTTGAGATTTCACCCATATTTTTATCCATATTTGTACAGTAAACAATTAGTTTTTAAAAATATTTACAGTAAATCACCCTACTGTAATTTTATAATTTTAAAGAGTGTAGCACATTTGCATAGACCAGACAGACTTACTACAGGTGAAATTTCAATCATATTTTTATTCATATTTGTACAGTAAACAAATAATTTTCATAAATATTTACAGTAAATCCCCCTACTGTAATTTTATGATTTTAAAAAATGTAGTACATTCCCATAGGCCAAACAGACTTACTACACTTGAGATTTATTCATATTTCTATTCATAGAAATATACAGTATGCAAATATTGAAGAAAAATATATACAGTAAATCACCCTACTGTAAATTTATGCTTTTAAAGGGTGTAGTACATTCACATAGGCCAGACTGATTTGCTACAGGTGAGATTTTACTCATATTTTCATTCATATTTTTACAGTAAACTAATTATTTTCAAAAATATTTACAGTAAATCACCCTACTGTAATTTTATGATTTTAAAGGGTGTAGTACATTCGCATAGACCAGACAGACTTACTGCAGGTGAGATAGTACATTCACAGAAGCCATACTTACTTACTGCACTTGAGATTTTACCCATATTTTTATTAATATTTTTACAGTAAACAAATAATTTTTAATTTTTTTTTACAGTAAATCACACTACTGTCATTTTATAATTTTAAAGAGTGTAGTACACTCCCAAAGGCCAGACAAACTTACTACAGGTGGGATTTACTGATATTTCTATTCATATAAATATACAGTATACAAATATTGAAGAAAAATATTTACAGTAATTCACCCTACTGTAAATTTATGCTTTTAAAGGGTGTAGTACATTCAAAGAGGTTAGATTGACTTACTACAGGTGAGATTTTACCCGTATTTTCATTCATATTTTTACAGTAAACAAATAAAATTCATAAATATTTACAGTAAATCGCCCTACTGTAATTTTATGATTTTAAAGGGTGTAGTACGTTTACAGAGGCTGGACAGACTTACTACAGGTGAGATTTTACCTACATTTTTATTCATGTTTTTACAGTACACAAATATTTTTTAAAATTATTTACAGTAAATCACCCTTCTGTAATTTTATTATTTTAAAGAGTGTAGTACATTCACAGAGGCGGGACTGACTTACTACAAGTGAGAATTTACCCATATTTTTATTCATATTTTTACAGTAAACTAATTATTTTCAAAAATATTTACAGTAATTCACCCTACTGTAATTTTATGATTTTAAAGAGTGTAGTACATTCGCATAGACCAGACAGACTTACTACAGGTGAGATTTTACCCAGAATTACATTCATATTTGCACAGTAAGCAAATAATTTTTTTTAAATATTTACAGTAAATCACCCTACTGTAATTTTATGATTTTAAAGGGTGTAGTACATACCCAAAGGCCAGACAGACTTACTACAGGTGAGATTTTACCCAGAATTACATTCATATTTGCACAGTAAGCAAATAATTTTTTTTAAATATTTACAGTAAATCACCCTACTGTAATTTTATGATTTTAAAGGTTGTATTACATACCCAAAGGCCAGACAGACTTACTACACTTGAGATTTATTAATATTTCTTTTCATATAAATATACAGTATGCAAATATTAAAGAAAAATATTTACAGTAAATCACCCTACTGTATTTTTATGATTTTAAAAGGTGTAGTACATTCAGATAGGCCAGACAGACTTACTACAGGTGAGATTTTACCCATATTTACATTCATATTTGCACAGTAAGCAAATAAATAAAAAAAAACATTTACAGTAAATCACCCTACTGTAAATGTATGCTTTTAAAGGGTGTAGTACATTCACAGAAGCCACACTGACTTACTACACTTGAGATTTTACCCATATTTTCATTCATATTTTTATAGTAAACAAATAATTTTCAAAAATATTTACAGTAATTCACCCTACTGTAATTTTATCATTTTAAAGGGTGTAGTGCATTTACAGAGGCTGGACTGACGTACTACAAATTAGAATTTACCCATATTTTTATTCATATTTTTACAGTAAACTAATTATTTTCAAAAATATTTACAGTAATTCACCCTACTGTAATTTTATGATTTTAAAGAGTGTAGTACATTCGCATAGACCAGACAGACTTACTACAGGTGAGATTTTACCCAGAATTACATTCATATTTGCACAGTAAGCAAATAATTTTTTTTAAATATTTACAGTAAATCACCCTACTGTAATTTTATGATTTTAAAGGGTGTAGTACATACCCAAAGGCCAGACAGACTTACTACAGGTGAGATTTTACCCAGAATTACATTCATATTTGCACAGTAAGCAAATAATTTTTTTTAAATATTTACAGTAAATCACCCTACTGTAATTTTATGATTTTAAAGGTTGTATTACATACCCAAAGGCCAGACAGACTTACTACACTTGAGATTTATTAATATTTCTTTTCATATAAATATACAGTATGCAAATATTAAAGAAAAATATTTACAGTAAATCACCCTACTGTATTTTTATGATTTTAAAAGGTGTAGTACATTCAGATAGGCCAGACAGACTTACTACAGGTGAGATTTTACCCATATTTACATTCATATTTGCACAGTAAGCAAATAAATAAAAAAAACATTTACAGTAAATCACCCTACTGTAAATGTATGCTTTTAAAGGGTGTAGTACATTCACAGAAGCCACACTGACTTACTACACTTGAGATTTTACCCATATTTTCATTCATATTTTTATAGTAAACAAATAATTTTCAAAAATATTTACAGTAATTCACCCTACTGTAATTTTATCATTTTAAAGGGTGTAGTGCATTTACAGAGGCTGGACTGACGTACTACAAATTAGAATTTACCCATATTTTTATTCATATTTTTACAGTAAACTAATAATTTTCATAAATATTTACAGTAAATCACCCTACTGTAATTTTATTATCTTAAAAGGTGTAGTACATTCACATAGGCCAGACAGACTTACTACAGGTGAAATTTTACCCATATTTACATTCATATTTGCACAGTAAGCAAATAATTTTTAAAAATATTTACAGTAATTCACACTACTGTCATTTTATGATTTTAAAGGGTGTAGTACACTCCCAAAGGCCAGACAGACTTACTACAGCTGGGATTTACTGATATTTCTATTCATATAAATATACAGTATACAAATATTGAAGAAAAATATTTACAGTAATTCACCCTACTGTAAATTTATGATTTTAAAGGGTGTAGTACATTCAAAGAGGTCAGATTGACTTACTACAGGTGAGATTTTACCCATATTTTCATTCATATTTTTACAGTAAACAAAAAATTTTCATAAATATTTACAGTAAATCGCCCTACTGTAATTATATGATTTTAAAGGGTGTAGTACATTCACAGAGGCGGGACTGACTTACTACAAGTGAGAATTTACCCATATTTTTATTCATCTTTTTACAGTAAACTAATCATTTTCAGAAATATTTACAGTAATTCACCCTACTGTAATTTTATGATTTTAAAAGGTGTAGTACATTCGCATAGGCCAGACAGACTTACTGCAGGTGGATTTTACCCATATTTACATTCATATTTTTACAGTAAACAAATAATTTTCAAAAATATTTCCAGTAATTCACCCTACGGTAATTTTATGATTTTGAAGGGTGTAGTACATTCACAGAGGCCGGACAGAATTACTATGCTTGAGATTTATTCCTTTTTCTATTCATATAAATATACAGTATGCAAATATTGAAGAAAAATATTTACTGTAATTCACCCTACTGTAAATTTATGCTTTTAAAGGGTGTAGTACATTCAAAGAGGTTAGATTGACTTACTACAGGTGAGATTTTACCCATATTTTCATTCATATTTTTACAGTAAACAAATAAAATTCATAAATATTTACAGTAAATCGCCCTACTGTAATTTTATGATTTTAAAGGGTGTAGTACATGCCAAACTGACTTACTACAGGTGAGATTTTACCAATATTTTTATTCATATTTTTACAGTAAACTTAATAATTTTCAAAAATATTTGCAGTAATTCACCCTACTGTAATTTTATGATTTTAAAGAGTGTAGTACATTTGCACAGGCCAGAAAGACTTACTACAGGTGATATTTCAATCATATTTTCATTCATATTTGTACAGTAAACAAATAATTTTCATAAATATGTACAGTAAATCACCCAACTGTAATTGTATCATTTTAAAGGGTGTAGTACATTTACAGAGGCTAGTTTGACTTACTACAAGTTAGAATTTACCCATATTTTTATTCATATTTTTACAGTAAACTAATAATTTTTGAAAATATTTACAGTAATTCACCCTACTGTAATTTTATGATTTTAAAGGGTGTAGTACATTCCCATTGGCAAGACAGACTTACAACACTTGAGATTTAATCATATTTCTATTCATATAAATATACAGTAAGCAAATAGAGAAGAAAAATTTTGACAGTAAATCACCCTACCGTAAACGTATGATTTTAAAGGGTGTAGTACATTCACAGAGGCCAGACAGACTTACTACAGTTGAGATTTTACTCATATTTTTATTAACATTTGTACAGTAAACAAATAATTTTCATAAATATTTACAGTAAATCACTCCACTGTAATTTTTTTTATTTTAAAGGGTGTAGTACAATCTTATAGGCCAGACTGACTTAATACAGGTGAGATTTCACCTATATTTTCATTCATGTTTTTACAGTACACAAATATTTTTTTAAAATATTTACAGTAAATCACCCTACTGTAATTTTATCATTTTAAAGAGTGTAGTACATTCACAGAGGCGGGACTGACTAAATACAGGTGAGATTTTACCCATATTTTATTCAGATTTTTACAGTAAACAAATAATTTTCATAAATATTTACAGTAATTCACCCTACTGTAATTGTATGAATTTAAAAGGTGTAGTACATTCGCATAGGCCAGACAGACTTACTACAGCTGGGATTTACTGATATTTCTATTCATATAAATATACAGTATGCAAATATTGAAGAAAAATATTTACAGTAATTCACCCTACTCTAAATGTATGCTTTTAAACGGTGTGGTGCATTCAAAGAGGTCAGATTGACTTACTAAATGTGAGATTTTACCCATATTTTTATTCATATTTTTACACTGAACAAATAATTTTCAAAAATATTTACAGTAAATCACCCTATTGTAATTTTTTGATTTTAAAGTGTGTAGTACATTCACATAGGCCAAACTGACTTACTACAGGTGAGATTTTAACCCTATTTTCATTCATAATTTTACAATACACAAATAATTAAAAAAAATATTTGCAGTAATTCACCCTACTGTAATTTTATAATTTTAAAAGGTGTAGTATATTCCCAAAGTCCAGACAGACTTACTACACTTGAGATTTACTGATATTTCTATTCATATAAATATACAGTATGCAAATATTGAAGAAAAATATTTACAGTAAATCAACAAACTGTAATTTTGTGACTTTAAAGGGTGTAGTACATTCACAGAGGCCAGACTGACTTACTACAGGTGAGAGTTTACCCATATTTTCATTAATATTTTTACAGTAAACAAATAAATTTCAAAAATATTTACAGTAATTCACCCTACTGTAATTTTATGATTTTAAAGAGTGTAGTACATTTGCATAGGCCAGACAGACTTACTACAGGTGAGATTTCAGTCATATTTTCATTCATATTTGTACAGTAAACACATAATTTTCATGGAGGTTCAATGCTAAAATTTGTCACAAAAGAAGATGAGGTGGCATGATCCAGCACTGCTCCAGAGGCACCAGCAGCTGCACAGACACAGAGACAGGGTGCAGAACTGAGGACCGTCGATTTCTATAGGTACAGAGAGGGTTTTATTCCTTACCTTTTGTAAATGTTTTAAATTGGGAATGTTTCTGCAGAAGACATGTCAGTGTTTATTTTGATGTAAACTATTATTTTGTAATGTAAATATTTGAATGTTTAAGTTTAATTTTGAGTGTTTAAATGCATATTTATGTATATAAATAATTAAATACATGTTTAAATACATATGTTTGTGTGTTTTTGTTCCTCTGTGGGGGCACCACAGTAAAATTTTGCATAGGGCACCCTTTTGACCAGCAGCGCCCCTGCACAAATGGCACCCGTTTCATAGAATGACTCAACAGCAGGGCATCCAGTATGATGTCATCACTTTTACTGAGGAGTAGAAACATGACACACACATTATTTATTACCGACATCAACACACACACAGACCGACGTAATATCTGAAGCTCATCTCAGCTCCTAATGAGCATCACAAACTGCGCTGATCATAAGTAACACAGACTTCTTCCTGAATCAGTCATTTATAAGGTGAATGTACAGTTAGATCCTCTCAAATATGATTTATGCCTTTGTAAATATTTAAAGAAATTTATCTTGTGTGCCTACAATGTTTTGCCTTTAAGAAAAATAACGGACATGTCGCTGTGAATCCATCAAACTTTCTGTTTTTAAAAATAATTTTCAATTTTAAAGCTTCTAAGACAAAGACATCTGAACTTCACTATACAGCTGGGGTCATCTGCACTTATACCTTTTAATTCAGTCAGAAGTCTTGATGGTCAGCTGTCCTTCAGTGGTCACATAACCTGCATGATTGTGCAAGCTTTGTTTCTTTACACAAAATTAGAAGGATTAGACACTTTGTAACAGAGCAGGCTGCATAACTTCTTGTCCAAGCACTTGTGATTTGTATATTAGACTACTGCAATGTTCTTCAGGCTGAACTTCCATCATCGACTGTGAAACCTCTTCAGAAGATCTAAAATGCTGCAGCTCGTCTGGTCTGAGCTCTATTTAGCCCAATAGAGTCCTCTTCACACATTAATGTTAGAGGAAATTCACACTGGATTTCTTTTTTGTTCCACTGAAACATGGTGAGTTTGGGTCTCTTTTTCTTTAGTTTTTTGGAAAATCATAGTGTTAATCCTGCCATTATATTCTTGGATTGTGTGTATTTATGTTTTGGAATTTAATACCAGGGCTGTAATCTATTTCAGCTACATTTAATTCATTATTCATACATTTAGTTCATAATAATACTACACATACAGTGATAATTTAATCAGCAATAGAATATGGGGTCTATTTTCTCCATATTTTTTTAATGCTCAGTAATAGTTTTTCAAGCTTGAATCCAACCGAAGGATTCAAACTGCTTTATTCTTCAGGGAGAATTACTATAACATTGCTTTTATCCTTTCATAATCATCTTTGGTGGTTTTGAAGTATTTTGATGTACTGTAAATCAGTGGATATTGTTTTTTAATAATAAGTGTGTGACTAAAAAATGAATAGAAATATTAAAATGTATGTTTTTCTCTAATAGCCTTAAGAGATGTCAGCGGAGTAAAATCAGCTCCTCTTTCACCAAAATCCACCATCAAACCTGCAGTCCGGAGCTCTTCCCCATCTACACCCAGTGTTTCAGAGGAACTAGCTAATCAATCCAGGTAAATCATGTCACAAATATGACCACACTTCATCCATTTTACAACTCCAAATCACAATAGACATTAATCTGTCCGTGAGAACCAAAACATGAAGCAGAGATGGTTGGAGCACATCTCACACACTAGCTGCTGTTTTAAATGCTCCGATGTTTAGAATTTGAATTGATAATCTCTCATTTATTTATCAATCTGACAAACATCTTAACCAAAGATTAGATTTACTTTGTACCTCAGTTTGGTAGAAGGTTGAATGAAAGTTCACCACCAGCCTTTGGACTATTAGAGATGAAAATGAAGCTGATTTTCTTTCTCCTATGGCACTATTAAAAAATGGCGTAACACTTTATTTTGATGGTCTATTTGAGTATTAGTAGACTGTCTGCTTAATTTCTGCTTATACTGCTCCTTCAACAGACATTTAACTGACTACAAGAAACTTTGTAAGTACAGGTCAACTTTCACTAACCCTAACCCCAACCTAACAGTCTACTTCTAATGAGAATACTCAAATGGACCATCAAAATAAAGTGTTACCTCTTTTTCTTCTCCTTTTTCCTATGGAACCCGTTGCTTTTAGCGTAGTTGGAAATGTTGCAAGCAGGGGCGTAGCAACCAGGGGGGGGGCAGGGGGGGATACATTCCCCTCACTTTTAGAGACAGACCATTTAGAAACTGGTGATTAAGAATGTAAACTTTTGAATTTCATACAGTTGCCACCCAACAACCCCCCCCCCCCCCCCCCCCCCCTCCACTTTTAAAATGTCCACTACGCCCCTGGTTATAAGAAAGTAGTAATGTAAAGGGTTGAACAGTCTGTTTGTAGTAAACGTGTTTTTGGACACTGATAGTGTAGTTTGCGCAGACACACTGAGGTTTTTTCAGAGTACAGAAGTCTGAATCATCCACATTATTTCATACGCTTCCAAAAACACATGAATAAAAGTAGACTGTTGAACCCTTTACGTTATTACTTTTTTACAACATTTTCCTATAGAACTCGTTGCTTTTAGCGTAGTTGGAGATGTTGTAAGAAAGTAATAACGTAAAGGGTTGAACAGTCTATTTGTTTAGCAAACGCTGGACATTCGTGTAGTAAACGTGTTTTTGGAGGCGTATGAAATAATGTGGAGGATTCAGACTTCTGTACGCTGAATAAACCTCAGTGTGTCTGCGCAAACTACACTATCAGTATTGATTTTGAAGGAACACCACTGAATATTTTGTTTGGGAAGCACAATTGTCATGAGGGCAATAAATACCCAACGACCTTATTAAAACTGGGTGCTCTTATTGTGAAAATGCAGATGTTTTGTATTGAATCTCACATTCTCATGTTACGATGTTTGTATTTTAAAACACTTTTAAAACAGCTCTGATTTCACAATAAAACATTGGAATTTTATATGGAGGATTTGCTTATGTCACAGTGACTGATATGTTTAGGTTTTGGGTCAGGTAAGGGGCAGCTCTGGAGTTTATTCTTAAAAAGTGTATTTCTAAAAGTGCACCTTAATGACGCCAGAGGCAACTGCCGTGTGCGTTATAAATGACTGCATGCTGTTTTAAACCTCATGCCAGATTTTTGTCACTGGGGCTAGATCACAATAAAAGCCACATCACAAGTGAGTTCAAAAATATATATTTTTATTACAGACACAAAAACAACTGTAACAATAAAGAAGTGAATAATACAATAAGAAGACACTATATATTTAAACAAACATAAACAAGTAAAATAAACACAACAGAAGCAAAGGTGTCAACTGGCTACTCCAGCATGAACCAGTCGTGGTAAGGCATCTGTCCTAGAAGAATTCTGTGCTCTGGATTCTGCTGCAGACAAGCCCACATCAGATCACAGCATTCTGTGAAAAAGAAATGGAGAGGTGAGATTATTATTATTATTAGTATTATTATTGTTATTATTATATTGTTGTTAAACTGTTTTTTAGTTGTTCTTTGATAAACATCTCACCTTGAGAGACGGTAAATTTGGACCAGTCATGCTCAAGGTAGTACAGGTCATAGGTCGATGGGAAATCTCCATGCAGCATTGTGAAGAGGAGAATGCCAAGAGAATAGACTGTCGCTGGTGTGGCTTGGTAACATCCTCTTTCAAAAAACTCTGGCGGGATGTACGCTTCTGTGCCTGGAGGAGAGACATTTAGTTTAATCTCTGTGTTAGCATCATGTTGATATATATACCAGATGGGTTCACAGTCATATTTGCTGAGCATGTGAACACCAATGGCCAATCAGTGGTGTTTAACAGCGCTCAAATGGACATTTTTAAAATGTTAGTATCGAAGTCAATACTTTGACAACCCTATTCAAAACACCTACCAGAAAAGGTACTGTATGCTGATTCCTTCAGGAAATCTCCGCACCCGAAGTCGATCAGCTTGACCTCCAGCGTGTTTGGGTTCACAAGCAGGTTTTGTAGTTTTATATCCCTGTGGAATACCCCCCGGTAACAGCAAACATTGGCAGCATAAACAGCTTGGTTCATGATAGTTTGTGCCGTTTGCTCGCTGAGGACGCCTCCGTTCAGTTGAAGGAATGCCTCCAGGTCCATGCTTGGCGTAGGCCGCTCCATGACCATGACATAATGGTTTTTGAAGACCTGCCAATCTAGGAGCTGAATTATATTGGGACACCTGGAGCCACTGCTGGCCATATTTGCCAAGGTGATCTCTAGAGGAAGTGGCTGGTCATGAGACTGAAAACAGAATAATAATGTTAGTTTTCAAACAAGGGTTTTTAACCACATATTGTTGTCTAGTAATAAATATAAGTCATTATAAATTGAAAACAGCGACTGAGAAGAGAAAAACTGAAAGTGTAGTCTACTTACAGAGCTGAGATCTTGCCTATTTGATGTCTTCTGGGCAAATTTAACAGCCACCTGTTTAAAGAAATAAGCGAATAATTAACGTGTGCATCGAGATCATTTCATTCAAATCATGAACAGAGACAGAGAGTCAATTTGAATTCTAAGCAGAAACGTCAAAACAATGAAAGCATGCTTCTGATGATGCTCTTTAAATAGTGAACTTCATCAAAGGATTTGAGTCTACAAAAATGAATACCTGCAGACCATCCTGTATGCGGATCCCTTCAAAAACGGAGCCGAAACCTCCTTCACCGAGCTGCTTTCCAAGCTTGTAGCGGGAGCTGATGTTATCTGTTAAAAATGAAGAAAATTTAGCTGACTGGACATAAAATGTTATTCAATTATAAACCAAATAAAAACACAGAGTTTACAACAAATAAGACTTTCTGCATAACAAAAAATATAGGAAATGAAGGAAGTGAAAACTTCCTTACTCTGTTAAACACCATTTGGGAAATATTTGAAAAAGGAAAAAAAAATCACAGGAGGACGAATAATTTTAACTTCAACTGTATAATTTTAGAAAGTTTGATAAGCCTAAACAAATGTTATGAGTTAGCAATAAACTTACTATTGTCCAAGCAGTTCCCATCATCTGCTGTAGGACTCACTGCAGAATCAGGGTCAATGGCACCTGTAGACTTCACAGCGGAGTCATCGTGTGAGATCTTCTGATTCAGTGGAGGATCTGAGTCTTCATCCAGTGCAGAATCAATGTCAACTTGAACAGAGTCTGCGCTGATCATTTCAAAGATGCCATCTGTTGAGAACTGCTGGCTCACTGGAGGTTCAAAGCTGTTCACTTCAGATTTTACAGTGGAGTCCAAGTCTTCTTCTGCTGGAGCATCATGAACTGAAGGTTGGAGAACCTCCAGCTCCAAATTGTTCACAGCAGTGTGGAAGAATTTTGAGCTACTGATCGGCTCGTCCTGAAGGTCATGGATCTCCAGCACAGAGGGTTGATCTAAAAAGGAGAAGGAATACCATTACTATGATTCTATAACTTTTTTGACTTGATATTTGACAAGTTTATTTGCAAAAACATTACTCAGTGTATTTTTTATTTATGATCTTCATGGTTTTTGTGCATAAAAGTGATAATTAGCTAAATAAAAAGTATGTGTAAACTATATATCTAAAGCCAAAGCTCACTGGAAAAATCCTAACACAATTAATTATGAATTTCTTCTGTTAAACACAAAACTACATATTCTGAAGAATATTCCTGAAATCAGCAGCCATTAGCCTTCATTGTAGGAACTCAAAATACTGGAAGTCAATGGCTGTTTTCAGTATATCTTATTTTGTGTTCAACACAAGAAAGCACCTCAAACAGGTTTGAGGAGTAAATGATGACAGAATTTTCATGTTTATGTGAACTGTCCCTTTAAGAAACTACCTTTCTAAAATATTTTCCAGTTAATTTTATTTCTGATCTTTAAACAGCTACTCTGATGTTTAGTGTGTTTAACAGTATATTTTAGAAATTAAAAGTATTATCAAGAGACTAATTTACTCATTTACCATCAACTGTAGCTCTTCTGGAGAAACAGGCGAGGAAGAGGGAAGAAAATTTTAAGTTCTTCTTTTTCTTTCTCTGTCTCCCTGCCTGTTCTCTTGCATTGGTGGGCGGGTCCTCGGTTATCGGATGAGGATGGTTATCTGTCGTGTTGCCGGTGGGTTTGAGTGGCTCACAGGGTGGTTTGTGTGCACTCTTGATACCAAACGCTTTCTTTAAACGGGAAATCAACTTTGAAAAGGCCATTTTATCACCGTTGTGTGGAGTCGCAGTAAGTACTGATCTACTACTAGACATCCAAAGAAGCTAGTGAGAGTTTCTGATACATTCAATAGTTTTAATCTGTCTTCGATGATGTCAGAGTTACACAGTTCCATTTTGGAATGCGAAAGAACATTTTCAAAACACGTGGGGACTTTTTAAAACAAAATAAACATCTAATGCAGGGCAGCGCTACTGACTGGCTAATTCGCCTTAATGTGCCCACACACATACACGTGATTTTATATATATATATATTATTATTATTATTGTAGTTAGGCCTATGTTTTTGCTCAAACATGCACAACTTTTTCTGCGTTTTGCTTATTATTACTACCATATAGGCCTACAGTATGTATAATTCATTATTTCGCCTTGGCCTTGAAAGAAAAAAAAAAAAAAAAAAAAAAAAAAAAAAATATATATATATATATATATATATATATATATATATATATATATATATATATAGTAGCTCATTTAAATTATTTTATATTTTCATTATCAATTATACAGTAGTTTTTAACATTATTATTATATCGTTTTTCTTAATAACTTATTTTACAAATAGTTATCATTAGAAAAACTGAATGATTGTCCCTTGAAAACATAAGTATTAATCCCACACATTGTACCCCACGCAACCGCATTTACATAAAGTTAGATTATTTGATTGTAATAGATCCATAAAAAAATAAGCACCAAGTAAAAAACATGCAGAAGAGAAAATAAATAGAAGAAAAACTGGACAAACACAGGTAATTTTATGTAGGCTACTGAATGAATAATGATATAGGGTAGTAACGGAAGTAAAAGTTGTGCTAAAAAAGCTATTCTGTTTAGAAATGTGTTGAAAAAAAATTCTCTCCATTAAACAGAAATCAGGGGAATAAAATATACAGGGGGGCTAATAATTCTGACTATGTAAAAACTGAAAAATGTGTATCTTTATGTATTATTAATAAAGCAAATGTTTAATAATATTTTGCTTGTATATTTGTTTTCATTAGATCAGTTTTAAGCTTTTATGTAGTTAGTGTGCTTCACCCATTTCACGTCCATTCTTTTGGGGGAAATAATGAGAAAAAAATGCAAATTGTAAGTAATAAACAATAAACAAGTATTAATTGGGAATTAATTGGGAAAAAATATAATCTGAACCTCAGGTGCATTCACACAAACAAATCACATAGTAATTTACTTGCTCATTTCTTTCACCTTTTGTTGATATTATGCCCTCAGCTTTTCATGCATTCTTGAACCAGTTTCAGACACAACTCACAACACCTGAAATCAACACCAGAGACAACAACAAACCATGAAATAGAAATGAAACAATAAAATAACAACATAAACAGACAGCCATAGAGTTTGAAAGACTGTTTATTATTCTCAATATTCATTTATTAATGTGGTTGTAAAACAATTTCTGGTTTCCCCCACAAGCCCAAAGACATGTGGTACAGGTGAATTGGGTATGCTAAAATTGACTGTAGTGTATGTGTGAATAAGTGTCTATGGGTGTTTCCCAGTGATGGGTTGTGGCTGGAAGGGCATCCACTGCGTAAAAACATATGCTGGATAAGTTGGTGGTTTATTCCGCTTTAGCGACCCCAGATTAATAAAGGGACTAAGCCGAAAAGAAAATGAATGAATGTTTAGAGAAATAAGACCACACTTTCTTTTTCTCAGTCAGTTGTTGGTCATGTCTTATATTTAGATTTTCTTTGTTTCTTAGTTTGGTAGAAGGTTGAATGGAGTTCACCAGAGTCAGACCAACTTTAACAGAACATTTGAGCTATTACAGATGAAAATGAAGCTGATTTTCTTTCTTCTAGTCCTGTTAAAGAACGGTGAGAAGATTCTTTTTTTCTGTTAATTTTAGAGGTTTTTGTGGTTAGCTCCATCATACTGAAACCATCTAGGACTGCATTTAATTCCATGTTTTAAATGTAATCACTGAATTTGTATCTTTTAGCTAAATTTAAAAATCTGAATCTAAAGATTAACATTTATTCTTTTATTAGTTCTTAAATAGATTGGTATTATGTCAATTGCCATTTCTCACGTAATCTATAATAATTTACATTATAACATCACAAAACACATACAACAATGAACTGTGATAACTGTAAATAAGCTGTGACTGGGTGTTTTTAAAATGAGGAAACATTAATGTTCTGTGAATGTGTTTCAGGAATGAATCTGACCGAAGGACTCAGTGTCTCTTCATTTTCAGGGAGAATTACTTTAAGATATTTTTTTGACCCATATTATAATCCATATGAAATAAGTTGCTGTAAGTTAAATCAGTTGCTGTGCTACTTCATTGTGAACAACAGAGGACTAGTGGACTCTCTGTATCAAGAAAGAGTATTCAGCTTTTTTTTCAGTGGAGTATTTAAAGTAATACTTACTCCAGTGGAGTACTTGAAGTTATATGACTTTAAAGGGTGTAGTACATTCCCAAAGGCCAGCAGTGGTGTAAAGTAACTAATTACAAATACTCAAATTACTGTAATTGAGTAGTTTTTCTCAGGAATTTTAATTTACTGAGTAGTTTTAAAAATGTGTACTTTTTTAGTGCTGTATCTGTACTTTTACTCCACTACTTTCTTTCAACCTGCAGTATTTTTCTTGTCCATGCGGATTAGAAAAAACAGTCCTGTGATTCCTGTCCAATCAAATGGCACATAACGTAGAAGTTATATCACATCATAATGAACTACCTCAAGATGTGTGCACTTTATAATTGCAGCAAACTGTTTGGAAGTATTAAAACTGTCCATGAAGATGTTCAAAATCTTTACACGCATTGACCCAGAGACTGTTTAGATGCATGTCACTGATGAGAAGAAGACAGATGTTTACTGTATGATGACCAAAATGGCTTTAAACACCCAGCAGGCACAAGACGTCAACATGACGTCTGATTGACCTTGCTCTCTAACGTCATGGGGACTTTGCAGAACTCATCAGAACTCAACATCAGGCCAACATCAATATCCAATGTCCAACCTAAAACCAACCAAATATCAACGTCTAATGATGTTACAGCTTGACATTTTGTGGACGTTACCCCTATGACATCTATCAGACGTTGGATTTTGGTTGCCATTCCTGTCGAATAAATGTCAGTATTTGACATCAATATGATGCTGGTCTAAGATGTTGGCTCGACGCTAGATTTTGGTCACTTTCTAGCAACCTAAAATCATCCAAATATCAACGTCAATTGACGTCATTATTGGACATCAAAATAAGGTTGTCCTTAGCTGCTGGCTTGACAATTTATTTTGGTCACCTGACATTACAACCTAAATGTCTTATGACGTTGAGTGCCTGCTGGGCAATAACTAAATGCACTACAGAATGTTACGCTTACACACACATGCACAAATTACATGTAAACATATCAGCTTTTGAAAGCGTAATACTCACTACTTACTACTCTTGAGTACTTTTAAAAGGGCTACTTTTTACTCATACTTTGAGTAATATTCACAACAGATACTTTTACTCTACTTGCACTACATTTTTAGGCAAGTAATTGTACTTTTACTTGAGTATGATTTTTCAATACTCTTTCCAACACTGAAGGCCAGACAGACTTACTACACTTGAGATTTATTCATATTTCTATCCATATAAATATACAGTATGCAAATATTGTAGAAAAATATTTACAGTAAATCAACTACTGTAAATGTAAGATTTTAAAGGGTGTAGTACATTTACAGAAGCCAAACTGACTTACTACAGGTGAGATTTTACCCATATTTTTATTCATATTTTTACAGTACACAAATAATTTAAATAAAATTTACAGTAATTCACCCTACTGTAAATTTATGATTTTAAAGGGTGTAGTACATTCCCATAGGCCAGACAGACTTACTACACTTGAGATTTATTCATATTTCTATTCATATAAATATACAGTATGCAAATATTGAAGAAAAATATTTACAGTAAATCACCCTACAGTAAATTTATGCTTTTAAAGTGTGTAGTACATTCACAGAGGCCGGACTGACTTACTACAAGTGAGAATTTACCCATATTTTTATTCATATTTTTACAGTAAACTAATAATTTAAAAAAATATTTACAGTAATTCACCCTACTGTAATTTTATAATTTTAAAGGGTGTAGTACATACCCAAAGGCCAGACAGACTTACTACACTTGAGATTTATTGATATTTCTTTTCATATAAATATACAGTAAGCAAATAATGAAAAAAAATATTTACAGTAAATCACCCCACTGTAAATGTATGCTTTTAAAGGGTGTAGTACATTCACAGAAGCCACACTGACTTACTACACTTGAGATTTTACCCATATTTTCATTCATACTTTTACAGTAAACAAATAATTTTCAAATTTATTTACAGTAAATCACCCTACTGTAATTTTATGATTTTAAAGAGTGTAGTACATTTGCATAGGCCAGACAGACTTACTACAGGTGAGATTTCAATCATATTTTCATTCATATTTGTACAGTAAACAAATAATTTTCATAAATATTTACTGTAAATCACCCTACTGTAATTTTATCATTTTAAAGGGTGTAGTACATTTACAGAGGCTGGACTGACTTACTACAAGTTAGAATTTACCCATATTTTTATTCATATTTTTACAGTAAACTAATAATTTTCAGAAATATTTACAGTAATTCACCCTACTGTAATTTTATGATTTTGAAGGGTGTAGTACATTCACAGAGGCCGGACAGACTTACTATGCTTGAAATTTATTCCTATTTCTATTCATATAAATATACAGTATGCAAATATTGAAGAAAAATATTTACAGTAAATCACCAAACTGTAATTTTGTGACTTTAAAGGGTGTAGTACGTTCACAGAGGCCAGACTGACTTACTACAGGTGAGATTTCACCTATATTTTCATTCATATTTTTACAGTAAACAAATAATTTTCAAAAATATTTACAGTAATTCACCCTACTGTAATTTTATGATTTTAAAGGGTGTAGTACGTTCACAGAAGCCACACTGACTTACTACACTTGAGATTTCACCCATATTTTTATTCATATTTTTACAGTAAACAAATAATTTTTTATTTTTTTTTACAGTAAATCACCCTACTGTAATTTTATAATTTTAAAGAGTGTAGTACATTTGCATAGACCAGACAGACTTACTACAGGTGAGATTTTACCCATATTTACATTCATATTTGCACAGTAAGCAAATAATTTTTAAAAATATTTACAGTAAATCACCCTACTGTAATTTTATAATTTTAAAGAGTGTAGTACACTCCCAAAGGCCAGACAGACTTACTACAGGTGGGATTTACTTATATTTCTATTCATATATATATATATATATATATATATATATATATATATATATATTTAAGACGATGTCCGAGAAGACGTTAATAACATTAACATCCGTCGTAACCATATATGGTTTGCCTAGATCGTGTGTGCTGGATTGTGTGTGCCTGAAACGTGTGTGGTTCTGCGGGCCTGCAGCTGGATTTATCTCTCACTTTACCAACTGGCGAAAGTGAAGAATTTAAAAAACCTCGAGGGAAACCAGCCTCAGTTGGGCACGACCATTTATCCTTTGGCCAAACGTCTTGTGCAGAGCTGCAGGTGCTTTTTGAAGTGCTCACTAGCACTTCATAAAGGAGTGAAAGATTATTTCAATGTGGTCATGTCAATGTCACTGACCCATGAACATTTCCTAGCTTGTTATCAAACTATTTCATAACTTTAACAAGAGGTAATTCAATCATAACTTAATGTTAAAACAGTATTTATCGATGGTTCTTTTTGGATTCTCGAAAGTTATAGAATTCTAGCTATAGAATTTACAAATGTAAAACAGCCTACGTTGGAACCATTGTTTTTGATTACATCCCTTAAAATGTTCTATATAAACTAAAAAGCAGTTAACTACAACTCCTGAAGACGAGTTAAAACTGAAAGCATTTTGTAACTTAAACATGTAACGTTATCATTATTTATTTAGCCTATTTATTTTTCAAAATACGAATCACAAGGACCAGCTAAAAACGGTTTCAGCTAAAATCTTGTTCACTGAATAACAAAAACCCACATACATCTTGGATGATCTGGCCGGTGAGTAAATTAACTTAAGTTTTTATAATTTTTATCCTTTTAAATGGGCCTTTCAAGAGTTTTTCGTGCCTAACCACAAGAGGGCAGTATAACAAAGACAATAACCAAACAGAAGGTGGTTCTTCTAAGTTGCTTCCATAATGAAAGAACAAAGAAGCATTTCAATATGTAAGATTACTATTATTTACCTTCTCAAATGAACAACAACAACTTTCATGTAGAATATTGGGATTCCATCCTTTTTTCCATACAGGGTTTGTTTTGACTTGTGTTCATGATGCGCCTCCAGACAGGACAGGCTCATGGTTATGGGGGTCTGAGGGACTGCAAAAGCGATGAGATAAGCTTTCCTAAGCAGCAAAGCAGAGTGATGTCATTGTCAAAGGCTCTTATCTCCATTCAGATGCCTGTGCATTGACAGCGCACGTGAGCTGATGCTTTCTATGTTTTCATAATCAATCTTTACAGGCAGCATTTTCTGAGATTTAACTTTCAGAGGACAAACACCTCCACTACATGAATAAAACTGAGCACAGATTTCCTTATATTATGGAAATGTGTGATCCACGGGGTAAACTTTACTTGGCCCTCGTCACCTCTGGCTGCATGTTAACCAGTAGCTCAGATCTTGACATAAGCGAGGTCAATGTGTAATGAAGCTCAGAATCGAATGGAAACAGCACAGCTCTGCAAACAGCCGAAGGGCAGGCATTTTTGGGCAGGCCTCAACAGAGGAGTGCCGATGTTGCAATGGTACACTTAAAACCTTTGATTTCATGCTTAATGCAATGCTATAAATATTCCACCAGCAAAGGCCTGCCCTTATTGTAAATGCAAAGCAGCCAGTGGGAATAGAGCTGTAGTGCTGTTATAGCACAAGGAGATATCACGCTTTATAGAGACTGAAGAAAATATGTGACCTTCATGAAGCAAAAATCACTGTTCAACCCTCTCAAGTAAGATTGGAATAGTAGTGTATACTGTATTAAATTAAATTAATTGAGCTCTCATTTGGAAAGGGTAGGGATTATATTTTTATTGTATTTTATTTGTTTTTGAAAATATGTTTTTGAATATAAATTATTTTTAATCATCAATACAATATTTTATATTTATAAAATATTTCAAATTAAACATTAAGACACACAAGACTGACACAAATATCCTCCACATTTATACTGCTCTTGTGTGTTTTACTGCAGACACAGTGAATCTCAAACCCTTTTACATTCAATTCATGAATTAATGATATGCATTATTTCCATGTTGTTGATCATGTGCGCTTTGAGACTCTTTGTATCTCATGTTGCTCTTTTGTCAGGATAAATAATTGAGGAACAGAGATTCTGGTTTTAACATTTGTTTCCTTTCGCTATTTTAAAAAAGATTCTAATATTAGTCTGTGTTTTCTGTAAAATATCCTTAATACCAGATTGATCAAATTAGATCAATAAAAATGATCAGGAATGCAGTAAGGCTTCATTTGTTAATGTTATATAAAGTATGAACAATACTTGTACAGCATTTATTAATCAGAGGTCAGCATTTACTAATGCATTATTAACATCAAAATTCATGCTTGTTAATGTTAGTTACAGTTTTTTACAATCGCTATGACAGTTTGTTTAATTTAACAAGTTATTTAAACTCTTAACGCACTAATACACCTAAAACACACAATTGGCAAAACGGTTAGTTTTTTCCAATTGCTAACACGCAATTTTTCAAACTAGTCTGGTTTTTATCAAAATACTTAACACAATTCACAAAACCACACACTCAAACTGCAAAATACCTCATATATCCTGCAAAATGAAGCACTGCAACTGAAACTACACATAGCATTGTTAAAATTAAACTTTTGCATGAAATGGCACACACTTCATTCATATTACCAGATTTTTGCTTAACCAACTACACACTGTTGGGCATAATGAAAAGCACTCCCAACTTTAAAATGCTTTGCCATAATACTAAAGTATGTATCAGATTGTTCACATGCACAGAAATATTTGCAGGTACACACACACATGCTGTTGCAACATTTTTTTATTTATTTTATTCTTTTATTTAAATTTATTTTATTTATATATAAAGTTGAAGTCTGAATTATTAGCCCCCCTTTTTATTTTTTTCCCCAATTTCTGTTTAACGAAGAGCAGATTTTTCAACACATATCTAAACATAATAGTTTTAATAACTCATTTCTAATCACTGATTTATTTTATCTTTGCCATGATGACAGTACATAATATTTTACTAGATATTTTTCAAGACACTTCTATACAGCTTAAAGTGACATTTAAAGGCTTAACTAGGTTAATTAAGTTTAATAAGCAGGTTAGGGCAATTAGGCAAGTTATTGTATAACGATGGTTTGTTCTGTAGACTATCAGAAAAAATATAGCTTAAAGGGGCTAATAATTTTGTCCTTAAAATGGTTTTAAAAATTTAAAACTGCTTTTATTGTAGCCGAAATAAAACAAATAAGACTTTCTCCAGAAGAAAAAATATTATCAGACATACTGTGAACATTTCCTTGCTCTGTTAAACATAATTTGGGAAATATTTAAAAAAGAAAAAAAAATTCAAAGGGGGGCTAATAATTCTGACTTCAACTATATATAGAGCTTGGACAATGCAGGCTAAATATTTTCCCCCCACAGTAAAGTACATTGTACAGGAAACTTGTGCAGTTCATGAATCGCTGATGTCATACACTAAGTAAACAGGTGTCACCCAACTGATACACTATGACATGGGGGTATACTACATGTGTACATGAAATTTTGGTTACATACAGTACCTGATCTCCAGTCTAAAGGTCCGGATGACAAAGGTGACTCAAAAAAACAACTCAAGTTTAGCTGCACTCTCTGTCCAGCCTCTCGCATTGTCAGCCCATAGCTGATGGCATGATTTACTAAGGTTGCTCTGATTTCATTTGAAAGTGTTTGTCTTCTTTGGCCATGAAGTCCTGCTCTACCCCTACCTCTCACTCTTCCTCCAATTAGTTCATGTAGTATCATTTTGAATGGCTGTGTTGATAGTTTTGAAATGGCAAACATGTGACTTTATGTCAGATTGTTGTGTCTTATGCAGAGAACTGTTCTCAGTGCATTTAAAAAGTGTTATTTTGAGATTCAAAATGTGTGTAAAGCAGAAAATGTGTTTAGACTTTTGGAGACCTGAGAATAAGTTTTTGCTCTCTGTGTGTCAGTTTAGGCGATGCGGTGGCACAGTAGGTAGTGCTGTCGTCTCACAGCAAGAAGGTCGCTGGTTCAAGCCTCAGCTAAAATTGTCCTTAGTGTATGTGTGTGAATGAGAGTGTATGTGTGTTCCCCAAAGATGGGTTGCAGCTGGAAGGGCATCCATTGTGTAAAACATATGCTGGATGAATTCATTCTGCTGTGGCGACCCCAGATTAATAAAGGGACTAAGTTGAAAAGAAAATGAATGAATGAATGTGTCAGTTTAAATAATTGTGCTGTGCACGTCATTTTAGTGTGTTAGCAATTGGAAAAACTGTAATTTCATGCTCAAAATCACACATTGTAAACTAAACCCCAAAACTAATGTTCAAATTACAGTAATAAACTAACACAATACACCATATCTAACAAAACATTGCAAACATGTTTTAAAATCAAATAATTATTCAAAACACTAACACATGTTCTCTTCCAACAGGAACATTTAGTCAATCTTAACACATTGACCAAAAACACTATCATCAGCTGAATTTACAGAAACATCATTATTGTATGTGTCAGGTCTGCCCTTATATTTAAAGCCTCTCTACATTTCTGTGTTGTTGGGTTTAGTAAATGCATGCATTTTGTTTCTTTTGCTGCAGAAATTCAATACAAAAAATGAACGACCATATCAGAGTAGCTTTATCAAATGTACAGTTTATGTAAAAAAAAAATAAAAAATACAGACACAGAATTGCTGCAGTACAGACTTCTGCATTTAGCCACATGTTCTCATCCACATCACACCTGATATCTTCTCTGGCAAGGCATCGTGGGAAGAATCTTTTGGCATGCCTTATCCAATAAGCTGTTTCTCATTGGCAATGGAATAAAATACAGGGAATATATTTGTGTTTCAATTCACAATATGAACAGCTGTTCTCTTTGACTTTAGCCTATATAAGTTCTGTTTAGAACATGATGTTATCTGTTCTGACATACCGTGTGAAAGCATTTGTAAATTTGACTGTAAAATGACATTGTTTTGGTCTTGGTTGAGCTTGTGTGTAAAAGAAGTTCATTTTTTATTTTTTTTTGGACCAGAACAGCCTGATGCCCTGTCATTTATAGGCCTATACTACAGTGAAGCAGTGATTAGTTAGTGATAAGTTAAGAAATTAGTGTTTCCACATTTGAGGAGTGTGTGTGTGTGCAACCTTGTGAATAAGTGTTGCATTTTGAAAAAAATGTTTTATACGATTGAAAACTGAGCTCAAGGCTGAGTCTGAGAAACAGCTTCTGATTTTGAATGAGACTTTTCAGAAATCATGTGACATGAAAAGATTTTGTGTTTAAGCAGTTGGAAAAAACTGTAAAACAATGAATAAATACTGTATTGTTAGTTGTTCTTGTTAGAAAATGCTAACATTAACCTTTGTTGTAAAGTGTTGCCCATAATTATGGCATTTTTACTTCACACGTTTTGACATCTTTGCCTTTTATGAGTTATGAGGGGGAAAAACATCTGAATTGTCAAGAAAAAGACACTGTAAGTCAGGGATGTCAAACTCAATTCCTGAAGGGCCGCAGCCCTGAACAGTTTAGTTCCAACCCTAATTAAACACACCTGATCAAACTAATGGAGTCCTTTAGGCTTGTTTGAAACCTACCAGTAAGTGTGTTGAAGCAGGGTTGGAACTAAACTGTGCAGGGCTGCAGCCCTCCAGGAATTGAGTTGGACATCCCTGCTGTAAGTAGTAATTCTTTCAATGAAAAAAATTATAATTGTGACATTTGTACCTCACAACCTTTGAGATGTTTTGCCTTATAAATTATGAGTTGAATAATTGTCAGCATTGTGAAGAAAAAGCCATAAAACTTCTATTATTTTTTTTGTCCTGTAGCAGAATCAGGCTTCCATCCATATTATAGTCTACACTGGAGTCAAAAAATGCACTAATATAGTCAAATGAAACCCACAGAGCAGAAGAAAGAAGGTCAGCGAGTGAAGGAGACCAAGACGGAGTGTGATGGAGAGGGTAGGAGCGAGAGAATGGAAAGAGTGTGAGATAGACAGAAGGAAAGAAGGAGAGAGATGAATGGTAAAGCTAATTAGCAGGGCCTCTGACAGCCGTGGCGAACAGATAAATGGTTTTTATCTGTAGGATCACCAGAGGCAGCAGCAGCCGCAGCCTACAGGCTGTCCCGCGTACTCTTTCCACCCGTCTGCCCTCCAATATGTGTTTTGACTCACTCTGTGGCAACACATAAGTAAATATGCACATTTGAGCAAAGCGTTTTGTTATTTCATCAAAGACGCATCCCTTTAACTATAGTAAACAAAGCGTGTGTGCACATTTCTGGGCTTTTGTGTATAAATTGCCCATTACCCATTCTTGGGGGAACATCATGCCTCGGGAGATTGCATTTGCAATCAAGATGAAACCAAAGTGCGCTAGGAAAAAAAGGGAAAAGGCTTCTCAGTGGGACTTTTATCAACTCGAAATCTCATGGCACCGCATCCATCTTTGATGAAGCAGGGCGCTTATGCGCTCATCCATCCTGGGCATCCCGTGGGCCGCTGCTAAGGTGCTGACAGATTTATCTCCTAAGACAGATGTACTTTACACTCCCACAGCCCTCCAGCTTTTTAACTTTTCCGTGGATCCTCTCCTTTTCTCTGCATATTGGAGGTTCACTCCAGGACTGCTGTTAGGAGGAAATGACACATTTTGGTTTAATAGAGTGAGATGGTGCAAGGGTCAAGGACATGACATTTAAGATGCTCATGCTTGAAACTTGAAGCGTTATTCATTGTGTTGACATAATTTCCCATGAAACAGGAAGACAAGGCGGGACATATTGAGCAGCCGGAGCTGTTGAGCTTTGTAAAGCTGCATTTGACAGCTTATGACAACCCCAGACTAGCACTAGTGTTGAGTCTGCTTTGAAATACAGCGCTATTTGTAGAATTCAAATGGGTCTGATATGTTTTGTGGTCTCTGCCGATTTGCATATATCAACCACACTGTGCCTCGTGAGCAGAGCAGACTCTGTGGGACTGTGGTTGTTCTTGTGACTCAAACATGTGACCAGACTTCATTCAACCCAATGGATATTTATTGTCCAACATAAAATTCACTAATGATACAGACTTTTTTTTGTCAGACTTTTACTTGTTATTATAGGACCAATTCTTATGTGACCATAAAATATCCAATATAGAATGCTACCCTTAAGTCATATTGGGAATGTTATTATAAGACCAATAGAGAATCTTGTGGCAATGTTTTTTAAACCCTTGTGTATTGCTCAAACTGACTACCCTTTCGTTATGTTAGTGGCTGTTTGCCCAATTGACTTCAATTATAATGACTTTTTTAATTGCAAAACCTTGACACCATATAATCATGCATTCTTGATTGTTGGTGGTTTTCCTTCTTGGGAAGTGGTAAAACTTTTAATTTTTACTGTTGATCATCAGTTGGCACTATTAACCCTTTAGATAGGCCTGTGCAAAAAAGTTTCTGGCTTTTATTTGGAGTTCTATGGAGTAAAACAGCAGATTATAGTGTGTGTGCATAAATACACTTACTATGTTTACTATGTTCTGAGAGCTGAGGTGATTTTTTTCGTTTCTCAGATGTATCAAGTTAAGTATACAAAAGTCTCTTTCATACACACACACACACACACACACACTGTACTCCATATAACTCCAAAGCCAGAAACTATGCTTTTTTTTTGCACTGCAACTGATGATCAACAGCAAAAATGACAAATTCGACCTCTTCCCAACAGGGAAAACCACCAACAATCAAGAATACATAATAATATGCTGTCATGGCTTTGCAGTCAAACAGTGTTGTTACAATGGAAGTCAATGGGGCAAAAAACAGCCACTAACATAACGAAAGGAAAGGAAATTTGCTTAGAGTGTATTGTTGAAAACACATTTCTCCAAAATATGTGTGAAAAACAGCACACAAGGGTTAATATTGTGTTGCATTGTTCTTATGTGATCCTAAAATAACCAATATGGAACTTCCCCTAAAGTCATGTTATTATATGACAAACAGAATACCATGTAGGTAATTTAATATTAACATCCAAAATGTCCTCTTTATAACACTTTTATGTGACCATGACATGGAACGTCCACCTAAACTCATACAAGTATTGAACAGCAGCACTTTCATAAATCATAAATGTCATTCTAATACAAATATATATTCTTAAAATAATACTTCAGTGTCCTGCTTATTAGTATAATGATATGAGTTCGCCTCTAATACAGGGGTTCCCAAACCTTTCAGCCCCCCAAATAACAATGCCAGTGATTCACGACCCGCAATATCCCCTGAGATGGTTATAAATCGATAAACCTTGCAAACAACGGTGGACACATAAGTCTGTTCATCGTTTAATTTTGGAGAACGCCACTCAGAGAACATCCTCCATATTCAGTTGTGGCCTATGTTGAGTGCCGTAAAGGTGTCAGAAAGTTTAACCTGGTGCTATAAAATGTGCTGCATCTGACACTATTGCTGTGTCTTTAATATGACGTAATCACCCCAGGGGTCACAAAAAAATCAAAAGGCTGATGGCTTTTTATTTGTATGTTGTTTTTTAAATGTAACTATTAACTACTATTTTGTTCTTCAGTATGGAAAAAATACAGTATTTCTAATAGTTTAATAAAATGAATTAAGTTTTTGGAAATCATCAAGTGTTGCGACCCTTCTCATTGTCCCACAACCCCCACTTTGGGAACGACTGTAGTAGGATATATATATTGGAGCATAAAGCTAACATTTTCAAGATTGTCCACCAAATCATGATGTTCAACAATCTGAAAAAAGGCAAAAAAAAAAACAAAAAATGCAGAAAACTATTAAATAGGAAATGGCAGCATTAGAGAACCTCTGTAGATCAATAGCATATGCATGCTCAATAGCACATGCAGTTTCAGACACATGCACTAAATAGAGCTAGTGATGTTACTGTGAGGAGTAGGGTTTGGAGCGGGGTTAGGTGTATGCATTATAAGCATGTATGCAGTCCCAGCTTGCAGCCCCTTAAAAGTTATCAAATCTGTGTGCCAAAATCAATAAGTGCTAAATTTACTAAACAGTGAGCTAATGCAATGCAAGTCGCTGATGAGACTGGAAACTATATAGATGTACTTTAAACTATATAGATGTACTGACAATACACAAATCAAATAGCACTGACAGAGCAGCTCATTTTCAAAATATGTAGCACAATGCATAAACCAGTGCAATGGGCTATATGTTTTTCAGCCAATGATGAACTTCCGGTGAGAGCTTTATGTGACTATTTTAATTTCATAAGGTTCCTTTTACAGCATCGATGTTGTAATGTAATTCAAATAGAATCATTTAAATAGACTTGCAGCTGGAAGGGTATCCGCTGTGTAAAACATTTGCTGGATAAGTTGGTGGTTCATTCTGCTGTGGCGACTCCTGATGAATAAAGGGACTAAGCAGAAAGAAAATGAATGAATGAATAATAAACAGACTTAAGCATGCAAAAGACAGAAGTCCTTTTAAATGCAGGCGCCTTCATTCGCGCAGAAATTCCATTGAAAATACTGGAGTAAAATTAATTTCCATATTTTAAAGACATGGTGCGGAAAAATATAATTTATTGCAGTGCTTCTTGTTTGGTCTGATACCCACTTTATACTGTATCTCAGCCAGGCAGTGAAGATGATTGTTTTTTAAAGAAATCAGATCTTAAACGTGGTGATTTTGTATGGGATGACAATTAACTGGAGTCCCTGGGGCTGGCTGACTGAAAATAAAAGTCCATGTGCATATACCTCATTTATTTCACAAACAACCAGAGCCACTGATCATTTTTTAAAGTAATGACCTTTGATGTAAACCATTCAGGGCTTAAACAGTGCATATCTGCACATAATTGAAACATAATATTAATGCTTTTCTACATTGTAGAGACTCTTATTTGTCATTGACTCGCTAGTTCCTCCCCAACGCCAAACATGACCTGACACACAGCCTGCAGTCTTTCATAGAAGCACAGGCTGGATTAATGAGTCCCACATACACATGATCATAAATGTGTTGCTGTAACTCTTGTTTTGAACTTGCAATCCCCTTTTATCCACTCAAGTGAAAGAAAGGCAAACATTTTCCAACAAAAACCCTGGCTTGCTGACCATGCCCGAGAACATAATCTACTAAATTAATTTACTACTGAAAACATGACACTTTCTGCATGCATCTGAGCTCTTCACAATTCAAGCCTTTTCAGTCCTTACAATGCATATTAAATCAGATCAAGGAAACTATAAAGCAGGATAAATCATGTGCTCTTTCACACAAAAGATTTTTTTTTTCATGAATCTGAGCTTTCACAAACATGAGACGGTCACTCAAAGAGTCTGTCAAAGTTCGTAACAAAGGGAAAAATATAGCTGTAGCATTAGGTCGTCAACTTTTGAGTTGCCATAGGAACAGCATGTTCAGACAAGATACAAAGGTCAAATGTGTAAGTGAATATAAGAGTTTTCTCTTCTCGCAATTCACTTAATCATGACTGTTTGTGAGCGTTTTCTCACCGATGCGAGGTTTTACTGCATCGTTTAGACCCAATAACCTCATATATTAGGCAATTAAATGTCTTAGTCTGTGGTCATAAAGCTGCGGACAGTGTAAAGTGTCTCTGACGTGGGAGAATGCTTGGCTGAATGGAAGATAGTGGAGCTGGTGGGGCTTTAGTGCATTGTGGGTGAAAATCACACGGAAACCTGAACTTAAAGTCGACTTGAGTCACTTCCTCTCAGAGGAGAATAAAGGATGCCTCCCACAAAGAGAAAGAAAGACAAGAAACCACCTCCACATCCGCAGCAGTATAAGAAAAGGGCACATTGTGTGATGTCATGAAAAGCAGAGCGTCTTTTTTAATCAGCTGAAAAGGCAAGGGTAAAACTTTCTACACGCCCTTCCACTGACTGACTCTTGAATTATATATTATAAAGGCAACATACAACATTTGTATGTTCTGACTAAGCACTGGCGTCCTGATGTGTGTGTCGGAGGCCCCAGAATGAACAAACCAAGGGCCTTTTGTGTGTCGAAAATACCGAGTTGCAAGTTTTTTTTTGTGCAAGAGAGCGTCCTTTCACCCTTCACACCCCCTCTGATGTGTTTCGTCCCGTCGTTGTGAGTCACGCAGCCGGACGCTGAAGAACTTTGGGAATTTGAACAACACTTTTCTGGTGGGACAAACAGATCGGTCACAGATGCAGTGCAATGGGTCTCCTGCACAACAGCTTGACAACTGTCTGTCACCCTGTTTGCAGCAGTTAGTGATGTGTGCGTCTAATGAGGCGAGAAAGACAGACAGGACACACCACATTGAATACATACCGTGAAGAATCTGCTGAACCGATGGCACTTTTGTACAACTGGAATATCTTAGTGTCTTTCAAAACAAAAAAAGGAAAGAAAGAAAATCTAAATTGAGTAGGTTAGATCAATAAATATAGTAAAAATGTATATGTGTACAGCATATCAAAAAATTACAGTTCTAGCAGATAAACAATAGTAAAAAATAACATTAATGTTTTCTACTTAAAGCAATCATCATCTCTGATTTATATATATATATATATATATATATATATATATATATATATATATATATATATATATATATATATATATATATTTATTTATTTATATATATATACAGTAGGTGACACTTTAATATGAGCACTACCACTGTGCCTTGTATCGCCGCCGCTTTAAAAGAGTAAGAATGTGTTTTTTAGGTATGACCGCAGTTTGCGACTATGCCGCCAGGGAGCACAAAGGGACGGGATGCGAACTGACAGAAAAAGCCTATACAGTAGCTGTAAAGGATTTACAGGACCCCAGATTAATAAAGGGACTGAGCCGAAAAGAAAATGAATGAATAAGTAGCTGTAAAGACTCTGCTACTTCTAAATGAAGATAAACAATGAAACAAAGCATTATAATTCCTTCATTAATCATTAAAAACTTGTTAACAAGCTTTATTATCATTGTAAACTTGTTACGTGCAATGAGGATTCATTTTGAAAAGTAGAATTAAAGAAAAAAAAGACAACTAAAACAAAAGTACAAACATAAATACAAATAAGTAGGCCTAAATAAATAAATAAAGCAGTGTTTTAGCCTAAATATACAGAGATGTAGACTGTTATTTTAAAGTGATAGGACTAAGACAGTCAATAAATAAAATAAATAAAGCAGTGTTTTAGCCTAAATATAGAGCGATGTAGAGTGTTATTTTAGAGTGATAGGACTAAGACAGTCAATAAATAAGTTTTTTCTTTTACGTTTTAATTTACAGTTTTAATTTACATTTTCGTTGTTGATTATATATTATGTCATCTTATGTCTCGATTACTGTACATAAATAATAAATAAATAATTAAAAAGGCCTAATTATTTATTTAAAGACATTACTAGCGAACACTGAGAAACGGTCCGGCTCTATTTTTATATCAGGTGTGATATAAGTACGCATTGCCCAGTTGTATTGAACATAGTATAAATCTAGTATTAATTGGCAAGTTCTTGGCTTTAACACACACACACTGTAAAACGTAATCACTTAATCTACTTGAAAAATGCTTGTAAACTTTACTAATTTTGGCAAATTTGTAGACTTTAACGTGGATCCAGTAGATAAACTAAGGAACTTTAGTAAACTTTACTGAAGTTTATCAAGTAAGTTTGACTTAAGGTTGGAGCCATGCAGTACTGCACTTTGGTCAGCAGGTGGAGTAAGATCTGAACATACGCAGATGCAAGGTGCATTCACTCACATGTTGACATTTGAAAGGGGATTCAAACTGGCAATTTCACAATGCAAACTGAGAAAATAAGCGAACATTTTCCCTTTTGTGGACACACAGGTGAGATGTTTTATGCATGTACATTATAAAGGTTAATCAAAAAAGAATGTGTTTTGTGTATTATGTCATTTCATAAAATTTTCCTTGTGTGGTGTTCAGGTTATTGCTGATGTTTCACTCGGTTGTGGTATTTTATATACCAGTATAACATTGATAACATTGAAATTCTGAGATCTGAGATTAAACTGCCAAATGTAGGAAGAGTTTCTCCATTTATGTGTTAAACTTATAGCAAGTGAACTTACAAATTGTGTTGCATGTTCTTATTTATTGGCAAATGATCAATTTAAAGTTTTGAAAGGCCCAGATAAAACTTGATAATGAGTATTTCTGATTTCCAAAGTTGTAAGTATTTTTATATTATTATTATATTCATTCATTCATTCATTCATTTTCTTGTCGGCTTTGTCCCTTGCGGGGTCGCCACAGTGGAATGAACCACCAACTTATCCAGCACGATTTTACGCAGCGGATGCCCTTCCAGCCGCAACCCATCTCTGGGAATTTCCACACACACTCATTCACACTCATACACTACGGACAATTTAGCTTACCCAATTCACCTGTACTGCATGTCTTTGGACTGTGGGGGAAACCGGAGCACCCGGAGGAAACCCACGCGAATGCAGGGAGAACATGCAAACTCCACACAGAAACGCCAACTGACCCAGCCCAGCCGAGGTTCGAACCTGCGACCCAGCGACGTTCTTGCTGTGAGGCAACAGCACTACCTACTGCGCCACTGCGTTGCCTTTATTATTATATTATATTATATATTATATTATTTTATTATATTTTTCATTCATTTTCTTGTCGGCTTAGTCCCTTTATTAATCTGGGGTCGCCACAGCGGAATGAACCGGCAACTTATCCAGCACATTTTTACGCAGCGGATGCCCTTCCAGCCACAACCCATCTCTGGGAAACATCCATACACTCATACACTACGGACAATTTAGTCTACCCAATTCACCTGTTCCACATGTCTTTGGACTGTGGGGGAAACCGGAGCACCCAGAGGAAACCCACGCGAACGCAGGGAGAACATGCAAACTCCACACAGAAACGCCAACTGACCCAGCCGAGTTATTATATTATATTATATTATATTATATTATATTATATTATATTATTTCCAGTACTGTTATTTGGTGACTTTTTTTTCTTACAGTTTGCCGTATTACATTTGGCTGCAGAGATTGTAGCTCACCTAACATCCAGATCAGAGCTTTCAAAACACTTGAAGTTGGTACATGGACATTGTCTGCAAACTAGCGGTACCTAAATCACATTTCAGTATATCTTGGCTTTCAACTCACAGTTTGATTCAGTTTTACTATTTGGCTTCATTCTAAATCTGTCAGGTGATATTGCAAATCTGTACACCAAGACTCTTTCTTGGATTCTGATGTTTCTTTAAAGTCATTGAACAATTTGCTATAAAACAGTGAAATATAATTTGTCATAGGATTCTCATAAAACATTATTCTTTCTATTTCAGTTTGTAGAGGTCTAGCTAGTGCATAGTTGTGCTTGACATATATATATATATATATATATATATATATATATATATATATATATATATATATATATATATATATATATATATATATATATATATATATACAGTTGAAGTCAGAATTATTAGCCCCCCTGAATAATTAGCCCCTCTGTTTATTTTTTCCCCCAATTGTCCCCCTGTTTAACGGAGAGAAGATTTATACAACACATTTCTAAACATAATAGATTTATTAACTCATTTCTAATTCTGATTTATTTTATCTTTGTCATGATGACAGTAAATAATATTTGACTAGATATTTTTCAAGACACTTCTATACAGCTTAAAGTGACATTTAAATGCTTAAATAGGTTAACTAGGTTAACTAGGCAGGTTAGGCTAATTAGGCAAATTATTGTATAATGATGGTTTGTTCTCTAGACTATCAAATAAATATATAGCTTAAAGGGGCCAATAATTTTGTCCTTAAAATGGTTTTTAAAAAATTAAAAACTGCTTTTATTGTAGCCGAAATAAAACAAATAAGACTTTCTCCAGAAGAAAAAATATTATCAGACATACTGTGAAAATTTCCTTGCTCTGTTAAACATCATTTGGGAAATATTTAAAACAGGAAAAAAATCAAAGGGGAGCTAATAATTTTGACTTCAACTTATACTTTTAGAATGGGCTATTGATATTATTGTTCAGGGGGAAAAAGCATTTCACTGAAAAATATGTTAACCAGAACACCATTGTCTAAGTTGTCACGGTAGAAACTACCAGAATCCAAAGGAAAAAAATGTTTATTTGATATTTGTTTATATATTTAAGCTGTAAAACATTAAACGCAAAACAATGGACAGCAAAGCATGTAAATGGCATAATATATTTACTCAATACACATATATGTGATTATTAATAAACTTGCAAATGTATGAAATGTACAGAGCAGTTTATTGTGTTTTATATGTGTATTGATCTATTGATATGCTGCTCCTGATTTCCTGGCGTCTTGATGGTTAAAGGCGGTTCGCCGGGAGCAGTGCTGAGGGGCTGGACTGACCGTGACACAGACACTCCACCGGCGGAATAAACCAAACACCTGCCGCCGCGCAGACTTCCAGCACACGGTCAGAGACGTGCAGTGTGGAGCTTACGTGACAAGACGACCAACACATCTTCTGTTTTGTATTCAAAGTGGCAAACGCTGAAGATATTGTCACGAAAACAGCAAAACACATCTTGACTCTTGTTGCCTTTATCTCCTCAAGTGTCCAGATAAGAGCTTAGAAGTATCCCGAGGAATTGCGTGCGCAAACTGCAACTTTTATCACCGTTTTCGGGCTTACTGACACGCCCCAAAAGTGGCAATTCAAAAGGCTGGAGCTATAACAGCTCTTATGTTTTTATGAGGAGGTTTTGGACGGATTTCAGAGTTGAAGGCACGAGTGCTCACAGAGACGGTAAGGAATGTAACGATAACATCTCACCTGCGCCTCAAGACACCAAATACAGGAGCAACAGACCGACTGAGCCACAAGACCAGCGAATCAGGTGAATATTTTCAGCGTTTCTTATAGTTTAAAGACAAAAGACTCTTGCACTTAAATGGCAGAGCTACTAAAAGCTGGTAGGTAATTCACTGGCCATAATGACATTTTAAATATTAGTTTTAAAGGCTCGACCGTTAATGTCAGTTGCAAATTTGTGCGCGAATTTTCATCACATCCATTCTGGTGATTATGTTTTAGTATACTTAATATTGAAGTTGCCAGAATGTAGCAGTGTAATACTTTTAATGATTAAAAGCTTTTTATGAGTTAATTTATTGTCATAGAGAGTAAAACATTGTCTAATATGAGATGAAGTAATTCAGCAAGAGTTCTTTGGATGCATTGATTGGGGTGAATTCAGGTAAATTGCGTTACTTTTTCGTATATTATTTAAAGCACAACTAAAATATATCATGGATGCATGTTTTACAGATGTTTCTTTGTCTGTTTAGTCAAGTCTCATCTAAATCCAGTGGCATTGTTATATTAGACCAGATGTATTATTGTATTGGCTTTTGTGGTTCCATAAACAACCGTTAATATCCATTATATAACATTACAAATGTTATAGAGGTTCTTTATCCCTTTAACTACCCCACTAAGAAAAAAAATGTTTGGATTGCATTTCTTAACTCCTAATATCGCTACTTAACACACTCAATACATTTTTTTTAACAATTTCAAAATTTCAACAATTCAAAATATCAACCTTTACCAAATGGTTGACATGTCGGTTTATGGTAAAAGTACCTGAATTAATACATATACTATGAAAAATCAGAAAATTTTAATTGTAAGACCAGTGTATTTTTTTTAAATATTGAAAATAAAACATTTTTGAATACTAAATCATCTTTGTTTTTTGAAGTATGTCATAAAATATTTCAGATTCTCATTTAACATGTTTTCTTGTGTTTTTTTTTTTTTTACAATAAAATCAAAATCAACTGTAGTACTAGTGCAACAGGATTATGTTTGTTTGATTTTTATTTTTTTTTTGTAAACCAACAATGCTGTGTGTGTGTGTAAACCATTATTTAAAACAGTCATTCTTTAAATTACTTTAACAGTCATTATTTAAAACAGTCAAAACATGGTCAACCGTTTGGTAGAGCGGCAGTCAAAGGGTTATTGTGGAAAAGGTTGATTGGATTTTTAAAGTGTTAGAATATTTTAAGCACTGTTTACAGAACAGGTTCTTTTGGAACTAATGATGCTTCTTCTATGGCGCATAGTTTTAAATTATAACTCACATGAGTGTTTGGATGGGCGACGCAGTGGCGCAGTAGGTAGTGCTGTCGCCTCACAGCAAGAACCTCGGCTGGGTCAGTGGGCGTTTCTGTGTGGAGTTTGCATGTTCTCCCTGTGTTCGCGTGGGTTTCCTCCGGGTGCTCCGGTTTCCCCCACAGTCCAAAGACATGTGGTACAGGTGAATTGGGTAGGCTAAATGGTCCGTAGTGTATGAGTGTGAATGAGTGTGTGTGGATGTTTCCCAGAGATGGGTTGCGGCTGGAAGGGCATTCGCTACATAAAAATGTGCTTGATAAGTTGGCGGTTCATTCCATTGTGGCGACCCCAGATTAATAAAGGGACTAAGCCGACAAGAAAATGAATGAATGAATGAGTGTTTGGTTGTGTGTGTATGACCATTTTTAAGGATACATCATTCCAGCAATTTGAATTATTCAACTTTGAACTTAATTCATTTAGTATTACAGTATATAGACAGTTAAATGGGATCAAACTTGAATAAAAGGTTTTGCACAAAACGATTCTGTATAAAGTCATTTTCTGGATATTTAAAGTTTCCTGTGATTATAAAAAAGCTTCTAGTTATAAAGTTGCAGTTAACATGGCTGGACAAAATAGTTGGTTCTGCCCTGACCTGTACAATCTGTTGATAATTGTCAAATACCCATGTGCCAAGTATTAAATAGTTAGTGCCCTACATCCCACATCATCCTAAATGTTTTTTATTTTATTTTGTCAGTCACAAAAAAGGGGTAAAATGGACACACTGGAGTTGGATTTAATGGACGTCATAGATTGCGTCTGAGCATCCATAATTCATATGCAGGCCATTCCAGCAGAGGAAGACTGATACATAATGCATGCTAACAAGAAAGTATAACAGTTTACACCTGTGAAGTTCCACTCAAGATTTAAAACAGCAAATATGCCACTTAGCAGTTTTCTTGAGAGATGTAGACATGCATATTATTGGGAAAGTAGATAGTAAATTATAATAAATTAGTATATTAGATGGAAAATAATAGTTAAATTGTTGCGTTCAGGTATCTATCTATCTATCTATCTATCTATCTATCTATCTATCTATCTATCTATCTATCTATCTATCTATCTATCTATCTATCTATCTATCTATCTATCTATCTATCTATCTATCTATCTATCTATCTATCTATCTATCTATCTATCTATCTAAACTACTTGTCTGTCTGTCTAGTTATCTGTGTGTGCACATTTATGAATGTGCGTCCTACTCTTTCCCCTCAAACCATTGCCAGAACCAACATGTAAGAACACCTGAGCGACTGATGCTGATGAATATATAAAGCAGAGGAGACACAAGACAGATCTGATCTTGCTCAGAGTGTGAGTTTCATCAAGAGCCAGTGAAACACAGTACAACATCAGAGAGGCTTTTTGAAATCAGGTTCAAAAGTGAGGAGGACGCTTTGAGCTGGAAAAGAAGATATCAATTATTTGTTGGTTTTCTTAGGCCTTTCTCGAGCGCACCCGAGACCACAAATGTGCAATCGCCGCTTTCAGACCACTAATTCTTGGCTCTTGGCTCTTGTCTAAGCCGCTATGATCCCAATCTGATGTCTACAGAGTTGTGATACGCATCTACATGAACATACAGAGAGATAACCATCTCAAGGCCTTTTTTTTTGACTCTCAGCTCTCATTTACCTAGCCTTCTGTGCAATCTCTGCTTCTCTCTCTCACTCTCTCTGTGTCATCTTGCAGTTTGGACATGTAGTACATTCCTTGACAAGCCCCTAGATGCACTTTGAATGTGAATTTGAACCAGTGACAGCTGGCAGAGTCTGGACTGGTGTTTGTGTTTGTGTGACGCGTTTGTGAGTTTGTGGAAAAGGATTAAGCGAGTTGCTTAGTGTCAAAACTTTTGCCTCCACACGTACTTTTGGACCGAACACACAAACAGCCGAGAGTGAAACTGGCACACACACACAGGTGCAGTACTTAGAAGTGCTAATAAAAAGTATGTACGTTGGCACAGGGTTTAAGCTGATTTAATCATTCATCTCCGTCGAAAAGAATGTATGGACATGCAAATCCTAAATATGCGAGGGCCTGCTGTGTTGACATCACCCACATACATCACTGGCCAGCTGATGATGTCACAAACAGGAGCCCAGGATCAGTATCTGATGGAAACTGAGCTAAAAGAGGCAGCAGTTGCAGCCCTGGACTCCAGTGAGATCTTCCAAGTTATAACAATGAGCAGCGTGACGGGGCTTTGCAGCAGCTTGGAGTGATTTGCCACCTCCAGCTTTTCCTAGGCACATGGCAGCATAAGCTGTTTCTCACAAGCAGAGATTTTTGGGTCAATGATGATTTTTATTGAAACGGTCAATATGTAGTCGTGGAAATTACTGGAATTCACTAATGGATTACTTTTTTGTTTATATTTTTTTAAATAAACTTTGAGAGCGTACAATTAAAAAGTTGATATGACGTGATATAATATTAAAGGGATAGTTCACCCAAAAAATAAATCTGTCATCATCAGGTTAGGGCTGCATGATATTGGAAAAATCTAACATTGCGATTCTTTTGTTATCCTGCAATTATATATTGTGATATGAATACAATTGCACCAGATGACTTGATTATATCTATTTGGAAAGAGTTTATAATTTTAGATTGATTGGGATGATTCTGTAGGGAAGTGCATTTGCATAAACTCTAATAAACAATCTACAAGCATAAAATAAATACAATAAAGTAAAAGGTACAATCACAATAAACAGTATTATGATCATTTTCCGAGTCTAACAGTATTCAGGTGCAGTAATCGAATAATAAAAATACAGATAATTCAATGGAACTCATCGTTATTTAAGTTACAAATGGTACAATGTCTTACACCTCAATGCTTTTAAAATCATAATACAGTCAACAGGCTAAAAAACACATTCAAATGATAAATTACAATCCAGACTCAACATTGCATATTCTTGCAATGTGACTATTAAGAATGATCACAATGCGATATCGATGCTGAAATGATGTATTGTGCAGCCCTGTATATATGAGCAAACCGAGTGCCTTAGTGTCAAACCAGTGACGATATACAGCCATGTCGCACTGCTACGAGCGTGATTTTGCGTTTATACAAAAGTTTAACGACAAAATCGTATATATAAATAAGAAAATCAAACACGGAGAGTGTCAAAAATCCTTTTGTATGAGGAACTACTTTTTTTCCACCATTCATTCCCATCTGCAGCTGATGGTCAGATCAGGAAAAACCGTTGCTAATTCACCAATGCCACTTTAGAGCTAATATTTGAATGATTCTCTTGCGTAATGTCTGAAGTGATGACAAAAAAGGTAATTTTGCTCACATTTTAAGATTATAAGGCTAAATGGCATGAAATGCCATCAGTCTTCAGAGACTTCCCAGTATTTCTCTGTTCCAATTGAGATATCACTATTATTAACCTTAAAAAGGCCAAAGAAAAGCAAACACTACCAGTTTACTATGGTATAAATACAGCACTACAAGATACAGAAGAGAGAGAATGACTTAGAATGTCACTTAGCTGTTTTATAATGATTTAATCTGCTGTAGTTTGAAACAGACTCTGTTTTTTTTACACTAAGCACTTATTATGCAGTCTCTGAAGCCATCTTGTGGCGGAACGTCAACCATCTTTGCTCCGCTTAGTATGACAGGCTGATGGCCGCAGATGAGCTGAATCTCCAACATTAGAATTATTTACAGTTTTTCTCAGTCGCTTTGGAGCATTTCTCACAACACTATTTACATTTGCACAACAGTTTATGCATTTCTCAAAACAATTAGTCATTTGTGCACATCATAATAGCAGTTTCTCATTCCTTCCAACAAATTGCAAATGCTTTTGGACATGCATCAATTGCTTTCATACAACTCTCTGCTGTTTGTAACATTATCATTTGCTTATGTCATGTCAGTCAAAATTAATTATTAAAATTAGTAATTAAAATTACTATTTTGAGCAAGAGACACGCTTTTGCAGGTTATCCACTAGGTTTTGCAGTTTGTACTAATTGTTTTGAGAAATGCATTAACTGTTGTGCAAATGTGAATAGTGTTGTGAGAAATGCACCAAAGCGATTGAGAAAAACTGTAAAATAGGCACTATCCTTATAAATAAACTGCATAGTTGCAATCTAAATAACTACATTCTTGCCTAAAAAAGCCTCAAAAGTACATTATGTTGTCCAACAGCTGCAATATTTGTCAAACTATAGTGAGTCTATTGATCTGCTGTCACTCGATGTGGGCGGAGTAATACACAAGGGTAAAAAGGCTGTAGGAGTGCTGTTATTGCAGAATATCACACGGCTATCAGCCATTCAGATTTGAGAACCTGATAAATATATATAATTTAAATACTAGTTTAATTTGAAAAATGTTGTTTTTCTGGTAGATGGCAAACTCTGTAGGGCAGTTCAATGCTAGTTATTTGTTTGCTTTATTGTGTGTGTTATGCTAACTATGAGTGTGCATCATTTCATGCCGTCACTGGAAAAGAGAGATTTGTGGCTTTGAAACCAATGCTGTGCCCAAAACTAGATACAACATTTAAAACAAATTCATGACTATTAAAAAAAGTATGTTCTATATAATATGTGTATGAGTATGAATGAAACTTGTCATTATCAGAAAGAGCTTTATTGCCAGGTATGTTCACACATACGAGGAATTTGTTTTCGTGACAGAGCTTCTACAGTGCAACAGAACTACAGAGAGAGGACTAAAAAAACAGATGAATGCAAATATACAAATAATACAAAATATTACTATATACATTACTATATTACTATACAGTATACTATATTATCACGACATACCAGTGTCAGTTGCATCATTTTACTTCCATTCATAAATTCGCTCCTGTGACCTCATGGCATAGTCAATTGACCATTGCATATGCACTTCAGAACCTCATTGAAGTAGTAGGCCATCCCAGTATTTTTCATCTACTGTTTATCAAATACTAGGATTTTGGATGTACTGCTCAGCTCACATAGTGTTTTCCACATACTGTATAGTAGGGAAGTATGCAATTTCAGATGCCAATTTTTGTCCAAATTGTCTGCAGCCATTAGGAGAAATCCTCCCACCTCTACCTCAACACAGAGAACAGATTTGGTGACAGTTTGATCGACTAAAATTTGACAATGTTGACATTGTGTTTAATGTATACACAATAGGCAACAAATAAAAGTCAAATCTATATAGCATGATTATTATGTTGATTATAGTAAGATTTTAGTATTAGTAGTAGATTATAATAGCATTTCACCAGCAAGGAACAGTGAATGAGAAGGTTCTGGAAAGTGATTTGAAGTGGCATTAAGATGGCGTGTACTGTAAACTCATAAAAGCAAATCAAAGTAGCACCCCCACAAATTTACATATTTAAATATCAATATATATACTGTATAAATAAGTTATATATAAACATAAATAACTGAGGGCAACACAGTGGCACAGTGGGTAGCACAATCGCCTCACAGCAAGAAGGTTGCTGGTCCAATAATATCTAAAGGATGCAGCCTTTATGATGCAAGCTGAGAATGCATCTCACAGAGATGCAATGTCATACACAATGCGCTCAGTGGAGCTAGTGATGTCACTGTGACGGGTAGGGTTAAGGTTGTGGTTAGGTGAGCCCATTTAAAAGCATTGCATGCAGCTCAGATTGCATCTACACCACGTCTGCAGCCAGACCCCTCTCGCATCGGCTGGGTTAGTTGGCATTTCTGTGTGGAGTTTGCATGTTCTCCCTGTGTTCGCGTGGATTTCCTCTGGGTGCTTCAGTTTCCCCCACAAGTCAAAAGACATGCGCTCTAGGTGAATTGGGTAAGCTACAGTAAATTGGCCATAGTGTATGTGTATGATTGAGTATGTATGGTTGGCGGCTGGAAGGGCATACGCTGCATAAAACATATGCTGGATAAGTTGGCGATTCATTCCACTGTGGAGACCCCTGATTAATAAAGGGACTAAGCTGAAAAGAAAATTTATGAGTGAATAAAATAAATATAACACAAATATTTTATGCATCATTTCTATGTAACGTATAATGCATTCTACTTTTAAAACCATATGACACGACTGTATATACTGTACAAGAAAACGTCAAAACATTTTAAAAACATTCTTCCTTTTTCTTTATCACAGGCCATCTTTTGTCTGTGACTATAATCCAGCTCTTACTCCTTGTACACCAGTCACAAACCACAGCTCATAATCTGCTAACCCTCAAATCAGTCTGTGCAGTTGCACCGGGTGGATGAAGATGATTAACGCCACCTGTTTTCCCTAAAATAAAACTGACACCATGTAGCATAAATGCTGACCCTCTAATACAGGCCTGAAACCTCTGTCTTTGCATGGAGTTGAATCAGGGAAGGTGTGACAGGCTGGGATTTGTCTGGCTGTTAATACTCCAAGCTAAATATACAACCATGTAGTACAGTACAGTAGTCACATTTGCTTTCTGTTCAGTCTGTCTAAATCGAACTGTCTCCATCTCTCTTCCTCCTCTTCATCTGTTTGTTTCCCAGCTATTTTTTCCACCTCTCGTCCTTCGTCTGCTCTTCCTGTGTCATTTCAGCCTCTTCCTTTGTCAAAAGGAGTGATAATTTTAGCATGCCCTGTGTTATTCTTTTTAAGTCTACCTTGTTTTATTTTTCTTTCTTTTGTGTGGGTTTGTATAGGTTGCCTGTGAATGGCTGGAACTATGAGAGTTATGGAAACGCGACTCCTCCTGTTGCTGTGGGCTTTGTTTGTGTTTGAAGTGGCCTGCACACATCGCTCCGCTCCCAGAGTGCACCTGGCTTTTAAAGGTGAGCGCAAACATCTCTGCATACTCAGCCTCTCTCTTTCTCTTTTACATACACCCACATGCCTTAATGAGGACATACCAGACTTCTATTGTTGTTATATAAAGCAAGCTGTATACATTATGCTATGGACTAACCATAACCCACACCCTACTGCTAGAAAACAATATTTTACTTGTGACCCAAATGACATGGTGTACTGTACAATATGCCTAGGCATTATGCACTCCTTTGTCTAAGATACGACATCTGTGCTCTCTTTACATTTGGTATTTACATCTCTGAAAGTTTTTCAGTGGTAGAACAACTCTTAACTGCGTAAATTCTACTGCCGCTGCTAAGTAGCCTTTTGTAGCCTAAAACCACAATTGACTCTTCGCCAGCAGTTTAATTGTTTGATTGAACTGTCCACCATTTTGTCCAAAAGGTATTGAGTAGTCTAACATTGGTGATTAACATGAAAAATTGTGAAAATGTGCTTGTATGGGATTTGCAGGTAGTCAGAAAGGCTGGTCAATATACAATTTCATCCTTTCCTGAAACCTAGAGAAGTGTATGAAATTGATACATGTGTGTAGACGGCCTCAACATCAACTGTCAATCAATGGTGCAGTAACTTGCCAAACAAAGACTCGAAATGCAAGTACTTGAGACTGATGAACTAGTCTCTTCTGTCATTGGACCAGCACAGCCCACATAACTTTAATATACTTTTAATATAACAGGCTAACCAGTATACTTCCTGAGGGCTCGGAAGATGACAGACGAGATGAGCTAACTTAGACCACATAGCCTGGAGACACTTTGTAGAGCGTTTTTGTAGTAACACTCACACTCACATGTTGACATTAACTATCGCCATGCTATCACATTACCCTAGTACTTCAGCAACTACACTGGCTACCTGTCAAGTCATGTATTGGTTTTAAAACTCTGATTTTAACATACAAAGTGGTTCATGGATTTGCTCCTGGGTAGGGCTGGGCGATATGGCAAAAAAAAAAAATCTCGATTTTTTCATAAAGTTTGACCGATTCACGATTTCGATTTCGATTTTTTATTTATTTTTTTATTAATTTTTTTTTTACTGTGTAACTACCTTACCAGCTTACCTTGTTCATTTAAATTTAAATAAATGCTGAAACTAGTTTTTTTCATGCTCACTTGTAAAAGAAAAGCAATAGTGTGACTAAACGCGGTTATGGCACTCTCTCATATAGGGATGCTAAACATAGCTACAATAGAAGTCACAGCAGGTCATATGTTGTGCAGCTTTGGGCAAATTTTATTTGGAGAGAAAATGACCAAAATGTAACTTGAAGATTAAAAAGGATTGGAGGGGAAATAAATATTCAAATCTCTGTACATAACAGAAAAATAAACAATGATAATGCAACAATAGTTTATCTGTATTAGTGGCAAGGCAGAAATATATATTTAGACAGGCCTTGTCAAAGTGAGCGGGCACTTTCACTAATAAAAAATATAGCACTTAAATTATTTCATAACAATCAATAAAATAACAGCGGTTTTATATAAAAAAATGGTAATGATATAAAATATACTACATTTTGATGGTAAAATATAACCATTTAAACGATTTTGTATTTAAATATTAAATAACGAATGCATCAAGTTAAATATAAAAAAACGAATGAAACAACACATAGCATATCAGGATATAAAGGACTATATTTAGCAGAATGCTGCTCATTTATCTTTGTAATTTTATAGTTTTATTTTTGTTATTTTAATTATTTTTTGTCTTCATAAATAACTAACGAGCTATAGACAAATATCTGCTTGACGTTTTAGAAAATATTTGTGCGTAGCTACACCACCCAGTGTATATTAAAGATCACCGTGAAAAAAAAACCCCACAGAAACCTGTTACATATACATTTAAAGTCTATCTTATATTTAACTGAATCGTATAATGGCCTATAGCTGAAATGTTGGAAATTGCTTAATTTATTATAAAACATTTGTCGATACGTATTGATATTTTTTGGAGTAAAAACTGCCGACATTTAAGAATCCATATTTATTTTATTCATTCATTCATTTTACTTGTTTATTGGTGCACATATGGGTTATGATTTAATTCATACAGTACCTTGACAGCTACTGTGCCACTCCGTAATTCAAGCAAAAGTCCAAATTAAAGAAAGATTTGACTTTCTGCGGTGACCGACATTTACAACACGCCGTAACCGTTCTTCAGGTGGTGCGCGGGTCCCCGTCTCGCAGCTCGCGTGGGAGACACAGACGGCTGCGGGACGCGAACAACAGCACGACGCGCATGGAAACATTCGCGAAGCTGGCTGTCTGACTGCGGGGCGCTTGTTGCTCTAACGGGAAAATGTCCCGGTGTTCCCAAAGGCCGGTCCGCCCTGGCGCGCTTCCGCTACCAGCTGTGGTAGCACATCAACAGAGCCGCGACGTCAACACACAGAATCAGCACAATTCAGCACGGTTGTCTAACAGTTTAGAACGGTTTGGCACAATAGTGGAAAAGCGGCTTTAATATTTTTATTAAAAAACCGCGATTCCTCGATTTTGTAAAAAATAAAATCGTCTTAAAACGTAAATTCGAATTAATCGAAAAAATCGGAAAAACCGCCCAGCCCTACTCCTGGGTATAGTTGTGATTTGGTGTCTGTATCATCTTCTTCTCGGTTTACGTTCTGCATCGGGTCTCACTCTGTTTTAGCCTTGTTGCAAACTCAACACTATGGGAGGTAGGGCATTCTCCTACCGCACACCTAAATTATGGAATGCTTTACCTACAACCATCAGGAACGCCAGTTCCTTGGAGTGTTTTAAGAAACTGCTTAAGACTCAACTTTTTAGTATTGCTTTTAATTTATCTAATTTATTTCTGTCATTTTTAACTGTTTGTTGCATTTTGGTATCCATTAGATTTTTTTGTATTATTGTTTTATTGTTTTGTAGCGCTTTGAGTTTGAGAAAAGCGCATAAAAAATAAGATTTATTATTATTATATGTAGTGGCTAGGGGCGCAGTAGGTAGTGCTGTCGCCTCGCTGCAAGAAGGTCACTGGTTCGAGCCTCGGCTGGGTCAGTTGACGTTTCTGTGTGGAGTTTGCATGTTCTCCCGGCTTTCGCGTGGGTTTTCTCCTGGTGCTCCGGTTTCCCCCACAGTCCAAAGACATGTAGTACAGGTGAATTGGGTAAGCTAAATTGTCCGTAGTGTATGAGTGTGTATGAATGTTTCCCAGAGATGGGTTGCAGCTGGAAGGCCGTCCGCTGCATAAAACATGTGCTTGATAAGTTGGTGGTTCATTCCGTTGTGGCGACCCCGGATTAATAATGGGACTAAGCTGAAAAGAAAATGAATGAATGAATGAATATTATTATATGCCTTGTATGAATATTGCAGACCTTTAAGTCTGCTTCTGTCTCCAATCAGTATGTCATTTTTCCAGAAAAGATTCACTATTTCCCTGGGGAGTGCACAAATAGATAGGGGAGCGCCATGGCTGATACTGGAAGCTTGTCGGACATATAGGAGTATGGCGGGACTTTGCGAAAGGTCAAATGCAATTTTGTGGTTTGATATTTGAAAATCTTGAAATCACACTGACGAAAAAGAGGCAATATTCAGTGATGCAATGCACAGTGCTCATGCTGGTGGCATGGATGAAACGGTTGTTCTTTTAGTCAAAGCTTGAAAATGAAATAATATAAAATGATACGTCAATTAAAAATATTGATGCTGACTTATCATCAGCATGGACTCTCAGCATTCCCAATGTATAGGCTATTAGGACATTATGTGTTACACTGGCTACTTTTTATGGTCTGTGGACAAACAAAGTTTCTGTTTTGGCCGATTCCATCGGCTTGTTGTCAACAAATTCATGTGAATTGTGCTGCCCACATGGAAGCTTATAAAGTGACAGTATTCATGACACTGCTTGTAAACAATTGCGCTTATCAACCGGAAATGTTACGTAGTGTTGCTTTAAGATGCAGTTTCATCAATTTGATTACAAGTGGATGTTGATAATTACAAGTGCAGACAGGCCTAAATGCTTTTAGCTTGTTTCAAGGGTACGAAGTGTTACAATTTTTTTTGGTTGTTTTTTTATTGTGAACATGGTATTTACCATATTTGTACTGTAATATACCATAGAGTATGCATAAGAAGTCAGTTTGTGCACAACTGTATATAGGTAATATGGGTAATATCAATATCAGATTTAGCTCATTGGGATCATAATATACCAACTATAGCTAATTATGTACACACAAACACACACACACACACACACACACACACACACACACACACACACACACACACACACACACACACACACACACACACACACACACACACACACACACACTTGAACGTGCTTTTGCATACTTTACTTTCTAGTGCCAAGCACTTCTTGGCTGAAAACAAATGGTGGATGTTGTGAGTACGGTTGAGGTGGAGTGCATGTGCTGGATCAGGGTGTGTGTCCTCAGTGGGGTGTATTCTGGAGAATTGCAGAATCCTGTATATTGTTTATTGTTCAAACATGAGAGATCATAGGTTGAGGAACATGGTGACATTAATGGGGGGGAATATAAAAAAAAATAATAATAATAAGGGAGAAGGCGAGACAGGTTTTTTTATTGTGAGTTTGGAATAATCCGATTGGTTTACTAATGATTACAGTGTCACAAATATACACAGGAGACCCAAATGCAAGTGAATGCAAGATGATTTATTAATAGAGATAACAAGAGTCACAACTGGTATTGATCTCACCAGATATAGAGGAATTGTGTAGAGCAAGGGTGCTCCTCACAAGGAATCCAACACGCTAAACAGCGGTATAGTTCATCCGAGAAACAGATCTGAAGTGAAGTCTCTCACTGATATCTTACCAGATATCGAGGGAAGGGGAGGTTAGTGCTATGCAGCAACTCTCAAGGAAATCGACATGCTTACCAGCGGTAATAGTTCATCAGAGCAGCAGATCCGGGGTGAAGTTTCTCACTGATAGGGTTGTCATTAGTGCAGGCAGTTGCAACAACATCAATGAAACGAAGACGTGCATAAGGTCCAAATATAACAGACTTATGACGATTCACCACCAGCGGATTTAGCGAGAGTGCCTAACAGGAAGCAGACACAGAGGTGAACAAACAACGGACCGACAAACGCTATCTACAAACACTGAACTTATAAAGGCACGCGGTAATGCGCAACAGCTGTGGTTGATAGAAAACAGCTGAGTGAGATGAGTGGTAACAAGACACGTGATAACCCAGCTGATGAATGTAAACACACACACACCACGCGGTGAAGATATACCCAAACAAACACACCCACTTCCCCCACACACACACAGATACAAGAAGAACAGATAGATCCACAACCGTGACATACAGATGAGAGACCAGCCGCGATCAATCAAATCACGTGCTCCTCTCGAAATTAGTTTGTGAAACTTCACTTTGTGTATTACCTAGCAAGCTTGTAACCACGTTAGTCAATGATGAAAAAATATTAGCAATATCATATAATTTTCCTTAGAATTTAGTATTTAAATGTTTATAACAGTTATAGAGCCACCTATGACACGATCATGTTAAAAGTGTGTCTTTCAACAACTTTTAATATTTCAATTTTTTGCTTCCAGTCTGGTGAAAAACCTAGGACTATTTTGCAAAAGTGTTTTTTTTTTTTTAACAAATAAATCTAAATATCTGACAATTCTTCAACTGGAGCAATCACATCTTTTTATCTTGAGCCAAGGATTCCAATAAGACACTAGTTTGCCGTTTAGAAATTATGAATGGCTTTATAAATTTTTTCTTGCTGTACTGCCACCTCTCAGTGTTTAAAGTCTTTGTGATTTACAGTTTGTTCTGCCTAATCATGTTAAATGCAGAATGTTGATCTTTGAAAATCCTAATAGGAACAACATGCTTAAAAATTTAAGCACCAAGAATAGTGGATTAATAAGTTCAGCATGTTCAAAGCTGCTCAGTCTTAGTGCAACCTTAGGTTTCAACTGAAATATTTGCTTTAATATTTTCTGAAATTATTTATGCACATACATAAATAATGCGTAATATGGATTCAGATATCAATTAGAGAGTAATACTTTCAAATCTACAATAATTTGCGACTGCAGTGTAGTTTCAAACATATTTTGATTCAGATTGGTGTCAACACAGTCAAAAAATTATGGCAATATTTGTTTTTATTTTTGTCATTTAATCATTTTTATAAACATTTCAGAAAAAAAATCTAAGTATTGGTTGAAATAGTGGCACAGCTGCAAACATTGAAACATAAAAATACATTAATTAGTTTTTTGTTTTAACTTTCTGTTTCAGTTTCATGTTTATGACATTTAAATTTCAATTCGAAGTTTATTAGAAATGGAAAGCACTTTAAGAATTGAGTTACAAGCTGCATCTAAAACAGCATAATTTTTATACTATATACAAAAAAATCAGTATGCCAGCCGAGTAGTATGTCCGAATTCATAGAATTCGAAAAACAGTATGTAAGAAGTATCTGGATGCCCTACCACCTCCGGCGAGATTGTGAAGTGCTTAACGGATGGACGCTACGCTATGCCATGATGCACCATGAGAGAACTCATGAATGGGTGTGAAGCGATGGTAGGTCATGTGAGGATGACAAAATGGCGGATGTAGTACATCCGAGTTTCATTCGTTCTACTCACATTCAAACTGTGTAGAACGTACTTTTCTAACGGCCGAGTAGTACGTTTAAATTCAAATGCAGTACCTACTGAGTAGTAGGTGATTTTGGATGCAGCCATAGTCTGCTTTAGCTTTAATCCTAGTTAAACACACTGGTCAATTTAATTGAGTCCTTCAGGCTTGTTTTAAACCTCTAGGTATGTGTATTAAACTGAAGTGTGCAGAGCTGAGGCCCTCCAGGAACTGACTTTGACACCCCTGGTCTAAGGGCATGATTTTACAATTGTAGGTTTTAAATTATGAATAAATCATAATTTAGATAAAGAAAAAAAAGTTTCTTATTTTCCTTCAGCATGAGTTTGTCTTCCTCTTTTTTTCCGTTTCTTTTGTTCTTTAAGGGGAATCCAACTCTTGTTGTGAAGAAGTTTAGGGATATTCCTACAGACTCTTTCCCAGAGTCCTCCTCTGATAATTGTGCATCTTCAAAGCGTGTATGAAGTCATTTTTAACAATTATAGTCATTGTCAGCTGTCAAGCAAACACACCTCCACATCCACACAGTCACAGCATACACACACATTATTGCAACTAATACATACACATGTGTACACTCGTTGCACAGCCCCCCCTAATTACAATTTTAGAGCAGGTTGAAATATGCAGTGCTCAACTCATACACGATGTAAGCAGGAATTAAAAGTGTGAATCACTTAAGAGGAATCCTGTCATATAAGGTTTCATCTGAAGGTGGAGAGCTGAATATCACTGTGACACATAATTATCCCAAAGATAACACAGCGGCTCCTTTCTTATGTATGTGGATTAGAACCCTGCACAATATTGTTTGGCAAGATTAAAACAGCGGTCAACATCAAAATGCAACAACCCACCAGCATGTAAACATCATTTTGGATTTGCTTGTGTTGTACCAGCCGGACTGTAAACAACTTTTTTTTTTTTTTTCCAAATAGCCGCATTTTCTCCCAAGTCACTGTGTTTTAGTTTGCTATTTCTGCAGGGCCTCATTCTTCGCTATGCTACAATAACTATGACCTACATAAAAAAGCTGACTTGACTTGACTCGAGTTAGCACTCAAAGCTGCCATTGTTGGACTTTCTTTGGATATTCAGGCACATTTGTTATTTTAGTATTTTTAGAAGTTATTTTTAGGTCATTTGGCAGTTTGGAAAAGGATGTTGCAGGAATGAATTTCCTTGAAAAATGTTCTGTATGTAAACATAAAGAACAAGAGTAGTGTGTCAAGACCTGTTTAAAGATACATACAGTAAGGCTGGAGCTTGGAAAATGAGGACATTTTGTGAAACTTGTGAAATTGCAAGCTAATTTTTTCAAACTTCTCAATTCACAATTGTAATGATTATACAGTGCATTGGGAAAGTATTCATAGCGCTTCACTTTTTCCACATTTTTTATGTCAGAGCCTTATTCCAAAATTGATTAAATTAATTTATTTCCTCAAAATTCTACACACAATACCCCATAATGACAATGTGAAAAAAGATTTTATGAAATTGTTGCAAATTTATTAAAAATAAAAAACCTGAAAAACCACATGTACATAAGTATTTACAGCCTTTGTCGTGAAGCTCTAAATTGAGCTCAGGTACATTCTGTTTCCTCTGATCATTCTTGAGATGTTTTCAGCAGCTTAATTGGAGTTCACCTGTGGTAAATTGAGTTGATTGAACATGATTTGAAAAGGCATACACCTGTCTATATAAGGTCCCAGAGTTGACAGTGCATGTCAAAGCACAAACCAAGCATGAAGACAAAGGAATTGTCTGTAGACCTCCGAGACAGTATTGTCTTGAGGCACAAGGCTGTGGAAGGTTACAGAAAAATTTCTGCTGCTCTGAAAGTTCCAATGAGCACAGTGGCCTCCATCATCTGTAAGTGGAAGATGTTTGGAACCACCAGTACTCTTCCTAGATCTGGCCGGCCATCTAAGCTCAGTGATCGGGGGAGAAGAGCCTTAGTCAGGGAGGTGGTCAATAATCCTATCTGAGCTCCAGCGTTGTTCTGTGGAGAGAGGAGAACCTTACAGAAGAAGAACAATCTGTGCAGCAATTTACCAATCAGACCTGTATAGTAGAGTGGCCAGACGGAAGCTACTCCCCACCTGGAATTTTCCAAAAGGCATCTGAAGGACTCTCAGACCATAAGAAACAAAATTCTCTGGTCTGATGAGACTAAAATTGAACTCTTTGGAGTGAATGCCAGGCATTGTGTTTGGAGAAAACCAGGCACCGATCATCACCAGGCTAATACCATCCCTACAGTGAAGCATGGTGGTGGCAGCATCATGCTGTGGGCATATTTTTCAGCAACAGGAACTGGAAGATTAGCCAGGATAGAGGGAAAGATGAATGCAGCAATGTACAGAGACATCCTGAATGAAAACCTGCTTCAGAGTGCTCTTGACCTCAGACTGGGGCGACGGTTCATCTTCCAGCAGGAGAATGACCCAAAGCACACCGCCAAAATATCAATAGTCACTTCACAACAACTTGGTAAATGTCTTGAGTGACCCAGCCAGAGCCCAGAGCTAAATCCTATTGAACATCTCTGGAGAGATCTGGAAATGGCTGTACACCGACGGTTCCCATCCAACCCGACTGGACAAAAATTCCCAAAGACAGGTGTGCCAAGCTTGTGGCATCATATTCAAAAAGACTCGAGGCTGCAATTTTTGCTAAAGATGCATCAACAAAGTATTGAGCAAAGGCTGTAAATACTTATGTACATGTGATTTTTCAGGTTTATTATTTTTAATAAATTTGCAACAATTTCAAAAAGTCTTTTTTCACGTTGTCATTATGAGGTATTGTGTGTAGAATTTTGAGGAAATAAATGAATTTAATCCATTTTGGAAAAAGGCTGTAACATAAAAAAATAAAGCGCTATGAATACTTTCCAGATACACTGTATAATTATATATAAATTTAAATATCTAAAAAATTTATATAGAAAAACGAAATTTTATATTGTTTCCCAGCACAGTGCTGGGTTGTGGTTGGAACGGCATCCACTGTGTAAAACAGTAGAGTAGTTGGTTTTTTCCGCTGTGGTGACCCCTAATAAATCTGGGACTAAGCCGAAGGAAAATAAATGAATGAATAAATTTAATATTTTAAATTAGGTAGAATGTTATATTTAGGTTAACTTTGTTCATTTTAAAAAGCATTAATCATTTTATTTTATAACACGTGTGTTACAACCCCTGGGCAATCTAGGGGTGTGGGGTTGCACACTTAATCAAGGATCTGGTTCAAACAAACACTTAAAGAGAATTGCACTCAAATTAACAACCACAAACAGGAATTGCAGTGCAAATAATGTGATTTATTACAGGTGGTGATTACTGAAGCAGTGAGTGAGCTATTTACAATATTTACAATCAACCAAAACAAAACATAGATTAGAAAGACTGGCTATGGGTGGCGCTAAAGCAAAAAAACAATCTAAACCAAAACAGTCTTACTTATATCTAAACTCCTCTAATGTAGTCTAATAAACAAAAAATATGAAAAATAAATCTTCAACATCCAAAGACTTCTTACCTAAACTACACTAACTTTCCATTTAACCAAAAGTACACAGGTTGACCCTCACCACCTTCCCTAGTGTATCTCTAGACCATTGAACTCTTTAGCACATTTAAAAATCCTTTTCATTCTATATACTGTTGCCTAAAAATACTTGTACCTTTTACAACAATTGTTTTACTATTTTGTTTAAAAATAGGAAGCAATGTACAGTAATTAGTAAATTAAAAGTATAGTAAATTACGTTGATTATTTGTTGGTTATCAGCTACAACTTGTTATTATTGGTGTATCAATCTAATTTGTATCAATGTTCCTAAAGTTTATTCTGCAAACTTCAGAAGCTTTTCTGAGGGCATCTCTGTCAGAAGATCTCTCTGTCAATCTCCTAAAGTTTGCAGGCAACATCAGTTATCAACCTCATTCAGGACAGTGACAAGTCTGCATATAGACAGGAAGTTGAGCAGCTGGCTATCAAGTGCAGTCTTAACAACCTGGTGCTGAACAAGCTAAAAACAGTTGAGATGGTTGTGGAATTCAGGAGAAACCCCCCTGCTCAGCATCATGAACAGTACTAGTGGAGTTATTCAGGTTCCTGGGCACCATCATTTCTCAGGACCTTAAGTGGGACACTCACATTATCTCAATAGTGAAAAGGCCCAGCAGAGGTTTTACTTCCTTCGTCAGCTGAGGAAATTCAACCTGCCACAGGAGCTTCTGACACATTTTTACTTTGCTGTTATTGAGTCAGTTCTGTGTTCCTCTATTATTGTCTGCTTCGGGTCAGACAGTAAATCTGACATAAGTAGGCTGCAATGTACAGTTAGGACACCCGATAGGATTATTTGTGTGCACCTGCCCAACGGTCAGGACTTGTACATCTCCAGAATGAGGAAACGGGTAGGTAACATCATTCAAGATCCCTCTAACCCAGGCCATGAGCTGCTCACATGCAGACGCTACAGATCTCTATGCTCTAGAACACTCAGGGATAAGCTTTTTTTTTCCTCAGGCAATATAGTTAGAAGTAATTTATATACTTTTTATGATATATTATTTTATATTATTCATTTATTCATTTTCCTTCGGCTTAGTCCCTTATTTATCAGGGGTCGCCTCAGCGGAATGAACCGCCAACTATTCTGGCATATGTTTTATGCATCGGATGCCCTTTCAACCCCAACCCATTACTGGGAAACACCCATACACTCCCACATTCACGCACACACTCATACACTACGACCAATTAAGATCATCCAATGCACTTAAAGCACCGGAGCACTTGAAGTAAACCCGCATGAACACAGGGAGAACATGTAAAATCCTCACAGAAATGCCAACTGGATGAGCTGGGACTTGAACCAGCGACCTTCTTGCTATGAGGCAACAGTGCTAAAATTTGAGCCACCGAGTTGCCCCTATTTTATATTAGTTTTAGTTTTAAAACTAAATGAAAATGTATGCTGGGTTGTTTTAAGCCAGTTTTAGGTGAAATATGGAATACCCAATGGTTAGGTTAAATTTTTTAATTAAACATTTTACTCAAACATTGGGTTGTCCCATATTTTACCAGTATTTGGTTAAAACAACCCAGCATTTTGCTTTATTTTTTACCTTAATAGCAGCTTGATGAAAGAATCACTAAAGGTGAGAGCTGTGAAATGGTCTGACAACAGTTATTTATGACCTACAATAATAAAACATCAATTTCACAGTGAATTGTGTTTAATGCCTCAATCCTCAATGACCCTTATGACGATTCACAAAATTGAATTGACCCTCCTGTTCATCACAAACAATCCAATCAAGATGTGGGTTAAATGTGCCTTGAAGGAAACTCATAATGACGTTAGCAGGATTCATGCCAGAGAAAGCTTTGTTTCCAATATCAATCACCTCATGTTTCATATTTCCCATCGCCCCGGGCTCATATTCCTCCTGCTTGTGCCCTGATAAAACCTAATTGAAGAGATGACTGGGCCAAATTATACGTCCTCAGTAATTTGGATGCAACTAGTTATTGTTAGCTTTGTCTTGTCTTTCATCAGCCGGCTCTGTAATTCCTCTTTGGCTGTGATCCAGGCTGTTTCTGCTCTCCCATTTTCCTCAATTGCGATGTATTTTTTTTTTCCACCAAAGATCTACTATTAACCCTCCTCTCACCCTCAATCCCACCTTCTTCTCCTTCAGTTCAGGAATAGCTGAGCGGATAAATGCACTTGTCTCGTTGGCCTGTCTGTTTTCTGCTGCTATCTGAGATGGATAGTTCATTGTTTGCCGCCGGGATGCTCTTTGTTTCGGAGGCGCCTACAGATGAGGGAAGGTCTTTGTGTAACTCTAGATAGTGGACCCAACTAGAGACTAGGAGAACAGAATGAGAAATTGGCAGAAAGAGCGAAAGAGGAATGTGATATTCTACAATAGGCTGAGAGCGTTCAGCGTGTAACCTTAGCCTGTTGTGATTATGCATTTGACTATATCAGTTTAATAATTCATTCTGATTTTGATATGCTGATTGAGTAATTGTGCAACCCAGGCTCATTGGAAATACGTGCCCAGGACTACATTTTTGAAAACCGAAAAATATTTACCCTGAACTACATCTTTTTGCAGTTTATATTTTCACAAATCCACTAGAGGGTGCCGTGTACATTTTTGACAATCTCAAATATGTTCCTGGGGCACGTTTTCTCATACGTGCTATTTCTCGTAAATCCACCGGAGGCCATTGTATACTTTTTGCTGAATATTAACGTCCTTCTCATGCGTGTCCATGAGAGAAGCCTTTCTGCTTGTCGTCGTGCAAAATATATCAGCTTGATATCAGCTGACCCACCCACCCCCTTCCCTAAACCCAACCAAAAGTGTTTTCAAATGCATACTAGAAGCGAAAAGCCATTGTGGCTGTATGCTTCTACCATGACCTCTTCATTTTACCTAGTTTCTGGAACTGTCCTTCACCAGACTCCAACCCTGGTCAACTCCACCTCCCAAATCTGGTGCCTTTTTTGATGAGCTACCAAGCAAACCAGTCACAATGGAAAAACTGTTCATTCGGAGGAAGGGGTCAGCGGTACCACCCTGTAGCGTTCATTTTACACATAAAATGCAGCAATGTACCCGCAAGCACATATTTCTTGGTTCTCAAAAATGTACACCAGGGAACATTTTCCCAAAGAGCCTGTGTTGCAATTGTGTTATTAGAAATTAAATATTCAAAATTATTATACATTCAAAGTTATTGTGCTATTATGTAAAAATGTTCAACCCAATCTAATGAGGAAATGTAAATATTTAATGTGTTGTCAGAAAAGTGGCTAATTTGTAAGAATTCATACGATTTGATTTGAATGAGTGAAGTTTATTTATAAACTAATTTCAAGAGGATCATGTGCTTACACTCTCAGGAATAAAGGTACACGAGCTGTCACTGGGATGGTACCTTTTCAAAAAGTACAAATTTGTACCTAAAAGGTCCATAATAATACCTCAAAGATACATATTAGTACCTAAATAGTACAAAAGTGTTCCTCTTAAAATGTGTACTGTAGGTACTAATCAAGCGGCAACCTCCTGCTCTCCCTCGGGAAGCCAATACGGAAGTAACTAAAACTGCAATTCATCGACTCGCCTTGGGGGGCTGGCTCCAGGAAGTCCAAGTGCTTTCTTTCTGCATTGGTAAATTGGCCATTTTTACAGCTGATAAAAACATGTTTACAGCCTGGTACAAACGATGGCTTTGGTGCATATAGCTATGATTACCCCTCATGACAACTTTGAGGGGGGTGAATTTTTTTATAACTCATCCGTTTCATTTTTATTAAGTTATATTAAGTCTGCATAATTAAGGGCGTGGCCAGTTGAGTGACAGCTAGCCCTCGCTGGTCGCTGTCTCGTCACCTCAGCTGATTCTGGCTAATTAGCCACTGAGCTCGGCATATACATCATATTTTTGTTTTTGGTTAATGTTTCGTTACACCGTCATTTGCCTTTTGGAATTATTTCCTGCAATTATTAGATGATATGCCATGCTGTGTGGACTTAATTGTGCTTACAAACCATTCAAGTTGCCTCCATTTCCCAGGTGAGTGAAATTATATACTTATATACCATCTCTATAAATGTATTTGTTTTATTTAAGATCATTTATCATTTAAATGTTCTTTAGACCAGTATTGCACTCCAGAATCTGACAGATTAATTAGCTGTAGGCTATAAAACAGTCATCTGAATCGTTGTCATACAGTGTTAGTGCTGGATTTTATAAACAGCCTTGCATTTACTAACACAGACTATATCTGAAGTGTTTGATAGTAATTTGCGTTTTCCTCCTGTCGAAAAACGTCATAAGAACAATGTTTAGTGGCTCAATGTATTACAGCAGTGTTTTTGATATAGTGTGCAACAAAGGACGTGTGGTCAGAACACAAACCACCCTGCTGAAAAAAACAGCTTAAACCAGCCTAAGCTGGTTGGCTGGTTTTAGCTGGTCAACCAGCCTGGTTTTAGAGGGGTTTTTCATTTCCATTTCCATTTCCAGGCTGGTTTCCAGCCATTTTCAGCCTGGTCTTAGCTGGTCAGGCTGGAAAATGACCAGCTAAAACCAGCCTGGTTTAAGCTGTACATAGCTGGTTTTGGCTGGTTAAGCTGGTTTCTTAGCTGACCAGCTAAGACCAGGCTGGAAATGGCTGGAAACCAGCCTGGAAATGGCCAAAACTCTTCTAAAACCAGGCTGGTCAACCAGCTAAAACCAGCCAACCAGCTTTGGCTGGTTTAAGCTGGATTTTTCAGCAGGGCAGTCACAGGTAATGAAGTATTAAATGTTCTCCCAAAGTAAAAAGTCTGTCTAAGCCAGGTCTAAGCAAAATGCTGAGAATCAAGCATGCGTCTGTAGCTCCGCTCACTCTCCGCCTCTTTGCCCTCGTTTGGTATTCCGCGTTTGGTGCAATGACGCGCAGACAAAATGGCGACGGTTTTCCGCGCCAACTTTTAGCTTCTTTTGCTGTGTTCAAAAAACTATGGGTAACGTCACGGATACTACATCCATATCTTTTGCAGTCTATGGTACTAGTATACTTTTGAGGTACCAATATGGACCCTTTAAGTACAAATGTGTACCTTTTGAAAAGGTACCACCCCAGTGACAGCTCACGTACCTTTATTTCGGAGAGTGATTGTTCACAGCTGGTCACAATTGATTCACCAATCAGATGATTCCTAACTAACTATAAATAACCAGAGTTTTCTTACCTCAGTATCTTCGTCTTGACGAATCCCCCGCATACCGACCCCTACTCCCCCTCCTTTCCAGATGGGCGACATGGCGGCCCAGTGGTTAGCACTGCTGAACCAGTTGACATTTCTATGCGGAGTTTGCTCATTCTCCCTGTGCTCGCGTGGGTTTTCTCCGGTTTCTCCTCCCACAGTCCAAAAACACACAATCTAAGTAAATTAAACATACCAAATTGATACCATAGCCAAACTCTTAGCAATAGTACATCTCTCCTTAGCCATCCCATATCTGTCATTAGCCAGAAATAATTTGGGGGAGTTCATCGAGATCTACCTGAGCTCAAACTCCCCTCTCACCCTGCAAACGGGAGGGAGCCCAGGGCTCGAGGTTCTCATAAGTTCAGTGCTCTCCCCCGGGACAGCATGGCAAACAAGCTTTATTATCAATGATCAGCTAAGTGTAAACTCTTGAAAAACATACGATTTTATAAAAGAAGGCATGCCCCTATACCTACCTATCATCAGGGGATGAGCAAATTGTTCTAAAATGTACAAATGACACCATACAAATTAATATGAATTAGACACTTAAGAATTAAGAATTGCCATGAAATTGTGTTGAACTGTTAGTTTACTCTTTGTTTTTAATGTAGTCATTTTTGACTGCAAACAACAAGTATTTTTAGCACAAATAAAATTTTTGGATCAATTCTGTGATATTTTTGTGTGTGTGTGTCTTGTATTTCTTATTTTGTGGGGACAATGTAGAATGTCCCCACAAATCTAGAAATAAAGATTGCTGTACAAGTGAGTGTGCTTTGTTGAAATAACTGCCAAAATTCTATTTATTTTAAAAACATAAAAAATGTATACTTAAATACATTTTATTGAAATATATATACTAAGTTATAGATGTAAATTATTTAAAGAGTTATAACAATGTTTAATAATCAATGTTTATATGTGAGTAAAAGCCTAAAAGACATCTGCTCATTATATAACGTGATAGATCATGGCCATTCAGAACACTTTTGATTACATTTTACAATTCTGGATTAATTGTTTTTAAACATGCAAGTTTTGGGAGAACAAACTTTCAATGGAAGGAAAAAAATCTCTCAAATTAATCATTAAAAAGAATTAATGAACACTAAGAATTAATGAACACTACTCAAATAAGCAAATTTCATATGCGTTTGGAACAACAAGGAATTATTCAATGACAGAAGTTTATTTTTAGTGTTAAACTAACCCTTTAAATATACATTTAAACATTTTTTATCATTGTAAAAAATATGTTTTCATGTTTTTTACATAAAATGCATACAATTAACTGGCAGTTTCTATTTCAATAAAGGCTTTTTTGTTTTGTTTTTATTTTCAGACAGATTGTCTATTTGAAAGTGCGCAAGACTGCATGTTTGTGTGTGTATGTTGAGTGCCTGTTGAATTTCCGTCTCAACAAAGACTTCCTGCAGGATGTTGTATCTCTAGAATTACGTGCTTCACCTTTGTACCAGCGCCTTTGACCCGTGATTGTAGTGAACTCTGTGTTGTGTCCACTTTGGTTGAGCGCAGGTTTGGCAAAGGTGGTGCATCCGCTGTTCTTTCCTGACGGTAAAGGGAAGAGAGGAGGAACAGGATTGTACACAAAACCTTTCCCTGTTGCCCACCCAGTTCCGTGTCCAACAGATATCCGATCATTAGCGGTTATTTTAGCACCCTCTCCAGAGCATCCTGTAAACACACAGACACTCAAACACACACACATATAAATATACTGTCAGAACATTAAAGTCGTCATCAAAATTTGCCCACATTTCCTGTACCCAAACATTTCCATGGGCGTGTAAACATCTGTACGGATCATCTACCAGAGAAAGATGACAAAGCACATTTACAAATATTGATCTTCCTGTTGTAATTTCAGGTTTTGATCAGTTTTGGCATAAACCAGCCCTTTTTTTGTGGTGTAAAAGCCTACAGTGAGTTTGTTTTAAGCTTCATTTAAATGCGCAGAACATCGAGAGGTATCCAGTAGGTCAACGCTTGAAATATTCAATGCTTAAGAGCTCATCAGACACACTGAAAATGACTCGTGCCCTTTAACCCACTCTTGCATATGAGTTTGCTAATACACAAAGACAGCAATGCCTGAATGTTGCTTTTATATGTGCTCTGAAAGAATAGATTACAATTTCATATATATTCTCTGACTTTACAATTTATATTTATATGTTTCCTTTTTTATTTCGTCAAATACTGGTGACGTTTCGAATTTATAAATGAAAATGTTGCGATGTTTTTAGAAACAATAGTAATGTTTTAACTTCAGAAGAGTAAAGGTTGATGATAACATGCAATCCTTCTTAAATCTTTCTGTAAGATCTTGTAGTGCATTTTATGCTTACCAAGACTGTAGTTATTTGACAAAAACAGTATATAATAATGGGAAAAATTATTTATGTTTAAATTCATAGTTTATTTTTTATATATTTTATACAAAGTTCTGTCGTGACTCTAGGCTGGCTGGTCTCTTCTTACATCATCAATTATATAGCGCAGGTGATTGGTTGCTTCCGCCTTAGCAGCCAATGAACTTCCTCCTCAACTTTTTAAATGGCTCAGTGTTGTTTTACACTAGGAAAACAGCTGAACACTGAAGTTGCACCACATTTTCGGAGAACCTCCTCCACCCCAGCTGTGTATATGTAACATGTATATTATGTTTGCAGCAGCAGTGTGGTATATTGTCAGACTGCACATCTGTGAATATACTGGCAGTCTCTGTACTTGCTCTTCGATAATAATCAAAGCAGCAGCAGCGTAGCAGATCTATGCCGCCAATACCAAACACATGAACATTGCCTTATCCATATTTATTACTATACTAAATGTCTCTGAGGATTATCATGACGGAAAACATGTAATTTATTTCTGTGGTGCAAATATAACATTTTAGCACGATTACTTATGTCCTAATGTCACAAGATCCTTTAGAAGTCATTCTAATACATTTAATAATTTGCTGTTTGAGGACTGTTTATTATTGTTATTTTACTGTTATCAAACAGTTGTGCTGCTTAATATTTTTATTGAACCATGAATTCTTTTTTACAAGATTATTTAATTAGTTAATTTACTTGACACTGAAATCTTTTGTTACTACATATTTGTAATTTAATGCATAACATTAATTTAATACAGAATATTGAAAGTATAATAAATAAATAAATAAATCTTACTTACTCACTGGAAATCTTATTGAACTTTGTAGAACAGTGGTAGTCTAATAATAATAATATAAAATAAAATATTACAATTAATAAAATATATATGTTGTAATGTTTTGCTAGGATTTATTTCTCACCAAGGCTGCATTTATATACAAAATACAGTTAAAATGTTAAATAAATACTTTTTATCATTTGCTTCTTGAGAAACATTTATTAATATTATTATCAATGCTGAAAACAGTTGTGCTGCTTAAAATTTTTTTTATTATTCAATTTTTTATTTTCTTTAATAATTTAACAGTACTATCAGTTTACAAATTTTTACCTCCTGTTAACACCCCCTTTTCCCTCCCCTCCCCCACAGCGACAGTGACTGTAATTAGATGTTGCTATCATAAATCAAGTAAATACAGATAAATAATATAAACTCAATAAAAAAACACACATACAGAACATAATAATAGTAAAAAAATAAATAAATAAATAAATTACATAAATACAATACTAATACAATAATAATAATACATAAATAAATCAAATAAGATAATTACACTTTTGCCATGCGTCTCACCACAATGACCTTATTCATCCTCCAAAAAAAAACTAATAATTTCCCCATATTCTCTCATAAACATCCAATTTATCAAGTAATCGATATGTCATTTTTTCATATGCTGCCACCTTCTCCAATTCCCATTCTTGTAATAACGGTGGACCTGCTGAACGCCATCCCCTCATAATGATTTGTCTTTCAATCATAATACTTATTTGAATCCACTCAGACATCTTCACACCACATCCCAACACGAACAGGTCTCCCAGTACATATATGTTAGGACAAAAAACGAAAAGCAGCATCCAGAAACATCCTGAATGTAATTATGCCCTTTAACCCAGAATTCCTGTATTTTAGAACAGGACCACAGGGCATGCATCAAGTCTCCTTCTTCACTTTCACATCTCCAGCGTTCAGCAGAGTCCTTCAACCCAAGCCTGAAAAGCCTACTCAGAGTCCAATAAAAACGATTCAAAATTTAAAATTGTATTAAGCGTACTCTTAAAATTCTTGACATTACTTTACAGTTTTGGCAAATTTTTTCCAATGTTCATCGCTAAATGTACAATTTAGATCTTTACTCCAAACAGTTTTAAGAGCAGAATAGAAACTACAACCCATCTTTTCCACTAACCATTTATAATACACTGAAACTTCATGCCCTCTGCCATATGCTGTGCTGCTTAATATTTTTAAGAATGGAAGTATTTTTTCAGGATTAGTTAAATGAAAAATTAACATTGAAACTGAAATATTTTAGCCATCTTTTTAATATCGCTTCTGAGTAAATAAATCTATATTTTTACTAAACAAAGTTCAAATTAATTTCTTTAAAAAATTCTTAATTAATTAAACAAGGAATTAAATAAAACTCTTGGTGAATTTTACAGAACTTGGTAGAACAGTTGGTACTTAGTCTATTGCTTAAGAGTTGAATATAAGCGGAAGTTCAGGACATTACTGGACATAATGTGGATGAATCAGTCAGAATCATTTACAGAGGGCAGATCAGAGTATAATTAGTCATCTATAATGAAGCTTATGAAAGAGCAACAGAACTTCATCATCAAAGCAGAGCATGGCATTGTGTAACACCATCCTGCACAGGGCAAGAATACAAAAGAGTTTGTTGTAAATGTGTTGGAGAGTGAAGGAGATCAAAGCCTGCTTTCTGACAGGACTAAAATGCACAGAGACTTCCTTTAACACTCTTCTTATGCTGGTGTGGCTATTGTTACTTCTACCACCCATGAATTAAAAAGAAGGGAAGTGATATTATTTACTTTTGTACACACTCCATTATCCACCATTTTTCCTATTTTCAATTCTCAAATTGCACATTGACATTCATGCATTCGGCAGAGGCTTTGTGAATAGATTTGCAGTCTATTCAAGGCACTCATTTTGTCCCTGTCAAAAGCAACAAAACTAATTTCTTGATTTATTCATGCTTCAGCTAAAGAAGTACTGACAAATATTGTGATTTACAAGAACTAGACTAGAACTTGTGATTTAACAATCAATATTTATTCAAATCAATATTTTACTATTAAATTAAAGATATTAAACTAGATGTTTATGCACGTCGTGGTTTTTAGTTCCCAAAGGTGTGTGTGTGTGTGTGTGTGTGTGTGTATATATATATATATATATATATATATATATATATATATATATATATATATATATATATATATATATATATATATATATATAAATATATATATATATATATATATATATATATATATATATATATATAGTTGAATTTAGAATTATTAGCCCCCCTCTTTATTTTTTTTCCCCAATTTCTGTTTAACGGAGAGAAGATTTTTTCAACACATTTCTAAACATGATAGTTTTAATAACTCATTTCTAATAACTGATTTATTTTATCTTTGCCATGATGACAGTAATTAATATTTTACTAGATATTTTTTAAGACACTTCTATACAGCTTAAAGTGACATTTAAATGCTTAACTAGGTTAATTAGGTTAAATAGGCAGGTTAGGGTAATTAGGCAAGTTATTGTATAACGATGGTTTGTTCTGCAGATTATCAAAAAATATATAGCTTAAAGGGGCTAATAATTTTGTCCCTAAAATGATTTTTTAAAAATTAAAAACTGTTTTTCTTCTTCTTCAGAAGAAAAAATATTATCAGACATACTGAGAATTTTTTTTTTTGCTCTGTTCAACATAATTTGGGAAATATTTAAAAAAGAAAAAAAATCAAAGCGGGGCTAATAATTCTGACTTCAACTGTATATATGCATGTTTACTGACAACATGCAGCTGTGGGGATTATAGCGGTTAAGATTTACATAGCGATTTTACTGTCTGTATTACAAACATGCTCTGTTTTAAAAACGTTTTAAACTTCTAAAACTTAAAAATCACAGAGAGTTGGAACAAATATTTGAATCCCAGTTTCTTTGCAAAAAAAGTTCTGTGGACATGTGTATACGATACGTGTTATTATAGAAACATGGCGCCTGTCAGTCAATTTGGTGGGCTGGGAAAATCGCACTCCTACGTCACATTGCGGTGAGCCTTAAAATCACTGGGAATTGGATCCTATTTTAACATCAGAAAATTAAAAAAAAAAAGACGTGTTGTGTTTATATCATTCCAATATGACAGCGGACTGTGACCTACACAGAATTCTGTCCAAACAGCTTACAATAGTTGATTTTCATCATAGGTGTCCTTTAATACTTTTAATCAGGAAAGATGACTAAAATGACATTAAAGACATTTATTGTTACGAACAATTTCAAACTTTCTATTCATCAAAGAATCCTAATTGCAGAATTTATTGCAGAATTTCATTTAGTCATGAAACATTGCTTTAAAACATCTTTTTCTCAGGCCTCTGATCATAATTCATAACCGACATAAGTCTACACGGTTAAACATTCACGCAATATTAAGTGCAATTCTTGCGTCAGGGCCTGGCGCTCTTTTGAAGTCCTGTGACAGCCTGCATAAATGTCTGAATAAATGGTCCATTTTTAACTCTGCTCAGTTACTTCATTTTAATCTTTGCCTTTGAGACTCAATTGGCCAAAATGTTGAAGTTTGACGGCACTCAGGAAATGTGCCTGAAACATGTGTTAAGTGCAGTTTGCTCCCAAGAGCCACAAACGTATGCTTTTCGGCTCTTCCTTCCACCTTGAAGAAGAGCTTGCTGAGAAGAGGCGACCCAGAACATCACCACTACAAGACTTTCATTTTAACCATTTCATCTGGAATAGGAAATGCCCACAGACCTGTTTAACCTAAAACAGAAAGAGTGTGTGGGTTCAGTCAGATAGCACACGCTTAAGAGAGTTTAGAGCACCCCCTATAGGACAAACTTACTTTTACCATGTTTTCTGTCTCGTGTTGAGGGTTTGAGATTAACAACCAAATACTTGTTTGTTTTGTGTGATTTAGATCTCTTTTTTTAAATTTTGATGAAAAAGATTCTGATCTCTGAATTGCACTTCAGCTTCTTCTATTTCATTTACAGTGGAAAGATGCATTTTGTTGACACTTAAACAGCCAATTAAACTTATATAAATTATAACAACTTTAGTGACTTCTTATATTAAGTAAAATAACTAATGAACCATGTGATGTGAAAGATGACTTTGAAGATTTTGATAACTTCAAAAGAAAAGGCCTGAATTTGTGTATGTGTGTGTCATGATGATGTTCTATTTTGTCTTTCATCAGAGCTCATGGACACTCGGACAGCGAGACCGTTCAGTTTCTCCTTCAACACCAGTGACTACCGGATCCTGCATGTTGATCCAGATCAAGGCCGGTTGTACCTGGGCAGCCGCGAATATCTCGTCTCACTGGACATGCAGAACATCAACAAAGAACCTCTCATTGTAAGAGAATATTCACTCATTCAGTCACTCACACACTCACTCACTTTCCTTTGGCTTAACCTGCAATTAATCTGGTCTAGGTTTTACTGGTGGATACCTAGTCCTGAAAGAGCACTAACTTATGAACCCCCAAGTGCTGGGAGACACCCTTACACTCTCCCATTCACACTCGCTCAAACACTACAGCAAATTTACTACACTGTAAAAAGTGATTAGTCAATTTACTTTAAAAAAGTGAGTAAACCATTGCCTTAATAGCACAAAATTGACTTTAAATAGTGATAAATCCATTGTAACTTGGAATGGTTAAGTTGACTTAACAAAATTTTTATAATTATGCACATAATCAATTTTCTTAATAATTTTAAGGCAATGGGTTTACTCACTTTCTTTACGAAAAGTCAACTAATCACTTTAAAAGCAATATGTTTACTCACTTTTTACAGTGTTCCCAGGCAACTAAAGTGCCGGGTAGTGAATTGCTCTCATAATTCTGTGGGTGTTTTCTGTCTGTAGATCCACTGGCCGGCTCCAGCTCAGAGAAAGGGAGAGTGTCAGCTGACTGGGAAAGGCAGGCATGTGAGTTTACATCAGTTGCTTACTGTAATTAGTACTTACTGAATCAGCAAAGAATGCCAGACTCTTGATCTAAACAGTCTCAGTTCAACAGTGGTTTGTTTGTTTTGTCTGTGTGCGTGTGTGTGTTTTCAGGGAGAGTGTGCTAACTTTGTGCGCCTGATTGAGCCGTGGAACAGGACCCATCTGTACACCTGCGGCACTGGAGCTTATAAACCCATCTGCACCTTCATCAACAGAGGCTGGAGAGCTGAGGTACATGCGCGCACACACACACACACACACACACACACACACACACACACACACACACACACACACACACACACACACACACACACACACACACACACACACACACACACACACACACATTCATGCATACATACTAATCTGTTGGGTTTTCTTGTATTATGGGGACTTCCCAGTTTCTACTGACATATTGATTTTTATGACTGTATTTTATGTATTTTATAACTGCACTGACTGTGATTTATGAGCTGTTTTCCTTATGGGGACCAAAAAATGTCCCCACAATGTCATAAATTACTTGTATAACTATATTCATGGGGCTATTTGGTCCCCACAGTGTTATGAATACCAGACACACAGACATAAATGAATATACAATGTATTTTAATGTACATATAGCTTGCAGTAACACATCTGAATGCTGTCTCTGCTCTGATGTCCACAGGATTATCTCTTCAGGCTGGTTCCTGGTTATGTGGACTCTGGAAAGGGAAAATGCTCTTACGATCCAAACCAAGAGAATGTTGCATCCCTGATTAGTAAGAAACAATTAATGAGGAAGCTTATGTTACTTTTATATTTTATGTAATTGATTTTTTTTTCTGCTTAGCACAGAAGTAGTTAATCTTACAATAGTAGCTGTTGCCTAGCATCAATTTTATTTCAAATAGTACAAAACATAAAAAAATCATAAGTCAGCACAATTGTAACTTACACTCACTGGCCACTTTATTAGGTACACTCATCCAACTGCTCGTTAACGCAAATTCCTAATCAGCCAATCACATGACATCAACTCAATGCATTTAGGCATGTAGACATGGTCAAGATGATCTGCTGCAGTTCAAACCAAACATCATAATGGGGAGAAAGGTGATTTCTTGGAATGTGGCATGGTTGTTGGTGCCAGACCGGCTGGTCTGAGTATTTCAGAAACAACTGATCTTCTGGGATTTTCACGCACAACCATCTCTAGGTTTTATAGAGAATGGTCCGAAAAAGAGAAAATAGTTCTGTTAGCATCGTGTCAACGCCACAGCCTACCTGAGTAGTTGCTGACCATGCCCATCCCTTTATGACCACAGTGTACCCATCTTCTTATGGCTACTTCCAGCAGGATAACGCGCCATGCCATAAAGTGTGAATCATCTCAGACTGGTTTCTTGAACATGACAATGAGTTTACTGTACTCAAATGGCCTCCACAGTCACCAGAGCTCAATCCAATAGAGCACCTTTTGGATGTTGTGGAACGGGAGATTCACATCATGGATGTGCAGCTGACAAATCTGCAGCAACTCCGTGAGGCTATCTATTCAATATGGACCAAAATCTCTGAGGAATATTTCCTGTACCTTGTTGAATCTATGCCACAAAGAGTTAGGGTAGTTCTGAAGGCAAAAATGGGATCCAACCCGGTACAAGTAAGGTGTACCTAATAAAGTGGCTAGTGAGTGTACATCAAGAGTGAAATGTTAAAAGGGAACATAATATAACATAACATAGCATAACATAACGTTAAAAACTTAAAGGGTTGTGATAACATGGCGATCATAATGTAACAACACAACAGCATAACATAACGATATAACATATGGCATAACATTCAATTGAATTATAACATAATATTTACATCAAAAAAACGATCATAACAGAATGATACTTTTTGATCAGGACAGGTAAATTGTCTTTTAGGTAAAATCATTTACAATAACTTTTCCGTTTGTTAACATTATGTCAGCTGATATAACTGACTGAGATAAGCTTTTGACTTTTGCTGTTTTAATTGTGTTGTTACAAAATCGAAGTGTTATTGATTACATTGCTTTGAAATGTCAATTGAATCTAGCCAGTGCATATGTAAATACTCAAAAAAATTTAAAACAATAAATAAAAAATATATAATGTTTAATTGTAACCTAACCATGAACTTATTTATAAAGAAATGCTGATTGTCTTTGAAAATGATCTGTCTGATGTTGAATAAAGCATGAAGAATCACCAGCAACTAAGTAAGCTTTTTAAAGGGCCAGTATCATAATCTAGTTTGTCTGATGCGGTACTTGTTGCTTTGACCTGTTTATGCCAATGAATTCATTGGTCTCTTTCTGCAGATGGAAACCTGTATGCTGGAGTGGCGGTGGACTTCATGAGCACTGATCCAGGCATCTTTAGAACCATGGGAAGCCGTCCTGCTGTGAGATCAGAGCAGTATGACTCCAAATGGCTGAACGGTAAACAACTCAGTTGTTCATATTTGGATTGCCAGATGTAATATTAATGAGACTGACAATAAATATTTGCCCTGCTGTTTTAATTTTCAACAAACATTTGAACGGACGCTCTTGTTTATTTCCTAGAACCTGTATTTGTTCAAATGAAACAGATCTCTGACAGCTCGGAGAAGAACGATGACAAGCTTTATTTTTTCTTCCGTGAGAAGAGTCTGGATTCAGGTGGCGGAGCGAGCCCGAGTGTGTTGGCCAGAGTGGGTCGAGTGTGTTTGGTGAGCAACATCCGGCTTCATGTAACTAAAAACCACAGGTGCACAGGAAACAGTTCACAGCTCAGTCAGTCAATAAACCGCTGTTTGTGTTTTATGGCAGAATGATGAGGGCGGACAGAAGTCTCTTGTGAACAAGTGGACAACTTTTCTGAAGGCCAGGCTGGTGTGCTCGGTGATGGGAGATGACGGGGTGGAAACCTTCTTTGATGAACTGAGTAAGTGTTTTTATTGTGCCATCAATTGGTGATAATATGTCACACTCTAAAATATTCTGGGTTATTTCAGGCCAAATTTGGGTAAAATATGGGCAATCCCAACCTCTGGCTTACATGTTTAAATGACATTTGTTTACCAAACTTTAACACAACAGTTACAGGTATTATTCATATTTTGCACAAATTTGACCTGAAATAATAGAGTGTGACAAATTAACACCACTAGATGGCACAAACGCTATTCAACATTCATTCATTCATTCATTCATTTTCTTTTTGGTTTAGTCCCTTTATTAATCTGGGGTCGCCACAACAGAATGAACCGCCAATTTATCCAGCATATGTTTGACGCAGCAGATGCACTTCCAGCTGCAACTGAAACTGAGAAACACCCATACACTCTCATTCACACACATACACTACGGACAATTTAGCTTACCCAATTTACCTATACCACATGTCTTTGGACTGTGGGGGGAAAGCAGAGCACCTGGAGGAAACCCACGCGAACACGGGGAGGCTCGGACCAGCAACATTCTTGCTGTGAGTCGACAGCACTACCCACTGCACCACCGCGCTGCCCTGCTATTCAACATTACCTACTAAATTGTTTATTGTTTAGAGTACATTGAAGAGATAGTTCACCCAAAAGTGATAATTTACTCACTGTTTACTCATCCTCAATAGGTTCCAAACCTTTAGAGTTTCTTACTTCTGTTGAACACTAATACAGATATTTTGAAGAGAGCTCAAAACCTGTAACCATTGACTCCATAGAAGTAAAATAAAATACTATAGAAGTCAATGGTTACAGGTTGAATTAACTATTTTTTGGGTGAACTATACCTTTAAAATGTCTTTTTTATTTCCTATTCTGACATATATACTTGAGACCAATAAACAAATTTAGAACAGAACCATATATTTTCCTTCAGGAATTGATTAAATTGTTGAATGGTTTTGATTTGCGATTGTGTTAGTAAATGCATCATCAGAGAAGAGAGAAAATTGTAAGAGGGAAGTAAAAAAACAAGGGTATTTTTAGTATTGCAGTTCAGACACAGTTCTGAATTGCTTTTCTCCTCTGTTCTAGGGGACGTGTTTATCCAGCCCAGCCAGGATGAACGAAACCCTATTGTATATGGCGTCTTCTCAACTTCTGGGTACACTTTCCTTTATACATTTTCTTTATGTGAAATTGTAGTCATTTATGGCTTTTTGTATTTTTCTATTTCTATTTCTACTCCAGTTTGGGATTTAGATGTAGTGGTATTCAAAAATAAATGCTTGATACATACCTCAGATTTAAAGTCATGAGTTGGTATGTCTTCAGTGTTGCAGTGGGTAACTAAACCTAAAATTGCTACTTATTTTAGTGGTTTACTGAACAATTTGTGATTGTATCTAAACAAATTGTAAACTATAGCCAGCCCTGCTACTTGCACATTTACAGATACGGTTAACAACAAAGCATACAATAAAACTGTATTTAAACTTTACAAATAAGGCAACTTTTACATTAATAATAAACTAATGTTTCCACTCAAATTTGTTGTCGTAATGTAATAAACATTATAACATTTATTTGAAAATACTCTCACAGTAAATAATTAACATATTATTACATAACCAAATAATGACTAAATAGCCTACTGTGGTGTAAATATTTAGAGAAATGCTCTTGATCATGTTATCTTTACTTCTTGTCAAATGTAATAAGACACAGAAGGTACTAAATATCAGACTGGAGGTTTGTCATAATATCCAGTGAACAGTTGAAGACTGAAACAATAATATTGATTAGTTGAAATGGTATTTCAAATTACATTCTGCACATCCATTGGTTAAAGTCATGTATTTGTGCAGAACATATGCATATAAAACCAACAGCTACATGGTGACAAGTATCTGCGTTAATATATGTATCATTGACATCCCTGTTGATTATTATTTCTGGGTCAGTGATGTTTTCTTGTTTTTGTCTCAGCTCTGTGTTTAAAGGCTCAGCCGTGTGTGTCTACTCAATGGCTGACATCCGGAATGTCTTCAATGGCCCTTTTGCCCATAAACACGGACATAACTACCAGTGGACTACTTACACAGGAAAGATTCCCTATCCTCGTCCTGGAACGGTGAGATTGTTGTTGTTACTGAATATGCTTTCGAGCTTCCCTAATCTGATAAATGGGTTATATGCAAATCACATATTTAAAATAAATGTTCATATTTGGATTTCACAGATATAAAACAAAAATGCCATATACAGTATGTACAAATATGCTTTATACGTTTCAATATTATTTTGTATTAATATACAAAATTTATTACTTTCAGCATACATACATGTTCAGATATATTATTTTACATACAAACATTTTATATATTATTTTATATATAATTTAATATAACATACAGAGTTGAAGACAAAATTATCAGCCCACTTGTAAAATGTTAATGATTATTATTATTTTTTTTATATTTACCAATTTATGTTTCATAGAGCAGGGAAATTTTTCACACCGTTTCCTATAATATTTTCCTTCTGGAGAAAGTCTTATTCCTTTTAATTTGGCTGGAATGAAAAATAAAATTGAACGTGTAAATTTAACAACTGCTTCATCAAGCAGTTTTTAAATATTAATATAATATATTTGACAACTGCTTGATCAATATTATTAGCCTTTCTCAAGAAAATATAATTTTAACAAATTGGCTACAGACCAAACAACTGTTGTTCAAAGACTTGCTTAATTAATCGAACTTGCCTAGTTTACATAATCAACTTAGTTATGCATTTTGAGCTGAATACTACAGTAGTATCTTGCAATATAACTAGTAAAATATTATGTCCTGTCATCACAAATTAATTTAGTTATTAGAAATTCATCATTCATTCATTTCCCTTCAGCTTAGTCTCTATTTCAGAATGAACCACCAACTATTCCAGCATATGTTTTATGCAGCGATGACCTTACAGCTGTAACCCAGTATTGGGAAACACCCATACACACTCATAAACTATGGCCAATTTAGTTTATTCAATTCACTGTGGGGGAAACTGGAGCACCCGGAGGAAAACCAACGCGAACACAGGGAGAACATGCAAACTCTACACAGAAACGCCGACTGGCCCAGCCGAGATGCGAACCAGCGACCTTCTTGTTGTGAGGCCACAGTGCAAACCACTGAGCCACCGTGCCGCCCTAGAAATTCATTATTTAAACTAATATGTCAACTACATATATATATATTCTTCTGGAGAAAGTCTTATTTGTTTTATTTCAGCAAGAACAAAAGCAGTTTTAAATTTTTCTTGAAATATTTTAAGGTCACAATTATTAGCCCCTTTAAGGTTTTTTTTTTTTTTTTGATAGTCTACAGAACAAACCATCGTTACACAATAACTTGCCTAATTACCCTAACCTGCCTAGTTAACCTAATTAACCTAGTTAAGCCTTTAAATGTCACTTTAAGCTGTATAGAAGTGTCTTAAAAAATATCTATTAAAATATTATTTATTGTCATCATGGCAAATATAAAATAAATCAGTTATTAGAAATGAGTTATTAAAACTATTATGTTTAGAAATGTGTTGAAAAAATCTTCTCTCTGTTAAACAGAAATTGGGGAAAAAAATAAACAGGGGGTCTGATAATTCAGGGGGGCTAATAAATCTGACTTCAACTGTATATATATATATATTACAGTAATTTCTAGAACCCAGGCAGCATGTTCATTTATCTGACTGATGACTCCTCTGTTTTTCACATTAGTGTCCAGGAGGCACATTCACTCCAGGTCTTCAGTCCACAAAAGAGTTCTCAGATGAAGCAGTGAATTTCATCCGTGCTCATCCGCTCATGTACCACCCTGTGTATCCCATTCACAAGCGCCCTCTGGTGGTCCGATCTGGTGTGGATTACCGCTTTACTACTATTGCGGTGGACCAGGTGGATGCTGTGGATGGACGATACGAGGTTCTTTTCCTGGGAACAGGTGAGACTGGCATCCACCATCTGGCAATGCTGCCTTTAGTTTATAAAGGATCTGTTCATTTTGGAGTGGTGTAGGCTAGGTTGTAAAATTGGCATTTAATAAAATCTGTTTTCTACAGTAGATAATTGACAATTAGTGTCAAGATGCAACAATCAGTCATTTTATCTAATGTTGTGTGTCATAATTGGATTCTTTATAATGTGTGCTGACAGAAAGATTAGCATGTTTCATTGTTTTTTTGTTCTAGCATATGTGATGTTGACCAGTAGAAGCACAGAAACTCTTCTTTACACATCTTTCAGACGTGACAAAATGAAAGAGGGATGATGTAATAGTGGAATTATGCAATGAATTTTATTTTGGGGCTTTTCTGACGACAAGACAGCCAGTAAAAAAATGTCCGCTTCTGTGGTCATTATTTGTTTACATGCTTATTTCCGCAAGTCAGTCGCTAGTTCCACTTTCTTTATTACATCTTGCACGTTTAAGCCAAAGATAACAAGTTGTCTGGGAAGCAATGTGTAGTAAGACTTTTTTTGTCCACAGTGCAACATCACATAATGTGAATCGGTGACTACAATAACAGTCAAATACTGTGTATTCTGAACCCAGCATAATGTCAAAACAAGATCTTCAAGTGAATACAACAGATTTCCTATCACTTATGTATGACTTTCATTTCACAAAGTCATTTTCTTTTCCGTGTCATTGTCCAAGTGAAATGTTCTTGCAGTTAGTGACATTCAAGTGCGCTTGAACATCTGGTGTATGGACAAATGCAGTGTAGATTTCAACTGTTTGTCTTTTCTGCCACCCTACAGATCGTGGCACAGTCCAGAAAGTTATAGTTCTACCTAAGGATCCCACAACAATGGAAGAGCTCACTTTGGAGGAAGTAGAAGTTTTCAGGGTAAATTATATTACTGAAACATTTTGTATACCTCAGTATTTTACCTTCAGTATTTGGAGGGATAGTTCACAGAAAAATACAAATGTTATGTTAATTTACTTAACCACCGGGATCATCCAAGATGTAAGTGACCTTTTTTTCTTTAATAGAACATCCAAATCAATAGCCATGGCTCCCAATGACACACTGAGGTCTTGTGAACCAAAAGATCGGTCCGTGGAATAAATTAAACATTATTTTACAATATTATTAGCCTTATTTTAAGACAACAGTTGCACATGCACCAAGAAATGTTTGAACACTCCAGGAAATGTTCATTTTTGATTGACCTATGCCTTTTAATACTTAGGGTAAAATACACAAAAGTCACTTTTGTAATTTTCACTTGGTGTCTAATGTATATTAACATACGCTAGTCTGTTCTTTCTTTACAGACACCTGCTCCTGTTAAAACAATGCACATATCAGCCAAAAGGGTAAGATGGACAAAAAAACTGTAATTTTTAAAAACGTTTTACTGCAAATGACATTAACATATAACTTTTTTAAGTAACACTTTATAATTACACACTATGTAATTATGATCATTTACGAAGTATTAGCAAATGGTTAATTCATTATCTGTTAAGTATTAACTCTACATTAATAGATATTAGTAAGCAGATTCAAAATACAGCTACAAATGCTGTGTTCTTGGCTTATAAGCACATTTATAATGTGCTTTGTGATTGCATTTTCATACTTTGCTAATGATTATTTTTTCATTACTTAAGTATAGCATTATTTACAAACTAGTTATTTATGAATAGTTGGTGCTATTTTAAGATCATTCAAAATGCAAAAGTAAATGATTATAATAAACTATTCAAATTAACATTCATATACAGTATCTTATTATCAGGCATATACTAATAATTAACTTGTATGTTAATAAATGCTTTATTAAGTCAACTTCATCCAGTTTTGTGATCTAATCTAAAGTGAGGACTATTTATGCTTAATAAATTAAAGGCTCAGTTATATTCTAAACAGGAAATAAATGACTTTATACATTTATTCATTTGAAGATACACAAATTAAACTGTATCAAATGAAAAATAAATCTTCGCAATCTTATGTAAAATAAAATTACTGTACAGTTTAAACTTTGCTAAATAACTTTGAAATGTTGTATCATAATATGTTGTTAAACTAATATATTGTTGTTGTTTTATCCAATTTTATTTATATGTATTTATATTCAGCAATGTTTAAACTTTACAGTAATTGTATTTTTAGATAAGATTGCTAACATTTATTGTTTATTTGATACTGAGCCTTTAATTGTCATTTATAAGGGATTTATAAAGCATAAATAGTCCTCACTTTAGATTAGGTCATAAAACTGGATGGTTGAGTTAATAAAGCATTTATTAACATACATAGTGATCATTACTATATGCCTGAATAATAATATATATAAATGTTGATTTCAATAGTTTATTAATCGTTTACTAGCTCATTCTGAATTATTATAAAAGCCACCAACTACTCTTAAATACAAATGGTTTGTAAATAATGCAATACTGAATTTAGTAATGAACAGTTAATAAGTAATAAAGTATGAAAATACAATCATGATGCTTATTATAAATGTGCTTATTAGTCAAGAATGGCATTTGTAGCTGTATTTATGAACTGCTTACTAACGTCTATTAATGTAGAGTTTATGCTTAACAGATAATGAATTAACCATTTGCTAATGCTTAATCGATGATTTACATTGTGTAGTTATTATGGTGCTACCCTTTTTTCTTTCCCCCCTTTTAGCAACAGCTGTATGCATCTTCAGAGGTGGGTCTTACCCAGATGTCTTTGCACCGCTGTGGAGTGTATGGAAAAGCATGTTCAGACTGCTGTCTGGCCAGAGACCCATACTGCGCCTGGGATGGAGACAACTGTTCTGCCTTCACACAAGCCACCAAAAGGTCAGACAGCCTAATTCTTTGAAATGGCCCTTACTTAACCTTTTCCTCATAGCTGATACGAGATGATACACGAAATGATACATTTCTCAAAGTCAGTTAAATGACATGGAGTTTTATATTATGGTTGTTGCTGCATTGTTTCTTTCAGGCGGAGCAGAAGGCAGGATGTGAAACACGGCGACCCTTTGCGTCAGTGCCGAGGCTACAATGCCAAAGGTAGCAAAAACACAGAGTTCATCAGTGAATAGTGTGATGTGTGGATGTGCATGACTGTAACCTATGCTGTGTGTGATAGTGGAGAGGAGACTGAAGGAGAAGGTTCAGTTTGGTGTAGAGGGCAGCAGCACGTTTCTGGAGTGTGTGCCCAGATCTCCTCAGGCCACCATCAAATGGCTCTACCAGAAAGAGGGACGACGGAAAGTGGTATGATATACAGTACATGCTGATGTCAAATCACCAACCAGACAAATTTAACAATAAATAAGAACATATTTTATTTTGTTGATTGAAGGGATGGTTCACCCCAAAATGAACATACTGCCATGATTTACACGTTCTTCACTTGTTTTAAACCAGTTTGATTTTCTTTCTTCTGGTGAACGCAATTGATACATTAATAAATGCAGGGAAAAGCAGTCATTGACTTCTATAATATATAGAAAACAATATCTTGAATATCTGAAGACATTCATAAATCTGTAGAACCACTGTAGTGTGAGGAAATGGTGAGGAAATGTTAAAGGGCCACGAAACCTCCCCTGTCTCAGCAGGGTGTTTTCACACCTCTAGTTTGGAAAAAGTCAGGAAAGTGGGCGTGTCCAGCTCTGGGAGTGTGGGAGTGTCGGGGGAGGGAAAGAGGGAAGGATTTGCAAAGAAGGGAGTTTCCATTTGGGCACGGGGTGAGTTTCACAGGCAAAACAAACACACAGACGCAGGGGAGAAAGACGGTGACTGTGTTTACATGGACATCAGTAATCAAATTATTTGCCAAATTATTAATTTGTCGACTTTAACTGCAGTTTGGCACTTTCACTTTTTATTCAGGAACATTTCCTGCATGTCCCCCCGTGACAAACGAGAGGAACTGCTGGAGAGTGGAGTTTTAATGTAATGTTTGAGACCGCATGGCGTATTGGAGAAAAAAGTCCTCCGCATTTCTCAGTAACTTAGATGCACTCAGTAGGTAGCGTCAGAAAGCTGTGTGCGTATAGACTATCCTGTCACAAAATGCTGCGAAACTCCTACACGACAGTAAAAGTTTGATTGTGTTTACATGTTTACATTCGGAGAGCAGCATTTACAGCGGATCTTTCAGTCTATAAAATTGTACTATAATATTGCAGTGATATTAACATACTGTAAACTTAGTAACTAAATCATTTTGACTATGGTATGTCTTTAAAAACTGAAAGAGCACTGCTGACGATACGAACTAACTTTGCCATCTGAACGATCAAACAAAGGGCACTGCTCTCACAACCACCTACCAAATCTGTAGACACAGGACAATCAATACAAACTGGAGCCGTGTCTTTTTTAAAAGGAAACGAGTGGCAAATCCAGATTTTACCATTTCCAGATGCGAAAAGCTCTCGGGTAAAAATGTTCCTTACAAACGCATTTCTGTCGCGTGCACTGTAATCCACATGTGAGTCCAGCTGCGCTCTCATAGCGGGGAAATGAAAACAAAACCTTTGTTGCAGCACAATAATAAATGCAGCACAATAAAATGCAACACCGATGACCCATGTCTCCAAATTCTCATTCTTTCACTTGTTTTGCCAACACAACGTGGCGTCTCTCTGTCGTCTGAACACTGGTAAAACAGTCTTTGAAGCTATCATGCATTTTAATAAAGTTGCACCACATACACAATAGAGCGCGCTGATTGGTTTTAACCAAGTCTTTCTCATGAATTAATGCCGCACACTCAGAGACGTCACAATGTACTCGCAGGTACAGACATCCACTCTCCACGCTGGACTACACGCAAGTATCTAATGACCGTGACGCAGCTTCAAAAATTCGTTTCAAACCGAAAGAACGAATTTGTTCAAAATAATGCAAAAAGAACCAATTTCCACTTTTTAGTGCAATATAGGTGTCCTAATAGTGTTTATAGCAGCGTGGGATCCCTTTAAAATATACAATGCTGTTAAAAAGGTAGGATTGAAGAAGATTTGGATTTTTGTTTATCTTTTGTTCTTAGTAAGGACATGTTAGATTGATTAAAGGTGAGAGTTAAACACATTTATAATTTTACTATAGATTTCTGATTTCACACTAGATGAGGTGGTTGTAAAATGTTGCTATGTCATTACTAGGATGTTGCTACTGTATGTGGTTGAAAGTGTGTTCTGGGTGGTGGCAAAGGTGTTCTGGTTTGTTGCTGAACCGTTACTTAGGTTCTGTGAGTTTTTGCTATGCGGGTGCTTGTTCTGGGTGGTTGCTGGGGTGTTCCAGGTTGTTCAAGAAAGTCTTATTTTTTTGTTTTGCTAGAATAAAGCAGTTTAATATTATTTTAGTGCAGTTTTTAAGGGTCAATATTTTTAGCCCTTAAAATTTTTTTTTTTTTCGATTGTCTACGGAACAAACCACTGTTATCCAATAACTTGCCCAGTAACCTGTTTAACCTAGTTAAGCCTTTAAATTGCTGAATGTTGTATCTTGTAAAATGAATGTTCTGTCATCATGGCAAAGACAAAAGTATTGTGGCAACTTAAAACTATTACGTTCAAAAATATTTAGAAAAACATTCTTTATTAAACAGCATAAATTTATTAAACAGCAGAAATATTAGGAGGTTGCAATGGTGTTGCTAAGGTGCTGCTAAGTGAATTCTAGAGTGTTTTTGGTGATTGCTATATGGTTGCTCAGGCCCGTAGCCAGCCCAGTAAAAGGGGTGCTTCCACTCAAAAAGTTGACCTTTTTGCAGTTAGCCTTATGTTCTATTTATTTAGGAGGTTTAATTACTGCATTTTAGTGACATTTTAGGTACTATTTTTAGCTGGATTAGCTTGTCGAGTGACATTTTGAGTTACCAAAAACATTTTCTAAATATGAAGAATAAAGAAATATGAAAAAAAGACTTATTTTTAAAGACAAATTTATTACATCATTATTACAAAAAAGTTCAAGTTAAAGTTTTAAATGTAAAAAACTGTAACCCATTGCCATTTATTGGGCAAATAACAAACTGACCAGTACATTTAACTGTCCTCAGTCAGAGTTTGGAATAATACAATTCTGAATAATAAAAAAATTAAACATAATAATATTAATGATGTAGAGCTTGACGATTTTTCTATCTTTTGTAAAAAAAATTACATTTTGAAAGTTAATGGATGACAAAAATAGCTAAATTAGTATTAAAATTTATGGTGCTTCAAACCTTTTTATTGGTATTTTTTTCCTTCAAGAATAAGGTCCAAGATTTAGAATAAAAGTTGGGCTATACTTATTGTGAAAGCTGACTTCACTTTCATCATATTGTATGTTTTCTTGCACAGCTGGATGTTGGACTCATGCAAAATAACTGTCTGCATTCATAGCAGTCAAAATAAGACAAATGAGCTCATGTATGGGATAAAAAAATTGACCTTTAATCAGTGGGGGGTGGGTCTTTCGAACCACCCGAACTCCCCCTGGCTACGGGCCTGTTGCTAGAGTTTTTCAATGTGGTTGTTTCTTGTGACTTCCGAGTGGTTGCTAAGGTGTTTTGGATCATTTCTAATGTGCTAGTGTGTTCTGGGTTGTTGTTAGACAGTTGCTAGGGTGTTCTAGGATGTTGTTGCTAGGGATTAGCTTGGTTATGGCTTGATTATACTGTTAGTTGCTAAGCAGCAGCTGTGATAGTTTGGATTGTTTGTTTGTTCATTTAATTAACTGGGACATTACACCTGACAATGTTATACACAGACAACCTCTGGGCATATAGCATGACGCTATTTTGCAGCCCTCATCTCTGGTTAGGCTTTACATAAAAATAAATAAATACAATAAAATAAAAAATGATAATACAATAATCATATATGTGAAAATAAATCTGTATGTATATGTTAAATATCCAATAATATCTAATTATATGACCATTCCTTGCTAAATACCGTATGTGTCTGCTAAAGTTTTACAGTGTGATTGCTAGTCTTTTGTGGTTGATGTGTTCAAGTTGGTTGCTGGGGTGTTGCTACAGTAGGTCATTTCCATACCTGTCAACATTGGGATGTGAAAATAAGGGATATTACAAATTACATAATACATATTGTGATTACATATATCACAAGATGACATATTATACATAAATATAATTAATATTTCTTTAAGTTACAAACATAAATTTATATGTCTGAATGCTTTAAACTGGTCTGAAATGCTTACACAGTCACAGACCTTGAAAATCGCATGTAAATGATACAATTTCTGTTAAATCTGTGGAATTACTGCAAAGTTTAACCATAAATCAGATGCTATTTCAACTGTACATCAACAATAATCCTGACCCAACATTGCAGATCCTGAAATGTGACTATTGCAAATGCACACATTGTGATATCGATGCTAAAATGATATATTGTGTAGCCCTATTATGATTATTATTATTATTATTATATGTCTGTTCAAACACGCACCCCAAACCCAGAGTGTCCACTTTCGCTTTGCTTCAAATCACGTGTACAGCATCCGCTTGGGAAACAGCTTCTATTTCACTATGGAGTGCGTCGGACAGTCACACACCGCTACATGAACTGACTGTTTTGAGGATTGCATAGGAGGGGCAACAGCGCTTGTCGTGGAAAAGAAGGGAATCCTGCCATTTTTACATTTATTTCAAAGTCTTTTCATGCCTAAATAAAATGAAAGCACAGAACAGTATCCCATTTAAGAGCAAGGGGCGTCCCCTGGTGGTTCGGCGATATGAGTTGCGTATAGGGAGGATCTGCTCTTTATTGTTTATTGCCACCCTTCTTAGAAAGATCAAAAATAGGGGAGAAATATATGAAAATGCCTTTACAGGATGATAGCAGGATATAATTGTAAAATACGGGAGAATACCGGAAAAACGTGAGGGTTGACAGATATGGTCATTGCTATGGTGTTCAGGGTGGTTGCTAGGGTGTTGTAAAATAACATAAAATATGTATGTAAAATAAAAATATGTAAAATAAAATAGTTGCTGTGCAAATAGTTTTTAAATAGCTCAAACATTTGAACTGAAGTGTAAATTGATATTATATGCACATCTTCTGGTTGTGTTGGCAGCTGAATCGGGATGGGGAGGTGCTCAGGACTCCTCAAGGGGTTCTTCTGAAAGCTCTCACTAAAGCAGACGCAGGTCAGTACCACTGCCTGGCCACAGAGAATAACTTCAAGCACACGCTGGCTCGTGTCTCCTTGCGCATCCTGGACCGGGACATCGCTGTGGCCCTCACCACCCCTGACGAAGACGAGGAGGAGGTGTTGAGGAGCAGTCACAAAGGCCACCAGCACCCGCCTGCTCCTCCAACACCTGCACTCCTGCTGGAGCCAGAAATGCGACTGATCCAGCAGTACTGCCAATCCTACTGGGAGCAGCTGACGGCTGGAGGAAGCCCTCACGCTGAGCTGCCCAAACGCACAAACCGCAGGCACACTGACTCTATGAAGGCAAGCGGAGAGTAAGGAGTGAGTCTCCCGTTCATCAGCCTCTCCTGGACTGTCATAGGTTAGTTCATGTGCAGTCACATCAAAGAGTATTTGGACACCTTTGGACCATTTGGACCCTTTTTGTAACGTTCAAACTGAATACAAATGCATTTAAGACACTTAAAAAAGAAAATACAGAATAACTTGATGGAATAATTGACATTGGCCCCATAAACTATTTGGACATTTTCTGACCATTAAAAATGATTGGATATTTATATATCAATAATATGCTAAATTAAATACTTGGTCATTTATAAATGGACCATTTTTACACTGATCAAAATCAGCCAAATGAATAAAAATGCATAACTAGATAATTTTGAACAATTAAAATGATTTACAATGTTTAGGGGCGGGTTTAGCTATTTTGGGTTCTAAGCAATTCCAGCCAAGGGGCCCAAAAGTTCTAATATGCACCTTTTGTGCTATATTTTTGTTATTATTATTTTGCAGTTTTTTCTGATATCATTCGATCTCCTTTTCTACGTTTTACCTTAATGCAAAATAATAATAACATGTGAAGCACCTTGTAAAACTTTTGAAACCATTTCTTTTCCTAAGATGAATTCACAACTAAACATAAAAAAGATGAACCATTTCGTTTTTAAAACTAAATACTGATTTGACTGCTGGACTGATTGAAGGTCGGCGACACATTTGCGCTGATGTAGTAATATCAAAATAACAAAATATGATAGAAAACAATGTTATATATTAGGGATGGGTGATTAATCGAAAAAAAAAAAAATCGAAATCGTCATTCAGAAACTCTCATTTTTCCAGGTCAATTTTTTCAATTACTTTCCCTACCGTGTGTGGAGTCACGTGACACCACTCTGTTAAGGCATATATTAAATTATTATATTATGTTTCATACTTATTATACTATTTTGATATTATACTTCTGCCAAGCACACGTACAGTCTGGCGCATCCTTCACATACCTGCGCACCTCTCAAAAAAAATGTAACTACATATCACAACGACGCGTAGCCCAAGTTTTGTGATTGGTCGGTTTTATCTGTGATGAGGGTGGGCGGTGCGGAGAGCCACGTTTTAGGCAATGTGTGTTTTAATTTCAGTTGTTCAGCATTGATGTTCAATTATTATATATTGTTCAATAATTATTAATTGTTTTAAAATCAAGTAATGCCCCCTTTATTCAAAAATCTTTCACTTGTAATATGTGAGCATATTTACTGTACAAAACCTGCCAGTGAACTGTGAGGGCAAATTTTTTTTTATAAATAAATAAAATAATAATTCATTAATCGTAATCAAGTTAAAATGTTAAATTAATCAAGGTTTTGATTTTAGGCCAAATCACCCAGCCCTATTATATATAATTTATAGTGTCATTTTTACTTCTAGGTATTTATTTGCGGGCCCTTAGATTTCCTGAGGCCCTAAGCGGCTGCTTACCTTGCTTATTGGTTAAATCCGCCCCTGACAATGTTCATAATAAATTGTTTGGAAACATACAAATTAATACAGTTTTATATTGTTCAAAATCAGTACATTTTTACAATACAAATTAAAATTTGGACACTTATAAATGTTATTAAATTAAAAATTATTCAAACTAACTAAAATAGTTAATAAATAGTGGTTCTAAATCTTTTGGACACTTAAAAATAAATGAATTGTTGATTAATTTAATTGAATAATTTATGAAAATTGATAATTTTTTTTATTTTAATTCATAAAGGTTTATACATTTTTATAGTGCTCAAAATGATTCAAATGTTTGATTTTAATTAACTAATTAACAGTTGCACAGAAAAGAATTCTGATCTGATTTTTATGCTGAAATAACATTTACAGAAAAGGCCAAATTAATTTTATGGGACACTGTTTGTATTCCTTCATTCATCATGCATCTATTCACTGCTCCAATGTTTAAGTATGTGACTGTTCATCTGTTGTACTTAGATTGTAGCTGGCTTTGATTTAGGACCGAACATTTCCATTTGCCACAGTAATTTGACGGCATTTCAGTATTATCAATTTTGTTAAGCTCACAAAATAAGCTGTGGATAACCTTCAGGATACAGTCAATACATACTGGCTTTAATTCAAAATAAAAAAAAACTAATAAACCACGACGCACCTTTAAAGAGGGGTTTACCTCAGCTTTAAAATCGTTCCACTATTTTGATGTCTGAAATCAAAGTTGCCTAAAAAATCCCGATCATTGGGCCAGTGCAATTTCTAACGTTCCACATGGAAATTGTAAAAGTACTATATGTGTGTGTGTGTTTAATAGTAATATATGTACGGACTCTAATAGCTGGGTTATTAATGGCATTACCAAACATCAAGAACGCTCTTCTTCGTGTCTGTGGCTGTTTTCTCACCACTTGTAAGATATATTTATTTGAAGTTGTATATTTTTTTATTGGATGATCTACCGACTAAGGGTGGAGGGCATTGTTTTTTTTTTTTGCATGATTGACAAATTAGATATGTTGTATATTTATTTCAATGTTTAGGAAGTAACACTTGTATGCGGTGCATTTAGTTTCCAGCTTGGTGTCTGGTTGAGCAAGAATCGTTCATAACGTCACACAGATCATATTTCACACTGGAGAGATTTCACAATATGTGTGTCCGTGTCACGGTAGATTAGTCTGGTTGTAAATGACAATGTTCTGTCTTGATCTTAGATGTCGTCTTGTAAGAAAAAACATTCAAATAAACTGGCAATAATTTGTGAGCCATACATTCACTTTTCAGTTCACATTTAAGTGTATTTGCAGTACACATGGTGAGTAGATTCAATGCTGATTCACATTTAATTTTTGGGAAAAGGGACTCTAAGTTGAACACATTTAAAATCAAATGCTACAAAACACATAAAACACCCTACACAACATAAACTTTGCATGGTCACTCAAAAAGCCATTTTTCGTTTCCAACCAACATTTCATTTCACATTGACTGCAGCAGTTTTCTGTATTGATTTATTTCTGTTTTTATGATCCTGGTGTATAGAACAGTGGTTCCCAATAGACCCTTTTCACAATGACGTCACTTCACTTCCACTTTTCAGTGTATTGGTAGTTCCGTTTTACCTTTGAATGAATGGGTTACTTCTCAGGAAAATTCACAACAAATGGAAAAAATTACCCTTGTACATTGTGGTTTAAGACTAGATTATTGGGCTTGTGTTCAATTGTTTCTCTTTCAATACTAAATAATTCTGAATGATTCAATACTGAACGATTCTGAATGATTTAACACTGAACAATTCTGAATGATTGAATACTGAATGATTTACAGTTTTTCTCAGTCGCTTTGGTGCATTTCTCACAACACTATTTACATTTGCACAACAGTTAATGCATTTCTCAAAACAATTAGTGCAAACTGCAGGTCTGTAAATCATTCATCAAATTGTTCAATTTAGAAGATATTTCAGAAAAAAAAGATTTAAAATTTTAAAATAAAATTTGCTTGACAGATTTTGAAAACTAGTTCAACAGTTTTGTATGTAATGACTAAAGTAATGAAATGAGGACTATTAGTTTTATATGCAATGGCTATTCAGTATCCACAAGTTTAGTTAATTTTTACTGGCATGACATAACATAGAGTTGTATGAAAGCAATTGATGCATGTCCAAAAGCATTTGCTTTTGTTGGAAGGAATGAGAAACTGCTACTATGATGTGCACAAATGACTAATTGTTCTGAGAAATGCATTAACTGTTGTGCAAATGTAAATAGTGTTGTGAGAAATGCACCAAAGCCACTGAGAAAAACTGTAATACTGAACTATTCTGAATGATTCAATACTGAACGATTCTGAATGATTCAGTACTCAACGATTTGATCTGATTGGTAAGAATCATACACAATATTGTTAATCTATTTCATGTAATTTGAATGTAAATTAGACATAAACACTAAATTTATTTAGATATAAATGACAGACAGACAGATAGACAGACAGATAGATAGATAGATAGACAGACAGACAGACAGACAGACAGACAGACAGACAGACAGACAGACAGACAGACAGACAGACAGACAGACAGACAGACAGACAGACAGACAGAGATAGATAGATAGATAGATAGATAGATAGATAGATAGATAGATAGATAGATAGATAGATAGATAGATAGATAGATAGATAGATAGATAGATAGATAGATAGATAGATAGATAGATAGATAGATAGATAGATAGATAGATAGATAGATAGATAGATAAAAACTGAGCAGTGCACAGAATGTGAATAAGATGAATGTGTTTGTTAATCAGCTGTCCTCTGTAAACAACTGTAGTGAAACACTGATATTGGACTTTCCCATTTGTCTTTAAAAATGTGCAGCACCCCTGTAAACTTCTGAAATCTTTATTTGACAAATGCTGACAAGTAAATATCAACTTACATCACAGAGTAAAGACAGCAACACAACGCTCCATTTAAAGTCCCATTTTCTCGGTTCAAGATGAAATTTGGCTGATCGCTAAGTTTGTTTGAGATGTCAGATGTTTCACCTTGACAACAGGAAACAACATCTAAATATATCTGTAGTAAATATACAGATGACTGGGTGAATTTTCTATGGGTAGTTCTGTGTTCGTAGAAGTACAGATACACTGCGTGGAGTCAAACCGAACACTGCATGACGTCATGGAAAAAGGGTCCATTTCAGTCCTTGGGACCCCCCACCATGCATATTTTGTATGTCTTTCTTACTTAAAACACCTGATTCTGATTAACAGCTTGTTAACCGAGAGATTCATGAACTGCTTCTTGTGAGTCAAACAAGCGAGACGTACAAAATGTGCAGGGCAGGGGGTCCCGAGGACCGGAATTGGGAACCACTGGTATAGAACACAATAAATACACTCATAGACTTTGAAACCTTGTCATCACTCTAAATCAGTGGTCACCAACCCTAGATCCCTAACCTTGGCCTTGCTGAAAGGCAAGATCTACCCATAAAAAAACTGACAGAAAAATAAAGCTACATTTTTTGTTTGCATTTACAGCTTGAGGCTCTTAATTTAACATTTTTGAACTATGTAAAAAGCATTAGTTTAACCTACTTTACATTACTTTACCAAGACAGTCTGTGACAATGCCTGGAAGACATTTGGAAGGGTGGAAATATGAGTGACAATGCCATGTGATATTAGCAGTAATCAGATTACATTGAGTGCCATGAAAACAAAACAACAACAAAAAAAAGATTGCTAAAATGATTTTCTACAGGTACTACAGTAGCATTTTATAAGTTGTAATATAATTCTACAAATAATAATTATGAAAGAAATAATAACAACTTATTACAAAAATAATAAATATACTAAAACATTATAATTTAATTCAGCAAATGTAACTGTGGTTTTGTACAATATTTTGCAGCATCAATTCACAATGTTATAAAAAAGGCAAACTGCTGCTTGCAGCTGGACTTTATCGTGGGAGCTTAGAGCCCAGATCACACCCAACATGTTGTTTGAAGTAAGAGGAGCCATTTTAAAGTTGTTTATTAGCAGGAGAGTTTTGTGTGCTGCTTATCTGCCTTGTGTTTTCACAGTTGAGATATTTTTAAAAAAAAATTGCGATGTTTTCAACTCACTGTGTTGTAGGTGCACATGTAAAATGTGAGCGTGTCGCACCGCATGCCCTTTGCTCCCTATTTGCGTATACAAGCCCCGCATCTCCATTTGAAGTAATGAACTTGAGCACACAAAAGTGAATGCCCCCTTATTACAAAATAAAGAGAGATGCATTTCTTGTACTTATTCTTCTGTCATTTTCGGGATCTACCAGGGGAGGATTAAAGATCATCCAGTCGGTCATGCTTAACAGGTTGGCGACCACTGCTCTATATAGTATGCTAGGTTAGCATTAGCATCATTATATATTTTGGCATGCTTAAAATCACAAGCATTTAAAGCTGACTCTAACACATTTTGTTTGTTTGTTTGTTTGCTTTTTGTTTTTATATTATTATTTAAATAATAGTATCATTTTTCTGTACTTTATCAACCAAAAGTTGAATATCGGTGAAGGTGCCTAGAGAAAAATGCATTGAATTTGCATTTTCATCCCTAGAGAAAATGCATTCAATCAGTGTTGTTTATTTCCAAAACAAGCCTACTGACACGCATAGAAGAAAAATTCAAATACATCAGGATTAATCCCACTCTTCATCATCATCATCTTCATCATCAAATTCATCGTCCTCTTCTACAAGACAGTAAAAGGTAGAAAAAATTAATCAAACATATCGTATTAATTAATTATATATATATTATATCATTTTCATATTCAATGACAAAAAATCTTGAGTAATTGAGGTTACCGGATGAATGGATGACTTTACTCCTTTTCTGCATCACCATCATTAGAGCTCCAACGATTCCTTCTCCTGAATCCTGAGCAGGTGAAGGTGGTTCTTGGCTGGCGGTAACCTGGGAAAGAGACAATACAGTACTTCACTTATTCCTGTGGTGGTAAAACTGACTTTTAATCAGTCATTACTCCAGTCACATGATCCTTTAGAAAATATTCCAATATGGTGATTTGGTGCGCAAAAACAAACAAACATAAAAAACAGCATTATTTAAAATATGGAAGCTTTTCTTAACACCAAAGAGCTTAGAATGACCAAAAGGCGACACTCAATAGAACGTTCCATTGGAACAGCAGCGACCAGCAACAGCGGATTCTGCCATTTTGGAGTGAAAGCGGTCGGCTGTGTGGATCTTATTGCTGTCGCGATGGCAAGCAGCAGCTTTGTTTTTTATTTATTTATTTAAAAAGCGCATTAAAGCTGAGATACAACCTGAAAGACAACAATACAACACTTACTATCACAATCATCAGCTGGCTGTTTCCCAAATCACACAAGAGTGTTGCATCTTGGTGATTATATGCTCTTTGGTAACACTTAGGCTGTGTCCGAAACCGCATACTTCCATATTATACAGTACGCAAAAATCAGTATGCGAGCCGAGTAGTACATTCGAATTCATAGAATTTGAAAATCAGTATGCGAGAAGTACCCGGATGACTTACTACTTCCGGCGAGATTCTGAAGTGCGCATCCCATGCATGCTGCGCTATCCCATGACTGACTACTGAGTAGTAGGCGGTTTCGGACGCAGCCTTATAATGTCTTTACAATCATTTTTTTTATAATTTTAAAGAATCCTGCGATTTTTAGATCAATGCATATAAATATACATTTTCTTCTTACAAGCATCCAACTGACCCCCCAATCCTTTAAACGTCAGTGTGTATATTCACCTTTTTGAGCTTCATCCCTGTTTGGATCTGGGCAAGTAATGCTCCTCTTCCTCCTTCCCCACCGCTGGATGCTGGAGGAGCGGCTGCTGGAGAGGGACTGCTTCCAAAGTTCATCGGAAGAGGAGCAGCCGGCGGTGGAGGAGGAGCTGCGGGAGGAGGTGGTGGTGGAGGTGGACCGCCTCCACTGGGTTTTGAGGAGATTGGAGGGGGTGGAGGTGCGTAGCCTGAGGAAATGTTTCGGGAAGGAAAGTTGGACTCAGAGGGACGAGGTGGAGGCACAGAATTAACAAAGTCGTCAGGAGGAGGAGGGAGAAACGAATCACAAGGTGGAGGAGGGAAAAAATCAGATGGTGGAGGAGGCATTTCAGATTCCGGTGGAGGTGGTAAGAATTCACTATTGTCTCTCTGAGGTGGAGGTAAGGGAGAACTTCTTGCTCCTGGAGGTAGTGGTGGTCGAGTCTGACCAGGTTGCGGTGGCAGGGAACTACCTCGCCTTTCTGACCCTTGTGCCCCAGGTCTCTTTCCTGGAAGCGGGGCTAAAGACTCCCTACGTTCTCCTGGGAGTGGTGGTGGCAGGCCTCCGCTCCGATTCGTAGGTGGAGGCGGGGTAAGGGTCCACTTCGGGGTCCTGGAGGTTGAGGCAAAGGCCCAGAACGCCCTCCGGGAGGAACAGTTGGTAGAGGACCTAATGATGCGGAGCGGGCTGGCAGAGGTCCACCAGGGGGTGGTGCTGATCCCGCTGCTCTTGGAGGTGTGGGTGGAAGGGAGCCTCGATGGGAAGGTGGAGCAGAACCCTGACCTGGGACAGGTGGTAGAGGCCCCATTCTACCTTGCGGCAGAGGTGGTGGTGCTGACCCGGATGGCACTTGAGGAAGGGAGCCTCGATGTCCACTTGGAACAGGAGGGCGAGAAGACTCTAGACAGATATCAAAGAATACACTTAGACATTCAGTACCCAATCATGTACTTGAGGTTCTAACTTCCAAAAGAGTTTAGTGCCAAACCTACTCAAGGGCTGAGCTAAGACCGCACAATACTATATTTCTGCAGATATAAGATACGCTGATATTTTAAGCCCTTCCTCGCCACCGTCAGCATTTTTGATGATTTCTCCTAAATTTGATGGCCCTCAAACTATTTGCTATGAATATATATAAAAATAAAGAACCAAGCGTCTGCTTTCAAACAAAAACACATATGTAACAGAGCCCAGCTAGCGAGTGCTATGCAGGTAAACCTCACTCCTCTGACCTTTAAAGGTGCTCTAGTGACAGATGCTATAGGCCATGGTCTTTAGACTCCTTGTTAGAACAACCGACTCCCATGCAAAGAATCACCAGTTTGATCCCAGCTCAGACCAGGTTGGGTGCAGTGGGACTGGTAGGTTACATGTGGGGGCTCGTCCGGGATGGGAGTGAGGTTCAGGGAGATGAGTGTAACAGAGGCCAGCTAGCGAAGTGCTATGCAGGTAAACCTCACACCTCTGACCTTTAAAGGTGCTCTAACGACAGACTCTAGAGGCCATGGTCTTTAGACTTCTTGTTAGAGTCCCATGCAAAGAATCGCTGGTTCGATCCCAGCTCAGGATGGGTGCAGTGGGACCGGTGCATTAAACATATATATATATATATATATATATATATATATATATATATATATATATATATATATATATATATATATATATATATATATATATATTTTTTTTTTTTTTTTTTAGATTTTTTCTCACTGACTTCTTCATCCAAAAGAGTTTCAAAATGTTCAAAAGAATGAAGGATCAGAGACCAAGTCCACCAACACCTGCCTGTTCACTTGTGTAACTCTTCATTTTTACATGCAATATGATCTACACTAATCGTCTTTGTATTCAGCACCTAGGAGACACAGAAGTTCTGTAACTTATTCAGGACGTGCACTATGACTGAATTTCAAATGAATTTCCATATAAATTTATCAAAGGCAATGAAAGCGCTGTCTCTGAATAAAGGCGGTCAAAGAGTTCAACTCTTTTAGGCCGATAACTGTTGTGTTGCAAATAAAAATAACTTTAAGTCGATACCACAATGACTCTCTGTGCAGTCTCCTGGAACAGAACTGGGTACCCTGGGTAAATAACATTTTAAGTTAGTTTGTCAGATGACGGCAGGTTACAGTGACTTACCCTGCTGGCTCATTTCCTTTTTAAGAGCCTCCATTCCACCTGAACGCTCGATGACATCATAGATGAGTTGAGAGGTTTCTGAATCTTCCATAGCTGCTTCACTGATCCCAGCGCAGGACAGAAGTTTCTTCAGGTCTGGATCTAAGTTATTGCCAGCCATGCCAAGATGACCGACATGCCTAAAATCATAACACAATGAAATGTAAGCTTCTTTTTTACAACTCTTTAACAGCAATGGGGAAACTCCAGTCCTTGAGGGCCACTGTCCTGTAGAGTTTAGCTTTGTCCCTAATCAGTCACAACTGTAAAATTTGTCTTTAGAATTTCAGACAGGTATGTTTGATTGGGACGGCACGGTGGCTCAGTGGTTAGCACTGTGGCCTCACAGCAAGAAGGTCACTGGTTCAAGCCCCAGCTGGACCAATTGGCATTTCTGTGTGGAGTTTGCATGTTTTCCTCATGTTGGCGTGGGTTTCCTTCGGGTGCTCCAGTTTCCCGCACAGTCCAAAGACATGCGCTATAGGCGAACTGAATTGTCCATAGTGTATGAGTGTGTGTGTGTGAATGAGTGTGTTTCCCAGTACTGGGTTGCAGATGGAAGGGCATCTGCTGCATAAAAACATATGCTGGATAAGTTGGTGGTTCATTCCGCTGTGGTGACCTCTGAAATAGAGACTAAGCTGACGAAAAATGAATGAATGTTTGATTGGAGATGGAGCTAAACTCTGAAGATCAGTGGACCTCCAGGACCAGAGTTGCCAAAGTCTTCTCTAAAGAATACTTTTACTTTATCGTGGTTAAAGCAGATCCACTTACGTAAACCCACTTGGTGCTCCAATGTCCCCCTTTAATAATTTTGATCCTTTTTTGTTTTTACTTTTCTTTTCTTTTTCTTTCTTTTCTTTCTTTGATTTGGTTGGGATGATTTGGTTCTGGACATTACTTGGTACCGCTGGTAGCATGGGAGAAGAGGTAAGAACACTTTTATATCACTGAACATCAGATTTGGTGGAATGTTTATCTAGCTATTGGACATGATATTGTTGTTTTTTTCTTTAGGAGTTTTTAAAATATTAACCATGTATACACATACATTAATACAATTTAAACAACAGAAACATACTGGAGTGCCTTGGTTTTGAATACAAAGTTAATGTCTGCAAATATACAAGCACAACCTTTAAAGCACAGACACTTTCAGTATTTCACTTAGACGAGCACAGTAATAGTGAAAAAAAAACGTCTCACCATTTGGTGGAGGAAGTGGTGGCAATGCTCCACGATCTATAAATATAAACTCTCTTTTAAAGTTGCGCTTTAATAAACATAATTATTATTGAAGTGACTATGGGAACTGACAGTGTCTTACCTCTTGTTTCTGATCCTTTTCTCTGCTGTTTCTCCGCTGAAGACGAAAGAAAATATGCACAGACACATCTAGTTAGATCATCTTCATAATTACGTTTTTAAAGTAGTTTGAAATGATAGAGAATAAGTTTAAATGTAATATTGTAGATTAACATTTTTAAATACCAAAGCGATTATTTCTCTGCATGATCTTGTCCTCCACTACAGCAAAGAAATTTTCAGCCTCTTTTACATCTGCAAAGTTTAAGCCCACTTGACAGTCCTGGGGAGAGATACAGAGTTATGTTTGACATATCTTAACCAGAAGCCATAGTACAATGTGTAGTACTGAGTCAGTTAGATATTAGTTAACTACATTATGCCAACTCGCCTTTAACATTGAGCAGGCAAACTTTTGAATGTAGCCCTAATACACTACCTGACAAAAGTCTTGTCGCCTATCCAAGTTTTAGGAACAACAAATAATAACTTGATTTCTAGTTGATCATTTGTTATCAGAAGTGGCAAATATAAAAGGCAAAGGCCTCTAGATTATGTTTAAAGTCATCTGGAATGGCAAAGAAAGTGTTCTTGCAGGACTTCCAGTTCATCAAGATTCTTTGGATTCTTCAATGCCTCCTCCTTCATCTTACCCCAGACATGCTCAATAATGTTCATGTCTGGTGACTGGGCTGGCCAATCCTGGAGCACCTTGACCTTCTTTGCTTTCAGGAACTTTGATGTGGGGGCTGAAGTCAGAGAAGGAGCGCTATCCTGCTGAAGAATTTACCTTCTCCTGTGATTTGTAATGTAATGGGCAGCACAAATGTCTCAATACTTCAGGCTATTGATGTTGCTATCGACTCTGCAGATCTCTCACACGACCCCATATTGAATAAAATCCCAAACCGTGATTTTTCCTTCACCAAACTTGACTGATTTCTGTGAGAATCTTGAGTCCATGCGGGTACCAATAGATCTTCTGCAGTATTTGTGATGATTGGGATGCAGTTCAACAGATGATTCATCAGAGAAATCTATCTTTGGCTACTTTTCCAAATGATCAACTAGAAGTCAAGTTATTATTTGTTTTTCTTACAACTGGGATTGACGACAAGACTTTGATCATGCAGTGTACATTTTGTAATTTTGTAACTTTGTAAATGCATCGTACTAACAGTCAAAGCAGGTCTCTCCTTTAACATAAGCTGTATCAAAGTTAAGTCATGATGTAAAATTTGAAGAAAATCTTTATTTATTTCCCACAGGCCTGTCAACACCTCCAACACAAAATTGATATATTGACATGTTCATAAAGATTGTTCATCCTGCATTGTACAGTCTACATTGTACAGCAGTGTTTCCCAACCCTGTTCCCGGAGACACACCAACAGTACATGTTTTGGATGTCTTCCTTATCTGACCCATTCATTTCAGGTTTTTGAGTCTCTTCTAATGTTCTGATAATTTGATTCAGGTGTGTTTGAATAGGAAGAGGTTGAAAATGTGGACTGTTAGTGTGCCTTTAGGAACAGGGTTGGGAAACACTGTTGTACAGTATAAAGCGCTATAGAAATAAACTTAGCTTAACTCGACCAAAAGAATTGTTGATATATCAAAGTTCACATAAATAAATGACACTGAATAAATCTCACCAAAGGAAACACTGATCACCACAAGGGTGACTACAAACTAAACAGCCATTAAAATTGTAACACATCTTGATAAACCACCAGTACTATTGTCTGTAGTGTATGTGTGTGAATGAGTGTGTATTGATGATTCCCAGTGATGGGTTACTTATCTGCTGCGTAAAACATGTGCTGGATAAGTTGGCGGTTCATTCCGCTGTGGTGACCCCACATTAATAAAGGGACTAAGCCGAAAATAAAATAAATGAATGTACTCTATATTTGGATTATTTGGAACTTAGCCCTATTATGCTAAAAGGAATATTGTAACTGCACTGTAAAAACAAATTCTGCAGCTTGGGTGCCGAAAAAAAAAGTAAAATAACGGCCGTTAAATTACAGAAATTTACCGTAAAATAACGCCTGTTAAATTACAGAAATTCACTGTAAAATAGCAGACGTTAAATTACAGAAATTTACCGTAAAATAACAGATGTTAAATTACAGAAATTTACCGTAAAATAGCAGACGTTAAATTACAGAAATTTACCGTAAAATAACAGATGTTAAATTACAGAAATTTACCGTAAAATAACATGTTAAATTACAGAAATTTACCGTAAAATAGTACCAGTTAAATTACAGAAATTTACCGTAAAATAGCAGACGTTAAATTACAGAAATTTACCGTAAAATAACAGATGTTAAATTACAGAAATTTACTGTAAAATAAAACATGTTAAATTACAGAAATTTACCGTAAAATAACAGACGTTATTTTAATTTAATGTTAATTAAAATTTCTGGTAAATTTCTGTAATTTAACGTCTGTTATTTTATGGTACATTTCTGTAATTTAATGTCTGTTATTTTATGGTAAATTTCTGTAATTTAACGTCTGTTATTTTATGGTAAATTTCTGTAATTTAATGTCTGTTATTTTATGGTAAATTTCTGTAATTTAACGTCTGTTATTTTATGGTAAATTTCTGTAATTTAACGTCTGTTATTTTATGGTAAATTTCTGTAATTTAACGTCTGTTATTTTACAGTCAATTTCTGTAATTTAACGGCTGTTAATTTACGGTAAATTTCTGTTATTTAATGGCCGTTATTTTACATTTTTTTCTGGCACCCCAGCTGCTGGGAAAAAAGCGTAAAATAACAGATTTTTTTTTTTACAGTATATATTATTATCTGAAAAATAAGCAATGTTTTTAGTTCTTTTTCTGATCTGTTCTATTGTCTTGTTATGTATATTATCTGAGCTTTATTTTTGTTTTCTTTTTACTTTTTTTTCTCTTTATTGTTTTGTGTTGATATTTTTCTTTGCGTGTCTTTTGAAAATGTGTTAGTGTGTCTGTATTATTGTGAAAATCAAATAAACATAATTATAAAAAAATAAGTAGTTTGAGCAAGCAGCAAAAGTCATATTTGAGATTAATTAACACACTGTGAAATGTGATTAGTTTCTTTTTATTTATAAACCTGAGTAAACCCGTTCTCTTAAAAGCGACGAGTTGACTTTAAAAAAGTGAGTAAACCTGTTGTAACCTGGAACTGTTAAGTTGACTTAACTTAGTTTTTAGAATTATGCACAGTTAGTTTACTTAATCATTTTAAGGCAACGTTTTATTTTATTAAAGTTAAGTCAACTAATTGCTTTTATGCTCTATTTAGTACAGTTATAAGGCCAAACTTACTCAGAATCTGTGTAAATTTCTTCCACAGGACGTCAGTGGTTAAACTGAGCACGTTCAACGATTTATCTTTACCAACAAACCACACTGTAAGTTCTCAAAGCTTTTTGACTTCTCAAACTAAATGATTACAGTTGTTTTTTATTATTAGCAAGGACTGCATGCATCCATCATACATGCAAATACTATGAGTAACTTTTGCTCCTTTTGCATGCTCAAATGCAACAGCAGACGCTTTTGCTGTAGACAGCTCTATGAGGAAGTACTAATGACACGCTAAATTAATTTGACAGGAAAGAGAAATAAAAACTTCCCCAAAACAAAGAAAAAGAGTATTGCTATGTGACACTGTGAATACTCATTAAAAGCAACTGAGATAATGACAGTGAGCATAATCTACTGTAGATACATCACGCAAATACTTACATCTCCAGGGAAAGTGTGGAAAAAGGGTTTAGTCTTTTGGTACATCAACTGGTTATAGATTTCCTGTTCCCACACCAACTTCCCTGCCTGAAGGGAAGTGACACGGTTGAGATCATTTCAATTTTCTCCCAGGCAAACACTGGTCAAACATTTGCACAAGAACCCCAGAAAAAATATATATAGATACAGTAGTCAACATTTGAAGTTGATAAATGGATGTTGTTTAATAGTTTTGATGAAAATTGATGATCCACTTCAAATGTTGACTACTGTATATTTAATCTTATTTTGAGACGGTTTGTTGTGGTTTCAATTCACACATGTACATGTTATGATGTAAGATCAAAAATGGAATATTATTTTTGAAGTTGCTTGATTCATTACGTTACAGTAGTAAGACTGAAATGATATGCAAAACCTTGATGTCGTAGAGACGGATGAAAAAGGAGCGCAGAGAACTGTCCTTGATGAAACAAACGACTCCAGATTGCTGTGGTGTCCATCGGTTCGGGTCGCTCGGAAGAGCCATAAGCAACTGCACGACCGCTGAGGACAGAGACTACAGACAAAAACACAAAATAGGGTCCAAAATAATGAATAGCGTCAAAACAATGTTAAATTCCATAACTTTCGCTCAATAAAAACCTGAATTTTCATTGACCGAAGATGAAAAGAAAAACAGCACGCTGTTTTGTTTTGCATAATATTAAAATAGTTTGAGCTTGAATATCATTTTTCATTCTTTTAACAGAAAATATGAGAGCAAGAGTAGATAATGTCATTTACGGTTGAAGTCAGAATTATTAGCTCTCCTGAATTATTAACCCCCTGTATCGTTATTTCCCCAATTTCTGTTTAACAGAAAGATTTTTTTCCCCAACACATTTCTAAACATAATAGTTTTAATAACTAATTTCTAATGATTGTTTTCTTTTTATCTTCGCCGTAATGACAGTACATAATATTTTACTAGATATTTTTCACTAATATTCAGCTTAAAGTAGCCGGCAGCTAGCTCTCTGCAACTCTCACATGATCGCCCACTGAAGCTAAGCAGGGCTGTACCCGGGTGGTACTTGAATGGGAAACCACATGGCGTAGCTAGGTTGCTGCCAGAAGTGGCGTTAGCGAGGCCAGCAGAGGGCGCTTAACCTGCAGTCTGTGTGGGTCCTAATGCCCCAGTATAGTGAAAGGGACTCTATACTGCTCAATGAGATGTTAAACTGAGGTCCTGACTCTCTTTGAAATCTTTGATTAGGGGTTTAACTCGGGCATCCTGGCCAAATTTGCTCACTGGCTTCTGTCCATCATGGCCTCCTAACCATCCCCATATCATATTTGGCTTCATCACTCTGTCTCCTCTCCACCATCAGCTGATGTGTGGTGGGCGCAATATGGCTGCCGTCTGGTCATCCAGGTGGATACTCCACACTAGTGGTGGATGAGGAGATTCCCTCCAAAGCGCTTTAAGTGTCCAGAAAAGTGCTATATAAAATGTAAGGAATTATTAAAGTGCAATTTGAAGGCTTAACTAGGTTAATTACGCAAGTTATGTTAATTAGGCAAATAATTGTATAACGATGGTCCGTTCTGTACACATTATATATACAGTATATATATATATAATTTGAAACTGCTTTTATTCTAGCTGAAATCAAATAAGACTTTCTCCAGAAGAAAAAGTATTATAGGAAATACTGTGAAAAATTTCTTGCTCTGTTAAACATCATTTAGGAGATATATGAAAAAGAAAAAGCACAGGAGGCTAATAATTCTGAAATCGTGAATCTAGAAATGAAACGAACAGCATGAAGTCTAGCATGTGAAACGTGTAAATGTGTTAAAAAAAAAAGTGTAAAAAAAAAATCTGCCCCTAACATCTGTTTTTAAATTGCATGGTTATATTTATCATCCCACATTTACGTCATTAAAGTGGTATTTTTGTCGCCAAAGCTCTTAAAATTTCCTGGCATGTTTACTTTAGGCTGCATTTGACTTCAAAACTAGCTGGAACACAGAAATAAAAGGGTGCTGAACATAGCCTAACCGTAACAACATAGGCAAAATATGTGAAACAACATAATAAAAACAGAGAAATTGGATGAATGGAAACTGAAAGTGACAAACAAAAGCCCCTAATATTCCATGACTTAGACCAGGGGTGCCCAAACTTGTTCTTACGAAGCGCCATAAACCAAATTTGACTGAGGGCTGTGGGCCGAAGGTACTGTAACTATACAGTTAACAACAAATGTAACTGTATTGCATTGAAATTGCCATTCCCATTTATAACAGAATGGAGTTTAATGCCGAATAAACAAGTCAAGCTGCACCTGTTTTTGCCTTGAGCTGATGTCTTCTGCATTGTTCTCGGTCCATAGAGTGACACGATTGACATTTTTAAAATCAGATTCATGTACAACATTTCAGTGAAACATTTAATTTTATCTTGCTTTTTGTAACTCAGCAATAAAACAATCAAAAAAGGTTATGCTATATTAGAAATGACGATCTCAGTTAAAGGCATTGACTTCTTTTAAAGGCATTTCTTCTAAGATTGGGCCAAATCATAGGTTTCCATGGCCAACATCACATGGGCCAAGCATCTCTGACAAAAAAATATCAAAAATTTCCTGATATTCCAGAAATTCCACAACCCGTTTTTATTAGCATCACACTTTGACAAAAGCTTCTGCATGACTGTATGTGAATCACATTTACGAATAATCAAAGTCTGCACAACATTAATTTAAAGATGGCAGATTATACAGCAACAGTTTACAAGCCCATTGTACTGTGACAGGAAATGTCTTTAAGCAACTTCCCTTGTCAAAGCCCTCTCGGTGATCAGAGCTCAAGCAGCGTGAAGGCCAATTTCACACCTTCTCTTCCTTCGATCATAAAAGCTTTCACTGTGCATTTAAACAACATAAAATACCCACAAAATGGCAGTTATTGTGTCTGTAACTCTCAAAGGGAGCTTACTGTGTCAGTGATATCAGTGTTATTTTCCTATGAATGATTTCTTGATGCGCACGTACAGCTTGATCTTTGTGATAAGTGGAAATAATACAATGCAGTTGCATATAACTGGAGCATATGTATATGAACCAATAGTCACTTTAGGTAAAAGCTATGGCTGCATGAAAGTAAATGTTACTATAATAAATATAGACACGGCGTCTGGTCCTGAATGTGTCGTAATTGAATTATCAAAGAAAGCAGAAATAAATAACCCAATGTAGAAGTGAGAAACACGTTTAGATTCACTGGTTTACCTACCTTCTTTGATCTTTACGAGTTATTTGTGGATGTGATGAGTTTATGAGCATCTCAAAGAAATTTCAAATTTACTCCTAAATGAAGCTGTACATTTAAAGTAGAAAAATATAATAATTTGTGACGTCAAATAAGGAAATAATATTTCACACATTTTTTTAAAGCTTTACTACTGTAAAAAAAATACTGCGTGCCTTACATTTTGAAGCTGAATCAAATTAACCTTATGAGTCATTTGAACTTAAGTTATATTAAATTGACTTAAAGTTTGCGCAACTTATAAAATTAAGTTAAAACATGGTTAACTTAGTTTAATAAGTCACAATTACCTAATACATAAGATGTCATGACTAAGTTATCATATCATTTTTTACAGTGTATGTTATTGTCTGATACTTGTAAATGTTGATGCACTTTATGATGTTTTACAGCAAAACTATATTTGACATCTACTACCATATACTACTACCATAAACCATATACACACACTGTAAAAATGATATGACAAAAGTCATGACTGTGAATGTTTTTAGGTTACTTTAAAGTTAATCAGGGTTCAACTACATGTTTTAAGTTATACAAAGTTTAACTTGATTTTTTAGTCAGTCAGATTGATATAAGTTGAGAGGACTAGAAAAGTTCATTTGATTCAAGTAAAAAATTAAGGCAGCAAGAATATTTTACAGTGGCAGTTGGTAGTATTTTTAGGAATTACGTCACAGAATAAAAATTTCTGAGAATAGAATAAAAAATATGCAATACAGAATACAGAATAAAAAAAACGCAATATACATTTAATGAATAATACTTTAAAACAAGGTTAACAGCACTACTTAGAATTTACTAGCAATTCCTGTAGATAATTTATTATTTTTGGGTGATGTTAATCTTAACATTTACTAATAAATTATTAAGAGTTGACCAAGAGTTGCAGTGGTTAGTATTATTTAACTACCTTTAGCCAACACAAACTAATTAGTTTTTTTTTCTTAATTTACACAAATAAAGATGAATAAATACTGCAAGAAATGAATTTCTGATAATTGGTTAATGCGTTAACAAGTGATGCAAAAGATGTGATGTTTTAATTTCACACGATCAAAGTGATAAGGTTCCATGTCTTATTCTAGATAAATGAGGGGGAATACACTGAAAAAATGACAGCTTCTCAAAAAGAGAAGTAAAAGACACGCTCAAAATTCCTTGTCTTTATATACACAATTTCTCAATGCACACATTTTTATTCATAAATTGATGTTTTGTATAAAAACTACATTGTGTTCCACTTTAATTTCAACCTCATCATAAAATGAGTCACACCACAATAATAGCAAACAAATGAACACACTGGCATTTTCATAAATGTTTGGCCCAGAGTTAGCACAGATATCTCCACTTGTGTTTTTACCCATCTCCCCTACCCATCTTAACATAAGAGCCGGCCCCTGCACTGAGGGGCCCTGAACTTACCACACACCTCCTGCCCAGCAGATCATCCAGCTTCTCATTCTCCTGTATACTGAGCAAAGAGCTGGCCGAACTCTCCTGAGCTTTCCCCTTCGCGGCTCGCCTCATGGCCTCATATGCCGTCGAAACAAACCGTTAAAAACGTACAATCGAAGGCAGGGGAAAATTGAGAGATCTCCTCTGCACTACTGATGACTAGGCTGAACGGCGAGCATCGAGTTTCTCTTCCTAGTTCTTACTCTCAGCATTAGCAGACAAAAGGTTTACAGGAAATGGACAACCACACTTTTTTTTCTCTTTTTCTATTTTCATTCTCTCGCCTTGTTGTCAGTGTAACATGCTGTTGTATGTTCATGTTGCACTCAGAGCGGAAGTCCCTTTAGGGCCGCCCCTGTCAGATCTTCAGAACAGCCATTACTGTTTGCAAGCACAAAACATTACAAGAAAAGACTTTTGACATTTGCTGTTGGTTCAAACTATGAAGATCGGTCTCAAAAATAATATGTTTGCAAAATTTAAACTCATACCTGCACAGCACAATTCACATTTACAAAATCCAATTCGTAAATTCAAAACACAATTTGTGAATTTACAATTAAAATGTATAAATTGAATTGGATTTGCGTATTTATGAATTGTGTTTTCAATTTATGAATTGGATTTTGAAATTACAAATTGCATTTACGTATTTATAAAGGGTGTTTTGAATTTACTAATTGGATTTGCGTATTTATGAATTGTGTTTTGAATTTACGAATGGTGTTTTGAATTTACGAATTGGATTTGCGTATTTATGAATTTCGGTTTGAGTTTACGAATTGGATTTGCATATTTAGGAATTGCGTTTTGAACTTATAAACTGGATTTGCACATTTATGAATTGCGTTTTGAATTTACGAATTGTGTTTTGAATTTACGAATTGTGTTTTGAACTTATAAACTGGATTTGCACATTTATGAATTGTGTTTTGAATTTACGAATTGTGTTTTGAACTTATAAACTGGATTTGCACATTTATGAATTGTGTTTTGAATTTACGAATTGTGTTTTGAATTTACGAATTGGATTTGCGCATTTATGAATTGTGTTTTGAATTTACAAATTGTGTTTTGAATCTACAAATTGGATTTGCGTATTTATGAATTGTGTTTTGAATTTACGAATTGTATTTTGCGTATTTATGAATTGTGTTTTGAATTTACAAATTGGATTTGCGTATTCATGACTTGCGTTTTGAATTCACGAATTGGATTTGCATATTTATGAATTGTGTTTTGAATTTACGAATGGTGTTTTGAATTTCCGAATTGGATTTGCGTATTAATGAATCGTGTTTTGAATGTATGAATCGTGTTTTAAATTGATGAGTTGGATTTGCGTATTGATGACTTGTGTTTAAACTATACGAAATGTGTTTTAAATGAACTAATTGAATTTGCGTATTTATAAATTGCCTTTAAATTTACAAATTGGATTTGAGCATGTATGAATTGTATTTTGAATTTATGAATTGGATTTGTGTATTTACAAATTGCGTTTAGAATTTACAAATTAAATTTTGTTAATGTGAATAGTGAATGTATTATTTTTTAGCCTAATCTGGCTCCTACAAACAACTTATTTAAAATGAGCTGAAACAACACAACACTGTTTTATGTTCAATCCACTAACATTTGAAAAATCTAATGAGTTTTCTAATGAATCTAATGAATTTCTTCATGTTGTCCTAACACAATTTATTATGTGGAAACCAGCATTTTTACAGTGTTCTGCTGGTTGGTGCCTGTCAAGTCAAGTGATATCTAGCTCTACAGTATGTTACATATGAAGGACAGAAACAGACTAAACAGATGGGGTGAGGAAGTAATATCTGTGGTTGAAAAAGAGAGAGAAAAAATAAGAAGCAACATTTTGTGGCAAAATGGGAAATTTGTGGGTCAAAAAGCTGACAATCAAATTGTTTAAGTTTTTGTTTTGCAGTTAAAAAGAGTTAGTTGAGGGGGAAAATGAAAACTAAAAACAAGTTTTGCATGCTGAAATTATTGCCTTTATTTGACTTATCACTTGTGTTAGTTCATCCAAAAATGAAAATGATGTTAGTAATTACTCACACTCATCTCTTTCCAATCTCCCGTGACACTCATCTCCTCATCACTTTCATCTCCTAAACACAATTTTCTTTTTTTATGAAATCCATGAGCTCTCTTCATAGACAGCAATGGTCCTGAGATGTTCAAAGCCCAGAAAAGAAACTAAAAACATTGTTAAAACATCCTGTGTTACTTCTGTGGTTAGCCTATTATATTGTAGTTGTACAAGGCTTCAAGAACAATTTTGTGTGAATTTGGTGTAAACATCATCTTACTTTTAGGTTGCACAACAAGCTCAAGCAGTACTATTTGGATGAAAAATACAACACAAGAGTCCTTCTTCTCTGCTACGTACAAAATGTGACAAAACAAACTACTTCAGATTGTTGTTGTGTCCAGTGGTTCAGCTCGATGAGAAGAGCCAACGCAACTGCAGAACCGCTGAGGACAGAGAGTGCAGATGAAAACAAAAACAATCAATTCTCTCCCCTTTACAAAAAATGTAATAAATAAATAAAAATACGTGAATCCAACCCAGCACAACAAAACCATATGTTCTGCTGAAGAAAAATACAGCTTGGATGGCTTGATTTTATTATTATTATTATTATTATTATTATTATTATTATTATTATTATTATTAATCAAGCAGGAATAAGCCGAATGAAAGTGAGTGAATATGTCGTAATATTTTATGATTAAACTGAATCACGAATCTGTTTGACTGCTATCGCGCCACGTGCTTTCAAAAGGTGTCAAACGAATTCGAGGGACTCGAGGATGGAGAAAATGCGGCCATTTATAGTGGAAAGAGATCTGTCCAAGAAACAACAGTGAGCAGATTCATTGACCTGATGCTCAAGACATCAAGTGCAGGTCAGTCCCATCTGTAAACTAACGTAATTGTGTTTCTCCATTTGGGCTACTGCTAACGTTAGGCTACTTATTAAATATGATAATTTTGGAGTTAAGTAAATAATTAGGCTAAGCTACACCATATGAAATATATGACATAGAAATCTTTACATTTCCTAAGAAAATATTGACAGAGGCATGCCTGTTTTTGAGGTAGGTTCTCCCACCCCTGTGTTACATTAACGCATGTAATCCAAGACTTGAAAAAAAACGCAAATATGCTATTAGTAATTTCTTGAAAATATCAATACTTTTTAAATGTTTGAACATTTTTGACTAGCCTATATGTGTGTGTACTAAGTAATTATTTCTGCAGTCAAAATCAAAATGCTATTTATAAATGTTAAACTCACATTTAATTACAGTTAATTATGAAACAGAACAAATCCTTATACAACACTGATAGAAATACTTACGTCAAAGACAAAATACAACCAAATTATAGTAGAAATGTTGTCCAATTCCAGGTCTAGGCTTAAGGGTTAAGAAATTAACAGCAACATTTCTGGATGATTTCATTCCGTGCTGAGAAAGGAAGTTTAAAGAAACCATCAAAATGGTTATAATGGAAATTACATTGGATTTAAGGGAAACTGTATTGGTCATTACTAATGGAATATTTCCCAAAACACACAAGTAGAAACCATCAAAATGGTTTTAAAAGTTAAGTGATGGGTGTAATGTTTTAATGGTATCTGTAGTAGCAACCATTTCTGTATTTTTTAGCAAGGAATTGAATCATTTAAAACAGCAAGGATATACTGACTGCCAGTTTGCTGTTTTAAATAAATAAAAAGACAAAAAACTTTGTCATAAAAACTACACTGTAACAACTACAATTAAACAATTTAATAATAGAGAAATGTATAGACTGCCTGTTTATATGCTGTAGTCCCTTTAATTTGACAAGTGGTTTGGAAAATGGTGGATGATAGTCAATCGAGGGCGCCATCTTCTGGAGATACGCGGGAATATTTACCCTCACATATCAGTGTGTAAGGAAGTGTGCTTGTACATTAGGGTTGCCAGTCACCATGACATATGGGACCATGTATATATCTATATGGGACAAAACAAAAAGTTCCCATCAACATATTTAGTGATGCGCCAATATTAATTTTTCATGGACAATTCTGATTCTGCTGATTTTACAAGCAAATTAGCTTTGTTGTAAAGCTCGAAAAACGAAAGTATTGAACCGATTTTATTTGCTTTATCACAGGCATGGCAACAATTTTCAGCAAAACAAAGGTGCTGCATTAGCATTGGGGAGGTGTAATTTTTAATGATTGTATAATTGCAGAATATAAAGTAAAAAATATAATGTTCTGACATTAGGTTTACGCAGTCACGTTACATAAAACACATGCTATAAACAAAACAAAAAAGTAGGCAAACTAAATATAAATGAAAATTGCATATGCTACGTCCCTATATATAGTAGCCTAGCCTATGTGAAAAACAGTATGCGAGCCAAAAAATACTCCAGAATTCATAGTATTTGAAAAACAGTAGGCAAGAAGTAATCTGGATGAACTACTTCCAGCGAAATTCTGAAGCATGGATCCAATAGACACTACTGTCCTATAATGCCACTGGAGAATTTATTTTTAATAATTTATTATTACTATTATTATTATTATTATTATTACTATTATTATTATTATTATTATTGTATTTGCTTAACATTTTCAGTCAAATGCATATCAAATCTTACAATAGGATATTCACATTCACACAACATTGGAGTATATTCACAGTTCTGGTTGCTTTTCGACTTGAAAGTCCTTTAAGAGTTTCAAAATAAAATTGTAAATCAGCCTTGAAATAGGAGATATTAAGCTTTCTCTCTGTCCATTTACATTTGTGTATATAAAGGTTGTCTAATAATATCAAAAGATTTAACATAAACAGGAGATTTTTATCTATATTCTTATACGTAAATAAAATTGTATCTTTTTTTCTTTATATGAATTTTATAACCTCTCAGTATGTTAAATAGACATTCAACATCAATCCAAAAATATTTAACATACATACAATCAAAAAACAAATGCATTGTCTCAACATCCATTCCGCAAAACCAAAAATATCTGGAAACTGGTTGATTTGATATTTTTATGCATAATTTTAAAGTACATTTCACTTTATTAGTCACACAATATTGGTTGCTTTAAGTCCAAATCAATTTCCAATTGATATTCTCAAATTGGTTATTCCAAAAGTACTTGTGTCTAAAAGTTGCAGGATAGTGAATCAAACTTCTAAGAAATATATTATTACATCTTCTATCTTTGATATCAAAGCCAGCTAAAAATATTTTAGCTATATTTTTAGTTGTTTTGGTTCACTGTACCCCTGCAAGAGCCTCACCAGGCCTGCTGGTAATGCACCAGTTACAATACTATAATCACGTGGAGGCTCTGGATAACTGAACTTTTCTAGAAATTTAAGTAAGTAAATATCCTTCATGGTTTATTAACTGTGAGACCATTCGAATATTTTTTAAGCCAATTATCATAGAAAAATGATTTGTTCATTGGAGAATGTATGTATGAATGAATGGTGTGAGGCGACACCATTGACGTGGATAGGTCATGTGATTATAATGTAGTACATACATATACTATATTAGTATAAATGTAGTACGTCCGAATTCCATTCATACGAGAACATCATTTTTCAACAGTTCTCTCTCTGCCAGCAGGTGGCGCTAATAAAAAAGCAGAGCAGAATAACAGCATTCATTGCTGTAATCAAAGATGCTACGCTGATATTATGACAATTTCCCACCTATAGGTCCCCCTTATAGATACATCATCCTCAAGTGACATGATCAGAACTGCTGCTATTGTTAAATTAGCATAACAATCAGTATAGTATGGGACAAATCAAATAGGCCCAATATATGGTACAGTTGGCAACTCTGGTGTACAACACTTGATATCCACTATGGTTTAGGACATCACTACAAACAGCTGGCCATTCTGATAGTGTCCTATTTAGGAATAGGGGCTATTTTCAATACAGCATGCTTGATTTGAATGGGAATTTAAATGGGAATGAAAGGAGACATTTGTGTTCTTATGATGTTGGATTTTTAGCTTTATGTAATAAAAACAGTAGTCTTGAAAATGTTAGTGAATGTTCAGTTTATTCTTAAGATCGTCTGTACAGAGAGAAAAGTCTTCAATAATAAATAGCATTTCTGAACATTAACTGTCGAATGATGGGATTGTTACAATTTCATTTGACACCAGGCACTTTGAGAAAAAAAATCATCATGTGGAAATGTGAATTCATTTTCAATTTAAACGTCCCAGTAATCATTGATTTAAGCATTTGTTCATTTTCTGTCAGCATACAGGTCCAATCTGAACAGAAAAAAGACTGAAAATATGTACATAAAATATACACAGATGTACAATACAAGCTGGTTCCATTTCAAAATTTCAAACACAATATGTACAAGGAAAACTATACAAAACAAGCACACTTTTTTATCATCGTCGTAATTTCCCAGCACAAAACAGGCTAGTCTTGGTCCATATAAACAGATAGAGATGAGAACTGACTGTGATGGGCATGTTGTAATATGACCACAGAAATATTTTTGTAAGCTTAGATAATAGATACAGCTATCAATGCCATGTTATTTTGTAGTGACTATTCATAAATAGCATTTATCATTTTCCAGTGGAGTGATTTTATTTGTCACTGGATCATAATATGCCACAATGTGAAAAAAAATCTCAAATCCAACAACATTCTTCAAGTATGCTTATTTTCAAGATGTTCAAAATGTCTTTTCAATTACACAAAAAATAAAATGACATACAACATTGAAAGAAATACAATAACTAGTATTCTTTCTGCTCTATAAAACAGAGTAAATGAATGTGGTAATTTGACTGGTTCTAAACTACCTCTGCTGGTGTACTGTACATTGCTACTGTATTTATATTGTTTCATTGGTGTAGACACAAAATGTACCAATACATATACTTTACACATTTTCTTTAGGTTCTTTCTTCTGACATTCAAGCATTTGTTTTGCATCATGTTAAAAAAAATTATAGATGAGGATATATTTCATAAAAAATGTAAGATATCTGAGATTTACATATAGTGGAGTCCAAAGATCTGAGACCAAATGAAATTTCTGGGATTTAAAATACGTTTACATTTACTCATTTAGCAGACGCTTTTATCCAAAACAACTTACAAGTGAGGATAAAAGAAGCACTTCAAATCATCAGAGAACAAATAATAAGTAAAACTGGAACTAAAAAAATAATAATATAATAATTCTTGTTTTTAGGTATAGTTAAATTCATCAGGTTTTGCTAAAACACTTCACATAAAAGGTTATTATTTGTAATGAAGTATCTTTTAATAAACTAATATAAATAAGGACTTTTGGACCCCAAAACATACATTATAAACAAAATAAAAACATGAATTGACTAAAATTCCTCTGTTTAGTAGGAGGTAGAATTCAATCTGCATCTTTAAAACTTTGGCAATAAAGATAAGTGGATTCTCATCATAGTTTCACAGTTCTTCCATCCTTTGGTGTAATTTTGGAGATTCCATCAGCCATTCATAACAGCAATGTATTTCAAGTAAAACTGGCTTTTATAAATAAAATCATGTCAAGAACATCTTTCCATGCTTTTTAAATTCTTTATATATTATGGTATCTAGTCTTCTTGAAAACCTTTTTTTATTTTGGACTTATCTGATGGTTGAACCTGAATCGGAATCATGTTTTCAGGCTCAGCATTGCATGTTTGCTGTATTTGGTCTTTAAGTGCTGGAGTATGTTTCGCTGTCTCAGCTCTGTCAGTGAGCGCCCACCGACTGCTTTCCATTGGCCCACTCAATTACGATGAACGTAATGCTCATAATCATGAAGATGAACCCCAGAGTCACAAACAAAATCGCCTGGAAAACATAGCAGGAAGTGAGAAAACGAAAAACAAAAGAGTGAGAATGAAGTTCTGCATGTTCTGTCTTATTCTCACCAGAATCTTTGGTCGAGATTTCAATGGCTCTTGCTCCTCAGGGATGATGTTAATGTAGAATATTCCTGGCAGAATGAAAATGAGGCTGGGAGCAGATGTTGCACCTGAAATATCGTTTAAAACGTATCACAGAGTGCTGAATTCTGCTTTTGAATGATAGAAATCTTCTAAATCTGACTCACCGATGAAGCCGAAGATGTCCCGAATGTTGGGCACGAAGATGACGAGCAGATTGACGGCAAACAGGAGACACATGGCGATGATGATGTGGCACATCCAGCTGAAAGGTTTATCGGGAAACAGAAGCTGCAAGACAGCACGGCGGATCTAGAAGAAGACATGATGCATGATGATGAGGAATTACAGTAGAGGAAAAAAGTGTTGTCTGTTATTCAAACATTGATCGATGCTATGTGTGAAGCAGATTATTGTGTAGTTGTGCCTGGATAGTGGAAAACGTTTCATATGCACTCTGTATTTTGTTTTGTTTGTTATTTGTACAGACAGACAGACAGACAGACAGATAGACAGATAGACAGACAGATAGATAGATAGATAGATAGATAGATAGATAGATAGATAGATAGATAGATAGATAGATAGATAGATAGATAGATAGATAGATAGATAGATAGATAGATAGATAGCTAGATAGATAGATAGATAGATAGATAGATAGATAGATAGATAGATAGATAGATAGATAGATAGATAGATAGATAGATAGATAGATAGATAGATAGATAGATAGATAGATAGATAGATAGATAGATAGATAGCTAGATAGATAGATACTGATTTTACACCTGATCAGGACCCATATTCTCAAAACATCTTAAGGCTAAAAGTAAGTTCTAACTTGGTGATTATTTTTAGAAAATCTTTATATTTTAGCACCAAAACTAGCTCCCAAATCACTGAAATGTTAGAAGCAGTGAAGAGGACTCTAAGGTCCAGACCAAACCATAAACTATCCTAAAATGACAAACATTTGTAGATTTTTTTTAAAGTATTACAAAAATAATTAATCATATGAAGGACCATCTTTTTTTGAATATGGCAATATATTGTGCTCTACACATGTTCCATAGATAAATCTTTGACAGAGGCAAAAACATGATTTGGTTTTGTTGGTGCAAGATGTTTGGCGTTAGCTTGGTGTGTCCCAGCTCTTACTCTTAGCTTTAAACATCCCTATAATCCTTAGTAAAATTTGTCTCAGCACCTATGTGAATAGCTTTTAAGAGAAAATTCTTAGCTAAAAATAAAAAACTGCTATTAGTTCATATTATTACCACTATGAGAACTCTTAGTGGATAGTCTAAATGTTTTTGTTTATACTTGCCCAGATACTATATTCAATATTCTATATATCTGATCAGCAACTTTTTATTATATGACCTTATATGTATTTACTGTTTTCAGCTTTTAGCTGCTGTTTATGAAAGCAATGATTAATAAGGCAGGAAAATGTACCGGGAAGAGAACGACAGGAACGGTCAGTGTCACTGCCACCAGCACAGCCAGTCGAACACACAACATCAGGATGTCTTTTTTATTGTACATCTTCAGAAGCTCCGAATCCACATTTGCTACACATATGCAGAGACACAGCGACTGTTAAAACAAATCTTCAGATGCCACAAACATTGAAATGGTTCTCTGTGGTATTTTTTTTTATATCATATTCATTTTTGGTAATTGTTTGTTTCTTCTTACCATAGAAGGTGAGGTAGCCAAAGATTGCAGTTAGCAGGTACATGACAAACATGGCCAAAATAGAGACATTAGCAACTTTTTGCATTCGTTTCTTGGATGGACTGGAAAAACAAGAAGACAAAAAATGCAAATGTACCTATATACTGTATATAAAGGTGAATGAGGAAAAGTATAGCGCTATACTTACTTTCTGAGTTCTGTGTAAATGGGCAATACTTCTGGATGACACACAAATGCAAATGCGATAATAGGAATGGTAAATGCAGTCTGTGGTTAAAAAAACATTAAATGATTAATTTACTGCATTTAAAGTAAGGAAAATAGGACATGCGAACAAAATGATCTGATTTGCAGCTCATATCTCTCACCTGTGGGTTGACGGTAAAAAGTTTGGCTTCACATATTTCAGTGGTGGAGTTGATTATTTCCGTTGTGGAGTTGATTATGCTTAGTTCAGTGGTTGAGTTTATTATGCTTGCATTAGGAAAAATGCATTTTTTGCTGTGGTTGCTCTCAGGATCTATACCAGAATTGCTGAGACACTTATAGATCACCTAAGAAGACACAGTTAGGAAACATGATTTATTTTGTCCCAATTACACAGAATAATGTAGATTTGTATTCATATGTAGATGAATAGACTTACAGATATGAGGAAGAAGACCATGCAGCTGAGTGAGAAGCCACTGGTATACCCCAAATACCCTAAAATAAATGCATAAATACACAATTAATGGCTCTGTAATGTACATCTTCAACCTTCACGTAAAATCCATTTCAATTATTTTTATATTCAGCTAGTAAAGCTGTATAATATAATATAATATAATATAATATAATATAATATAATATAATATAATATAATATAATATAATATAATATAATATAATATAATATAATATAATATAATATAATATAAAAAATAGGTAACTGCAACTTTTCTCACAATTGTGATTTTCTTTTTTCCAGTTGTGAGTGTACATACAGCAAGTATGTGATACGACATACGAATTGAGAAATTTATATAACCAATAAGCAAAGTGAGCAGCCGCTTAGGGCCCCAGGAAATTCCCAAAAAATACCTAAAAGTATAAATTATACACATAACATCGTTTTCTATCATATTTCGTTTGTTGAAGGTCTAACAAATTAAATTTTTAAGTAATTATACCATCTACAAAAATTTGACTTGCACCCCCAATCATGGAGCAGTCCAGCAGTCAAGTCAGGTAAAGATTCAGTTTTAAAAACAATTGATTATTTTCGGTTTATTAATTTTTTTAAGTTGTTAATTCGTTTTAAGAAAACAAATAATTTAAAATGTAGATATTGCATTAAGATATAACATGGAAAAGGCGATTCAGTGATATAAGAAAAAAACTGTAAAATAAATAAATAAAACATTTATAAAACTACAAGTGCTTAGGGCCCCCAAACCACTAAATCCACTCCTGATTGTAAGTTTATATATTCTAACTCAAACATTATTCTAAATGTATATTTTGCAGAGCAATGGGGTGACCACACTTCAGACAGTTTGAAAATAAAATGTATTATTTAAGACATTCGTAAAAGATATTAAGTGTTAATGTATAAATGTTGGATTGTAAATATGATCATTATGAAAATATAATGGAATGATAAGGAGAAAGCAAAATGAATGATGAAAGGAGTTGTAACGTACCAAGTCTTTTCATAAGTGCCAGTGGGAAAATGATGCCGGCACTAACAATAATGATGAGGTATCTCCCATCTACATACCAATGACTGATAAAGAGTAAAAAAAGAAATCAAAAAAGAGTGAAAAGAAATTTCAGTTAACAAGGTTCAAACGTCTGAGATCACTAGTGACAATAGTTTTGTTTAGATGTTTTACACATTACAAAACATTCATGTGGAAAAAAAAATTAACAGGATAACAAATTGATTGAAAAATTCTACAGTAATATTTAAGATGGATCCATGTTGTGCCTTAAAGGATTTCACAAGCCATTTTCCTATTTAAATAATGAAGAAAAAGAACCAATCAAATTTGTTTTAATCATGCTGTTTCTTCCTTTCATCTGTTTCAGATTCCTACAACTTTTAACATGGTCTCAAACATCTGAACCTATCAGCACTATTTTCCGGTACTCACCCAGAGTTGTCTGGCAGTCCCGTGAGACCCTCAATGACATGAGGTAACTCTATCTTCACAATAAATAAGTAACTTGACATTGCTGTTGGGTCAAAAAAAGAAAGCATTAGTAGTTTTTGCCCATTTGTATTTAGCACTCGTGTTGTACTGAGTGGTAATCAATTAAATCAAAGTGTAATCATTTAATTACATATGCTGTACCTCCAATGTTGTGCAATGTTATAATACATGCTGCTAAAATTTTCCCAGGTGTACCAAATGCATGCTGCCCCAGCTGTTCATATGCACGGATGCCTAAAAAAACAAACAAACATAATGAAAAGTTCAGATGCGGTTTTATTGTATAAAGCAATGTTGTTAGGACTGTCTGTAGGGACATAAAAGAGAAAATGTTTCTCACCAACCACTCCTGCACTCTTTAGAAGCAGGTGGATGGAGTAAGCAGAGAGCAAAGCGATGGTTATCAGCAGAAATCTAAAGAAAAGAGACACAAATAATGAAAGTAGGTAAACGGCAACAGAAAACGCAACTTTCCACACTGTGTAAGCAATTAGTTACTGTACTTTAAAAAAAGTGACTAAATCCATTGACTTAAAAGCAACAAGTTGACTTTATGAAAAAATAAAATAAAAAAGTAAACCTGGTTATAATTCATTTACTTAATAATTTTAAGGCAACAGGTTTACTCATCTTTTTAATTGAAGTCCACTAATCGTTTTAAAACCAATGGGTTTGCTCAATTTAAAAAAAATAAAATAGCTTTTTTACAGTGCATGTAGATTTAAAGTGATAATTCACAGAAAACTAAATAATAATAACAATAATACAATTCTGCCAATACTTGCTAACTTGTGTCATTCCAAGGCTTTCTTTTGTAGAACAAAAAAGAAAATGTTTTGATTAATGTTTTTGCCCAGCTAATGAAATTCTATGGGGATCAAAACAATATCAAATCCCATTGACTTTCATAGTATTAGCAAAATAATATATACAAATATTACTTTTACAAAGATCTTAATGTTCCACAGAATAAAGTCAGGTTTGGTCATAATAAATAAGTAAATCATGACAGATGTTTAATTTTCAGCTGAACTTTCTCTCTTATAACCTGTGTTAATAGTCATTGAGTGAAATCTAATCCACAAAATGCCATCAACTCCTGCCTTCGTTATTCACAGACTGCCTGACTCATTGACCTCTTACCTAACTTTAAGATGTGCTAGTTTAGTCATGATTAGGTGACAAACTGTTTGATCAAGGATATTATCGTAAGTCGTCAAGGTGATGAGATGACAAACGAGACACAAATCTAAACTCTAATCTCATTAATGATGCATCAGACACGCTGAATGTGTTTGTCTTTATAGTGCAAGCCACAACCACATCTACACAAAAGGTTTATTTGGCATAAAGTATACAAAATAAACTTTCAAATATCATTTCAGCTAGTTAATACTTAATACTTCCACCTAGTGTCATTCAGTGGTATCTGTAATTGCACATTGCTGGATGTTTTGACTAGCAAAAATGATTTTAATTTTTTTTTTTTACTGCTGAGAAAATATTCAAATGAACACTGCTAGCAGACAGTCTTTTGTCAAACAATGTTCTTTAAAAGTCTGTTCGAGTTGACAGACGACAGACAAACAGAGGCTTTAATTTGATTATAGCAGGCTATTTATAACCCGCTCTGATCTGTCAGTACAGTCTGCATCAATTAGACACAGTGACGTTTAAGCTCATGAGTCCCTACAAATGTAAAACCAGATCATTCAAAAGGATTAGAAACCGTATACATTCAATGAATGTTGTTGCTGTTTTTATAAAATGTCTGCTGTCATTCAGAAAAGAAGTACAAAAGTTGCAAAACCCTTTGTATACATACACCTTTGTATATTATTTATTCCTAAAAGCAATAATTCACCTAAAATTAAAAAATGACCTCATAATTTATTCTCCCTATGATGATTTTAAACCTTTATGAGTTTCTTTCTTCTGTTGAACACAAAAGAAAGTCATTTGAAGAATGTTGGTTGCTGGCACCCAACAACTTCCTTAGTATGAAAGAAAAATAAAATGGAAGTCAATGAATGCCAGCTACCAGCTTTTTCATAATATCTTCTTTTGTGATCAACAGAAGATTTAGTTTTTGAATGAGTGAAGGGTGAGCAAATGATAGAATTTTCAATTTTGGTAAACTATCCCTTTAAATGGTTCATATTGACATCTTAAGGGTCCTTGTTAGTATCTAAAGTGTACTTATAATGAAATATATCAACAGAAGAATTGTTAAAGAATTTTTATGTATGATATTTTTGTTTAAAAAAAAAAAAATCAAAATCAAATATATTATTAACTAACCCAAGTGACACCTTTTAATTCTGAAAGAACAGTGAAAGCAAAAGTATGATAATGAAAGTACAATTTTTAGTGCTTGGTTTTTACCTTGCTCTTTCTAAAAACACCCTCACCACCATTCTCCCCTCAAAAAATGCAAATATTTAACTTGCGTTGACTGAGCATTTGTAAGTCTGAATGTGTACGTGACCGAGCCATGCTAAAGTGTGCGTCTGAATGTAGATGGACACAAAGAAGCCTTGATGGTCAGTCAGAATGCACACACACATGTAAACGCAACACACGTATTCCCTCTCAAAATCCTTAAAAAGAAGGTGTGCTTTATGGAGCCCAAAAGAGGTGCTTTTTCTTCTCTCTAGAACTGAAATGTAAATTGTAACTTTTGGACATGTGCCAAGAACATTTTAATTAAATGGGATTTATACATAGTACTTTCTTTTTGTTTAGGATTATTTTAATGTCTTATAGCTTTCATGCATCATGGCATGAATCAGACTAAATGTGCATGCAGAAGTGTAGTTTGACTTACACAAAAAGAATGATCCCGGTGTTGGCCATGGCATAAGCCAATCCCAGAATTCCACTCCCCATTATAGCATTGCTGAGGTTGAAAATTGACATTCCAAATGAAGTCTTTCCCTCAAACTGAAATGAAAGATGACTGATGAGTTACAGGCGAGTACTTAATGCTGTTTAACTGCAAAATGTGCATTCAATTTTTTGTACATCAACTCAATTCATTTAAGGATGGAGTTGTTTTTTCTGATGTTACACTCTCAGAGATAAGGGTACAGGAGCTGTCACTGGGGCATGTACCTTTTCAAAAGATACATATTTGTACCAAAAGATGCATATTAGTAATCAAATGTACCTAAAAAATACCTTTGAAGTATCATTATGGACCCTTCAGGTACAAATATGTACCTTTTGAAAAAGTACTGCCCTAGTGACAGCTCCTGTACCTTTATTTCTGAGAGTGTATGGTTATACAACTACATCTATGTTCTGAGTCAACATTCCAGCCTTTTTTTACCAAGCTTTATCATTTTATTTGTAGTAAATCTGGGTAACACTATTTTGATGGTCAATTTGAGTATTAGTAGACTTTCTGCTTAATATCTGTTGATGCTGCTCCTTCAACAGACATTAAACTGACTATAAGAAACTTTGCAACTACATGTTAGCTTACACTAACCCTAACCCTATAACCCCAACCCTAACAGTCTACTTAAGATCTAATTAAAATTAGTTGGCAATGTAACTTAAATTCAACAAACGGACCATCAAAATAAAGTGTGACCTAAATCTGAAATATAGATACTCACATCGGTAAACTGAGTCTCTATCTTTCCATTGCTCTTGCTGTTGAGAAACTGATCACCTTCTGCCATGTTTTCAAGGGCATCAAATCTGGTAAATCTAAGGAGAATAAATATGTTTTTTATGTACTGTAAAGTAACATTGTTATTTTTTCACTTGAAACTCGTTTCTGATGGAAATTATGACAAAATGCAGAAAATTACACCGCTACTGTCACTTTGTGACTGTGCAATTAACATATGATAATATGGAAAACAACATGGTTATACAAAGAAACAAGTTTTCAACTGTAGTAAAGCAGTAAGTTCATAAACAGGGGTCTCAAACACAAGTAAGGGTCACTGTCCAGATGGAAACATTTACATTTGTTTTGGTTTTTAAAAGATTTAAACAAAAAATTTTATAGAAAAAAATGTCAAAAGCAAATAACAACTGTACCAAAAAAAAGATGATTGAAAAAACGTACTCATTCTCCTGATTCATGATTGGAAGATCATGGTGACCGTTTGACATTTTATTGACAGTCGCCATTTTACACTGTAGAATCCTCCAAAAACACTGTCTATAAGCTCAAGCTGAACACAATCTGAAACACAGAAGAAGAAGAAAATATTTGGGGATTTGGGATTAATTGAGAGTGAACTGAACTTACAGTAAAATTCTGTTCTGAAATAGTGCAGTTTGAAAGTTGGAAAATAAATCATGCTAAAATGAGTCTGAGCAGTGAGAATCATGTGTAACATTTAACAATGTCCAACAGGAGTGTAAACTTCACATGAATACACACCTACAGTATCAAAAAGACAAAAGAAAAAGTAGGCGGAAAAAGCAAAATTTTGGCAATGACTGGAACGATTAGCCATGATATAAAACTGGTTTGAGAACGTATTTCCCCTTTCTTCTTCTAATTCAGACTAATAGGTTGTAGATGGCTCTGTTTTTAATCAGTAAAACTACACTGTAATTTGAATATGTGGGAGCTGCAATTAGATTCAAGTTAAAGTCGCTAGAGTAGTATTTTTAATCTGACAACTTTAAACATTTGTCTGAACATATTTTATAATAATGGCAGAAATAGTTTGAGTAACAAGCTTTTCTGAATTTAGCAAATGACTGTTTTCACACAGGTTTCCTGCACACTCGCTTGATTGCCATTGATCATGTAAATGGATAACCCCACCCTGAAATTCTTGCAATTGGCTGAGTCATTGTGGGTGTGTCAGCCTTTTAAGGTAATTACTTTGTGACCATTGAACAGTATGCTCTTCTATGAGTACTGTGAATTTGGACATAACTTTTATTTCTCACTTTTTTGTTTATTATATAATAAGGAAGTACACAATTTCACTCACAACCTATAGCATTACTGAGTTTCTCCAAGTATTGGAGGCATAGACCTCATTAGCACAGGGAAGTGTTTTCATAGTGTTGCCATTTTTCAAACGTGTGTACAAATGAGGCAGCATGTTTTGATAATACACACAATACAAAGAACAGCATAACATGCTTATTTTACAACAAACTGCATGGCTGATGCAACTTTTTAAGAACTTGCAAAAAAACATGACAAGGAAAGATTGTGAAAAATGTGCCAGTACTTGTAGGCCAGGAAATACTTAAGTCTTAATCTGTCCTTCAGAATACTGGCAGTTACTGGAATAGGAAAAAAAATGTCTTCATTCATTCGGCACTTTATTTGGCCTTTCATGCAGAATTCTCCGAATAGTTTCATTCCTACCAAAAGCTTGCCGAGCACAGCAGCTCAGTGTTTAGTGGTCAAACTATCCAGAATATGTTAGTGACTATATAACACTAGAACTTTTTTTCATAATACGTCCCCTTACAATGCATTCAGGGTCACTGTCATACTCTTTACTATCTGTTATGCGCTTGTTTAAGATAAATTTGAGAAGACAGGACATATACAGTTGATGTCGAAATTATTAGCCCTCCTGTGAAATATCTTTTAAAAAATATTTCTCAAGTGATATTTAACGGAGCAAAGAAAATTTCACAGCATTTCCGATAACATTTTGACTTCTAGAGAAAAAATTCTCTATTTGTTTTATTTTGGCTCGAATTTAAGGACAATATATATTTGGTCTTTCATGCAGAATTCTCTGAATAGTTTCATTCCTACCAAAAGCTTGCCCAGCACAGCAGCTCAGTGTTTAGTGGTCAAACTATCCAGAATATGTTAGTGACTATATAAAACAAAAACTTTTTTCATAATAAGTCCTATTATACTGCATTTAGGACCACCGTCATAATCTTTACAATCTGTCAGAGGTTTACATATTCTTGTTTAAAGTAAACATTTGAGACTAAGGACATGTACAGTTAAGGTCAAAACCAATAGCCCTTCTGTGAAATATTTCTTTTTTAAATAATTCTCAAGTGAAATTTTATGGAGCAATTAAATTTTCAAAGTATTTCTAGAGAAAGAATTCTTTATTTGCTTTATTTTGGCTAGAATAAAAACAGTTTTTAAACCATTTTAAGGTCAATTTTATTAGCCTTCTTAACCTATATTTTTTTGCGATTGTCTACAGAATAAACCACAATGACTTGTCTCATTACCCTAACTTGCCTAGTTAACCTAATTTAACCTAGTTAAGCCTTTAAATTGCCCTTTAAGCTGAAAACTAATATCTTCTTAATAATTTCTTAAGATATCTATTAAATTATTATGTACTGTCAGTATTGCAAAGATAAAATAAATGAGTTATTAGAAATTAGTTATTAAAACTATTATGTTTACAAACGTGTTGAAAAAATCTTCTTTCCGTTAAACAGAAAATGGGGGAAAATATAGGGGGGGGGGGGGGGTTGGGGGGTTGGGCTAATAATTCAACTGTACATTTCAAGTGAAGCCTACTTAAACAGCATTCCATCACCAAATGTTAGTAGCTGTTGGGTCGTAAAATAAAAACTAAAGAGGATAATGCAACATTTACTCTTCACAAACCGTCTTCTCGCTGCCAAAATGAGCAGCTGCTTTGAAATAATGAATGAAATGAATAAAACACACAACAGAAGCAAGAAAAATTAAGCCTGTGAGACAAGGCTCGGCCAAATGACGCTTGTCTGATGCAAGACTTTATCTGTATTGAAACAGAATCAACCTCCACCCTATTTAAACACACACACACAGGCTTGTGTTCCAGCTGAAAGTGAATGTTGAGGAAGTACTCACCACTGAGATAAACAAAAAACCTTGTTGAAGCTAAAAGTACAGGTGTCCTAAGCTCAGAGTGTCTTGGTTCATTTGTTTTTGTTTCAGTGTTGCCGTAGTGAACGTGTCCAGCTTGTGTGAGTCCTCACCTGTGTCCTGAGGCGAGGATGGGGGAGGAGGAGATTAACTCCTGTATATAGAGGATGAGTGGACATGTGTGTGTCTGTGTTTAAGGACACACTGGCATGAGTCTGCTGTCTTAACTCTCTTGTGTAAGTTAAATATGGTGAATCTGTAGAGTTTATGCTTGAATGTGAATTATTATATGGTACGAAAAGATATTTAGGCACTTAAGAAAGGCCATCGCCGGGGTGGAAACGTATTAACATTTTGGGCGGGATTGTTTAATATGGGAGGGGTGTCAAGTTGGACAAGGTGTTATAAAGTAGGTGGGAGAAGGCATTAAAGGATTTTGTGTATGTGTGAGTGCACATGTGTGTCTGTTGTAAGTAATGGGATTAAGAGATCAGGACTTTTTAAACGTCATCTGTGTGCACTTACTATGAAACACATGCAAGGACTAAAATAACAATATTAGATAATACACTCTATGCTTATTATTATTACTACTACTACTACTATTATTATTATTAGCTAGATGGATTTAGATGTGTTGTTAGTAGATCTCAAGTCTTGTTTTTGGGTCAAATTGTCCAAGTAAAATCTCAAATCCTACTTGACAGTCTTCTATATAGTGCAGGTTTTTTGTTTTATGTTCATGCTGTACATTATTTTTAATGTATAATTTGTTTCTAAAGAAAATTGTGTGCAATTTAACCTGATTCCGAGAATTATTTTAATATTTAAAACAATTATTATCTTCAAAATTAGTTATTAAATAACTATAACTTTAAAATTTGAAAGAAGTATGCAAAACTTTGTATAAATGGGAAATTTCTATAAACTTTGCCTGTATTAAAGAAGGTGCAACTATTAATTTGCTACATATTTTATTTATTTATTTTACATTTTCTCTATATTCACATTTGTGAACTGGTTTATCTCTTTTGTTTGAAGTTCCTGCAATAAAGGAATATTTCTGATCATCAAGAATGCATTTAAGTAAAGGGTCTCTCAATGATCTGTTATATAATAGACCAGGGGTGCTCAACCCTGTTCCTGGCGATCGACCTTCCAGCTGATTTCCGCTCCAACCCTGATCAAACACACCTGAACCAATTATTTAGAACGTGAGGAGCACTTGATAATTACAGGCAGGTGTGTTTGATAAGGGCTACAACTGAAAACTGCAGGAAGGTCGATCGCCAGGAATAGGGTTGAGCACCTCTGTAATAGACTATCTAACTAAAATTCCTTTTGACAGCTTCCTATTTTGTGCATGTTTTTGATTCATGTTCATACAACATATTATTTTAATGCATAATTCCTTTCTAAAGAAAGTGTGTGCAATTTTACCTGATTCTGGGGGTTATTTTAATATTTAATACAATTATTATCTTCATGATCTTCAAATTGGCTATTAAAGGACTATTAAAAAGAAATTCAAAAGGAAAGAAGTAAGCAAATCTTTGTGTAAATGGGACATTTCCATGAACTTTGCCTGTATTAAAAATGGCACAACTATTAATTTGCTACATATTGGAATTATTTATTCAACTTTTCTCTATATTCACATTTGTAAACTGGTTTATCTCTTTTTGTTTGAAGTTCTTGCAATAAAGGAATATTTCTGATCGTCAAGAATGCTTTTAAGTAATCTGTCTCTCTATAATCTTTGTTATATAATAGACTATTTGAAATAGGCTATTGGGAAAATTAATTGACTGCTAAAAATCATGAATCATGTCAGATAGTAAATATTTGGCTGGCCAAATGAAAGCATGGGCTTGATGGAAAGGTAAATTATACCTTTGAAAGTGTTTACTTTTGCTTAATCCAGTGAGATCAACATATCAGGCACATTTTGAACAGTATAACAAGAAAGGCTTAGTAAAAAAATAAGCATATTCATAGTGACCGGCACAATAATCTGGAAAACAGTAAATTATTTAAAATTATTTAAAGTATTAAATTTATTTAAGCTCAGTAGTGTTTAGTTGAACCAACCATTAGTTTATATGAGGACTGCACAAGCATACATTTTTAAAAGAAATATTATAAAGAATGGTAGACAGTGAAAGACAGTATTTCACAAATATCCCCAAGGCCTCTTGCCAGTGTTTGCAGACGTGGCCATTTGGTGTTTGCTTTATGCTATAATAAAAAGATTAATATTAAAAATGTCAGGAAACTCTTACAGAAAGATCAGTGTCAGACAGGAACTAGTCACTATTCACATGGTTAGTCATATCCATGTGGCCTTCACTCACAAAATACTTCTGCTGCAGTGCATTATGGGTAAAACAAGGTTATAAAACACGAGATTATAATATCTAATGGCCAGTATGCTTAATATATGTCATGTGTCTTTTTATTAACTTGCCCAAATCATGTGAAATTCTAAGAAATTCAGCTGAACACTGTCAGCGATCCACCTTAAGATACACACAATCATATCGGACAAGAACAGGCTCTCCAGGAAAAGCTTCTAAAAGTGTTTATCATCTGATACTGCTAAACCGGTTACAGAGACGTGACGCCTTCTTGACGTTACAAAACTTTCTGACAAAGTGGAAGAACGCTGAGTATGACGTATTTTACCAGCGTAATCACTTTTAAAGCTCTGAATGCATGTGTAAATATTGGTTTAGTGAAATGTGGTATAGATTGTATAATATTCAACCTTATTCCATTCATCACTTCAACCTCAGTTAACTCCACATCCTAAAACACCTCATGTCAGTCTGTAGTTGGTTTGAGAGTAGAGAAAATGCTGATTAAATTATAATCCATATGAACTATGTATGTCACTGTGACAATAAATATTCATAAATAAATATTTAAATGATTTAGGACTAAGACTAAATCTATGTATAATAGACTTGTCTACAATCACTCTACATAGTTGTCTACAATTAAGTGAGAAAAACATACTGTACAGTAATTGTCCTATGACTAAATGTAGTGTAAAGACACATGTGAAGCGAAAGACAAATGTGTGATTGTTCTCTGTCATGAATTATTCCTGCTTTCGTCTGTATCTGCCATGTGCCACATGGTCTCCACACTTCCTTCTGACGTAGCTGAGGGGAGACCTTATGAATGGTGCTCACAGTTAAGCAAGAAACGAATGAATTATCAACTAGTGTGTCTATATGAAGAAACTAACAACTGTCAATTAGATTGTTTTGTATTGACATACCACTGAGAGAACATTTTAGAGATAATAAAGTCTTTTTACCTTTTGGACGCTTCAACAACTACTCTTCAGTGTAGTCAACATATAGATCTTCCAGGATGTGTATACAGAGAAAGCGAATTATTATTTTGATTCTCCTAGATAGTTCTTGAGTATATCATCAGGCAGATGGAGAGAGAGAGACTGAGAGACGGAAACGTGGTGGTGGGTAAAGGAACTTGAAAAAGGATGTAAGCCACTCCTTTTTTTAAGAAAAAAGAGCGGGACTTCCAGTTTGTCCCGCCCTAGAAAACTGTGTTCTAAATCTCACATTACTTTCTGTTTGTATGTAGCTGAGGTGTGAGGGAAAATGTTGCTTTGTGGTTAGGGTTAGTCTGCTGTTATAATTAGGTAATGAAGGTTATGAAGTTGTTGACATTTTTCTCTGTATAGTTAGCATACTTGCTTGGTTTTTTGGAAAGGCAAAATGGTGAAGGAATGCTCATGCGTCTGCTGTGGAATTTCAACAGAGCTCATTTTCTTGGCTTTTGTCAGACGTCGTAAAGACGTATCTATTTTCTACTGTTTTCTATGTTGTTTCGTGCCTTTAAAAACACAATATATGTTACTTGTTCAGTTTAGCCAGCTATTCATGCATACCAGGGATTCTGCAGGTCTCTTTAAGACAAATTTAAGACTTTTTAAGACTCTTTTAAGACTATGAATGAAAATTTAGACTTATACAGTACATAAACATTAGGGAATTTTTTTTTTTTTTAATGGCCCAGTTACGGCCATAAATAGTTTTTGTATTAATAGAAGATTATGTAAAGGGATGTGTTGTGTAATTGTCTTTCCCCGATTAGGGAATTTAATTTGGAGAATTTCCTCTAAGCATGTCTGAACAGCGGTTTTGAATCGCATTTCTTTGCAATAAAAAAGTTTTGTGTGTTGTGTGTCAGCCCGATTGTGTTGCTTTACCTGGACGTAAATTAAGACCTGTTTTAAATGATTTAAGACCCACAACACAATATTTCAGTGAATCTAAGACTTTGTAAGGCCTTAAATTTTGCTTTTGAAATTTAAGACTTTTTGTTTTACTTTTTAAGACTCCGCGGACACCTTGGTATACAAACCCTTTGTGATTTGTACTCAACAAATTTGTTCAAGCTACTGTAGCATCAGTTGTTGCTAAATCATTTTTCAGGGAAGTTGCTACATGCTAGAAAACTTGTTGCTAAAAGTTGATAAGTGACATTGTGATGTCATTGCATGATAATACTATTATGTATTGTCACAATGAAAAACTGTTTTGTGTAAAATATGTAACAAGATTAATGAAAAAAATCTGATTTTAAATCCTAATTCTATCACATTTTATGCTTTTTTTTATGTCAATTCTGAACAACCCATAGTTTTCATCAAGTACTACAAGTACACAATACCGTAAATATAAACAATAGAAACATGAACAGAGTGTTTTTCTAATTAGGTGTTCCATTGGATTTTAGAGTTACAAGAAATCCTTGTGAAATGAACAATCTTAGGGAGGGGGAAATTACCAGTAGGCTTACCATTTCTTTTCTTTTTTTTCTTACTGGGGGGTTCTTACTGAACTTATTGTTGTTACAAGCTAACAACTAGATGCATCACACATACAGTTGAAGTCAGAATTATTAGCCCCCCTTTTGAATTTTTGTTTCTTTTTTAAATATTTCCCAAATTATGTTTAACAGAGCAAGGAAATTTTCACAGTATGTCTGATAATATTTTTTCTTCTGGAGAAAGTCTTATTTGTTTTATTTCGGCTGGAATAAAAGCAGTTTTTAATTTTTTTTAAAAATCATTTTAGAGTCAAAATTATTAGCCCCTTTAAGCGATATATTTTTTCGATAGTCAGAACAAACCATCGTTTTACAATAACTTGCCTTATTACCCTAACCTGCCTAGTTAACCTAATTAACCTAGTTAAGCCTTTAAATGTCACTTTAGGCTTAATAGAAGTGTCTTAAAAATATCTAGTAAAATATTATTTACTGTCATCATGGCAAAGATAAAACAAATCAGTTATTAGAAATGAGTTATTAAAACTATTATGTTCAGAAATGTGTTGAAAAAAATCTCTCAGTTAAACAGAAATTGGGGAAAAATAAACGGGGGGGGGGGGGGGCTAATAATTCAGGGGAGCTAATAATTCTGACTTCAACTATATATTATAGAACAATTGCGGCAGCTTACGTAACATGATGTGTGCGTACAGTAGGCCTATTGCTTGCCATCTTCATCTTTCTCTCAGGGTCGATGGGTTGCTTGCAAATGGTTGCTTGGCCGACGTTCAGTTCTAATCTCTTTTATACGTAATTTAGAGGAAAAATTCTGACTGTTTTTCATTGAGCCAGGTGAGTCTTTTTAAAAAGTTGCTAAAAGTTATCTAATTTTTTTTAATTGACTACATTTTAGCCATGAGAGTTGTCAAGAAGTTGCCACATCTAACAACAAAATTGCTAAATTGTAAACAGTTGGTGGCGATCTATTGAAGACTTGTTTGTATAGCAGCTCCCTCACATGGTGAAAAATAGCAATGACGTTCAAAACCACTCGAGCTTCTATAAGAACAGACATAAACAATAAACTGTATTGTTTTTATTTAATCAATTTAAAAGAAAAAGAATACAGTAACATGTATTGCTTACTGTTGGTTAATTTAATTCATTTATTTTATTACCAGACACTAGGTCCAATAGCATCAAAAGACAAACAGAACAATACAAACCACTAATATACATTTAAAAACACAGGTATGTCAATATTTCATTAAAGGTGACTGATAACGCACCTCAGTAAGCCTAGGATTTATCAACAGCATTAAAATGCTATTCTGAGAATTCTCCAGTCGACAAATAAACTTACAGATCAAATTTGAACTCTTACCTCATAAAAAAAGTCACTTGCACTGCACCATCTGGGGTTTTTTAAAGAAGAATCCTCATACAATGTATACAACCTGCAGCTTATGGAGGCTCACTTTTAAAATTATACCACGCTGTATTTAAAGAACTGCAATATGTTCTAAAGAGGTTTACCTTAACCTGCTCCCAGCACATCTGAAAAAAGACATATCTCTATGTTTTTTGGTTCTTTTTTGGTCTCATGGCAACACTCTTTTTAGTTTTATACTGCATATCATATCTCTGGAAGTTTTGCCAAAGGACAGATTCTGGTTTCACTCGAGGTTTTTTCCTTCACTTTCGTCAATCGGTGAAGTTTTGTTCCTCGCCACTAACTTGCTTGATTTGGGACTTGTGGTGCTGCACATCGATGGATTTTCTCTTCAGTGTTTGGACTTTCAGCAGTGAAAATTAAACCACACTGAACATAACTAAACTGAACTTCAACTCTGAAAACTGAACTGACACCGTTTCAATTTACTAGAACTTCTATGTTAAGCTGCTTTGACACAATCTACATTGTAAAAGCGCTATAGAAATAAAGATGAATTGAATTGAATTCCCATAATCTGCACAAATATTAAGCAGCTGCTGAAAACCAGCGCTACTTGAGGAAAAGATAACCAAATCATCAGCATACATGTAATGATTTATTGTAGCATTGTTAATATTTATAATATAATAGTTTAAGTAGGTTAATATTTATTAGGTTAATATTTGTCAATATGACTATTCGTATTTTGTTATTTAATATTTTGACTAACATAAACAAATGGTGCTTCAATGTTAATTGTAACAAATTAAATAAATATATAAAAAAAATTAACTACAAAGACAAAGACCAACAAGACCACCAGAGCGGAGACTTTTATTTTGTTCCCCTGCTTACCTCGAGCACAAACCCGGAAGAAGGAAATAATGTCCGTCGTCGTCCACTAGCTCGAGTCAGTTTGAGGTCGAGTGGAAGGTAAGCAAACAAGTACTTTTAAAAAGTAACACAGTGTTTACGAGTAACTAATAGTTTTCTTTCGTTACTTCTGTTTACTTTACGCATGTCGCTTGAGCTCTAAATAGACACTAAGCAGGATTTCAGCCGTTTGTCACTTTGCTTTGAGAGCAGACGAGTCTGAACAGACAGTTAGCGACTGCTGCTAGCAGACTGACAGTCCCAATACTCTACTGAGGATGTTTTTACGTTTCACACTTTTTGTTTATGTTTTTAAGGATTAGTCTGTGGCTAGTATTAATCCATTAGTATTGGTTTTGTTTAGAAATTGCCCAATGGCTAAACTCACTAATCGTGTGGGTTTACTCTGTCAAACTTTAGTGTTTACAGTGTTGTTGTTTTTTCAGTCAGGTCGTTTTTTGTCTATCCGTGAATACATAATCTGTGTTTTTCATCAGTTCACATGCTCATATCTCTGTGGTTTTTGTTTTAATTTCCAGTCTCTACTTTATTTCATTAGTCACACATTTATTCTGTGAATTTGAAGAGGTCATGAGCCTTGGGTTTACTTTTGAAATTTGCTAAATGCAAATAAACAGTTTGGCTTTGCGCTGTCAGACTTATATATATATATAACTTATTGTATGTGGTTTTAAATGAAATTATTACTCTAGTCATTATTGCTTTTATTACTATTACCATTAATAATAATAATATTAATAATAAGAATAGTAATAATTAATATTAGAGTGATATCTGAAGGATCATGTGACTCTAAACCCTGGAGTAATGAAGCTAAAATTCATCATTAAAATCACTGAAATAAATGATTAAATTAAATTATTAACTACTTTGAGCAGTTATTTTAAAGTGCAGTAATATTTCACAATTTTACAGTTTGTACTGTATTATTGATGAAATAAATGCAGCCTTGGTGAGCAGGATAAATTTACTTTAAAACATCTAAAAATTTGACTGACCCCAAACTTTTGACCCATAGTGTATTAGGCATGGGCCGGTATAAGATTCTGACAGTATGATAGCTTTCGGTAATAATATCACCGTTTCACAATATTGTGATTACTGCTCAGTAATATGGTGTTTTAAAATGTCTGGGTAAAAAACTACAACTTTTTTTCCCCATTGAACATCGTATATATTTTTTTTAACATTTAAAATATTTGAAACAAATGTCAGGCTAAATAATTGAAATAAGTCATTGACTTATGTTGTCTTAATTAGTTTCAAAAACACTTGATTTCTTTTCAACTTGTAAAGGCACCTTTGGATATCCTTAATTTCTTTGGATATAAAGTAAGTCACTGCACTGTTCACGTCTATAGCATGCTGGATGTTGGTTTATAAGAGATTTGTTTTTTAGATGTTTCCTGACTCATGGACTGATCAGTAGCTTTTGATGTGGAGGGTCCTTTTCTACTGTCGCCCTAAAAAAACTCAATAAAACAGTTGTTAAAAAAAACACATAAAAAACTACAAATACCAGAGGAACGGTATAACAGAAATTTTTGATGGTTTTAAAACCTTGACTTTTCAAAATTGCGGTTAACCTTAAAATTGTCCCATGCCTATAGTGTATATCAAGCTGAAATAACTTCTGATTTCCCCTGTCAACTTTGTTTCTTGAGTCACATTTCTTATTTAGACTGAAATTCCCCTTGCTGTCTGCGAGCTCTCTCAGTGACATCAGCTGTGGAAGTTGAGTCAGATGATAAAATGCGACGTCTGTTTCAATTTCCAAGCAAAGTAAAACATATGTGCCTCTTTAGCCGCTGTCCTAATGCTTGTTTTGGCTACTGCGCAACAAAGAGCCAGTCAGGCTTCACAGGCGTGGGATCTGTGGGAAGTGGATGACTGAGTGTTAAAGCAATGTAAATATTGCAGCTGATGTTAAATGCAGCCTTTCACTGAATACCTGCACAAGAAGCCACTGTGAGGCTGGTAATGGAAAGAAATGCTAATTGTGACGCGAACCAGTAAATTAGGGGTCCGGGGAATTTCAAGAGGCCATGAGGGTGAGCTACAGGGTCTGTGGAAAAGTTTGTAGAGAGACACGTAAGGTTTAGTTCACGTAAAAAGTGATAATGTGGTAAAATCAAATGATAACAAAGTAAATACAGTAGTTTTCCAGAAATATTATAAAGAAAATTCTTTATATCTTTATAATAATAATAATAAAGTGTCCTTTTTCTGGACACTAAAAGCGCTTTACACATTGGGGATCTCCTCATCAACCACCAGTGCAGCATCCACCTGCACCATATTGCACCCCACCGCACACCAGCTGATTGGTGGAAAGGATTCAGAGTGATGAAGCCAATTATGATATGGGGATGGTTAGGAGGCCACAATAGACAGAAGGCGAGGTTAAACCCCTACTCCTGGGATTTTTAACAACCAAAGGTGGCGCTCACTGAGCAGTATAGAGTGCCTATCAATATACTAGGGCACAGACCGCAGGTTGAGCGCCCCCTGCTGGCCTCACTTACACCACTTGTGGCAGCAACCTAGCTTTCCCATGTGGTCTCCCATCCAGGTACTGACCAGGCACAGCCCTGCTTAGCTTCAGTGAGCAACCATGTTAGAGTTGCAGAGAGCTAGCTAGCTGCCGGCGTTATATTTATATTGACATAAAGAGATTTCTTAATCATGTTAAGTACAGAGCAAGAGATAAAAAGAAATGATAATATGATGGAAACTATGTTTTAGGGATGCAATGGTATGATTTTTTTTAAAATACTCATTTTTATAATCAAATATTGACTGTCTGTTGCTCAATTATTTGAACTTTTATTTTGTCGTTAAGATAAAATTTTGTTTTGATCACATTAGCATATATTCTAGCTAGATTATTACAACAGCATCTCTTTTTATTGAACATGGGTTTGATAGTTAAACCAAAAATGGAAATTGTGTGCACCCGCAATTTGTTAAAAATATATTTTAAGTTCTTTCTTTTGTTACAATTTATATTGCGATTGGATCTCAGAGTCAGGACGAGTTTACATGGAAGGATTAAAATTTGGGGAAAATTTCTGAATTTCTGCGACCCTCAATGCTAGCAAACATGTAACGAGACAAAATAATAATTAGGGCTATGATATATTGTTATTTTTTTTCTTGTATGTGTTTTGGTTTACTTAATTTATATGACATTATTTATTTATGGTATTTTTTTATTTTGTACTGTTCTGCTTTTATGCTAATGCTCTGTATTTGATAATCATCTGCATTATTTGAAATAAGAATTTCAATAAAAACTTCAAATCATAAAAAAAAAAACTTTTGATATTTTGAAGAATGTAGGTAGCCAGACTTGTTAATGTTGGCTTTCATAATATTATTTACTATAGAAATAAATAGCTTTTTGTTAAATTTCTGGTTTTGTAATTTATTTTTAAATATCATGAACTGGATGAACAATCATTTTAATATTCAACAGAGCAACATTGTTGTTATTCTCTGACAAAGTGTTTTGTACATATTTCATTGTCGTTGTTTTGGTAAACTGGGAAGTATGTAATTACTTTATCCGGAGACAAAAAGACATTAAACAACATGTAGTTAATTTAAAAACAAAATTGAAAAAATATTCTATTGTATTTTTATGCTGTAGTACACATGCTGATGGTTTTGAAACTGATTAAAAACTTACAAATATCGGCTGACAGGTACAGTGCTCAGTACACCCCATTTTGAAAATCAATATTTTTATCCATTTTTCTGTGAATATAGGCAATGTATTTTGGTACATTTAAACAAAACAGATTTATTAAACAGATATATTTATTAAAATAACATTTTATCACCAAACTTATTTAGAAATTGAAAGATAATACAAATAAATTCAAGCAAAATATTGCAAAAAAAAAAATTACAACCTACAAAATTTCAACTAAATTTTTCCTTTTTTTTTTGCTTCTCTTGATTTTTCCTCTTTTTTAAAATTTGTATTTAATATTTTTCTATAACATAAATTTGAGTGAACTAGTTTTTGGACCGTTATCATAAGTTATTTTGTTAGATAAGCTTCAGATTTGGCTTCAGTACTGACTAATCTAATGTATATGCACAAATATAATATTGTATAGCTTCCTATTAAAAATATGAATTTAAAAGATAGATTTGTGAGGGGTGTACTTATATATGCTGAGCACTGTACATTGATGTGTCACAGTTAGATGAAGGGGAGACATTCCTGTTTACACCTAGAATTTATAGATATGAATGAAAACAGACAGCAGCAGCTTTTATTACTGCTCCGACAGATGCAAAACATATTCTGGAAGCTGTGGATTTGTATTAGAATTTGAACTGGATGAGACTAAACATTTTGTTTTAGCATTAGTTTTTATATATCTTCAAACCAACTCTAGATTTCAAATGAGAAAGTAGAAATGCCATTTGGTTGGTGCGCTTTAGCAACACATATTGTAATATTGTAGAAGTAGGTCAGCAGACGGAGAGCAGGTGGCCTATTGTGGCAGTTTAAATGCATTCAACCACATCAATGTTTACATTTATGAAACCAATCTGATTAAATGTGCTTTCGACTTCCTCTGGAAGTGGACAAGCTGTAAATGTTTTCAAGCTGTTTACACCTGTATTTAGCTTCATCCACTTGTAATCAGATTAACAAAAACGCATCTTAATGCCAGGTGTAAACAAGGCCTAGAAGATTGAAAACACCTTTCATGGGTTAAACATGAGGAGTAGGCATTGTTTATAGATGCAAAGTTCTGAATATACAGACAGATTTATTGTAAATATGAAGACTAGGCATGGGACGATAACCGTTTTCAAGGTATTCGGCAGTTTGGTCAAGGTTTTAAAACCACCAGAATTGTCTGCTATACTGTTCCTACGGTGTATGCATTTGTTTTTTTTACATTTTGTTTTAAGCTTTTTAGGACAACAGTATCTCCAGCAGAAAATATATCTCAAGATGCTGTTTTAAATTGTAATAACATTTGTGTTTTTGAAACTAATGAAGACAGCAGAAGTCAATGATTCATTTGAATTATTCAGCCTGACATGTTTTCTGCTCCAAAATATAAAAAAAAATCTCTAAATAAAATATATTGTGTTTAAAGTGGAAAAAGATCTTTTTTTTTACCCAGACATTTAAAAAATATATATTTTATAGCAGTAACCACAGTACTGTAAAACCATGAAACCGTGATATTTGTATCCAAAGTTATCATACCATCAGAATCTTACCATTCATAATTATAAAGTCATTTTGAAATGTTAAACAAATTCTGTTCATTCTAATGCAATGTTTTTTTCTGCCCAGTTAACCATGGCGATGACCAGTCAGACGACCTGCTCCTCGATGAGCAACCACACTAAGGAAAGGGTCACCATGGCTAAAGTGACCCTGGAAAACTTTTACAGCAACCTTATATCACAGCATGAGGAAAGGGAAATGAGGTGAGAACTAAAAAAAGCAATAAATAAATAAATAAATAATGATAATAATAAAATCTCCAATAAAGCAAAGCCTTCTTTTTTAGATTTCTCCTGTTGTTAAAAAATCCATTGCAAATTCCACATTTTGGTGAAAATGAACAATATTTACAATTTCAGTACTGCTTTCTCTAATGTAGTTTGACAAGTAGTTAAACTTTCAGTGGTTAACAGGTTTGACGAGGCTAAATGGTTGCGCATTTGGGCAAATAGATGTCATTTTTTGCATAGTTTTTGCTTGGGTCAATATGTAATTTGCATCCATTGTGTTTCTGTAATAACCTCCCAGATTCCAGAGCTCTATTAATATGGTTGTGTTTCTTTTGAAATGTTGTGAAGCTGAACCACACCTTCCGCTGTACTGATGAAGCAATTGTACTGGTGTTTCATCATGTCTAAAAGTTGTGCTCTGTCTGTTACAGGCAGCAAAAGCTGGAGAAAGTCATGGATCAAGAGGGACTTGCTGATGAAGAGGTCAGCTCTTCTGAGATGCTGTTTTTATTTTGTTGTTGCTTGCATTTGCAGTCATCTTGATCTTGACTTTAGTGAATTAATTCAGTCATTGAATGTTAAAGAGATTATGAATGTATGTGGTTTAATGTGATTGGTTTTTCTCTGATTCTGCAGAAGCGTCTCAGGCGATCTGAACATGCAAGAAAAGAGACAGAGTTTCTTCGTCTTAAACGAACACGGCTTGGACTAGAAGACTTTGAGTCGCTCAAAGTGATTGGCCGTGGAGCTTTTGGAGAGGTTTGAGTTCTCAATAATCAAAATGTGTTGTGGCTTTTAGTTCATATCTTTTAGTTTGTCTGAATACAGTAGATCACTGTGGACAAATGAAATAATTAATTAATTTCTCTGGATCTACTGAATTTATTAGTCATGGGTTTCCTTGAGTAAAATGGTAATATTTGTCTTATTGTTTGAAGGTCACACTTTACAATAAGGTCTCATTAGTATATATTAGTTAATGTATTTGCTAACGTGAACGATACTTGTATAGCTTTTATGAATCATAGTTCAACATTTACTAATGGATTATTACAACTGCATAAATAATAAATTACATGAAATTAACCCGAAAATAAAGGAAAGACACTTTGCAAATTATAATTTTGAGACAAGGCATGAACAAACTGTCTATACTAGATGTCGAATTGAACATTCTAGGTTGACTCATTTGTATTTACTGAATGACGAAGTACCACCTAAATGTAATTACTGCCAAGCTGCTCTAACCATAAACATATTTTGTTGGAATGTGGAAGTTTGAATGGACAAAAATTTTTATAAGGAGAGTACTTTGGATATTTTTAAAAAGGTACCACCAGGAAGAATCTTAAATTATTTATCAAAAATTTAACTGAAAAATCATATTTAACTTTGAATATGTTTTTGTGTGAATTTTATTTATTTCTATTTTATATATTTGTCTAAGTAACTTTTTATTGTGATACAAATTTGTTTTTATTATGTGATATTTTATGTGTATCCATTTTGCCATGAAAAAGCCATAAGTTGCTGGTGTGGCAATAAATATATAATACATCTAAATAAACTAGTGGATTATTAAAATACAAATTCATGCTTGTTAACATAGTTCACACACTGTAAGTTAACATGAACTAATGATGAACCACTTTAATTCCATTCAGTAACGTTACCAAAGATGAATAAATACTGTAATATATATACATGTTGTTCATTGTTTGTTTATGTTAATAAATACAAACTAACTAATACAACCTTATTGTAAAGGGTACTTTTTTTTTTTTTTTTTTAATTTCAAAAAATATTTCTTCAGAAAATGAGTATAACAAATGTGCTCATTTTGTTATAAAAAAAAAAAAATTTTGGGTTATTTTAAAAGATATTTATTGTGTCATTTAAACATGAATATAAATTTTACTGAAAACGTTATTTTTCTATTTTATTAAAAAAAAGAAAATTCAACATTGCCTTCACATGAATAAATTACATGATTTAAAATAATTAAAAAATTCATTTAAATTTAAAACCTTTTTTTTAAAGTTTTTATTTTACTTTATTTTTGCTTTATTTTTGCTTTAGTAGTTTTTACTGTATTTTGTTTAAATTAAGAAATTAAAGACCCTTAAAAAGCATATTTTGTTACATTTCAGCACATTTCTAATTCACTTTGCTTCATCAGGTGCGGCTTGTTCAGAAGAAAGACACAGGACATGTTTATGCCATGAAAATCCTGCGTAAGGCTGATATGCTTGAGAAAGAACAGGTGAGTCTCTACAGTGTACATCCACATCATTTGTTTTTTTTTGTCTTTTTTAAAGGTCTAATTTTTTTCTTGTGTGTTCAAGGTTGGTCATATTCGAGCAGAAAGGGACATTCTTGTAGAGGCAGACAGTCTGTGGGTGGTCAAGATGTTCTACAGCTTTCAGGACAAGATGAACCTCTACCTCATCATGGAGTTTCTACCTGGAGGTGAGCATGCGTTGATTTCAGAACTTTACTTTCAAGATAATAAAAGTTCAAAGCTGATCAGTATATGTGTTTGCCCAGGTGATATGATGACTCTACTGATGAAGAAAGACACTTTAACGGAGGAGGCCACACAGTTTTATATAGCCGAGACTGTCCTGGCTATTGACTCCATTCACCAGCTGGGCTTCATCCACAGAGACATCAAACCAGACAACCTGCTGCTGGACTCAAGAGTAAGAACAGAAATAATTTTTTAAACAACATCACTGTATTTATTTGATTATTATATATTTTTTCACAAATGGCACAATTTTTTTATTGTGACCTCTCTATTGGCAACTCTAAAATAGTTGGGAAACATTCAATTAAACAGTTTAGCTGGGTCACAAAGAGTTCATCTAAGAAGTTTTTCAGAGTCTTCCTTTTGGTTTTTCAGGGCCACGTGAAGTTGTCTGATTTTGGCTTATGCACTGGTCTGAAGAAAGCTCACCGCACAGAGTTTTACAGAAACCTCAATCACAGCCTTCCCAGCGACTTCAGTAAGCAGACAAACAATTCTCATGCTGATATTAATCCAAATGACTTTATATACCACATTACATTCATATTGATTTGGCATCATGCTCTTGTTGTATTAAACATAATTAAGCAGAATTCAAAAGTTTAGGCCAACTATGAACAATGTTTTTGAAAATGATGGTCTCAATTAGGACTGCACGATATTGGAAAAAACTGAAATTGCAATATTTTACTTTTCTGCAATACATATTGCGACATTGAGTATAATTTTAACAGATTAAATGTATAGCTTTTTGTGAAATTAATGAATAATTTTAGGACAATTTTAGATGATAATAGAATGATTTTGTAGTGTAATAAACCAAATCACAAGCAATGATAAATATAGTAAAGTTAAAAATGAAACAAATGCTTTTTTCTAGGTGTCTTAACAGTAGCACAAATTAAATAATTAAATAAATGTAAAAAAAAAAAAATTTTACTCTTCATTGCATATATATGGCACATAAATACAATTAATGTTTTCTTGAAGTTACTAAAAATATTTCCTGTGCCTAAATGCTTTAAACCTGCTTGAAATGCGCACAAAGTCACAAGCTTTAACAATACAGTTTTTTTTTGTAACTTTATGGTTAAACTTTGCAATGCCACCACAATTATTTGTTTTTTAACTTTTACTCCACTATAATCCTGATTCAACATTGCAAATCTTGTGATGTGACTAATGCAGATGTGCACATCGCGATATCGATGCTAAAACGATATATTGTGCAGCCCTAGTCCCAATGCTGAATTTATTTGATCGAAAAAATATCCAAACATTAGGCTGTGAAGTATTATTAGGATTTTTTTATGGTAATGTCATTTAAAATGTAAGTTATTCCTGCGATGGCATGATTGCAAATTTTCAACAGCCATTATTCCAATCTTTAGTGGCACATTAATCTTCAGAAATCATTTTAATATGCTGATTGTATGCTCAAGAAAAAAATAAGGAATATTCTTGACATAAATTAGGGCACCATCTGTGTGTTCAAACATAATATGATTTAAGATGTTTTTATATGCCTGTTTATTGCAGTTAATGTAACTGTTGCAAAGTTCAATGTGATAATGGTTAGTGCTATAATAAGCTTAATTGCTTTAGTTTGATTGAAGTGTTGTGTTTACGTCATGAAGTAGAGTTTAATAGGAGTATTGCCAATATTTCTATAATATCATGAGGGTGCACATAAGTGTAGTCATTGGTGAAAACAGTTGTGCTGCTTACAGTTTTTAATGAAAACTTATTTAGTTTTTTAGGATTCTTTGAATTTCAAACTTTTTTAACATATGCTGATTTGTTACATATAAAAAGTAATTTAAATACAAAAATATAAATAAATGAATAATAGTTTAGGTAATGTATAAAATATAAATTACTTATTTATTTTACTTATATATAATTTGTATCATATACATTATACACTTTATGTCTAAATATAAATAAATATTTTCTCAAATATATGCATGCATGTGTGTATTTATATATACATAAAAAGGCTGTGTGTACTGTGCACATTTATTATGTCAAAACAAACTTTTATTTTGGATGTGATTAATCACTATTAATCTTTGTCCAGCACTAATAAATAATAAAACATTTTCCAAACCTTTGAATGGTAGTGGGAGTAATAAACAAATTGGTAAGCTAATTCTAAATCTAACTTTGGATTTATTTTTGTTCAGCGTTCCAGAACATGAACTCAAAGAGGAAAGCAGAAACATGGAAGCGAAACAGGAGACAGTTGGTAAGGGCTTCCGCTTGACCCAATACTGCCCTACACATAGATTCAGTCCTGCAGGAAGTTATTGTGACATGAATATGGCCATTGACGATTGTAAAACTAGCGTCAGAGGATTACATTGTAATCTTGTGTAATCATAGCAGTTCTCTTTCTCAAAGCTTCTCTGTGTTGGGACAATACATAAAATAGAAGACAGAGGTTTTTCTAAATAAAATGTATGTTTTTTTTCAGGCCTTCTCCACTGTTGGAACCCCAGACTACATCGCCCCAGAAGTGTTTATGCAAAATGGCTATAACAAGCTCTGTGATTGGTGGAGTTTAGGCGTCATTATGTATGAAATGCTGATTGGTGAGTTGGATTTGTAAACAACATATGGTTGTTTGTTTTTATATATGGCTAAAATGTTTGTGTGGCTGTTTTTTAGGTTACCCTCCGTTTTGCTCTGAAACTCCGCAAGAGACGTACAGGAAAGTGATGAACTGGCGGGAAACTCTAATCTTTCCACCAGAGGTCCCAATTTCAGAAAAGGCCAAGGATCTGATCCTCAGGTTTTTATTTTCTCTCTTCCTCTTTTAATGGAACGTACTTATTGATTGATTGATTCCTGGTGTTTATTTTGTGGTCTTTTCTTCCTGCTAATCTTTTTTTGCTAATCTATTTTTGTTTACATTAACCAGACTGTAAATCTACATTTGGGACTTTCAAGCAGTCTCTTTGTCCTTAGTGTTGATGCTCTGTTGTTTTCCTCCAGATTCTGCTGTGAGGGTGAGCACAGGATTGGAGCCACTGGAGTGGAGGAGATCAAAACTAACGCTTTCTTTGAGGGGGTGGACTATGACCATATCAGGTACATTGGTATCTTGTGTGCACAAACACCCAGATTAATCCTGTAATTAATACAGGAAATTGTTCACCATTGTTTATGTAATATACAGTGTAAGTCCTCTAGTCTAGACAATTTCTAAAACTGTCTTTGAGCTTTAAAATGTTCTGCAATGTTTTGATCTAGAAAAAGCAATTTGTCACTTGACCTTGTCACACTGCATGTTTAATGGTAGCGATCCAAATCTAATCTAACATTGCGCATGTACTATTGTGTTAATGATATAACCAACAAAAGCCATAAAAACATTATAAGGCCCTGTCAACATGAACACAGGTATTTTCAAAACCACATTTTTTTAGATACGGTTTCACTGTTTGTCCACACGAAAATGGAATATCGGGTCTAGACCGGTATAATATTCTGACGGTATGATAACCTTGGATAAAAAGATCATGGTTTCACGGTGTTGTGATGACTGCTCTAAATTATACTCTTTTTAAATGTCTGGGTAAAAAAACTAAAACCGTTTTAAACCCCCCTTCAAACATTATACATTTCGTTTTGGGAAACATTTAAAGTATTTTGTAACAGTAAACATGTCAGGCTAAATAATTTTAATTAATCTTTGACTTCTGCTGTCTTCATTAGTTTCAAAAACGCAAGGAGATCTTTTCTGCTGGAGATACTGTTGTGCTAAAAAAAAAAAAAAAGTAAAATAAATAAATAAAAGAAAACGTAAATAAAAAATCTTACACGTATCTTAGGTGGTTATGCAGAAAATTAGGTGGTATTAAAACCTTGACTTTTCCAAACTGTGGTATACTTTGAAAACGGTTATCGTCCCATGCATAATCGGGTCACTGAAACCAGAGTTTTCTAAAAACTCCAGGCAGGGAGAAGATTTTCCAAAACTCTGGGTACAGTGAGGTTGTGTTGATACTACAACTAGAGTTTTCATCTCATGAAATCAGCATGAGTGCTGTTTGTTTTTTTTTTTTTTGTTTTTTTTCCTGATTGGCCAACACCAAATGCGGAAGATGCAAATTTCACACATTCGTGAACTTTGTGGCAAACATATTGCATATTTTGCATTGTTTAACCACTGGACGGTTTTCCGCCTCTGTTCTCATGTTTGCATTGACTTGTATGCTATTTACTTGTAAAAATACTTAATTCCCTATTTGGTGTGAACCTAGCATAAAAGTGTCATTATCGCCACCTGTTGGTTCGGCGTACACTTAACATGCATCAAAGTGCATTTTGCCGTTTTCATGTGGACAGAGATTTAAAAAAAAAAATCGAATGCAGGGAAAATTTTGTTTATAAAAATACCCGTGTATGTGTGCACATGACCTAGGGCAGGGGTTCTCAAACTCGGTCCTGGAGGTCTGGTGTCCTGCAGATTTTAGCTCCAACTTGCCTCAACACACCTGCAAGGATGTTTCTAGAAAGCCTAGTAAGAGCTTCATTAGCTAGCCCAGGTGGGTATGATAGGGGTTGGAGCTAAAATCTGCCAAGATACCAAATCTCCAGGGCCAAGATTGAGAACCCCTGACCCAAGGCATCATTTACATGCACTATATTCCAAATGTTCTGAAGCCTTTCAAAAGTTTGCGGTACTATTGAATATTCAGTTGGCTAAGTTCAAGCAACACAACAGTTAACACTCTCTGTGATTATATGTTCCTATCATTAAAGCTGTGTTTCCCAATCCTGTTCCTGGAGGCACACCAACAGTACATATTTTGGATGTCTCCCTTATCTTCATTTCAGGTTTTTGAGTCTCTTCTAATGTTCTGAAGGGTTGATTCAGGAGTGTTTGCTTAGGAAGAGGTTGAAAATGTATACTGTTGGTGTGCCTTCAGGAACAAGGTTGGGAAACGCTGCATTAAATGACAATACTCAACAATCAGATATAAAAAATGGTATCCGTGCAATTCTAATTGTGAAATAGTATGCAATTCTGAACATAGTCTATGGTTATTTTCCTCCAGGGAGAGACCAGCAGCTATTCCCATTGAGATCAAAAGCATTGACGATACCTCCAACTTTGACGAGTTCCCCGATTCAGACATCCTCCAACCTTCAGGTGGGGTTTTAAGTCAATTACACGATCCTTAAATACATAAACACGTTTCAGAACTATATAATAACATTTCTCTCTTTCTACAGCCACTACTGTTGTGTCCAACCACACTGAGGCGGATCTGAAGAGTAAAGACTGGGTGTTCATCAACTACACCTACAAGCGCTTTGAGGGACTCACCGCGCGAGGAGGCATCCCGTCATACATGAAAACCGGGAAGAGATAGGCTTTGGTGAGACTCGATAACATGCTGCACTCTCCAAAATGGAGACGTTCAAGCATCTGAAGGATCCTGCATCATCCGTTTTCTGTTTTGATTCAGTCAGCCATGACTCATTCATGGATGTGAACTCCACCCGCAATCAGTCTGTAGAAGGACACATTCAGAGCCTTACCTAAGGGCTTCTTTACTTCTAACACCCTGAATGTGCTCACTTTTTTTTTCTCTTCTCGAGGATCTAAGATTTGAGGCAATCAACTTTTGGGTTGCCAGATTTTGTACATTTTGGAATGGAGATATTTTAGTACACTGGCAAAAAAGGGCTTGAACAGAAGTTTGTTAGACCTCTTGAAGCCATATCTGATTGGTATATTCTCAAGAACCAGCAATTGTTGTGGAATCCCTGTCTCTCATCCTTTTTTGTTTCCACATCTGCTGTCAAGATTGAAAACTTCCCTATTTTTGGATTAAGATCCATACTTTTCCTGCTGTTTTCTTGGAAATTCTTTCTCGTGCTCACCATCAAAGATCTCGCTGACTAAAATGCAAAGCTTCAAAGTCAGTCTGATCTGAATGTGATTCAAACAAACCTCCCAGAGCTGCAGATGTTGCCTTACGCTCAGATCCTTTTTACACCAGCAGAAATGTCATGAATGCATTTGCCAATCAAACCAAATTGTTCATCAACACACAAGGAAGCTTCACCAGCTGATTGTCAAAGACCAAGCGAACTCTACGGACCAGCATTTGTTTTTTTATTTAATGGGTAGTTTCAGCCACTGACTGATTCAAGCTGCTTGGTGCTAATGCCATTTTTTCTTAATAAATGGGCTCTTTGCTGAAGCTTGGGGAACAAAGCCACATTTCTTGCATCTTGAGGAGAATCACAACACTATTCAGGGATTGGAATTTGGTCTTCCATTTTAACGTGGGATGAAATGTCTGATGCAAATTTTTTGTTACCAAAGAAACATCGCTTTATGGGCTAAATCTCAATAATGTTTGGTCTTGAATGCTTAGCTTTTGTACAGCATTAATTAGTGCGTTTATACTTTGTTGTAAGATGTTAAAGGGATAGTTCATCACAAAATGAAAACTTGGTCATTTGTTCACCCTTAGGCCATCCAACATGTCAGTGACTTTTTTTTTAGTAAATTTTTATAGTAGATTTTTAGCTGAAACAATGGTCCTTCGTAATTTCATTTAATGTTGAGTCAACAGCTACCAGCAATTGGAAAGTCATAAAACAAATGCAGGAGAAACAAAATTAATACTTGTGGCTCCTGAGGTCTTATTAAGTGAAACAATTGGCCTGTGAAATAGGAATAAACAGAGTAAAAAGTGATTCGTTTAGTTTACTTAAAAGTGAGTAAACCCGTTGTCTTAAAATTAAGTAAATGAACTATGTGGGCAATTATAAAAATTAAGTTAAAGGGTTCATTCACCCAAAAATGAAAACTGTTATTAATTACTCTCATGTTCCTCCAAAAAAAAAAAAACCTTAAGGCTGATTTATATTTATGCGTCAAGCGCACGCGTATTCTCTGGCACAGTCTTTGCACGGTCACATAGCCCCCGCTGTGGCTGACGCGCACATCTCAAAAAAATGTAACTACACGTTGCAACAACTTGTAGAGCAAGCTCTGTGATTGGTCGGTTTGGTAGCTGTGACAAGTGTGGGCAGTGCTGAGAGCCGCGAGCCTGTTGGATCGAATGTTTACAATTGTCGAGTCCCTTGAAGGAGCTCCAGATGGAAATTTTTGTTTTGCGTTTACCTTAAAATTAAAGTCATTGCATGTCCGCCGATTCCCGCCTCTGAATGAGCGAGTTTTAGCTACCTGTAGCATACAGAAAAAACAAAACACCCCCAAAGAAAGTCGACAGAGGAACATAAAAACCTACTGCCAGCTAGCGTTTTGGAAGTGTTATTGCAGAGCAACACAAACCGCACGCAGAAGTATAAATGCACGGCTAACGTTACGTACAAGGCATGCGCTGTGGGTCACGGCGATCACTTGACGCAGAAGTATAAACCAGCCTTTAGACCCTTGTTCATCTTCAGAATACAAATTAAGATATTTTTGGTGAAATTGAAGAACTTGCTGATCCTCCATAGATGGCAAGGTTCCCGACTTGTTCAGAAAGTTACCAAAAAACATTTTCAAAATAGACCAAGTCCATTCAGTGGTTCAATCGGAATAATATCAAGCTACTAGAATATTTTTGTGCACATATAACTGAAAATGACCACTTTATTCAACAGTTTCTTCTCTTCAGTGTGAGCATATTGAGCACTGTGCAGTGACGTGTAACTACTTTTTAAAAAAATAAAGAACAGGTTCATCCAAGGTAATAAGTCAGAAGCGTGATATGTGAGCGTGCACCCTATACTGACACTGAGGAGAAGAAACTGTTGAATAAAGTCATTATTTGTGTTGTTTTCCGAAGTCGAATAAAGGTCTTGGGTGTTTGGAATCAATTGAGGGTTATTAATTAAGAAAATAATTATTTTAAGTAAACTATTCATGTAAGTCAAACTTAACATTTCCAAGTTACACCATTTTAATTATTTATTTTTTTAGGTAAAGTCAACTTGACGCTTTTAAGTCAACGGCTTCACTTGCTTTTTTAAAAGTGTAGTAACTAACCGCTTTTTACAGTGTACATCTCATCATCCTCATGTGTTCACGAGCACAATCTTTCTGTCACACCATATTTTGAGCCAAAATCTGTTTTTTTTTATGTTCTACCGAAACAAAAAGTCACCACTGTTGGGGAAAGTTACTTTTGAAAGTAATGCATTACAATATTGAGTTACTCCCCAAAAAAGTAACTAGTTGCATTACGTTGAATTATGAGTTACTTTTTTTTATATATACTTGCCTGAGGCTTGATTTCTTTCAGATTTTTTTTTTAAATAGGAGCTCTGCATTTAACGATGCACTGTTAACTTACACCTTCATTTACCTTAAAAAAAGGAATTCAAAAAAATTAGAATAATGTGATCTTCTGAGATTTTCCTAACCCTATACATGCCATATATACAGATTAATGAAAGTTAAAACAATGTGTTTGCTACTTTGCATTTTTGTCTTATTAGTTCAGTGAAATCACTGTCCATTGAGACAATCCCCGTTTCTTCCATGTGTTGAAACCAATGAGAATACTTCCAACACAGAAATGTAAGGCTCGCCATTTTGGTTTCTATCTGTTCCCACGGGGAATGTGATTTCATTAATTTTAATTCAGCAAATTATTTTTTAAAAGCGAATTAATTAATCTAAAAAGTGACGGGGTACATTTTTAAAAAAAGTAACTCAAATATTATTATTTTTTTTAAGTAATGCATTACTTTACTCGTTACTTAAAGTAATATTATTACGTAACTCGCTTTACTTGTAATGCATTACCCCCAACACTGAAAGTCACCAACATATCTCTGGCCTGAGGTTGAGTAAAGTCATTTAGATTTGAATGAATAATCCCTTTAACATATAAAAACGTAGCAGAATATTCATTCCGTAATGGTTTCAGTCAGCCTGCATTAGTAGAAGCTGCTTGTATCCGCATGTTGCTCGTGATGGCTGACTTAAAAAGTTTTTCTGAAGTGTGTGAGATTTTTCCGTGGCTACAATCAGGACCCATTTGTCGTCTTTCTGTGACCAAATTGAATGTATATCTTGAAGATTAAAAGAGGCTTCTAGAAGTTGCATTCATTTAGGATCGGCTGCCCAAGAATGACCTGATATTTGCGTAAATTGTTTGGCGAATTGATTTTATGCTACACGCATGTGGAATCGAACACCATATACTGCTAGAGTAATATTATCTCAGATAACAGATTACTGTATCCCAGAATGCTACAGATGATATGAAACGTAGCATGAAATCAAGTTTGAATGGTGCATTTGTTTTTTTTTTAAAATCCTTAGAGCAATATGTGACCGTCTTAGGTCTGGATGTGTATTATTGTTATGATTTTTTATTAATATATTATAGTCATGGCTGGATATGCTGTCTGATGGCTGTGTTGTTGCATGTTTTATTTGCGAGTGCTGGAGTGTTATGAATGAATTTGAGAATGTTTTTTTTTTTTTTGTGCTGCTTTGTTTATTTGTTCCCCCTATTCTACAGTAGTCAATGTTTAATGTGGATCAAGAATGGATGTTGTTGATTAGTTTTAGGACAAGGCATTTGAACCATTTCAAATGTTGACTACTACAGTATCGCAGAATTGAGGGGCGATATTGCTTCTGAATAATAGCTTGTTGGAATATACACTGTCTACAAGAAGCAGATCCCAGGCTGGACTGCTTTATATCTCTTGTTGCTGTATCTCACTTGCTGAAACTTGCTTATGAAGTCAGCATGTCATAAAGAGAGCGTGTCCGTTTTTAAATGCTTTTATTTGGATTACCTGTAGGTTTATCGCTTACGTTCTTGTCCTAGAGTGAGGACGTTCTCTTTGAGCGAGGATAAAAGGACACTTCTTTTTTTCTTAAAGATTAACAATGCACCTTTTGCTAGTTTGAAAAGTCGTTTATATTTAAAACACACACACACACACCTGTCATGTTGTTATATACACGCTAAATGACCGTTCTGTTGTTTGCTTGTGAGAGTTTTGTCATTCCTTCAACTTTTACACCGAACACGATGTAGACTAGTCTTAAGATTCTGGGGTCTATATTTACATGCTTAGAGCTTAAAGATGATAATAATTACACCAATGTGTATAAAGGAGTATACTCACACTGGCACTAGTGCTCACTTATTGCTGTTTCTTCTGAATTCCAGCTCACAGTTCTGCCTGTGAATGGTTTGTGAGCACGGCTCCAATTCTCACTGATGTCACATTCTGCTGTGAGAGATGGACGTTTGTCCGCTCTCTGCCTTAAGTTTGAGTTGTAGAGTGTTTGTGGATTTTTTTTTTTCTTCCTGCGCTCACAGAGCACCTTTCACTGGTTTATTTGTCTGATAGAGAGTTTGTTTTTGAGGTGTGGGCTCACTTTGACCTGTAAAACGTCCTGAATAAAAAACACCAGTTCATTTACATGTGTGTGAGAGACTCTTCTGTTCCTCGTTTTTCCCTTATTAGTGGTGTTTTGGTAAGATCTATTAGTTTTTTTCTCTGTAGGGAATTTTTAAACACCTTCATATTTAAAGAATAACTTGCTAAAGTTGTAGACCTACTACACGACTGGCTGAAACTGTCTTAAAGGGCACCTATGATGAAAATCATCTTTTGGATTGTTTGGACAGAGCTGTGTGTAGGTATAGTGTGTCCACTGTCATATTGGGCTGATATAAAGACAATAAGTCTCTTTTTTTCATTTCCTGACTTTAAAATAAGATCCAAATCCTTACCATTTTGAGGCCCACCACAACGTGACATAGGAGTGCGCCCACTGAATTGATTGACAGCCACGTATTAACATGTCTTCGCAGTAGCGCGTATAATCATATCAACAAGACAGAACATGCGCAAAGCAACTGGGATTCAGTGGTGGAAAGAGTACTGAAAAATCATACTTAAGTAAAAGTACCATTACTTGCCTAAAAATGTAGTGCGTGTAGAGTAAAATATCTGTTATAAATATTACTCAAAGTATTGTAAGTAGCCCTTTCAAAAGTATTCAAGAGTAGTGAGTGTTACGCTGTGAAAAGCTGATGCATTTACCTGTAATTTGTGGATGTGTGTAAACGTAACATTCTGTAGTGCATTTAGTGATTGCGCAGCATAAGATATTAATGTTAGGTTAGATTTAGTTTGTGATGTCGGGTGACCAAAATTCAATGTCTAGCCAGCGTCTAAGGACAACATTATTTTGATGTCCAATAAAGATGTCAAATGAAAATGATAATTGATTGAGTAACCAAAATCCAACTTCGAGCCAACATCTTAAACCAACATCATATATGTCAAATACTGACATTTATTTGTCAGGTATGGCAACCAAAATCCAACATGACGTCATAATGGTCATGTCCACACAACGTCAAGCTGTAACATTAGACATTGATATTTGGTTGATTTTAGGTTGGATGTTGGACATTGAGGTCAGACTTACGTTGGGTTCTGATGTCAACCCAATTTTAATTTCTAAACAAAATGCAATGTCCCCGTGACAGTGGGGTACAATGTCAATCTGACGTCACGATGCCATTTCGGTCATCATACAGTAAACATCTGTCATCTTCTCACCAGTGACATCCATCCAAACAGTCTCTGGGTTAATGCGTGTAAAGATTTTAGACATCTTCTTGGACACTTTTAATGCTTCCAAACAGTTTGCTGCAATTATAAATCGCCCATGTCTTGAGGTAGCTCGATTTACCTTTTGTGTGTGATTTATTTAATTGGACAGGAATCACAGGACTGATTTTTGTATTCATTAATTTTCTTTTCGGCTTAGTCCCTTTATTAATCCGGGACAATCGCCACAGTGGAATGAACCGCCAACTTATCCAGCACGTTTTTACGCAGCGGATGCCCTTCCAGCCGCAACCCATCTCTGGGAAACATCCACACACTCATTCACACTCATAAACTACGGACAATTTAGCCAACCCAATTCACCTGTATCGCATGTCTTTGGACTGTGGGGGAAGCCGGAGCACCCGGAGGAAACCCACGCGAACGCAGGGAGAACATGCAAACTCCACACAGAAACGCCAACTGACCCAGCCGAGTCTCGAACCAGCGACCTTCTTGCTGTGAGGCGACAGCACTAACTATTGCGCCACTGCTTCGCCCTCTAATCCCCATAGACAAGAAAAAAAAGTAGTGATTGCATGTTGAAGGAAAGTAGTGGAGTAAAAGTACAGATACAGTAGTAAAAATGTACTCAAGGAAAAGTACACATTTTTAAAACTACTTAGTAAATTACAATTCCTGAGAAAAACTACTCAATTACAGTAATTTGAGTATTTGTAATTAGCTACTTTACACCACTGCTGGGATTAAAAGATCTGTTCAGCTCTCTGTGATCATCAATCATCATCAAATGTGATCAAGAGTTTTACAAGTTTAAAACGTTTTTAAATCAGTGCATGTTTGTAATGAAGATGGTAAAATCGCTGTAATTTGTCACCATGTGTCAGTACAATTATCAAAGAAGACGCTTCAATCTCGGTTTGTGGACGTTAAATCAGGTTTATTTTGTACATTATCATAACAGATATCCATACAGCAGTGGATATTAACGTGTTTCCTGTCATGTTTACTGTGCAAAAACAGTGCAAAGTTAAACATGCACACTGTGTGTGGGTCTGTGTGTGTGCGACTCTTCGTTGCAGAAAGGCTTAAATTAACTCCACAACACATACATCAAATAATCATGTGTAAAGTTCTTACTGTAGTATTTCTCACCAACGTCATGTGAGATCTGCTTCCTTCATGTTTGTCACTGTGCTGTTTATCTGACGCAGCCGGAGATTGAGGGACACTTTGACAGGCACTTGGGAATGGTGGGCGGGGAGAACTAGCTCATTTGCATTAAAGGCACAGGCAACAAAAACAACTACAATGTGTTCAGAGCTGAAAAAAACTAACTTCTGAAAGGTATAATAAATAATCTGATGGGTGTTTTGTGCTGAAATTTTACAGACACATTCTAGAGACACAAAAGACTTATTTTAAATTTTGAAAAAGTAAAATAGTTGCCCTTTAAGATTAAACTCAACCGTAAGCTTACATTTTTGACTCAGAACAACTTAAGCGATCACATTGTAATGCCCTGACTTTGCTGGTGAGCTGGTTGCACACTAACCGGCCACTTTATTAGGTACATCTATTCAATTGCTCAACGCAAATAAATGGTTTCTGCAGGTTTCATCAAGACTTTTTAAGTCTATTATGAATGAAATTTCAGACTTTAACAGAGGTATACACCAAGTATTTTTTTTCTAATGGCCAGATTTTCAGTTAGTAGTCTGAAACTGGCAGATCTTGCCTAACGAAAAATTAATCAAGTTCAAATCACACTTTTCTGGTAAAGTAACATAGGTGTTTGTATCTACATATACTGTAGCCTAAAATTAAAGTCTGACTCTAAAAAAATATGCCTATGCTCGCACATGGAAGTTAAACAGATCTAAAAGTTGTTTTAGTCAACGTATAATTAACACACTTGATGTCAGAAATATTGTAATTGCACATTTGAGTACCAATTGAGCATTGTTTAAGCTCTACAGCCAACCTGAGTATTGTTGCTGACCCGTCCAATCCTTTTATGACCACAGCGCACTTCCAGCAGGATAACACACCATGTCGAAAAGCTCAGATCATCTCATACAGCATTCGTGAACATCACAATGAGTCTAGGCTGATGATTGTTGATGTAGTGAACTGTTTATCACTTTTAACACAAACTTGAATGCTTTTTTTAAAAGTTCATTAACAACTCGGCTCTATAAATAGCACACAGCAGTTGGAACATGTTTTTTAATCCCACACATTAGTGACAAGGTCAAACTCATTCTTAACACATCTTTTAATCAACGACTCAGTAGGCTAAAATATGCATGAAAAGTTTATGTGGGATCTTCAGTTGACTCTTTAATCATTCAAATGTTGTCCTGGCAAATGTGAGCTGCTCTTCTAGAGTAACAACACAAGAACACAAAGATGACCAACACTATTCCAAAAGATAAAGGCACACTGATAATCACAATGTCCCTGATTGTTCTGCTGGAATATACGTTTCCTGAGCTAGTGATGTTAACAAACCGGCTCTCAGGGTTTTCCCAGTGACTCAGACCTTTAGCGAAGTCTAAATTCAGATCTTTAGGAGACAGCACCTTCACGCCTTTATACATCCTCTTCACTCTTCGTTTACCGGTGTCCAGTACGTCACATCGATACGTCCCAGAGTCCTCCTCTCTGAGAGGGTCTAGCACCACCTTGTCCAGGCTCAGGGCTTCATAACGGGTGAATAAGTAATCTTCTGTGGTGATGATGCCACAGGCGAAGCGCCAAGACACTACAAATGAAAAGCGACCCACGGCTTCCATCACCTCCTCTAAGCAGTCGAGCACGAGTCGCTGGCCTGCAGTGGCGGTTTGGGTCTTCAGTCCACACTGCCAGGAGTCCAGGCAGCTGATGGTCCTCAGCTTGCAGGAACTTGTGGAGATGTTTCTGGTTCCTCCAATAGGACAGAGTTCTTGAGTTCTGAGGCCGAGTCCACAGGTAACACTGCAGGGGAAGCTGCGTGAGACAACCCAGGTGCGGATCTGCTCCAGTTCTTGCAGTTCAGCTTGGCTTAAAGTGCTACACTGACTGTGGGAGTACAGGGACGTCCAGAGCATGAAGACCAGCCAAAGTGTGGGAGAGAGCCATTACTGTGACACAGAAGAGGAGCAATGGCCAACCAAGCTGTCAGAAGATATTCAGTATGAGAGTATCTTTTAATAAATTATTGATCATATATATTTTTAAATAATTGTTTGCTTTTTATCTAATTATTTATTTTCAAATTTAAGTATATATTTTAAAAATCGATATAGTTTTTAAGTCATTTTAAATTAGTTTTTTCTTTAGAAATGAGAAATGTTGAGAAATGAAAAAATATTTCTTAGCTTAAACTCAAACAAACAAACAAACAAACAAAAAAATGTTTAGTTATAGGCCCACACAGAATGTGCACCGCACATTTTTTAACCCCTCAATCATTACATTTACTTAAGTAAATATGTGTAAGATGTAGACCTATTATTTATTTATTTTTAGTGGATCTATTATATGAGATGCCAAACAAGTGCTTCTGATCTGATTTGCAATGTAAACCTTCAATAAAAGTTTTATGTTTTAGTTTTATGTGTTGTTTTCAGCTCCTAAACTCTCAGAATCATTCCATATACACTACCCGTCAAATGTTTGGGGTCAGTATGATTTATTTAGCATTTAGCATGATTTAGCATTAAATGTTTTAAAATAAGCTTATCCTGCTCACCAAGGCTGCATTTTATTTAATCAAAAATACAGTAAAAAATGTAAAATTGTGAAATGTTTTTGCACTATAAAGTAAATGTTCAAAAGTAGTTTATAATATAATTTATTCATTTATTTCAGTGATTTTAAAGATGAATTTTCAGCTTCATTACTCTAGTCTTCAGAGTCACATGATCCTTCAGAAATCACACTAATATTAATAATTATTATTATAACTATTATTATTAATATTATTATTAGTAAAATAGTAATAGTAATAAAAGCAATAATGACTGGAGTCATAATTTCATTTGAAACTACATACAATAAGAAAGCAGTTATTTAAAATTGTACAAAATATTTTGCAATTTTTTTACATTTAAAAAATGTCACTCTGATGAACAGAATAACTTGAAAAACATGAAACAATTCTGACCCCAAACCTTTGACAGGTAGTGTATATCTTCAGATTATATAGCCTAAATATAAAAAATAGTAATATTGCATGGCAAGTCAGGATTCTGAAATAGCATGTATGAAGTTACTGTTACATATTTTGTTCAACATGTATCCTTTCAGCAGAGTTAAATTAATATTTAATTAATATTAAATTCCTTTTTCATTTTTAAATAATCTTTAGTATACAGTACGTTACAGTTCAATTTTAAGCAAACTAATTTAGCAAACAAATGTTTGTTCCATAATTATGCTCCAAGCTGTTTTATCGCACTTATTAGGACTATAAGATTAAAAATATTTGTTATGTTAAATTATTTATCATTCAGAAACAAGTAAATGTGGATATTATTACCTCATTTGATACTTGTCAACCGTCAACCGTCGATTCTGATTCCCTTCAAAACATCATCTGTGAAAAAAAAAACGTCACGGGTGTAACGTTACGTTCATCGATGGATCTGGTCAGGTGCGTTTAAAATAAATGATGTAAGGAAATTAAGCTATAATTATTGGTTAAAACATATATTATTTGTTTGAAATATTAAATATATTTGAAGTCAGTAATAATCCCAGACGGACAGAAATAGTGAGTTAGTCAGAGTCTTTTGTTATTTTGCCTTTTGCCACAAGATGGCGCTCAGTCACAGAACATTTGTCAGAGTGATTACGCTACCGGTTTGGTTGAAGTAACTTAACAACAAATCTATTGATTATATTTACATGTTTGTCACCTATATTCGTTCAAGTTTCTTGTAAGCAGTAATATTTAAGTCACACCAAAGCACACAATGACAACTTCAGACTGCTCCGGTATGTTTAGTTAGTGTGGGCAGCCAAGTAAAGCAGGACCAGCGGTTATTGACACCTCTCAAATGTCGCACAGCTATGAAATGCTCGAAGCTGAACGATTCCTGTGGCGTAAAAGTGATTCAAACCAGGCCAAAGAGTCATTCCTAACCTTTACGTTTTTGTCCATTCATTTGGTGGAATCTGGTGGTTTGGTGGCCAAATATTTTAGTGTGAGAGCGATAGGAACTTGACTCTATTCTTTTGTGTGTAAACAGGATGTGGACAGGCTCTGATGGCTGTTTGTCATGCTGAGGATGCATCACCTCAAGGGCACAGACGGTATGAACAAAGCCTCGACAGCCTTCTGTACATCAGAACAAACAAACTAACATTTACAGAGACAGTTCAACCAAAGTCTGTCACCAGTAAATATTATATGTGTATTTACATATTTAACAGAATATCCTATGTGTTTTAAAATGACAAATTCAGACTTACTTAACCAAAATGAAATTTTAATGGCTTTAATGATTAAAATGAACATGTCACAACCATTGTAATTTTGACGGTAGGTGATCTGACAACTTTTCATCTACAGTTTTATATTCATATTAGTTTTATATTCACAGTGATTTCAACATATTTGTATCCATGTAGTAGACACCTGTTGGCCTCGATGCATGAAGTGTGTTCAGTAATGTTAATTTCTTTGGCTTAACACCAGAACTGGTCATTGGTCTGGTTATTTGATATAGCCTATGGGAGAAAGGATTTTCCTTCTACTAAACTGCTTTGAAGTTGCTGGTGGTACCCACTGGTGAATACAACTTAAAACAAAATCTCAGGCCAAACATGTTTTTTTTTTTTTTTTTTTTTTTAAACAGCTTTATTGCAAACCATTTATTTAAAGTTTAATTTATCAGAATAATTAGCTAATCATCTTATATCAAGAAATATTAAATGCCTGCATAATATACAATTTTTAAAATCAATTTTCAATTCACCAATTGACTAATAACTTCTAATGTTTGTTTTAATTTAACAAGTGCTTCATTAGAACATGCAAATATGTAAAACTAATTCGAGAGGTAAAACCACTTCACTTCATGAAGCTGCAAACAGACTGAAGCAGAACATACAAATCTCATATTTAATTAAATAATGTCTCGTGGTTTGAAATGAAAGATAATAGTCAATATTACAATTCAGTTTGGTGTAACACTGCTTTTGATTTATTCTTCCAAAAATGACCAAATTACGACATTCAGTGTTATCAGCTAATTCTGTTTTTCTGACTTGAATGCACAATTTTGTATTTTCTGCATCATGGAAAACATTACTAAACATGGCAGCAGCCTTGACAGGGAGTCCTGCGCTATGTTGAATAAGAGCCTTTTCTAGAGCCTCTCCTCTATCACAGAGATTCCAACAAATACACTGTTAATACCCAAGATCATTTGATTTTGGTTCATTCACAGTGCCAGTGATTTGGAATCTGTGCATGTGTTCATGCAGAACCTGAAACTCACTGTCTCTGCTTTAGCCAAGTTTGTGGACATTTTTCATTCATTCATTTTCCTGTAGCTTAGTCCCTGATTTATCAGGGGTCGCCACAGCGGAATGAACCACCAACTACGTTCTCACATGTTTTACACAGAGGATGCCCTCCCAGCCACAACCCAGCACAGTGCTGGGAAACACCCATACACTCTCTCATTCACAGACATGTGGACATTTTTCATTATTTTTTTGTGAACGCTCACAAAAGCATGTTTTTTAATATGCACAGCTAGTGTTTCTTCTCATACCGACAAACTTCCGGTGAATGTGTTTTTTTTTTTTCAATTTTATATGGTTCCTTTTTCAGCATCGATGTTGTAATATAATAAAATTATAATCAGTTAAATATACTTCAGCATTTATTTAGTTGTTCAAGCATAAAACACAATGAAAAGCCGTTTACACGCACGTGCTCGTCAGGATCAGCAGGCTAGTGCAGAAACTCCATTGAAAATACTGGGGTAAAATAAATGTTCATATTTTAAAGAGATGGTGCAGAAAAATGTAATTTAATGCAGTGCTTCTTGTACATTATGAGACAGACTTTATATCGCATATCAATCCGGCAGTGAGGATCATTGATTTTTAAAGAAAACAGACCTTAAACACGCCGATTTTGTAACGGCAAACAGTTTACCGGAAGCGCTTGACTCAGCATACTGAAAGATTAAAGGTTCTTCTGCATATACCCTATTAGCTGCTCAAAAAAGTTGCATGATAAGTAGACCTACATCATGTTCGACACATCATTTATGGTACTGGTTCTGGCGTTTGTTCACACAGCACTCGTTCCGGGACTGATTGCTGCAATGTTACTAGGTCTCTAACCAAATCCCTTCACATGTTTGTGTTCACACAGAAGGCAATCCAGCAATTTTCTGGCAATTTTCCAGAATCAATAGGCAGTGTGAAAGTGGCTTATGTCTAGAGTCGTCATCTCATGTTAGTGATCATCATTTTAATGTTCAGAAAGTGCTACTGTTTTTATTTTTGTGAAACTCCTAAAATGAGCAAATACATTAGCCTACTTACTAAGAATATCAGACAATGTACCAGAGATAAAAATGAGCTTTCTTATCAGAATTCTCATCAAAAGATATGAAGGGATGTCAGTTTATCAAACTGATGACGCGTTTGCTCAAGTGGTGCAACTTGCAGACGGTCCCTAAGCGGCAGACTCGCTTCTCTCTCTCTCTACAGATCTCACAACACTTTTCATGTAGCCCACACTGAGCACTCGTGCACTCGCTTCATCGGCTTTTACTGCACAGTTTAGCCACTGATTTTACTGTGACTGATCGTTTCACGTGCACTCCTCTTTTTCCACATCATTTCGCTTCTCTGACCACTTTCTTCATTTACACCGCAGGCACCCGGCGGGTTACTTTTCTGGTCTGACTTTTTTTTTTTTTTAAACGGAAGATGTTTTTAATGAGATGCAAGTTGCGCTGCGGTTGACTCCGATGTTGCGCGTCGCTACTTTTACAGAAGTTTCTTCAGTTTCAGAATAATATTTTCCCCTGCCGCATCCTGGCGCGAGGTTGCGTGCAGCGCGCGACGGATTAAATGGATTAATTACCACATCTTCACCTCAGTTTTCAAACAACTGGCTTATATCGAGTTTGTTTGGAGGCGCGTAACTCAACGGGGTTTTAAAAATGAGCGAAATAAACACTGAGGACAGTCAACAAGAAAACGAGTGTCTCAGCGGCAAGGACTCGGACCGTCAGCTTCGCCTGAGACTGTGCGTTTTAAATGAGATATTGAACACTGAACGGGATTACGTGAGAAACTTGGCGTTTCTGCAGTCGGTAAGTGGACTGGGTTTGATCTAAACTTCTCTAAGTGTTGTAGTTTGGACGCACATGTGTCTGGTTACATGTTACAGTCGCGCGGTTATTGTTACAGTCTCGTTTACAGGCTCATAAACTGGAGATAACGGGCACTGGGGAAGCTGTCAGGCAGCGTTTTAGTCACCGTAACGTACTGTCGCCAAGAAAAGAGGAAGAGGGAGAATACGTGATACAGGCAGCTTTTCCAAAACAAATAGTGTTTGCTAGGTTATTTTTAAGTGTCATTTTATTCATAACAAACATGAAGGGGTTGTTTTGTAGAGGTGGTTCTTCTTGGTGGTTTTATTTCTGATGCTTGGCAAGCACGTCAGTGTTGTTGGTCCAGAGGGTGTTTTAACTCAGCATTTCCCAACATTGTTTTTCTTTGTGCTTTTACAGACCCACATGAAAAGCTCAACTGCCATTGTTGATTTATTTCCTTAAATATACTTTTTTTTCTTAGAAATATTAATAATTATAGCAATAACACCAGAAACACACTTTCTCAAACTCGCATTTAAACGTATTCGCATATTTTGCAGTCCTTAAGTTAAAAGACAACCACACGAATCTGCTTTTGGTATCTAAAGTTATGATCTGTCATTATTAAAGTGTTTTTATATGCAATATAATCATTGGAGAACATACAGTATATTTTGTTATTGCATACACCCAGATTTCAACTTCATCAATGCATTGCATATATTGATTGAATTTTTTAAAAATATTTAAATTACAATATTACATTAAGCTATGTTTTCCTTGATTTATTAGGTCTTGATTCTTTACACATACCTCTTGTTGGGAATCGCTGCATTAATTGAATTACTGTAATGTGTGTTTTTGGGTGTACTTTAGAGATGAAGAGATGACTATAAAGTGTGAACACTTTCATATCGAGAAACCAGAGTCTGTCACTTTTGCTATCATATTTTTCTAGGCTCTAACATGAAGTGTATTTCCTTGTCATGTGCCATTTCCTTTTACGTCTCATAAAATCAGCATCAGCTGAGAGGTGGGATTTTCGAATCTTCTGGCCTGTAATCCCCTGCAATTTTCAGAACACTTGTTTTGTTTTTTCTTTTGATAAGACCAGCTTGTGCTCATCAGCATACAGTCCCACTCAGAGCAAACATGTCTCCCTGTAATGCCCCTCCCAGACAATCACTGACCCTCCACAGTATTTCAATGCACTGAGAAGTGATAATAATGTATGTTAACAAGTAAAAATAAACACAGAAAGACATTGAAAGCTCCAGATTGTTAGTTGGCATACTTGACAAGTGTTTTCTTGCTCTGATTAGCATCAGATCATGACATAGCACGCCTGAATTTTAGCACAGATAATCATGAACCTATTCATCTTCATCTGCACCGATAAGGCTTATAAAAGTAGTTCAGCACTGACACGATGGATAACTCAAAAATGAAAACCTGCCATTTACTCATCTTGAGATTAAGGTGATTTTTTTTTTCTTCTTCAGCAGAATATTAAAGACTTAAGCTGAAACCGAAGTCATCTGTGGTTCGTAAACAGCAACAGACTGTGATTTAAACCATTTGTCAAGGCTGTGGATTAAAGATAATAATGTTCTAAATGATTATACAATTTCTTTCACAGACCATTTCACTTTATAAGATCTCAATGTATTGTCAAGAGCCACAGGTAATATTCTAGTTTTGCCTATTTTTTCTTGTTTTCATTCCAAGGACTAAGATTTCAGCTAAAAACATCTTTAATGTTCTGCTAAGGCTGCACGATACTGATAAAATATGTAATTTGCTATAATCTTGTTGAGAATTGCGATGAAGATTTTTCTTGTGATGTAAAATTTCCCTAGAGAAATGCATTTTTATTACCTATTTAAAAACAAAATCTTTAAATTCAGGTAATGATTGTATTAAATAAACAAGTAGTATATGTTTTTCTGATGTAATTGAAGTTGAAAAACTGTCTAGGTCCAAACATTTACTTAAAATGTTATGAATGAGTGAAAACTAGGGATGCCCAGATCCGATCATGTGATCATAAATCGGGCCCGATCTCGCAGTTTCAGACTCTGTCAGAATTGGACCTTACCTTTCGATCAGGACTCGAATATATATGTATATTATACATTCCCATAATTTTTTTACGCATCTATAGTTATGCGGTGGCACAGAGTTAGACATCTCTCTTGACTTCACACAAAAACAGCAACGTGTGCGGCATGACTCTATCGGTTAAATGTTGGCGAAGTAGAACACAGAAGCAGCTTGAAGCGGAGAACGCGAGTATGTCTGTGGTCTGGAGGTATTATAAAGTTGATGACGACAACATTCCCATAGCAAACTGGGAGATGTGTAAACTTGGCATTGCCTGTCGGGTGTTTTAAGTTGAGGTGCCGTTTGTTTTTATATTCGATTTTTAATTTTTTTTTTTATATTTACTGTTGCACTAAAGTCGTTCAAGCTGCCTCACAGAAGTGCTCTATTTGTTAACAGACTTGTTGAATGTTAAAATAAGGTGAATTACATAAAATAAGGAACATCCTAGATCTGTTTCTTAGCTCTTTTTTTTTTATTCTTAAGTATTAGAAGTATCAGATCGGTTTTCGGTATCGGTAGATACTCAAAACAAATGATTCGGACTCTGATTTGAGGGCAAAAAAATCTGATAGGGACATCACTAGTGAAAACCTCTACAGATATTCTGATTCTTATTGGCAGCTGTCATTTTCTTGCTTGTCTTACCTCACGCCATGTTCTAAATAAAAAGTCAACTAAATGAGTAAACTAACAGAAAATTAGGACATTTTTTCCACTGTAATTTCAAATTCCCAAATGCATTTCATACATTCCACACACGTGCATTTGCCCCAGTTCAAAACCTCTTAATCCAGGGATAAATTTAACAGGATCAAAAGGAACTAGAGAGGTTTTGCAAACATGCCAATGAGGGGTTAGCAGCCTTACAGTTATTAAACCAGTTTTATAACAGTCCCTCATAATCATATTGGCCCGTTAAGCTCCAATACTACAGTGGCTTTGTGAGGAAGATGCCAATTGATGACGTCAAGCCTGCTGTGGCAGTTGAAGATTTTAGGGAAAGACGCTGTTTCTGGTTTTTGAGGGAGAGGATGAGTTTTTGTCCTAGTTCTTTCTTGTTCTTTGCATTTGGGAAGAATCATAGGCTCCTCTCATCTGCCGAGTCTCAGAGGGTTTGATCTCCCTAGCGGTGCGTCTGATGTTATCTGATCTGGAAGCATTAAGTGAAGCGCGTCCAATCAAATTAGTCCCCGCAGATGCACCTGACGGTCTCTCGTCAAGATGTGTTGACGCAGGTGAAGCGAAGCGGACGGTGGTGCATCAGGTGAAAGGGAGAGGAAACCACTTCATCTTTCATTCTTTTGGTGTAAAAAACAAGGCTGTGCTTGAGATCAGTATCGAAGACGTCTGGCTTTCAACTCATGGCGGCCATGCTAGGTGGTCTTTATTTTCTTTTGTCAGCAGCACAGTGAAGCCAAACATCACTTGCTGCCACTGTAGAGAGACTGAATAATTGCTTCATGAATTTGTTCAGATATTTATGTTAGATCCCTGGAAAACTTTTATCAATCTGAAAGACTTCAGGACTGCTTTTGTTTGCTTGCTGAATGACTCCTCTTGAGTTTGTTTATCTGCGGAATTCCACAAGGACTCTCAAACAGATATTACAAAAGGACAGTGTCAGTTTCAAAGAAATAAACCAGGCTGTAATTTCATAAACGGCAGGCGGAACCAGAGATTCCCTTGAGAGTCCTATTTAGGCATCATGCCCAGATTTTTTTTTGTCATTTTTGAATTTTAGATCAGAGATAAACAGATTTAGGGTGACATATTAATCCACAGATACTGAAAGTCCCTGCCTATATAGTTATAATTTATGTCGTATTATCCAGTGACTGTCCATTTTACATCTACTTTCAGTGGCACTTAAAAAAGGGGTCTTTAGAAATTGATTTTATTAATTGTTCCCATGTGGACCCTGTCCAGTGGAGTTTTTTAAAACTTGATTGACAAATTGGTACAGAAAAACTGTTGCTAAATGCTAAATTTTTTCCATTTTAAAATAGGCATTTTAAATTAATTATTTATTATTGCTTTGATGTTTTGTATCATGAAATGATATATTTGTTTGTTTAAAATTATTTATTTACATATTTATTGTTTTTTATATTTAAATAATTACTTTAAAATTTCTATGTATACATAATAATTTAAATTTACTATAAATTTACTTTACAATTTTCATATTTTGATTATTAAATTAATAAAGTTAAAATCTTTAAAAAAAAATCTGATTTTATATATATATATATATATATATATATATATATATATATATATATATATATATATATATATATATATATATATATATATATATATATATATATATACACACACATATATTATATATTTGGAAATAGTCTGGCTGCATTTATTTGATCAAAAATGCTATAAAACATTAGAGAATGGTTTAATATTTTAATATATTTTAAGATATATTTTAATTCCAGCAATTGCGTTTTTTTGATTAACAGAATATTCCAAATAATGGTATTTATTCTATATAAAATTCAGTAACATTTTTGTATTTAATTAATGCATCATAGTGGGTAGCGCACAGTGTGGCACAGTGGGTAGCGCTGTCGCCTCACAGCAAGAAGGTCGCTGGTTCGAGCCCCGGCTGGGCTAGTTGGCATGTCTGTGTGGAGTTTGCATGTTCTCCCTGTGTTGGCGTGGGTTTCCTCCAGGTGCTCCGGTTTCTCCCACAGTCTAAAGACATGTGCTTCAGATGAATTAAATAATTAATTAAAATTAAATAAGCTAAATTGCCGGTAGTGTAGGTGTGAATGCAAGGGTGTTTCCCAGTGCTGGGTTGTGGCTGGAATGGCATCCGCTGCATAAAACACATGCTGGATAAGTTGGTGGTTCATTCCACTGTGGCGACCTCTGATTAATAAAGGGACTAAGCCGAAAAGAAAATGAATGAATGATTATTGCATCATGCCATAGAGTATTAATCACATCAAAAACAGTTGTCTGTATGTTTCAAATACCAATAAAAAATAGTTTTTTTTTTAAATCATTGCTCATCTGAAGTCAAGAAGCAAGCAAACTTTTAGTTCCATCAAACATGTCACAGCTTTTACAAGTCAACATAGTTAATCCCTCTAGTTAGCTCCATCCCATTTGACAGACATTCTAACCCATTAAGATAATCTAATTACAAGGAAAGTTTCCCTGGAGCAACCTGAGGGTTAAATGTCTTTTTCAGGGGTGAAAAAAAGTGGGAGACTGTGATTTAATTAACTTTTCAGTTCCTAAATGTAAGGGCCTCAGTGTTTGCGTTTGACCAAGGATCCGCTTCCTCCGCTGGGTTGGGATCGGTGCCCCTCTGATGTCTTTGCTGCCAGTCCAGCTGTTGTTAATTCGTGTGGCCCAGCTGGGCTCCTGAGGACAAGAGCCTGTTCACCCAAACAGGATGGAGGAGCAGTAAGAGGAAATAGACCTGGTGCTTCCTGCTTGCCCGATGATGTCTCTGTTTGAGTCCTTGCAGGAGGCAAGCGCAAGTGTAGGTTTTCTGGGTTATAAATAGCTTTATAGACCTGATCCTCACTACAGTGTCACAACCAGCTACCCCAGCAGCCATATGGCTCAGCGGGGTACACGTCTGTGCCCACTAAACTATGGAAACGATCCTTGGCTTAGATAAACTATGTTTAATGTGTAAGATGTAACTTCCATTGACAATTGTGAATTATATCTTAAGATTGTTTGTGCCTCTTTCAATCTGCATGTCAAAGTACTACATGTTTATACCCAACTGCCAGGACTGATATATTGTTCATTATTTGATATTTTTGAGCTAATAGCATTGACTGATAAGATTATCTGTTTGGTTGTTTTTATTTTGACAGCGCACGGGAATTTGTAGCACCTTCAGCAAAATCAGATTGAGCTCAACTTTATTAATTAACTTTTTTGTTTTAATGGTTCTGTTAATAATTGACAATTTATCATTTGTGTGTAATTTTTAGTTCGTGTGAATAGGATGCAGACAGAATGGATTGCGATATTATTTTGGTAACAGTAAAAAATATAAAAGAATTTCAACATCAAAAAGTTGCCTTCTAAAGTATAAACCTTTTTTTTTTTTTTCTTCAGATTTTTTAACAAGTTGAGATTATTTATTTATAAGTATTTAATTTTTGCACTAATTTACTTGTAGTTTAGTATATATTAAAAAACTAGACTCCTGTTGAGCCGTCAGATCAAGAAACAAAACGAGCAAAACCCAATAAATGAAAATTAATTTATTGACCAAAAAAGTTAGCCAATAATAAAAAAAAAGAAATTACAATACCTTGGAGAGAAAACCAGAAATAACAAACATTATTATTAAAATAAATTATTATAATTAACCTACCAAGGAAACAAACACAATGAGCATTACAAAATATCTGCAAATCCTCACAACACCAACACATTTTTAAAAACGCAAACAAATTAAAGAAACACGCTGTATTTTCTCACAACACAAACAATTTAATTTAATGCACTGCATTGTCTCACAAAGCAAACAATTTACAAAAACGCGCTGCATTTTCTCACAACACAAGCAATTTAATGAAACGCACTGCATTTTCTTACAATGCAAACAATTTACAAAAACATGCTGCATTTTCTCACGACACTTTCAAATAGCACAGAACACAACAGAAAGGTCTTACGGGAACCCTAAAACATGACTCAGCTATTTAGATTTTGGTTATTAAAGCTAATTAAATACAAAACACAAGGGAATCAGGATGTTTAAATAAGCAAATAAAGAAACTCACCTTTCAAAGATCACCTACAACTTCACTGAGCAAAAGCAAACAGCATAGAATCAAGCGGTGTTTGTCACATTTTTTAGTCCCCTTGAAACATTTCCATTGGGTTTCGTTCTTTTTGCAAGTGTTTTGAGAAAATGCAGTGCATTTTCATGAATTGTTTGCATTGTGGAAAAATGCATCGCGTTTTTTAATGTGTTTACATTTTAAGGATTTGCAGCATGTGTGCTGTCAAATGGATGAAGATCTTTTTTTAATTTGCTGCCGTTTTTTGTAATTGCACGTTTTCTTAAATTGCAGCACGTTAAGTCTTGGCCATCATAGAAAACTTCAATAAAAGTAATAAGAATACCTACATCAACATTTAGACAAACAACGTAATAAAGAATAAGCTTTCAAAAGGGTAATTCGAAAATTATTGGCCCAATGTATTAAAGCTGATGCATTAAATAATATTTACACTTTTGTTTTGGGGGCCCGAAAATGCAGACTTTTGAAAACAGATTTCAGAGTGTGTTTTTTAAATTAGTTAGCTTTGTGTAAGTCTCTAAAGTGGTAAAAGTTACCAGATTAAAGCATTGTAGAGCAGCGTTTACAAAGCATCATACTATATTATTTTTTGTTTATTTTTAAGATCTCATGTGCCTAAACTAAAATAGAAATGAAGAATCTTTGGGGCCGATATGCCCAATGTGATTTAGAAGTGTAGATGGAAGATTCAGTGCTAAGCGTTTTGTATGCTACCGTCAGGTTCGCTGACCCCCGCTGACCCTCCAGATGCTCAGTAGCACTGATGATGATCAGTAGAGGCAGCAGTGCCACCTGTACTAAAGCAGCCTGTAGCTCTCGCCGTGACTGCCGCAAGCTCTCCTGATTACACTTCTCTACCCTCTAAAGTGTCAAACTACAAGTGTCTTAGTCGCGCCAAGTCATGCGTTATAAGCCACGGCACCGAGGCACAAGTCAGCACCAGGAATTCCAGGAATCTCTTGAAAACTGAGCTCCGTTTGTTGGCCAGACCTTTCCTCGTGTTCTAGCATCTGATATCAAACACACACTGGAGTAATGTTGCTAATTATGGCTTAATTTTTAATGCTGATGAGCGATTGGTTTTGTTGAAAGGGGGCTTGAGTTTCCTCTTGTTCTACTCTGATAACGTATCGCTCAAAGGAAAAGTGCTTTTGTAGACTTTTTCAGATGACTCTGCTGATGTCTGTTACACCCAAGGATGTTTAGAATCCATCTCATTGCCACTTGCCTGCTTATGGACTATTTTTGAAGCCACCTGAGTCACAACTGTAATGTGACTAATCGCTCGAGAGGCACAGGACAATGACTGATTGGATGATGGCACCCAAACAGCACACAGAGTCCCAAAGCTTTCACTAGGGACTGTCCTGTGTTATGACGTCAAAGGCAGCAGACAAGGGAAAATATGTTCATTTCACCCCTTAAGAGCCATCCAGTCCAAACAAAACTGAGTTCTGGTAGAACATCTACTACTAAATCAATGAATTATTAATTAGGGAAGCACAATACACTGTATTGGCAGCCATGCAACATTAGGACATATTGCATCATTGGAATTTGTAAATTACTTTGCCGAAAGAAACGTCTAGATGCTTCTGTGCAGTTAAAATCAAAGTTTACTCTTTATTTTTATATCTATATACTAGTGCTTGTTAAAAGCGATGTAACTGTGCACTTCATTATGTCTTTAATTATATACCATAACTTTCCTTTGCCCCTTGAAATGCCTTTAGGACAGGGCTATTAGTACGTGTCTCGTTTCTGTCTCATTTTCGAATCAATTGGATGTACATCATGATAGGGGAAAAAGGACAATCTTAACTTCCGTTTCATGCCTTTAGAAGCACAGTATAAAAGTGTGACTGAGTGTGGAATCATGGGAGTTAGGGCTGCACAATATATCATTTTAGCTTTGATATCGCAATGTGCGCATGCGCAATAGTCACATCGCAAAGCTAGGCAATATCCAGTCTGAATTATAGTTGACCAAGCGCTACAGAATTGTATTTAATCCCTGTATTTATGTGGAATTTATATGATTAATGCAAAATTTTTGCCTTGGTTCTACTCCAAATATCCACATTTCAAAGCGAAAACAAGATTATTTCACTTACTCCACTGGCAGATAATTTTCTTAAAACAAGCAAAAAAACTCTTATTTTTCACTTATTTCTTCTGACTGTGAAAAGCAAACAATATTTTTACTCTAAGAATTTTTTGTGATATTTAGACTAGAAATAAGACTAAACAAAGTAAGAAAAGCATTATTTTGCATTTTGATTATTCAATTTTTGTACCCGAATACTGTTAGATTGCCCAGAAAACCGCCTAATAGAGCTATTGAAACCAATATTAATCGCAGAAGAATAAAATATCGCAATAGCAGATTTTTCCAATATCTTTCAGCACTAATGGCAGTTCTTCATTACATTCTATAGAACTTCTTTAGAAAGCATGATTTTGGATGAGCTAAAGCATTCAGCACTTATTATTAGGGCTGAATAATATATCGTTTTGACGATGTGTGCATCCACAATCGTCACATCGCATGATTAGATTTGTTTATTAAAGATTAAACAATAAAAATGTCATTTATAAATTTTTTTCTTGACCATGTTATTTTATGTGTGATTGTTCAATTTTTGCATTTGAACACTGTTATACTCCCTATATAAAGCACTGTTTATTTGACTTTCATATTTGCTCTGTCATATTTATATATGCTTGTAATCAGGGCTTAATTTGTGTCGGAACAAGCCGTATCCGGATTCGGCACCTCTGAAATCTGATCCGGCACCTCATTTTACCGATCACCCTCCTCACATGCGCCCCCGCGCCGCCCGCTCTTCACTTTCTTCCATGACTTCCCAACCCTCTTCACTTTCGTCCGCAACACCCCCACTCTGCTCTTCACTTAAGTCCGCGGCACCTCTCCCTCCTCTGGTAACATGCCGGATCCGTTACCCCTATCTGCTCTGGGACCTCGCAACTTACAAATTAAGCACTGCTTGTAATTATATTTTATGCAGATGCACTGCATTAAAAAAAGACTTGATCATGCCAGTTAATCTAAATGAATGAAATATTTTCAAATAGAGGTATTCAAATCGCCTGGTGAAATTATATTCATATCGCAGCAAAACAAAATTCATTCATTCATTTTCTTTTCGGTTTAGTCCCTTTATTAATCTGGGGTCGCCACAGCGGAATGAACCGCCAACTTATCCAGCATATGTTTTACGCAGCAGATGCCCTTCCAGCTGCAATCCATCACTGGGAAACACCCATACACACTCATTCACACACATACACTACTGACAATTTTAGCTTACCCAATTCACCTATACTGCATGTCTTTGGACTTGTGGGGGAAACCGGAACACCCGGAGGAAACCCATGCGAGCACTGGGAGAACATGGCAAAACAATAATATCGCAGATTTCTTTAATGTTGTGTAGCCCTACTTATTATCATGGTAGTATAAAGCAGAGCGAGGGGCCGATCACACCGAACGCGCTTTTCCATTCCAAAAACGAGAGGCGGACCACACTACCTTTTTTGTTGACAAGAAAAATAGAAGCGCGTGCGCTTTTTATGTCACTAGGCAACAACTGAATCAGCAGTCTATTGTGCGCGAGTGTTGCTGTTGATATTAATATAATTTCAAAATTTAATAATATTGTGATATTCAAGATTTATTAGTCATACAGCACTGAATAACTCAAAACATCAACCACAAGTCTCTCCTTCATCTTCAAAAGTTTCCGTAGTTGTCTTGACAACACAAACACGGCAGGCACCTCAACGGAAACCCCGCCTCTGCTTTCATTTGATTGGAGAATGAAAAAGACACGACTGACGTAAAGCGCTTTTTCCACTCAGAAGTTGAGCCCTAAGGCTGAAAGCCATCACATTGAAGTGCGACAGGGCACAAAAGCAGCGGAGCTATTATGTATATAGAATTGATATTAAAATATTAATGCTATTACAGATTGCTAGAATAAGGTAAGGCAGATTTTTAAGATTTTTATGTTTGCAACATGGAGTAATGCTGCAAAAATACCAACCAAAGTACCAACAAAATAACTCAAAGTACCAAGTCAATCAATGCGGTAACTGGTTAATGGAAAAAAACTGAACTTTATGTGGCAAATCGCCAACATTGCATGTTTTCAGGTTCAAATTTGGTATTTTACTGCTTTGTAGGAGCCTATCTTAAAATATCAGCCTCAGTAGTGAAATCTTGTTCAAAACAAACCACAAAATTTGCCAGACTAATCCTCCCATCGCCTTCTGTGGTCTGACAAATATTGTGAGTAAGGACAACTGCTGATGTTTTCTCTGATATTCAGTATTTTAAGCCAGCTGAGCTTAAAGTCAAAGATGGAACCGGCTGATTGGTGAGTCACTGTGAGGTCAAGAGCACAGCATGAAACTGATAAAGTTGTCTGTGTTCTCTGCCAGAGGTGTTAATGAATTGAGCTTATTCAGATATCAAACACAGAAAACATTGATATACAGTATGTAATTAGTCGACGATGTAAACACTGTCACCTGCGCATACTAACTTGGTCTACACCTCAAATTTAATCACATCTACCTGGCCAGACGCCGAGTTACAAACACTTACGTGAATAAGTCATGCCTGTTGGCACCTCCTCATCATTTGCAAACAAGCAGACAGCAAACAAAGCCATGTGTTAGAGATTATGAACGCTATCAGACGGAGGAGAGGTATGCAGACCACAGGCATATGGGATAAGACTTTTAGCAGATGTTCCCGAAATGTTCAATAAACGTCGGATTGTGGCTTGCAGCATAAATCGACACTTGCAAAACTCCACTTTGAGTCTGTTTTGTGTTCTTGGCTGTTTAATTATTCAGGTGATGAGGATTTATGTGCATGCATGAGGTCTGTTTTTCTTCGGATGGCTCTGTGGGATGAGGGTGGTGATTATTTACTTGAATTAGCTGCAATGCAAGTGTTTTTTCACTCTCTCTCCCTCTTGAGTGTCAATAGCCTTGATTGTGACCCCACCACAAACATTACTTCTACAGCTGTAGACAATAGCTGCCTACTTGAGAGGCATGTTTTGCAAAGGGGAAAGGCAGCAGTAAATGGAAGGCCATATTGACCTTTGACCCCATTGACCAAGAGAGCTCTGAGGAATTCCTCAGTTTTCCAGAGGGAATTGCCCCTGTGGTTTGTGGCCAGAGGCCGGCCAAAGTGTCATGACTCTTGAGATGTCTTTTGGGTGAGATCTTCTGACGTATGGCTTTTCCAGTTGCTCCTGAAAGGAAAGAAATATGAACAGCATGATGTTAACTTATCCCACTTACCTCATTCTTGGACCAACAAAGGAGCGTGCAGTATTGATGGATGTGGACTGTGTCAGATTAACCGATTGGAACTGAATTATTTACTGGAGTCCACTTGGAAATGAAATCGGTCCGGTTAGCTTGATCTAAAGCATGTTTAAACTGCGAAGTCATTCATTTAGATAACTGGATAAGATCTATAAGAGAAGGGAACAGAAGTCACTTCATTGCCAGAAATGTGTGGTACAGATTTCTTATTTAGTATTTGGGACCACAGTTGGGCTGTGCGATATGAAATAAAACCTATCATGAATTTCTTGAACAATATTGCGATTTCGGTTTTAATCACGGTTTTGACACACACACAGACGTTTTACAGTGTGATACTGAAACATATTTCCAAAAGGAAACTATTAGATCTTTATCAAAGACCTGTAACATGTCTCTAAAACAAACATAAGGCAGAAAAATAAAAAATGACCTAATAAAGGTGTAACAAATTAGCTCTAGAACAGTCCTATAGCAAAACATATAAATAGACTGTGTGTGAGTGTGTGTGTGTGTGCGCTAGGGCTTTGTGATTTAGGGAAAAGATCTAATTGCGAATTTTTATTTTATTTTATTATTATTATTTTTTATTTATTTATTATTATTTATTTATTATTATTTGGACACTATTGCGATTTCAATTTGATTTGCAATTTAATTTTGTAGTCAAGCTTCAGCTCAATAATCTGTATTGTAGCTTCTTACTGCTAAAATGCAATGAGTGTTGGTTTAAAAAAAGGAACTGTAAAGATATTAACTTCAACATTTATTCAAATTTGTTTTTAAATATTCTGAAATTAAATACCAATTTTTTTCTTGAGCAAGCTCACATAAAATGACCTTACCTTTCTGTAAACAAGTTCAACTCAAATTAGGGAGATAATGTAGCTTATTATAAAAACAAAAAAATTATAATTATAACAATACAGAACACTCAGCAAACAAGACTGATAAGAGGGAGATTGAAAAGTTCTGATTGGGCAAAACGAAAGTGCATCATGCATTTGCTCTGGGCGATTTCGATTCCGATTAATCGCACAGCCCTACTGCACGTCATCAAATACAAGTAAGGCTCCGATGTTCTGTTTGGCCACATGTCAGAAGTAGTTGCGTGTACTTTTCTGCGTGTCGACAGATTATTATTTTTTGCCATACATATCATAGAGATCATAGACCTCTTTTGAATAGGCCTTTCACATATCGCTCGTTTACAAATTTGTTTTTTTTACAATGGAGGTGCCTGACTTGCATGCATATTGGGAATGACGCACGTGCGTATTCAATGCCCAGCCATTTGAAAACATCTCGGCTTTCAGAATGCTGTCACGTAACAAGAACTGTCTGATCAGCTTCATACTTTGTGTGGAATATACACATTTCGGTAGACTAATTACTAGGGGTTTGACGAGATATGAGATTGGGTTCACGAGAACGAGACGAGATTTTTACACTATTTTTAAGAAATCCTCAATGATGAAATATATGAATGAAAAATAGTCTTTTATTTAACTGGGAAAAAACCCCAAATCGCAAAACTACTTAGATGCTTTCTTTAAATCAACTTGTAATGAATGGTATTTTATTGCTATTTAAATGAATTTTATGTCATAAAGGACATGCAAACACTGCTAAATATTTAGCTATAAACTCTACCGACTGGCTTCTCCCCTGTACAATTTCACATGATATATCGAACTTATTTCCACACACTGAAACAAATTTTTGTATTTCATTTTTAATTTAATAAATGAGTTTCACTCAAAAATAAATAAATGAGTTTTCCTGGACAGTATAAACGTGTGTTCCGTGATGATGATGTGACGATGAGTCTCCAGGAGTTCATTCAGTGAGTGTGTGTGTTTGTTCGCGCGCGCTTAGAGATGTGTGCATCTGTGGTGCTTTACTGACTCGCTAGGTGTGTAGGTCCTGTCGCAAAATGCGGCTAAAAGTCCTTCACGGTGTTAATAGTTTGATTACGGCGTTTACATATCTGCACTTCAATAATGTGACTAAGCATATCTGAAGTGCTATTCCATAGCATAGATACGAACCATAATGTGTGAGGCTGTAGTTGTAGCCCATGTTGGATGCGGCACCTGCTGAACTCCGGTGAAAAAAACGGTTACGACAAGCGCAACTCTGAGGTCAGCCTGGGTTGCCAGGTGTGTGCAAAGCACTTTATTTGCAGACCAAATCCAATCCTGCCTCCAATCGTCAATGCTAATTTCACCCTCACGCTCCATCATAACATCACAACTCACAAGACAACTTTTCACCTCGACGAGAAATCTCGCCGCGATTTAATCTCGCGAGATCTCGTCGTATGAGATCTTGTCACACCCCTACTAATTACCTTAGTCAAACACAGAACACCCAAATGCGGTTGTAGTCTTCGAGCAATGACAAAGGAGCGGGAACGCAAATCACGTTTAATGCTGAAGAAAGTGATGCGACTCACGCTTTTCACACGTTTTTAGACGCAATATGTGACTGACATGTCTAAAAAATGACCTGATTCTGCGATACATCAGCATTCCTCTATCCAAAGTAATCCTACACCACAGATGTTGACTTTTTTGGGGCACCAAGTCCTCCTGTGCTGAACACATCTTCCCTGTTTATGCAGGCTATTTGTCATTAAGCTCAGACTCCTGTTCTTGCACTCTGTTTAGGCGCGCTGTGTTATGATTGGTTTAAATCGAATACTGTTGGAAAATCAAGCTGTAAGACTATTTAGAAATGCCCCATGTTCAAATCGCTATTTTGATACTATTTCAATTAATCACACTAGATCAATTGAAGCCCTAGATCACAGGAATTAATTTTATGTTTGTTGATTCTCAGGCCCCGGTCTTACCTGGTCTTAAAATGCATTTGTGTCAATAACAAGTGGACAAATCACAGGTACAAATACAATACATTTAAACATTGGGTCTAAAAAGGTTTGAGCTTGCCCACTCTTGACCACTTCTAGAGCAAATGTGACTCGAATACTATTGAATAAACAAATGTGACATTGATTACAGGCTGTTGCTAAAGAAATAAACCAAAAAGGAGCAAAATTGAAGATGAATCAGCTGAGATTTTGACTAAAACTTTTTAAAGGACAACATAGCAAAGTTTGAATGACTTGTTTTATAAGTATAAGTAGTATAAGTATATTTTTTGTCATTTTTATGGCTTTACGTAGAAATGATCTACATGAAGATGGTTGAGAATATTGAATTATATTTAAATATCTGTCATATGACATAAGGGTGAATGAATAATGTCAGAACTGTCATTTTATGTGTCCATATAGAACTTCCTATTTATTTTAGGAATGAGTTAACTCAATCATTACTTCAATCTGCCATAACTTCACAGCTGACGTAAGACATCGGATGTAATGTAATTTTGTGGGTTTAATTCTTGTGGTGAGCGAGAATCTGATTGCCCAGTCACCAAAGCCACCTTTTAGATGATAACCGATGAAGAAATGACAGAAATCCTGTGTTTGACATAATGACGCAATACTGGCGTGATGATTATACTCTTTTGGTTGAAAGTGCTGCAGTGACATTGGATCCATTATTCTAGCGGGAAGGAAGAATGACACATCAGGAAATTAGATAATACGCATATAAGCCTGTGGTAAATGACAAAATAAGCTGCTGCGATTGTTCAGAGCCAAAGAAATCCCATTATACGTCAGTACACTCCAGAGGTAATTAAATTGTATGTGTTTGTTTGAGTACTCAAGCAAGCATCTCTCTGTGTGAAGTGATAATTATTACTGTCTGCTGTTGTCATATATGCCAGCTCAGGGTCCACTGTGTCCTTTCCCCCCTGTTGTGAATGAACCCCTGGCTCTCGTGGCACCTTTCCATGTGCTCAGTCGCTCTTCCATGGAGATGAGCCCAAATGCCTTCCAGATGGCCAATCCAATCTGGACTGAGATCTTATCTGGACTACCACATGTCAGCACCAAGCTTTTGTAGCAGTACTGTCCAACGGTCAATCAGTGTTGGATTTTCTTTTGTACACTCTTTAATGATAGCTTAGTGTCACATACACTTGGGTTTTCTTGTGAATGGAGCTGCGATGTAAACATCTCACTCTTACAGGAAGCATGCCAAATCTGAGCGGTTCAAGACTGTTTTGAAGTTATTCAAATTGTATTTTCTAAGACACACAGTCTTACTATAGCTATTAGGTTTAAGATCAAGGCTTTCCACATAAAAAGGAAAAAAGGAAACAACCGTAAAATATTGAACTGATGTCGCAAACTCTTAGAATCACCAAGAACATCCCAGGAAAACACTAGCAAGCACTACATCTACACAGACAATTCTAGCAGCCATCTAAAACTAGACATCAAAAGCTTCTCGAAGGCTTTAGCAACCTTCTAGAACAGGGATCACCAAACTTGTTCCTGGAGGTCCGGTGTCCTGCAGATTTTAGCTCCAACCCTAATCAAACACACCTGAACAAGCTAATCAATGTCTTAGGTATACTTGAAACACCCAGGCAGGTTTGTTGAGGCAAGTTGGAGCTAAACCCTGCAGGGCACCGGACCTCCAGGAACGAGATAGGTAACCCCTGTTCTAGAACCAAGACCATTCTAGCAATACTAGCAGCCAACTAGAACTGTCCTAGCAACAAGGTAGCAACCTTCAAGAACATTCTTGCAACCACATAGATCCACCCCTAAAACCATAATAACCACCTAACCATCTAAAACACCATAGCATCTACCTAGCACCACAATTATAGCCAACTAAAGTCATCTAGAATCCTTAGTTACCATCTAGATCAGGGTTTCTCAATGTCTACATTTAAAAGGTTCAAATCTGAATTTTTATTAAGGTCAAAGGTCAGGAACAATTGATATTACATAACTTGTTTTTAATAAATATCCATAACATGCATCACAAGTCAACACTATTTATTTCTCTTTAAGTAAAGTGGCATTTGCATTCAAAACACATTAAATACTATGTAAATGTGGCAAAACCACTAATATAAGTGTATTTTTTAACTAGTAACGTCACTGTAAGGAGTAGGGTTAGGCGTGGCATTAAAAAGCATTGCATGCAGACCAACTGAGACCTCTCTCCAAAAAAAAGTGAAAAATACAAAAGGTGTGTAATGAAAACTTCCTTATATCTGTATTTTGTGGATACTGCCATTTAAAATGTTTCGTTTCATAGTGGCGTTTCACATTTCCACTCTTTACAACTCCAAATGTCTCATTACAAATCAAGCAGAATGGCTTTGTTCTGGCTTGTGGCAAAATAAACACATACTTACCTGCGTATTCAACTTTGGACTGTCGATTCTCTTCATCAAGTTTTCTTTTCTGTGAGACCGACATCTTCATCCATTCAAATGATCACTTTGCTGCAGTGCGTTAAAGCAGGTACGTGTGCGTGATTAACCGCTCGAGCATATGAAGCCTCGTATGATCACCGTATGTCAACGACAACAGATTTATGCAGGAAAACTTTGAATATTTTGCCTTCGATTTTATTTTGGTTTATATTTTTTATTTAAACAAAAATACAAACAACTAAACTGTTGATTTACAAGGTTTATGCATTTATCAATAAAGGAAATCCACCATTTGAATCATTTAAGCATGGTTTTGCAATATAAAATAGAGTTGTGTCCGGATTGAATACCCTCGCGGTCCGGACTTTGAGAAGCCCTGATTTAAACTAAAACATGCAGAAAACCTTAACACTATAGTGGTGAAATTGCATAGTCAGGCAACACTCAAAACATCTTTAAAAATAGTAAAAAAAAAAAAATCATCTTCATAAAGTGTCATCCTGGTTTTTGATATGCTCTTTAGCATATTCTTGCTCAGCATATCAATTATGAGTGTCTCTTCTGTTGTCACCCTCATCTCTGTCTGTCTCTCCACTCTCCTGTGGTGCCATGGCTCATTTCCACCCCTGTGAGCAGCTCAAACAGCCATGAACTTTGAAGCCCCTCATAGCGGAAGTGCGGGACAGGGGGCCGAACTCAAAGAGGACTTTGTTGCAGCGGCCACTGCTTGAAGGGGTGATGGGGAATCAGAGTCATGAAGAAAGAGGGCTGAGCTCGGATCCCCTCTTTCAAACCTCATCCTCCTGCTACTGGGCTCTTTGTCTCCATTAGCTGGGTCGCGGCCACAAAGAGAGGATTTTTTTCTCCTCTCTCTCCCCCCTTCCCTCTTGGTTTATTTATTCGATTTCACGCCATGCTGGCCAAAATGGCCCCTTCCTCGCGTCCAAAACTACTTCATACTCTTTAGCAGAGAGGCAGATTCTCACAGAGAGCCATGAAAGGGCTCTTTAGAAGGACCGGGGTGTGTTTTTAGCTGGGCATTCACAGGAAGCGTGAGCATCAGATTCAGTAAGTTTTGCTCTTGCTCACGTTGTGGGAACCAGCTCGGGTTATAAAGATTCTCCTCGCTTGCACTGGAGAAAGAGGACAAATGTGTGGTTTGGAGAACCTCGGGGGGTTCTTCTGTGACCCTTTACTGTTCATTGAACACTAAAGTACCAGCAAGTAAACAGCAATGTTTGTTTAAAGTGGGAAAATCAACTTGCGGCAGGATGCTGTCATGCTTAACATGTGCTAAGACATTTAACTGGAGGAAGGCCGGGTGATTTAATGTGTGGATGTCCTGGACGGAGGGGACATCCTATAGTTTAACCATGTCCTGTCACTTACTACTACCCATTATGTCAAACCGGATGAAATTGTTTCCACATATGTTCAGTTTTCATTGTAGCTATGTTTATGTGCAGCCAATTAATACGTTTGATGGCTCAGTAAAATTGCAATGCAGATTGTTAAGGCATCAGTCGATTCAACTCCATCTGAATTAAACTTAGATCATATTGAACACAGGTGATAAACCTAAAATATTCAGATCAACAGTAAATATAACAATATAGCAACAAAAATCCATAGCAAATGAAGCCCCAGACCTTTACCTATCTATTATGTTATTGCATGGGACAAAAGTTGTATTTTGGTTGGTAGGTGTTGTCAACAATGATTGTGAAGTTACATGTATATCACAAATGCATGCAATAACTAAAATATTGATAACTAACTGGTGACCAACTCACCATAATACGCATGCAGATGCAGATTACAGCACCAGTGTTTGAACCCTTATAGTAGCGCTGCACGATTAATCGAAAAAAGATCGCAGTCTCGATTCGACCCCCTAGACCAGGGGTGTCAAACTTGGTCCTGGAGGGCTGGTGTCCTGCTGAGTTTAGCTCCAACTTGCTACAACACACCTGCCATCTAGTAAGACCTTAATTAGCTGGTTCAGGTGTGTTTGATTAGGGTTGGAGCTAAACTCTCCAGGACACCGGCCCTCCAGGATCGAGTTTGGACACCCCTGCCCTAGACTATCTTAATCCAGCATTTCTACGATTCTGCCAGTCATATTTTCAAGTTCAGGAGATAAGCAAAGGCGGCAGCACAAGTCTTCACATTGTTTTACATAAGTTGTTCAGCAACGTGGACACCACCAAATGGTGTTGAATAGAGTCACATACTGTGATTAAAAGGTATAATTCACCCAAAAATGTCATTTCAGCCTTCATGTAATCATGTATTTGCTGCCGCGAAATGAGACGTGAGCTGATGCACTGTTTTACTACTGAGAGGACTCGCGTGTGCTCACAAACAAGTTATCAGAACCTGCATATGCTGTGAATAACAGGTAATAAAGTTGTATATAACATTCAGTTTGTGGTACAGAGCGATCGTTTGGGAGCCGCGCGGGATGTATGAACTGCACTTAGCAGTGAAAAAGAAACCGAAAGCACGCACATCATTTAAATAATCATATAGCATTTTAGAGTTATGATTGCGACAAGCATTTAATATGTTTCTCTTTCATAGTGAACACAAAGTGTTGTGCATGAGAATAAATGTTTAACATTGTCAGTATAACTACTCTAGCCTATATAATGTTGAAAATAATGTAAGAGGGAATCTGATAATGACAAATGTCTCATTTTACCAGTAGAAAAAATGGTCTAATAATGTTGTCAATGACATATTGCAAACATGTCTCAAACACAATAACTCAACATCAGAATTATGAATAGTTGTATTCTGATGTCATCACTTTACTGTGCATTAATGACCAGGACAAATTTAAAGTCTGTTCAAGTCCACCATTCAAAGTCTATTCAAAATTAAGCATTTTAGCCAACAGTAGACCTACATATAATATTATTATTGTTGTTGTACCATATGTTTGAGAAATAACAATAATAATAGCCTACTCATATTAATCTTTATTTTACATCTATAGAATCGTGAGAAAATCGTGATCTTTATTTTAAGCAAAAAAATCGTGATTCTCATTCTAGCCAGAATCGTGCAGCTCTACTTCATAGAAAACAAAATGTTTAGAATTTTAGTAGAGGAGTGTGTGGCGTTTCTGGCATCCAGTCTGCAATGAGCACAGATATAGATATTGGTTTTTAGGGGGGTAGTGGACTCTTCATGCATTCATTTTCTTTTCGTCTTTGTCCCTTTATTAATCCGGGGTCGCCACAGCGGAATGAACCGCCAACTTATCCAGCACATGTTTTACGCAGCCGATGCCCTTCCAGCTGCAACCCATCACTGGGAAACATCCATGCACACTCATTCACACACATACACTATGGACAAGTTAGCCTATCCAATTCACCTGTACCACATGTCTTTGGACTTGTGGAGGAAACTGGAGCACCCGGAGGAAAACAACGCGAACACGGGGAGAACATGCAAACTCCACACAGAAACGCCAACTGACCCAGCTGAGGCCTGAACCAGCGACCCTCTTGCTGTGAGGCGCACGTGCTACCCACTGCGCCACCACGTCGCCCAAAGTGGAATCTTATATAGAGTTATTTTGCATTCTTGCGGAAAGTTTCTTTTTTTTATATAAATATTAAAAAATATATATTTGCTGAAAGCTCTTTTTTTAAGATTTGGGGAACTATGCATGGACATCTAAACAAAAATGTGATTGCAAAGTCTAGTTTTCAGAATCTGTAATCCAGTTTGTTATCAATATCAACCTCTACCAAATGGTTGATATTCTAGAAATTATTTTCATTGATTGTGTTAACTAGCGACATTAGGAGTTAAGAAATGCAATCCAATTTTTTTTTTGTTGGTGGGAAAATCTAAAGCTTTAAGATTGATGAAAAACAGTGCATGTATTTAAACATGCCTAGCATTCCAATGCACAGTTCACTTTCAAAATGAAAGCAAAACTGACCACATTTATTTTTTCTTGAATGTCTTATTGAGAGTGATTCATAAGTATATATTATATTGAAGACAAAAACCTTGGTTATATTAGTAATGCATAATAATTAGACTTATGCAGAAAACATTTTAATATTTCTTCTTCACTTAATTTCTTCTGAACTCTTCATTATTTACAATGTATTTTCATCAGACTGTCCTAGTTTTTCAGAAAACTTAAGTTTATTTTATTGTTGTGCATCTAAAGCTCCTCATCATTGCTGATGCTGCTTTAGAATTATTGCTGATTGAAAGTGGATGTCAGGCAAATTGAGTGTTAGGAAAGCTCTGTGTCTGCAGAAATGTCTACTGTAATATTGAGGAAAACAATTCAGTTTTCTGGTGCAGTAGTGTAAATACACAACATTCTTAAATGTATTCATACTGCGAAGAGCTTTTATTCTAAATAATGTTGCTTACATTTGATAAACCATATTTGTAGTTGTTAATGTGAATATGTGTAACATTCTAGTTTGATGTGTCAATATACAGTAGTCGTACCCTGAAGGAGAGAGAGACATGCTTAGCACTTGTTAGTTAGAAATGTACGATAAAAAAGTAAATTCTGCATTAAAGTGAATATATTGCATTATTTGTAAAAGATCACTTATTTAAAGACTTGCAATTCCTTGATTTTAATAAGTCCAAATAACTAACAAATGATTATCTTTCCAGATACTAATGGAATTGACCATGATATGACCTGTAAGCTTTAGGTTAATAACTTGTACACATTGTTCTGTGCCTGTAAAAATAGCACACCACTGTTTTTTGAATGTCTCACTTCTGTTTCTTAGTTCGATTACTTTGAATCACATGTTACAGTCGAGGCTTAGAATTTTGCTATAAGGCTTTTGCATTTCTGCTTTTTCCCCCTCATCTGTAGCTTCCATTATGGTGCAATTTACACTCTCCCAGTCTCCTGTTTTTTTTTTTTTTGCCTGATTTTGATTGGTTATCCGTATATCTTTAAATGTGATTTTATTTTGTTGCGTTATGTTATGTTGTTATGTTATGTTATGTTATGTTATGTTATGTTATGTTATGTTATGTTATGTTATGTTATACTTGGCTGCACAATATATCGTTTCAGCATCGATATCGCAATGTGTGCATTCACAATAGTCATATCGCAAAGATATGCAATGTCCATTCTGAATTATAGTTGACCAAGAACCACAGAATTGTATTTAATCAATGTATTAATTTTTTAGGTGGGCATAGATTATTTTTTTTAATCTAGATTAAAATGGCTCATTTGAATTCTGCCGAAGGCATTCAGAATATGGGTGCTACCCGAATAATGACTAATATAAGTCTTTGAGAACGGGTATTCTCAAGCGAGGTGGCGCATTAGACCAGGGGCTCATCTTCCAAAATGCATCACAAACTGCTTGAGAAACTGTTCTACTATGATAATTGGTGATGAAAATAGATGATGTTCAATAAGATGTACTTGTGTTTACTAATTGTTTACTTGTTAATTGTTAATTGTAAACATGAATTTTGAACTGTAGGTCTACATAAGCTCGAAACAGCGATTTTTATTTTATTTTTTTTTTACGTGCAGTATGCATATATTAGTGGCATGATTTTTTTTAAGACATGCAGTATGCATATATTAGTGGCATTATTAAAGTAAACACCACAATCAAACTGTTACCGGCATGTAGGACTTTTTGCCTTATTTTTCGACAAGATCCACACACCCTGCTGTCAGTAAAGGACCACACACACACACACACACACACACACACACACACACACACACACACACACACACACACACACACACACACACACACACACACACAAACAGACACACACACACACACACACACACACACATCGCAAACATGGAAGTCTTTTTCTTTCTATTTGGCGCGCGTTATTAAATTCCATAACACTCTCACCAGTCCTTACTAGGCATGGGACAACAACCGTTTTCAAGGTATACCGCGGTTTGAAAAAGTCAAGGTTTTAAAACCGTCAAATTTTTTTACAAAACCGTTCCTAAGGTATGTGTAAGATCGTTTATTTACTTTTTAGGACGGCAGTACCTCCAGCAGAAAAGATATCCAAAGATGCAGTTTTAAATTGTAAAAATAAAAATCTGTTTTTTTAAATGAATGAAGACAGAAGTCGTCAATGAATAATTTAGCCTGACATGTTTACTGTTCCAAAATATTATAAATGTTTCTTAAAATATAATATATTCTGTTTAAAAGGGACAAATGTTTTAGATTTTTACCCAGACATTTAAAAATAATATATTTTAGAGCAGTAATCACAATACCGCAAAACTGTGAAATTTTTATCCAAGGTTATCATACATCAGAATCTTATACTGGCCCATGCCTAGTCCTTACTCCTTATTTGCGTCTAATACCCTAGTTTGTCACGGGGGCATGAATGAAATGCCCTTCCAGCTGCAACCCAGTACTGGAAAAAACACAGTATTTATATAGAATTTATATGATTTATGCAAAAAAAACATTTCTTTTTGTAATTTTTGTCTTGTTTCTAGTTCAAATATCAACATTTTAAAGTGAAAACAAGATTATTTCACTTACTGTACCCCACTGGCAGATAATTTCCTTAAAACAAGCAAAAAAAGCCTCTTATTTTTCACTTATTTCTTCTGATAGTGAAAACTCAACAGTATTTTTACTTGGTCTAAAATCTTTTTTGATATTTGGACTAAAAACAAGACCAAACAAAGTAAGAAAAGCGTTTTTTTGCATTGTGATTATTTAATTTCTCTATCCTGAATACTGTTAGACTCCCCAGAAAACTGTCAAATAGTGCTAATCAAACAATCTTCTGAAACTGTATTCATATCGCAATATTTATCGCAGAAAAATAAAATATCTCAATATCAGATTTTTCCAATAACGTGCAGATTTTATTTTATTTTACTGTTTTTTTTATTTAAGATTTTGTTTTATTCACTTGCTTTTATAAACATTTATTTGTAGCATTTTTGTTTTAATTTACATACACTGCATTTGCCATAGAACTTTCATTCTACTTCCGTGCTAGACGTTTCGTCGACTTTTAGTCAATGATTTTGTGGGGCTGTCTCGTTTAAAGAAATTGCTGAGTTTACCCTAGTTTCACAACCAGGTTTAAAAAGAGTATGTTGCAATAGCCAGACTTGTCCCTTATTTCAATAGAGTGCCACTGTGTTTGCCCTGTGTGACAGACTTCACGTGCTTTTACATTTGTGCATGTGGTTAAAACAGGATCTCAGTGAAGCATAAGACAATATTCAAGTTATCAGATAGTGTCTGTAGTACTACTCCTAGTTTCACTGTTTAATATATTTGGTCTCAGTTAACCAAGGCTTTTTCTTGTGCATTGACATAATTTGATTGTAATCCAGTAGAAAGCGATTTTCCACTTTTTTTTGGCGTCTGTGGTCTGGCACTGCTAGGTCAACCAGAACAGAGCTGGTCTTGACGGCTGCTGGTGGCAGAAGCGATGGCAGCAGGCTCTTGACCCTCAGTCCTGTTGGGATAGGTTGAAGTCCATGACAGCATATGGCCAGTCTGGTTTGGTCCACCTTACTGTCTGACCGTCTTTGCCTGAACGCTTCACATCAAACACAAGGCTTGTTGCCCACGTCTGACCTTCTGTCACTCTGGCTGGTGGGTTTGATGTCCAGCGACGTGAGATGGCAATGAACATCAATCACGTTTCCATCCCTTTAGCATTGATAGAGGGAATTAAAACTCTAAATCTAACATTGTGATGTTTTGTGACGATATATATTGCGATATAAATTAAATTTCACCAGATTACTAATTATTTGGAAAGAATTATTAATTTTAAATTGATTGAGATGATTCTGTAGGTCAGACCTGGGCATTTTACGGCCCCGGGCCACATGCAGCCCACTGGACTTTTTTGAACGACCCACATGAAGTATTTATTTAATTTAAATTAAACCACAAACAGGACCTTGCAATGCACAGGTCTGATATTGCAATTAAAGGGGACTTCAACGTATAGCATCTTTTGTGCGCTCGGTTTCATTATTTCAAATGGAGACGCGTGGGTTTACTGCGCAAATAAGAAGGAATACACATTTCCAGGCTTAGTGAGTTGAAGACAAAGCATTTCAGAGTGCCAGGCAGCTAAACACTTTGTATGGAATTACACAGTAATAAAGGTAGACTAATTATCTCAGATTAATGATTTAAGAAATCCAGATACAGATCCTCTCTCAGTGTTCATTACATTACATATCTACCTCACATTCAACCTGACTTCTTTGCACTTGTTCAGCCCAACACAGGCTAGAATTCTGTCACTGAACATAAAAAAATAATGAATGAATGAATGAATAAATTAAATAAATAAAAAGAATTAAATAAATAAATACATTTAAATAAAAAAATTAATTAATTTAAATAAATAAATAAATTAATTAATTCAAATTTAACTAAGGTGAAGAAACCAAACAATCCTGTGGCATTTTATATGAAGTTTATTGTGATGCTGGTCTTTAAAATAATTTAAAATTAAATCTAAAATTTATACTTTTTTAAGAGTTTTTATGAATGGTTATTGAATAGTTTCACAGAATATATACTGTATATATATGTGTATATATATATATATATATATGATATGGTAGAATGAATGTAGCGGAAACCTTGTGTGTGTATATATATATATATATGTATATATATATATATATATATATATATATATATATATATATATATATATATATATATATATATATATATATATTTAAACAAATTAACTGTATTGGTCTGGCCCTCTAAAACCGTCTAATGTGGCCCCTTTGAAAAACACCCTTGCTGTTGGTGCATCTAAAATGTAATAAACACAAGCATAGATAAGTATAATTAATAAAAAGTTACAAATTAATTTTTTATTTTCCGCGGAGACTAATAGTATTCAGGTTTGGGTTGTCACGATGCTGGAATTTGGTACCAGTCGGTACTGAAAATTAAAAAAACGTCCATTTCCCACTAACATTTGAGAGCTTTTGACCATGTTCTTAAACAGCGCTGATTTGCCATTGTGTTCACGTGCTCAACAGAAATGACTGTGATTGGCCATGAAGGTCATCAGTTCACCGAACTCACCACTGTTTACTGAGTGTAACCACAGATACACTGGAGTGTTTTAAAGCTGCGATTCATCAGCAGAATGCTCGTTTGCCAGCTCATAGTTGATCGACGTGACTTTGAAACGCTTCAGTGTCCCTCTATTTGTGGTTACAGTCAGTAAACAGCGGTGAGTTTGGTGAACTGATAACCTTCATGGCCAATCATAGTCATTTCTGTTAAAATGAGCTCATTAGCCACAGAATCTCATAGAACACAGAATGTTAGCAGGAAATTGACGTTTTTAAAATTTCAGTACCAATTGGTACTGAATTCCTAATTCAGGTACAGTAATTAAATAATTAAATGTAAAATAATACTGCATAGTCTTTGTTGTGTGAATAATTCAATACTTTCTTATGCGTAAATGCTTTTAAAATCCTCATACAGTCACAGGCCTCAAAACACATGTAAATTATAATCAAAACTCAACATTGCAGATCCAGCGATGTGACTATTGTGCATGATCGAATTCACTATGGTTTACTCTGCACAGTGATGTTTTGTGTGTAAGAACGAGAGCTTCACTTCCCTCGCGTCAGGAATAGCTACAAGCACACTATTCCCCAAAGGTTGAAAGTCTTTGAGGCCGAGCCATTACCTCAGCTAGTGTGTCGAATGGATTTGCGCTTCTGAGATGCACTTCTGCATTTACCAGAACTCAGATGCAGGTTTACACTGCCTCGAGTTGTTTCGCCGTATTAGAAGTACATTGGCATGCATGTGGCCTATTTCTTTGCGCTGGCCACACAAAGCTTCTTCACACCGCACCGTTTCCTATCTAGAGTCACATCCTTCCTCTTTTTGTTTTTCGTAAAGAGAACTCAACTTTGTTTCCTTCTTGCGTACCAGTTTCACCTCAGTTCATCCATTGCTCTGATTTTGGAGGCGTTTGTTCTTTAAAAAGATTATTATAATTTTTTTATAACAATATTCCCATTTCCTAATTGCACTCAACATTTATCATCTAGGAAGTGCAAGTTGTAACATATTTGGTGAAACATTTTGAAATGTACTGTACAGATTAAAGGCCATGTATTTTGGTTGGTCGGTGTTGTCAACTATATATGTGAAATTACATCTATATCACAAATGCATGCACCAACAAACTAATACAACTAATAATCAAAATAGACAAACTAATAATCATAAAAGAGAGATGTTTCCCACTAGGGCTGCATGATATTGGCAAAATATGTGATGATGTTGAGTGTTGAGAACTTGCAAAACACAATTTTATCAGCAATTTAAGTGTATATATATATATATATATATATATATATATATATATATATATATATATATATATATATATATATATATATATATTTGTTATTATAATACTAAAATAAATAGGTAATAGATATTTTTCGGAGCTAATGAAATAAAAAAGAACAATGTCAAGGTGCAAACATTTAGTTTTAAAGCACCACGAATGACTGAAAATCTTTGATTCTTATTGGCTGTTGTCATTTTCCTCTCTTGTCACCAAGCATTAGTATTTATTTTCAGCTGTAGGTTCACATAACAGCACCTACTGGAGAAGTGAGGATGAAGATAGTGAAGGCCCCAACAGATTGGTCAGATTTGGATAAACAACCAATGCTTGATTCATGAAATATATTTAATTTATTGCACTTTTCTGCGATATGGATATTGCATACTATTATTGCAATAACAATAATTTTTCAATATATTGTGCAGCGCTGTTTCCCACTCAAGTTGTAGTAATCAAATCTTAATAAGGATGGGTGATGGACCTGCTGCATTGTCAATATGTTACCAGTGGCGGTTCTAGTTTAAATGGCACCCTGGGCCAAACCACCCCAAACATACGCCCTCCCCATCCCCCCAAAAATAAAGACACTATGTGGCTGACTTTATATATATATTTTAAACATTTTAATATATATTTTGAATATATGCATTAAAATAATTATTATAAATACATTTATTCATTCATTCATTTTCTTTTCGGCTTAGTCCCTTTATGAATTTGGGGTCGCCACAGCGGAATGAACCGCCAACTTATCCAGCACGTTTTTACGCAGCGGATGGCCTTCCAGCCGCAACCCATCTCTGGGAAACATCCACACACACTCATTTACACTCATACACTACGGACAATTTAGCCTACCCAATGAACATGTACCGCAGGGAGAACATGCAAACTCCACACAGAAACGCCAACTGACCCAGCCGAGGATCGAACCAGCGACCTTCTTACTGTGAGGCGACAGCACTACTTACTGCACCACTGCGCCGACCTTAAATATATTTAAATATATTTATTTATTTTCAACAAATATAACAGTTTGTTTATTACTATACAATTATTATTCTAAATAAATAACAGAAATCAATCTCAAATGTAACTGAAAAACCATGTAAAGACACAACTGGAGTGATATTCTCAGACTTTTGCATGAATATTAATTTTGACAGTTCTACAAATACAAAAAATGTATGAATGGCTTTCTGCGCACATGCTTCGATTTGTTTTCACCAGCGTTGTTTTGGTTGCACATCAAGAATAACAAACTTGCATGTGCAAAAGATGCCAAATGTGAATAGCCCCTAACCTCTTTATTCTGGGATAACCACTCTAAATGAATACACTTGCTAATAACGTGTGTTTGTATTGTCATATGTTTAGCATTCTAGTAGTGGAGTGGTGCGGAGCTTCTGGCATTTGGTCTGCAATGTCCACAGATGTAGATAATGGTTTTTAAAGGGGTAACTCCCAATAAAGTGGGATCTCACTACCACCTGCCATCAGAAACATGGACTTCCTTACGTTATTCAAAACAAGACTCAAAACTCACTTATTTAAGGTGCCTTTTAATACTTAATTGTATCTAAACTATTGTTGCATATACTTTTATATTATTTCTCTTGTTGTTTTATTGCTCTTGTTTTATTGTACAGTGTCCTTGAGTTGCCAGAAAGACGCCTTTTAAATAAAATTTATTATTATTATTATTATTATGTCATATAGAGTAATTTTGTGTGTTCTTTCAGCCCGGTAGAAACTCTTTCATGATTTGGTATTGGGTCGCAACCCGTAGTTCCAGACCCTTGGTGTACAAAGTTCGAAAAGGCTAAACATAGTAGGAAAAACATAATATGATAATGGAAGTCACTAGCTATGTTGCCATCCACCTATTTTTATGCGCATTTTGAATACGCGCATAAAAAAAACAATTGATGAAAACGCCAAGATGTGTATAAATTTCGAAAATGAGCATAAAAAACATTTGCTCATAACTGAATAGGATAAACTTTTTATTCGATAAAAAAAGATGCGCATAAACTACTATGGAAACACTTTTACCAAACAAATTCCAGTATACTCATTAAAAAAAGTCGTCATTTTATTATAAGAGATCATGTGATGATAAAAATGTGTGTGAATGGACAAACCAGCAGGCTGACCACATTGTAAAACATCTGAAATGTTGTTTTGGTCATTCTAACCATTTTAACCGTTTCAGTATTAGTGTTATTATATTATTAATTAGCTCCAGAATCAAACGCGTCTGTGCTCCGCATCATCTACAAATACATCAAACACCACCACACGTTCATTGCATGTCGACATTTGTCTTCTGAGGCCCAAGTAATTTGTTAAATACAGAAAAGATTCACACAGCTTCTCAGTCCTACCGCAGAAAATTACGTTTTTACTTTTGATATTTGTCGCCAGTTACAATTTTGTTCTCTTTGACTCATTGGATGGAAATGCTGCTTTATTTAAATGCTGCACGTCTTCAATGTGATATTCCTGTTTTGCACATAAAATTAATTAGAATTTTTAGATGTAATCATAGCTACTGATTACTGGTTTCCAACATTTGTCCAAATGCATCTTCATTTGGGTTCAACAGAAGGAGGAAGCGGCAACAAATGTTGTCAGAATTATTTGTTTTTTGATGAACTTCCCTTTAATACATTAATCAAATGATACAAAAACAAAATTCTACTTGACTGTCCCACAATTCTGGCAGTGGTTTCTATTAACCTGATTGTTGCACATTGTTTCGGCAGTTTTCGCTCTTTCAGATTAGGTTTATATCAGAGAGCTCTGTTAACAAACTGAAACAGCACTGTGTAGCAGGCAGCACTAAGTGTAAGCTCATTCACACTAGCTCAAACAGTGCTGTCTTTGCTTTTGAACTTAGCTGTTAAATGTTCTGTGCGGTGCACATTCCAATAAGTAGCCCTGTTTCATTCACTTTTGGTGGATTAGCTGATTCATCTCATATGCAGCAGAATGTCATCACTTATCAGTTTGGCAAAATGGTAGTGGCACCAGCACAATATCTAACAAACTATAGTCACACTGCTGAAAAATATGACCATTTACTCGCATTTCTGAGCCTTTTTTGCACACAGAAAATATGCATGTTGTGAGAATTTTAGTGTTATTTCATACACAGCCAATTTAATGCATTTTTATTTGCAGAAAGCAGCACATTGGCATTGCTAATATTGGCTAATTGAGCTGCAGTGGTGTTTGTTTATCAGAGAGGGACTAAGTGGCGCGTCTGTTTGCATGATAATGAAAGACTGTCGTCTGTGAGAGGAGGTCATTAGAGTGGCCCGTCGACGTTCAGTGTCTGACCTCTCCAAGAGCCAACAAGTGTGACAGAAATGGCTCTTCAGGCTTTTCACGGCAGAGATGCGCTGGACGGAAGTGAATGGGTTTCACTTATGTCCCCCTCTCAGGTTGATATGTTCTTCCTGTGAAGTTTTGCTGATTATATCTCTAGATCAGCTGGTTCACTTGCATCTGAAAGGTTTAGTCTTGAGATAAGCCATGCAAAATGTAAAGGCAAAATCCGGATTTAGTGTTGTCCAGCAGTTATTTCATTATGCTCTATGCTTCTCCAGTGTGATGCAGAACCTGCAGTGACCAGTAACACTCAGATATTCAGCTGTTTTAATTGGAGATGTTTTTTTATTATTAATATTTAACTAATAGCAAAATATATTTTAATGCATATTCTTTTATTTGTTTATTTAGTTATTTTGACTTATCATGTTTGTTAAAGATTAATTTGTAATTAAACATTTTCTCATAATTGTAATTATTTTAAGATTTGTAAATATATTTTTCCTTTTTTTAGTTTTTCTTTTCTTTTTTTAAACAGTGTATATCTGTCTAAAATTTGTTTGTTGCAGCACAGTTTGTTTCTGCATAATTCTTTTGAAATACTTTTATTAGTTCTTTCAATTACAAAACACGTTTATTACATGAATAGTAAAACATTTCTTGTAAAGACATTTTTATATATTTTTTCAAAAAAATTTCTTACTTGTGTATATATATATATATATTTTTTTTAGCAATTTTGGTGGGTTGGTGGTGGAAAGGGGAACATGTGAATGGAAGAGAAGCACAATAAATAGAATGTGTAAAATAAGTATGAATATTACATAACCATTTTTCTCAGAAAGCAAAAAAAGATGCTGTTGACTTTAAATTTTTACCAGATCAGTCAGTGTCTACTAAAGAAATTAAGTTACGCGTGTTAAAATAAAATGACACAGGAAAAAAAAAACAAAAAAAAAAACAATGAACACATGAAAAAAGGAAAGTGTAAAAAGGCATGGAAAGCCCAGACTGCAGCTGATTTCAGTACTAGTTATTTATTATATTTAGCTGCTTCAGTCCAAACCTCTCTATTACTAGGATGATGAAGATGAAACAAGGGTGGATATTTCAGCAAGAAAATTATTCCAAACACAGCCAAGGAAACTCTCAAATGGGTTCAAAAAAAGAAAATAAAGCTGCTAGAATGGCCCAGCCAATCACCTGAGCTAAATCCAATTAAAAATTAGAACTTAAGATCCCAGTTGAAAGACGAGACCTAAAGAACTATCAAGATTTTTCTACTCTGGGAAGTAAAATTAGTAAAAAATAATAAGTCTAGGTAAAAATTAGCTCCATTCTTCATACAAGAGGCATCTTGAAACTGTCATTACCTCCTAAAAAACTTTTATACAAAGTATTAAATACATTTTAGTAGTTCAATACTTTCGCCTTGTGTCATTCCATTGTTATTACACAACTAATTTTCAGTTTTTTTGTTTATTTGTATGTTTGTATTATGTAGGCTTTTACCAAAATCTGGGCCAATTTCATGTCAAAGCCTTCTTTATAAATCTATTTACCAGAAGAAATTATGACAATACTTATTTTACCTGCTGTATAATATAAATTACTTACTATTACTCTGTAAATTCTTCCTGCCTTAAATTTAAAAAAAAATGAATCTCAACAAATATTTTGTTAAACATTGTATAGCTACAAAAAAGATATTAAAGCCTGATTAACTTATTATAAATTAAGCTAAAGTAATATAAAACAAACACTTGTTGTCAAGACTTTGTCATTTAATTTTTTACAGCACATTTACATACTATTTTATTTGTTCCTCAGTTTCTCAAAACATGCTGACAGAAATGCGCAGAACAGTTTTTGGTTGGGAAATGATTTGCTGCAGATGTTGTCAATAGAGCTGAACTCATATAGAAAAATTCCTCTAATTCCTAGGAAGGCGCCGCTGTGAAAGATATTGCCATGACTGCAGACTCCAAAACGACAGCATGAGTACATTTACTTTACATTGATATTCAGTCCAGGCACATCCATTCAAAGGGGTTTTACAGGAATGTGTCTACTGCTGCGTGGAGTGAGAAACTGCAGTGGCTGTCATACATGGCTGTAAAACCCATATAAACACCACAAGCAAGTGCGCGTTGCGTGCATTTATGCATGTAAGTCTTACTTCACAGTTTCCATGTGGTGTATTGGCATTAGTCCACTCTCAATACAAGGGTGAAAGGCCGTGCAAGCTTCCGAACCCTTTCCCCCTCGCCTTCTATCTCAATAATGGCAATCATTGTTTGATAAGGCTAATTTAAAGGAAAACCATCTAAACAATGAACAGTGTTGATGTATTGTGTGTGGGAAACAGCAGCCTTTTTGTGACGGAAAAAGGTTTGTTCTGCCTTTTCCTTCCTGAAATGCAAGAGGCCAAGGTCTCGTTCTTGTCATTGAATTCGTCTCAGTGTTTGGTTAAGGTCACCCTGTGTTGCAGGTGGCAAAATTATAATTGTCTGTTTCCTGGCAAAGCGTTTCATTAAGAGGGGAAGAAAACGAGTCAGCGAACAGCTTGTTTCCTTTGTGGGGGACATATGGACACATTGACGCTCCTCTATATCTAATAGCCTGTGGCTGTTCTACTGTGTGTAACTCTATTCCCCAGTCCCTCCTACCAGCTGGACTGAACAGACACTGCCACACTCTGCAGATATGTAAACCGCAGCGCTGTGCTGCTTAGTCACTTTTACTTATCAATCTAAAGATTTAAAAATCATGTTTATTACTCTCCTTTGTGCTTTAAACTTTACAGTTTATTATCTTCCATCTTTCCCATTGTCCAGCTGTCCCATCTGCTTACTACTACTACTACTACTACCACTACTACTACACTATAAAACCCAAAAAGTTAAGGTAACTCAAACCATTTGAGAAAACTGATTGCAACAAACCATTTAAGTTAAAAAAAACTAATCCAAATGATTACTGTGAACTTAATACATTTGAGTAAACAAAGCAATTTGAGCACAGTAAAACCCAATAAATGAAGAGAACTCAAACCAACTGAGTACTGTAAAACCCAATAAGTTAAGGCAACTCAAGCCGTTTGAGGAAACCGAAAAAAACTAATCTATATGAGTACTGTGAACTTGCTCCATTTAAGTTGAAGTAATGAGGTATTTAATGAACTCATTACCTTCAACACTGAGTTCAAAACTTTTCAAATTAATAGAATTAACTTTCAGTCAATTTTTAGTTAACTACACTCATTTTATTTTCATAAAGTTGACTGTTGGGTTTTACAGTCTACTACTACAACTACTACTACTACTACTACTACTACTACTACTACTACTGCAAATGTACCTGAATGTACCTGTTATGATTTAACAAGGTGTCTAGGGAGAGAAAACGTAACATTTAGAAAGTTATATTATTAATTCTGAATAGAATGGGTGGATACAAAAAACTTTAACATTTAATTTGTTTATTTGTATGCAAGGTAATATGATAAAGCCAACATAAAGGAGCTTTGTACAGTGCAATTGAAAATAAATAGAAACAATCACTGAAATGTAACTAACCAAAAGTTACAGAGTGGCGCCAAAGCAAAGAACTAAACATAACCAACAGCCACATAAACTAGAACACAAGATCCCCTCTAAACTGACTAATGAACATAAAAATGTGAAAAAGAAAGCGAAATCTTCAGCGTATTTGACGCCACTAAATACACTCCGAAATAATAAACAAAAAATACAAAAATCTGCACTCACCTAGTGTTTCTGAACATTCACACAGCTATGGGCGAAATGTATGTAGCGCGACCTGATTACCCATTCCTTTTTCCCCAAAAAGTAATGATAAACTATTAAACGAATGTTTGTATTAGTTCAGAGACACAAAGAAGGAACAAATCATAATACATAAACAGAAGCGAGCACACACGACAAAAACCCACACACACAGCAGTCCATTGCAAGGCGTGTGGATCAAACTTAAAGTCTGCATAACGAAGCCAGATTTGTCGATGAAAAAACGCTCTAATGAGGAGTGACTGGCTCAGGATCCAATCAGCAGATACCTAAAAAAATAGCAGAACAAAAGGTGATACACAGTTCAGAGTAGGGTTGGGCGATGTTGACCAATTTGGCATCGTACGATGTCTAATGTGAAACATTGCGATGGACGATGGCATCGTTGTCGTAGGTGGAGGTGAATTATTTATGAATAATTAATTAATTCATAACAAATTATATATTTGTAGCCTACAGTTTCAACCTGACCGGCATGGTCTTTGTTTTACCCATAACCAAATCATAAATAAATAAAGACACAAATTTCCACCTGTCAATCACTTTTTCCGCAGGACTCCGGCATGAATAAGCAGAGTGATCTGTGTCGTTAAAATGGCATCGACAAACTTGGTTGGTAAAAAAGGTGCACAACCAACAGGAACCAATCAACAGTCTCTGAGGGTTTCGCTAAATTTACTAAGTACAAGCTTGAAAGTGAAAGATTGAAGCAGTGTACTGACGCTGTGACACGTGACCTGATAGATTCGTTAGATGGAGATAAGATTAATTAAATATCACGTTTAACAACTATAGTGATACGTGATCCAGCGGTACATCCTTGATTAACTGCCCGACGTGCACTGCTCTCTGGGGTTTTGTGTTCAAAGCACCTGCTGACTGCTTATTTGCATATATTTTATGATTACTAATTAGTCATGCTAATTAATCTACCGATTAAAAAAAGATGTTTGTTTTGGTAATCTTTAATCAAAGTCTTGTGGCAGTTGTGCTAGTGGCAGTATTTCTCTCTTGACTTCAGTTTGATGGCCTCAGCAACAATATTCTTAACCACACCTCTCTTACCATTAGTTTGCCACTATGTAAAAAAAAAAAAAAAAAAAAAGATTCATTGAATTTACAAATTTGTATTTTTTAAAATGATATGTAGTTGCAGACATTTTACATGGGCAGAATTTACACAAATGCATTACATTTAGTTATGTTCAACTTAATTTTATAAATGGTTTGCAACCACCTATATTAAAAAATGTAGTGTAAAACCAATTAATCATTTTTTTCAAAGTATCATGAAATGATGCGTAAAAAGAAAGCCCCGGCCTCTACTCAATATTCAGTTTCAGTTGGAAGTACATCAAAATACTGTAATAAACGTCTCATAAACTTCTGGTGCACTTAAAATATATTTTACTTCAGTTATTATAGTAACATGACTGGCTTCAGTTATTGTCTGTAATAGCTATAGTTATAGCTATAAAAACCCTGATACTATGCAAGTCAATATGTCAAAGCAACCTGTATTTTTCAAAATATCCTTTTTAGTGTTCAACAGAAGAAAAAAACTCTTAAAGGTTTAAAACCATATGAAGGAGAATAAACGATGAGGTAATTTTCATTTTTGGGTGAGCTGTTTCTTTAACTTGTTTAAAGATTTGAATGCAGTTATTGAACTCTTAACATGATTAATATGAACTAAAGTATTCTAATACTAGAAGTTCCTAGAGAAACTTTATGGTGGCTTGAGAAAGCCCAGTCTGAATGTTTGAAGTAGTTTTTAAGAAGTTTGAAACAGCTGGCATAAATAGATAAGTACATATGTGTGTTAGCATGTTTTTAGTATGGATCGCCATGTTTCTTGTCAGGCAGTTGATAGGGTGTTCTGAGTGGTTGCTAAGGCGTTGCTAGGTGGTTACTAGGGTGTTTTAGGTGGTTACTAAGGTGTTGCTAGGTGGTTGTTAAGGTGTTCTGAGTGTTTGCTAAGGTGTTGCTAGGCAGTTGCTAGGGTGTTCTGAGTGGTTGCTAAGGCGTTGCTAGGCAGTTGCTTAGGTGTTCTGAGTGCTTGCTAGGTGGTTGCTAAGGTGTTGCTAGGCAGTTGCTTAGGTGTTCTGAGTGCTTGCAAGGTGGTTGCTAAGGTGTTGTTAGGCGGTTGCTAAGGTGTTCTGAGTGGTTGCTAGGCAGTTGCTAACATATATTAGTATGGTTCTTGTATGAATTAGCATGTTGCTAGCATGTTTCTAGTATAAACTAGCATGTTGTTAGCATGAATTTAGTATGAATTAGCATGTTGCTAGTATGTTCATGGTATAAATTAGCATGTTGCTAATATGATTAGTATCTTTCTTAGTATAGATTGGTATGTCGTTAGTATGTTTCTGTGCATTAGTATATTGTTAGTATGGATTGGTATGTTGTTAGTATGTCCAATGTAAAGGTGCCATAAGTCGTTGCTAGGGTGGGGCTAGTATGATGAAAAGTCATTAGTGATTGGCAGAGTTTATAGAGTTATATGAGCTCAAACTTAAGTCTGTAGGACAGTCTGGTGCAAAGTTATGAGGTCACAAAGTTTGGTCCAATGTTAAGTTAATGGGACTTTCCCGATTTGTTTTTTCCGGGTCAGTTTTCGGAAAACCGTAAGTCAGATCAGTTGGAAAAGATATAGCAGCTTATTTCAGTACAGTTTGGAGGTTTGGAGTTAGTTTGGTGGTTGTAGTATGAACGGTCTAGGAGGAGATGCATATAGAAATAGTCTAAGAAGACGGAAGAAGAAGAATAATAAGTTTATGTAGTATAACAGTATGTTGGCTTTCTCGAGCTACCATAATGACATTCATATATTATTACATTACTACTTTTTATGTGTTGTCTCTCAAACCCCCGTTTCAGTTTTCCTTATTTCCTTCACATGTCAAAGGCATCTATTGTGCTTTAAGCACCCCAACACACACAGACATACACACACACACATACACACACCAAAGTTTCCATTTTAGAACAAAAGCACAGTAATATGCAAAGCTCAGTCCTCTTAGTTATTTTTGTTTGGCTCTTTTTTATTAAGATGAAATGAAACGCAGGCTCATTTGATTACTGGAGGTGATTTAAGACACAACAAAATGGCTGGTAAAGGTTGACGTGCAATATTTCATTAGCTCTGTGCCTCTTGCCTGTCTGAATGGGGATGAATGAATTCATTTTTCATTTTGCACACACATGCCCCCGGTCGCACCTGTCATCCTCTGCTGCTGACTTCACACTCTCTGTTGCCCAGAGAAACGGCGATGGTTGTCATGGAATCACAACGTCGCTTTGTAGTATTTGTTTATTTACGTGTATTTTTGACGTAAGCACTGGAGTGATGCTGGAAAGGCCACAGAGGGGCCAAATCAAGCCTAGAGAGAACTGAGAGAGAAATACAAAGTCTTACAGGAGAATTATTTCTTCCGTCTCTGTTATAACTCCTAGCATCTAAAAAAAATGCTAGGATGTTGTACCCAATGGTCAAACGAGGACAAACCCAACCAATAGGTTAAAAAGTGTCATTTAACATAGAGTTTGTCCATATTTAAGCAAACGTTGGGTTACAACAACCCAGCATTTTTTTAGAGTGTACTGAAGATTTTTATCTGAAACTAGTTTTTGGTGTTTCAGAAAATGCAAGTCAATGGCTTGTACATTTGAGATGCACTTTGACAGGCCAATACTGACAGACACACACACGCAAATAAATTTTTTATATTAGGGCTGCACAATATATCATTTCAGCAACGATATCGCAATGTGATCATTCGCAATAGTCTCATCGCAGAATATGTCGAGTTTGTATTACAATTTATCATTTGCATGTGTTTTTGATGATTGTGTAATGATTTTAAAAGCATTCAGGTATAAGAAATTTGAACCATTTGTGACCTTAACTACGATTAAGGCCCAGTTCCAGTTCTACCCCTTAGCCCTTTCCCTTACCCAATTCTTGTCCCAATCCTCTTTAGCTTGAAGGCGTAGGGCTAAGGGGAAGGGGTAGATACCCTTTCGAACAGAGATTTTTCAGGACCACACTCGAAACCAAAGGGTAAGAAATTTTTCCAGAATACACCAGCCACAATGGCAGCAAAGCTACACCCAGAGATAAGGAGATCCACAAACTAGTATTTTTTGTCATTATTACGAATTTTTACAACAAACAAGCACATGTTTTAACACATTCATAACCGCGGTTGAGTTTTACCGTTTAGCTTTTTAAAAAAAAATGCTAAAATAAAAAACCCTAAATTTTATTTGATCTATAATCCATAATAATAACCCTTGTATAGTATTCCTGCAACATTCTGACACTTGATGACACTCGAATACCCTGTCAGAAAAGTCTAGTGGCTGGGAATGAGCTTTTTACAGTGTCTGCTACAATGTTAATGTTATTTTTTGTGTGTTTACATAGATGAATATGGCCACTGTGTAAATACACATTATAGTTACAATCTTATTGCCACATTATATTGTTATGATAACAGCACAAGGGGTGCAAAAATATCATTGGAATTGGGCCTAATTTTATTGAATTATTTTATTTTTATCATTCAGTTACTGCACTTGAATACTGTTAGACTCGAGAAACGATAAAACACTTTATTTCAATTGTATATTTTTGTTGATTATAGATTGTTGTGCATGTTGCAATACAACACATGCAAATACAGAAATGCACTGCAAATAGTACAGACCACAATAAAAATGTGTCGGGGGACCCCAAAAAGTTTATAGATTGTTTATTAGATTTTATGGAGATGCAAATAGTAAACATTAATTCATCAATCTTTGACTAAACAAGTGCGTGAAAATACAAACAACACATGCAAATACAGAAAAGCACTGCAAGTAGTACAGACAACAATGAAATGTGTCGGAGGACCCAAAATGTTTTATAGATTTTATGGAGATGCACTCCCACTTGCAGAATCATCCCAATTGATCTAACATTATAAATTCTTTCCAAATTAAGATTGTCATCTGGTGAAATTGTATTCATATCGCAGTATGTATCGCAAAATAAAAAATATCGCAATGTTAAACTTTTCAATGCAGCCCTATTATTGAATATTTATGTTATAAATATTTATGTTATGAATATTGATTCTTGCTGTAAGGTTTTTCAAAGCAAGAAGACAAGATTTACTTTTTATTTCCTAAATTAATTATATTCTGTGTACATATTAATTGAGGTATCAACAAAATGTCATCAGTACTACTGTAAGGCCGTCTGGCCAGAATGAACTACAAACTTAGGAAAAGAAAATGAAATTTAGGTGAATTACAGCCATGAATTCTCTGCATGAAAGATTTGTGAAGGGCAGATTAACCTGCCGTATGCATCTCCAATATGATGGGTAATTAAACATGACAGAACTGTGGATGATGTGTTAAGATGATTGACAGACTCGTATCTAAGCAACATAGTGGTTTGTTAATGAGGAAGTAGTATGTCTCAGTTTTCATACTCTTCTGTTACACACTCAAAAGTATGCATGTTTCTTCACATAAAAAGTACATACTTTCTGAACGAAGTGTAATTATGTCAGTTGTCATTTCTGTGTGGAGTTTGCATGTTCTCCCCGTGTTCGCGTGGGCTTGCTCCGGGTGCTCCGGTTTGCCCCACAAGTCCAAAAACATGTGGTATAGGTGTATTGGGTAAGCTAAATTGTCTGTAGTGTATGAGATGTTTCACAGTGATGGGTTGCAGCTGGGAGGGCATCCGCTGCGTAAAACATATGCTGGATAAGTTGGCAGTTCATTCCGCTGTGGTGACCCCAGATTAATAAAGGGACTAAGCCGAAAAGAAAATGAATGAATGAATGAACATGATTTATGCGAATTGAAACCTATCCTGGACTACACATACCATCATGCCCTGCATTCGCACACCAGTTTCAGTTCACCTTCTGATTACACACAGCTGCAGTTCTGTTACTGAGTGTAGTTTAGCTATTGGATTCAATTCAGAGCTTTTATCCTTGTTTTTGCCGTCCCTGCGTTTTACATTATTTGTTGTTTTATTGTGGATTATCTGTCCTGCTGTGTATGCTCCTTTATGACCCTGCCACTATGAGACTTTCCTAAATAAAAGCTGCATTTGGATCCAATCCCTGTTTTACAACTCCTTCACAAAACAGAGTGTGTGTTTGCTCATAAATTGAGTTATTGTAGAATGCATCATATTCAAATCATAGTCAAATCAATCTGACCACTAGTCCAAGTACAACCTTTCAAATGTTTTTTTCTCCCTGGAATTAATCAACCAACTCTAAAGCAGCGTAGAGGAAAGTTCAGTGAATACCAAAACCAAAAGTAACCTTAGCAAGCTAAACTAATGAAATGTAAAAATTTGATGAATTACATCAAAAGACCAACTGATATGATTGCAGCAACTTTTTGGCTCCTTTTGGCTGACTGGAAAGAAAAGGCACAAAATTTCAAAGCAACATATCTTAAGTACCCTATTTTGGGCATTGTAGGGCAAGGGAAGGCAAGGCAAACTTTATTCATAGAGCACAATTTTAAACAACTGTAGGTGATCCAAAGTTCTCTAAAATAATAAAATAAAATATTTATTAAATAAAATAAAATAAAACTTGTATTAAAATATAAGAAAAGTAAAAAATGTATATAAACTAAAATACAGATATAAAATAACATGCACATTATTCACTCAAAGTCAAGGTAGTAAAAATAAATCTTTACATTTGATTTTAAAGCATCCAATGATGGAGAAATGCTGATGTTCATTGGGCGACCATTCTAGAGCCTTGGAGCCACAACACAGAAAGCTCGATCACCTTTTGATTTGCAGCAAGACCAAAGGACAGACAAAAGAAACTGATCATAGGACCTTAATAGCCTACAAGCTGCATATGGCCTAATAAGTTAAAGGTTTACTTTTCATCCATATTGTTTTTAGTTCATGTACTTCAATATTAGGTTAATTACAAAAGTACAACTGAAGTTTTTCTCAGAATTATGAGTAATTTTTAGTCACAAAATCAACTGAAATGGCTACTCTGAAAAGCTTGTATTATTTTTTTGCTTATATGTGCTCTAAACCAATGAAGATCAAACCAATGTTACTCTGTTCGGCTGATCGATGATGCAGTTTGTGTGTAGAGCCAGAAACTATAAATGGCGAGAGTACTAAACTATCATTTTTTGTTTTAAAATATTGAAATCTCTAACTCAATCCCTGTCATCCAAACATCCGTTATCTTTCACACCCTTCATTGTATTTGTAAGGCAGTTTGGAGATGCACATCCTGTCTTTAACACTATCAGCCCCTCAGGCTGAGTCACATGGATGGTCGTTTTATGGATGAATGTGGATGGGCCATATGAAAGATTAAATTAGCGCACGCCTGAGGGACAAGCCCCACACACTGCCCTTAAGAACTGCAATGAACGCTGCCGTCACCCATATTACACAGAATGCCACTTACAAGTGTGTTGAGCCTTCTGCATGATCTGATAAATGTTTGCTTCAGAGATGGTTCTTTTTCATTGTTTACGAATGTTATTTCCACTCTGTATGACTTTTATATTTCTGTTCACCAAAAAGATGATGCTTGGATTTGTTTGTGTCGCTAATGGCAAAAACATCATTGGATTTCACTGAAGTTCATAGTATGAACTCTAAATATGAATTATTAACAGTTTTTTTCTCTGAATATAGAGGATGAGTAAGTTTATGATAAGGAGAAATTTTACAGTCCGGTTATAAAAAAATTTAAATGACACCATGCACAAATATAATGTTTCTATAATATTAACTAATTAATTGAATTTAATTTTTTTGTAATTAAAATGTATTTTAACTATAAAAAGCAAACAAAAAAAAAAGATCCAGAGAAAAAAAGAATATAATAAAGTGAACATAATTCACATTAAAGGTGCCATATATTGCATTGGTTTAATAAGTTAAATTGTTCTCTGATATCTACATGGTAGGTTTATGGCTTTGGTAAGTTTAAAAAAATCTCCAGAAACGGTTTTCTAAGCCTATTTATTACTTCATAAATTACCCATACTGTAGAATCAGAAGGTCTATGATTGACCATATATTGCTCCTGTAGTGAATATTAATGAGCTCACTCTGACGTGCCACTCTTACAGACACACACACAATGCACAGCATGATGTACGCTGAACACGGACAAATATAAACCCAATCAGAGGAACATTAACCTATTTTGAGGCTCACAGTATGCCCATTTCCATATACTGATCTTTTATTATTCTATACCTTGGTATACCCAGATTTTCATTATAGGTAATTTAATTAAAATATAATTTCCAATGCTATCTCGCACCAATTCGTAACTTTTTGTTTTAGTGGGTAATTCGTATGAATTTGTTAGGGCTGGGTGATAAAATCAGTATCGATATTTATTGACCGAACACCATTGTCAATAACGATAAAAGAAAAGTTTGGTATGAAGTTTCAGTATGAAGGCTATAGGTTTATTAAAATTTGGCCAGAATAACAACACACGCAAAAATGAGTGCCGTATAGCAGCAGTGAGGAGATTGTAAATAAAAAAGGATGTAAGGATGTCGCCAGAGTGGCTTTTTGGTTTCTTTTCTTGTGCATCCCAGCCACTAGCTCCCCATCTTTTTTAGCGTAGGGATAATGTAGTCATCCAACTTCACAATTTGCAATGTTGCAATATGTATTTGAATAATGATGGTTAATTCCTTTACTTGAAAGCTCAGATTTGATTAACATAATTTATTTTGTTTACAGAGTTTGAGGTTTACTGTAATATTATTATTGATACTTTACAGATGTCGATCTACAGTACCTTCACCATTGCACACGCTTTCTAACATTTTATTGATCAAGTCTCTTTAACACTTATGTTTATATTATTAAAAAGAGATGAGATATTTTTGTTTTTGACTATTAAAACTATTTGCATTAGTAATGTTGGTAAATTTAAAATAAAGTAGTTAATTTTTTCTAAGTGAATACCGAATATCCGATATCAAATGATATGAAACATGATATCATGATAATTTTTTTTGCAATATCGCCCAGCCCTAGAATTTGTACAATCTCCATTGTACATTTTAGTAAGATTTGCCCTTCTCTCACTGATGGTTTGGTTTAGAGGTGGGGTTTGTTGCTAAGCCTCCTTTTGCAAATCGTACAGTTTCGCCTGACTGATCTTATATGAATTTGTACGAATTAGCCATTAAACTGACAAAACTTAAAATAGTTACACCTCCCCCATGAGATCAGGCTGAAATTTCATAGTACTTGACTAAATTAAAATTTTCGCGAAACCTAAAGACTATCCCTTCAAGTTTAATAAAGCATTTCCTGAGTGTGAGCTTGTGATTTCACATGATGTTTAAAGTGTTGGAATCACAAGCAAATGTTGTTCCAACTGTAAGCTGGCATGGTAAATGTCTTCCAGAGATGCAGAAGTGTGACCGAGAGTTAGTCTGTCATTATCAGAGAGATGCCGTAAGGGCGGCGAGTGCTTGTCATTAGCAAACTTTTCATCCTGTCATTGTGGTAAAGGGAAAAAGAGGCGTGATGACTTAAATTTAAGGTCACGCTTGCCTTTAAAATCCATGACAGAAGGTGGACAGAATGATGATAGTGTTTTCTACCGAAACAATCAGCCCTGTGCTGATGCAGAAAATCACCTCACAAGCTAATAAAAGAATCAAAGAGAAAGAAGTAGAAAAAAACAACAATAACAACAGTAGTGTGGCGAAGGTGAAAGCGCTCTGGATGAGTGTAGAGGGCTGTTGCTGTGGGAGACAATAGCTGGAGTGACAGGTAATTGAACAGACGCGGGTGCGGAGTGAGTCGAGCTGCGCTGTTCGCACATCAGCTCATTGCTACTGCCGCTGACGACAAGTGTTTTACAGAGCCAGAATTAGACACAGTCAGTGACTGGCAGACTGTCTTTCTCCATGGGATACTTCGCTAAAACTGTGCAAATCAGTGTTCAGGATATTTATAATTCTGTCTCAACCCTCTGCTTCTCTTTTTATCTCATTCAGTTGAGTGACCTTGGAGCACAAAACCAGTCTTGTGTTGCAGGGGTATATTTTGGCAAGAGCCAGAAATACATTGTATAGGTTATTCATTCATTCATTCATTCATTTTCGGCTTAGTCCCTTTATTAAGCCACTGCGGAATGAACCGTCTACTTATCTAGCATATGTTTTATGCAGCGGATGCCCTCCAGCTGCAACCCGTCACTGGGAAACACCTGTACACTCTCATTCACACACACACACACACACAACAATTTAGCTTACCCAATTCAGCTATAGTGCATGTATGAAACCGGAGGAAACCCACGTGAACATGGGAAGAGCATGCAAACTCCACACAGAAATGCCAGCTGACCCATCCGAGGCTCGAACCAGCAACCTTCTTGCTGTGAGGTGATAGCACTATCCACTGCGCCGCCCTTGTATAGGTTAAAATGTTAGATTTTTCTTTTATGCCAAAAATGATCACAATAATAAATATATAAATTTAACTATAAATATATAAAACTATAAATATAATGAAAACTAATCATCATACAGTATTTAGGAAGGTGCATTTGCAAATAACTTAATCTAGAGCACCTTAAATGTGTTTTTTTTCTTCTCAATATTTTTATTTCTTTTTAATGCTCAGATTCCAGATTTTTCAGTAGTCATATCTAGGTCACGCATTGTCCTATAAGGTGTATACATCAATAGGAAGTTTTTTTATTATTATTATTATTCAGATTTCAGATAATGCTTAAATATCAGTTTCTAAAAATGTCTTTTTTTTTTGTGGTCTAGGGTCACAAAATGTGGCTTTCTGTAGTTGCTTTAGTAGCTTTACTAATCAATATGCCAATATTCTGTGTACTTAGAAAGGTGGCCTAAATGTGTGTAGCCTCTGGAACCTTTTATGGGGCCTCAAGATGACTCAAAATGATTTAAAGGGATAGTTTACCCAAAACTGAAAGTCTCCTCACCCTCAAGGTGTTTCAAACTCAAGGATATTTTGAATAATAACACTTGCCCTAGACTATTTTATTTTATTTTTATTTTTTAAACTGTAGTATATACTGCTAATTTACCTTTAAAATAAGACAAACAAGCAATAAAAACCAAGTGTTCATTTTAATTAATTAAATTTTATTCACTTTTTTCTTTAGAGTTTTGGAGTCTTGCAAATACGACTAAATTGCTAAAAAGCTTTGCTAAATTTTATGCAAAAAATGCCGATTAATAATTTTGATGGTCCTCTTTAGAAATTCAGTTGAAGTAACTGCAAATTGCTGTGATTTGAGCATTATTAGACTCAATATCTGCTAACAATTTATTTTCATGGTGCCTAAGTTCATGCAAAAGCTACATATTATCAACAGAATGTCTCAGTGGGGTATATGCACACAGACTTTTAATTTCAGTCAGCCAGCCCCAGGGCTTCCGGTTAATTGTCATCCCATACAAAATCGCCGTGTTTAAGATCTGATTTCTTTAGAAAAACACATCCATCTTCACTGCCTGACTGAGATGCAATATAAAGTGGGTATCAGACCAAACAAGAAGCACTGCAATAAATTGTATGTTTCGCCGCCATGTCTTTAAAATATGGAAATTGATTGTACCCCAGTATTTTCAATGGAATATCTGCGCTAACCTGCCTGCGTTTAAACAGTCTTTCATCTTTTTTTACGCTTTAACAACCAAAGTGGATGCTTAAGTCTATTTAACTGATTTTTTTTTGTATTATATTTCACCACCAATGCTGTAAAAGGAACCTTATTTGAAAATATTGAAAATAGTCACATAAACCTTTCACCTGAAATTCATCATTGGCTGAAAAACACTAGCTGTACATAGAGCCCATTGACCCTCAGAATAAAAAGTAATCCTGTAAAATTCCCTCTCTGTTATTTGTTTTACTCTGAAGTGATGCTAAAGCAGACAGTACGGCATGTAGAGTTTGGCTTCACACTGTTGTGTTTGTCACTAAAGCTGAATGTGGAGTTTGCAGTCAGAGTAGCAGGCAGAAAGAGGGTGTAAGCCTACAGGAAGTGTTACAACTTCAAAAAATGAGCATAAGTGTGGTGACTATACAAATCTGCCACACCTTTTTCACACCGCAGTGATTCCACAACTACACACTAACTTTTTTTTCCTCTACATCTCTCTCTCTCTCTTTGTAAATCAACAGGCTTTTCTCCAGAGGATTAGACAGACTGCAGAAAACCAGCAATGTCTGACTCAGGAGCAGGTCAAGGTAAAACCAATAACACGAACAAAAACCTTTACATGCAGATATAGAAAATATGCAGTACATCCAGATGAATTAAGCAAACCACAGGCAAACAAATGATGCTAGAGCAGAACTACTTTTAGTTTTCCAGCCATCTTGTAATTACAAAATATTTTGACTTCTACCTGTTGAACAGAATTTATTATATTTATTCAAACCTAGCAAACCTTTGAGTGAAATAATTACTTCAAAAGCTGCATTTCTTTAAAAGAAAGGTCTGTCAGTTTGATATCTGTGTTACAATTGAAGTGTAACATATAGTTGAAATCAGAATTATTAGCCCACCTTTGAAATTTTTTATTTTTTTTTTTTAATTTCCCAAATGATGTTTAACAGAGGAAGGAAATTTTCACAGTATGTCTGATAATATTTTTTCTTCTGGAGAAAGTCTTATGTGTTTTATTTCAGCTAGAATAAAAGCAGTTTTTAATTTTTTTAAAAACATTTTAAGGTCAAAATTATTCGCCCCTTTAAGCAATATTTTTTTCGATTAGTCTACAGAACAAACCATCATTATACAATAACTTATTACCCTACCCTAATTACCCTAACCTGCCTCGTTAACCTAATTAACCTAGTTAAGCCTTTAAATGTCACTTTAAGCTGTATGAAAGTGTCTTGAAAAATATCTAGTCAAATATTATTTACTGTCATCATGACAAAGATAAAATAAATCAGTTATTAGAAATGAGTTATTAAAACTGTTATGTTTCGAAATGTGTTGAGAAAATATTTTCTCCGTTGAACAGTAATTGGGGAAAAAAATAAACAGGGGGTGGGGGTAATAATTTTTGTAGATGTCTACAAAACTGTAGATGTCTGAATGCTTTTAGGAGGAAAACATCAAGAGCCTTCATTGTTGATGATTTCCTAACTATTGTCTTTTATGCTTTCTTCACAGGTCTTGTTTTCCAACATCGAATCCATTTTGGATGTCCATCGCGACTTCCTTTCAACTCTAGATGCCAGTTTGCAGCCTGAACCCCAGGCGCATCATTCTCTCGGACATGTTTTCCTCCAGTTTGTGAGTCTAAGAGATTGCATTTCGAATCATCTTTGAACTAGTGCTTTGCTGCGTAGCAAAAAAAACTTGAGTGTCAGTCAAATTTCAAAATCTTACTTCCAGTTCATCCCAGTGTTTTCCCAGTAACTAGACTCCTCCATTCTCTCAAAACAGCCCCAAGACTGCCTCCCTTCCCTCTGTTCTTACAGAAAAAGTGTGTAAACATGTAGCCATGTGACCAGTGTAATAAAACAGAAACAGTAGACCTTAATAGGTGGCACTGAATTCCAATTGTAGCAACATGTTCAGTTCAGACAGAAGATACGCTTATTTCACGCGGCCGCCATTTTAAAACACGAAAGCGAGGCTGCGGTGGAAGAAACCCGGAAGTATAGGATCAGCACTGTAAACATTGCAACAACATGCTGTGTACTACAAACCTCCAGCTGTTGCCTTGATTTCAAAATGCAGATATGGTGTAAACATCACTTTCAGCGGATCACTCGTCTGTGTTTTTTTGACAAGTCTAATATAGTGAAAGAATCAGTTCATTAACTTGAGTTTGATGAATGGCATCTAAAATGTGTGACGTAAAACGTAAAAACGTTAGCCATTTCCCTTAACTTAGCTGAAAATTAGATCCAATATCACTTTTTATTTTCACTACTCATTCAGAAGGAACCTTTAAGTCACTCAAAAGGCGGTGAAAGTATAAATTTGTGTCACTTTCTCTTCGCTGATAGATATACAGTACAGCCAGGTACAACAACATTTTATTCATGAAAATAATGTAGTTCTTGAAATGATCATAGGTTAGCTCAAAGTATATAGAGCATTGTCTTGTAAACCTGTATTGGGATATGGAAGAGTTGCTACTCAGAAGAACGTTCTTGGGAATTTATATGGCAATAGACTGTTTTACGTTTGCCCTTTAAATGATCAAAATTTAGATATGATTACATTTCTGAAAGATTCATTTGAGGCAATTTACTTTGAGAGTCATTGAGTACGTTTACATGGACACCAATAATCCGATTTTAATACAATTAAGACAATACTCTGATTAAGAGTCTACCATGTAAACCGTAATTTTTGATTACCTAATCCCACTAAAGTCATTATCGAACTAAACCGAAATCAAATTAAGACATGTGGAGTATGCCGATTTAGTCGCATTATTGAAGTGCAGTACAGACATGTAAACATCACAATCAAACTATCACCGTCGTGTAGGATTTCCGCCGCATTTTGTGACAGGATAGTCTATAGACGGCTGTTTGATACTTTTCTCTGCACCTACCGAGAAGAACCACTGACACCTGCATCGCGAAATGCAGAGTTTTCTCCCATATAGCGTGCGGTATTTAATTCCATTAAAACAACAATCTCCCACTAGTCCTTATACTCGCATCCAATACCTCAGTTTGTCATGGGGACATGAATGAAATCTTCCTGAATGAAAGTGAAAGTGCCAAACTGCAGTTAAAGTAGACAAATTAAGAAATGAAGCCGAAATTACACGAAACTGCAATAACATGTAAAACGAGATGATGAAAGAAACATTTAAAAAACAACTCATGTAAACACCTTAATCATATTATTGTCTTATTCAGATTAAGGCAAATAATTTGATTACTGATGTCCATGTAAACGTAGTCATTGTCATTTGCTGCATAGTCATTCATTTGATATTATAGATAGATGGATGGATGGATAGATACAGAGCATCCGGAAAGTATTCATAGCGCTTTACTTTTCCCACATTTTTTTTATGTTACAGCTTTATTCCAAAATTTCCTCAACATTCTACACACAATACCCCATAATGACAATGTGAAAAAATATTTTTTGAAATTGTTTGCAAATGTATTAAAAATAAAAAAACAGAAAAATCACATGTACATAAGTATTCACAATATTCAAGTATTCACATTTGCTCAACACTTTGTTGATGCACCTTTGGCAGCAATTACAGCCTAGAGTCTTTTTGAATATGATGCCACAAGCTTGGCACACCTGTCTTTGGGAATTTTTGCCCATTCCTCTTTGCAGTACCTCTCAAGCTCTATCAGGTTGAATGGGAAGCAACGGTGTACAGCCATTTTCAGATCTCTCAAGAGATGTTCAATAGGATTTAGGTCTGGGCTCTGGCTGGGCCACTTAAGGTAATTCACAGAGTTGTTGTGAAGCCACTCTATTGATATTTTGGCGGTGTGCTTTGGGTTATTCTCCTGCTGGAAGATGAACCATCACCCCAGTTTGAGGTCAAGAGCACTCTTAAGCAGGTTTTCATTCAGGATGTCTCTGTACATTGCTGCATTCATCTTTCTCTCTATCCTGACTAGTCTTCCAGTTCCTGCTGCTGAAAAACATCCCCACAGCATGATGCTGCCACCACCATGCTTCACTGTAGGGATGGTATTAGGCTGGTGATGAGCGGTGCCTGTTTTTCTCCAGACGTAACGCCTGGCATTCACTCCAAAGAGTTAAATTTTAGTCTCATCAGACCAGAGAGTTTTGTTTCTTATGGTCTGAGATTCCTTCAGATGCCTTTTGGCAAATTCCAGGCGGGGAGTAGTTTCCGTCTGGCCACTCTACCATACAGGCCTGATTGGTGGATTGCTGCACAGATGGTTGTCCTTCTGTAAGGTTCTCCCTCTCTCCACAGAAGAACGCTGGAGCTTCCGACACGGGTGACCAATGCGGGTTATATTGATCACCTCCCTGACTGAGAAGGCCCTTCCCCCCCGATCATTCAGCTTAGATGGCCGGCCAGCTCTAGGAAGAGTTCTGGTGGTTTCAAACATCTTCCACTTACGGATGATGGAGCCCACTCTGCTCATTGAACTTTCAGAGCAGCAAAAAAGTTTCTGTAACCTTCTCCAGTCTTGTGCCTCGAGACAATCCTGTCTCGGAGGGTCTAAAGACAATTCCTTTGTCTTCATTGCTTGGTTGTGCTTTGACATGCACTGTCAACCCTGGACCTTCTATAGACAGGTTGTATCCCTTTTCAAATCATGTTCAATCAACTCAATTTACCCACAGGTGAACTCCAATTAAGCTGCTAAAAACATCTCACAATAAATGATCAGGAGGAAACAGAATGTACCCTGAGCTCAATTTTAAGCTTCCACGACAAAGGCTGTATATACTTACTGTACATGTGATTTTTCAGGTTTTTTATTTTTAATAAATTTGCAACAATTTCAAAAAATCTTTTTTCACATTGTCATTATGGGGTATTGTGTGTAGAACTTTGAGGAAATAAATTAATTTAATCCATTTTGGAATAAGGCTGTAACATAAAAAAATGTGGGAAAAGTGAAGCGCTATGAATACTTTCCGGATGCACTGTATGTGTGTATATAGATGTCGTTTTATATAAAAAAAAATACACACTGCGTCTACACAAATTTTTTTTTCAATTAGTAGTTCATGAAATAAAACCAATTAATATTTTACTTAAAATACATTTGTTAATATCAAATCGACTATCATTTGCTAACTGATTTGTATATATAAGTCATCAAAAGATTTCCGAATATTCAATAAATTACAAGTATAAATTATTAAATTACAAATATTGTTATCAGCTCAGTACTCTCCACATACCTTTTGTTTTTGTCCTAATAGCCCCAGTGTGTGTCAAGTGAAATCAGACCATGATCTGACGTGATGCCATTTCAAACTGCTTGAAAATATGTTTGTTTCAAGAGTTTGAAATGTTTACTTAGACACAAATGTTCTGGAAAAGTTTGATTTAGCTGATAAACACCTTCAAACATACAGTGGTCCATGATGATGATTTAATAGAGGTGTGACTCTTAAAGGAGGCGAGCCTCCTTCTACCTTCTTTATCCATTAAGTCTATAAACTTATGAACAGGACAAACGTCCATGGGTAACAGTACAAACACTGAATAACTTTTATATGGTTATAATGGTAATGACAGCAATCAGTGATTTGATTAATTTCACCTAACTGATGGCTGTCAGCAGTAGTCTTGTATTTTTTAATGTCATATAAATTAAATCCAGCGGTTTAACTCTCTCCACAATTCTCAAAGGATGTTTTGGATTTGGCATCTGTTCTTGACCTTCAACCAAGTTCACTGAAACATTCTGAGGTTTTAACCTCAAACTGCAGTGAATTTCCCCTTAATTGTAGTGACTGTGTGTGTGTGTGTGTGTGTTTGGATGAACGGCGCAATAAAGCATATGCCAGGACAGATGTTCTCCTTGTTCATGGATGAGGGTGTGCGATGCTGCCAAACTCTCTCATTACAGGTGCTGAGGTCTGGAGCCCCGAGGGCCCAAACCAGAGTAGTGACACAGACACTAATGCAAATGCCAGATCCTCCGTGAATATACAAACTCCTATAAACAGCATGCAAATTCTAGGGAAAAAAGGGAGAGGAATCAGAGAGCAGGAAATTCAGATGTATTGTGTAGAGGAAAACAAACACAAACAGTTCTCCAAACACGTTGCCCTAAGAATGCCAGTATAGTGTTCCTGGTCTGTCAGGATGCGACAAGCAGACTCAGCCGTCAGGATCCACAGCGTCCTCGTCAAGGTTACACAGACTGTTCCTGTGGAGCTCAGATAAATGACTTTCTACCTTCACCACATGCATCTTTAATAAACTGATACTTCAGCCCTGATTTGATCCAGATGAACAGCTATTTTGGACTTTTTAGTAGACCCAGCTCAGGCAGATTGTGTTTTGTTTTGTTTTTTGTGTGTTTTGTTTTGTGTGTTGTTTTTGTTGCGGTGTGTGTTTTGTATTGTGTGTTTTTTTGTTTTTGTTTTGTTTTGTGTGTTTTGTTGGGTTGGGTTGTTGTTTTGTGTGTTTTGATTTGTGTAGTGTTTTGTTTTTGTTGTGTTGTGTGTTTTGTGTGTTTTGTTTTAGTTGTGTTGTGTTGGGTTGGGTTGGTTTGTTTTGTGTTTTGTTTGTTTTGTTTTGTGGGTTTTTGTTTTGTTTTGTATTGTGTGTTGTTTTTGTTTTGTGTGTTTTGTTTTTGTTGTGTTTTGTGAGTTTTGTTTTTGTTGTGTTGTGTGTTTGTGTTGTGTGTTTTGTTTTGTGTGTTTTGTTTTTGTTGTGTTGTGTGTTTTGTGTTGTGTGTTTTGTGTTGTGTGTTTTGTTTTGTGCGTTTTGTTTTTGTTGTGTTGGGTTGGTTTGTTGTGTTTGTTTTGTGTGTTTTGTTTTGTATTGTTTTGTGTGTTGTTTTTTTGTGTGTTTTGTTTTTGTTGTGTTGGATTGGTTTGTTTTGTGTTGTTTGTTTTGTTTTTTGTGTTTTGTGTGTTTTTTTGTGTGTTTTGTATTGTTTTGTGTGCTGTTTTTTGTGTGTTTTGTTTTTTGTTGTGTTCGGTTGGTTTGTTTTGTGTTGTTTGTTTTGTGTGTTTTGTTTTGTGTTGTTTTGTGTGTTTGTTTTTTTGTGTGTTTTGTGTTTGTTGTGTTGGGTTGTGTTGTGATTTGTTTGTTTTGTTTTGTGTGTTGTGTTTGGTTTTTTTGTTTTTTTGTTTTGTTTTGTGTGTTTTGTTTTTATTTGGTGTTTTGTTGTCTTTTGTTTATGTGTTGTTGTTTTTTTTTTCTTTTGTGCGTTTTGTTTTTTTTGTGTTGTTTTGTGTGTTTTGTTTGTTTTTTAAATTCAAAAGTGTTTATAATTGTTTTGTCATTCTAAATAATGAAATAGCATAAAGTCACATGTAGTAATATAATAGTTTTACTTTTCAGTTTTACCTACAAATACAGTTTTTATTAGAAATGTCTAATCAAAATGATATTTTTAAAAATATGTTTTTTTTCAGTTAGAATAAATAAAACCTGTCTATAATTTAATAATAATTCTTTTTTTTGTTGTTGTTTATAAATGATGTCTTTTTGAACACCCAAGGTCACCTTACAACAAACATCAACAAACATACCAAAAGCAATTAATAAAATGTTGCCAAACATAATTTCAAATACATGAAAAGAGTTGCAAATACAAACATCTTAAATATAAAATAACATGAAAACAATCATAAGAAAGCCTGCTTAAAAAGATGGGTCTCAAGAAAAGTGTGAAGACTATCACTGTTCCTTAAATCCAATAGAAGTGAGTTTCATAGCAGAGGAGCCTAAAAGATCTGGCTCTCATCAATAGAGTTGGATGATCTAAGAGTGCGAGAAGGGCTATAGATATGGAGAAGTTCTGTGAGATGTTGAGGAGCAAAATTGTGAAGTGCCTTAAAAGTGAGAAGTAATATTTTTTAAAATCAATGCGATACTTGAAGCCAGTTAAGCTGATAAAAAGTGGTGTGACATGATCGTGAGATGAAGTCCTAGAAATGACACGAGCTGCAGAGTTCTGAAACAGTTGGAGTTTATGGAGAAGTTTAGAAGGAAGAGCATTAGAGTAGTCGATACGTAAAAGTGAGTAGTGCATGGATGAGAATTGCTGTATTATTAGTTCTGAGAGAAGGAAGAAAAAGAGTAATATTGCGCAGGTGGAAATATGAAGTACACGTAACATTATTGATTTGACCATATATGATATGATAAAGAGGGACAAATTATATTGTTATTAATATCTATGATAAAATTATCCAATTTATCTTTATAGGCACTGGTTAACATGTCAGAGGGTGGGAGGAAGTTTCAGAGCAAGTTGACACATTTTGGAATACACAGCTGTTCATTTTACTTTACTACATAATTTATCATTTTTTATTGCAATAATTATTTTTCTTAAAAAACAAAACAAAAAAGTTGGACCACATCAAGAGTATAAGCCGTTTAAAAGCACTTCACTGCATGTGTGCAGAGATGTTATGATTAATCAAGTTTTTATTTGTTTATACATATTTGGTCACTACATACTCCACATTTTGAGGATTTAATATAGCAGTTGAATGACGGTCTCTGCAAACGTTCGTATGGGAACATTGTGCAGATTGTTTTTATTGCAAGTATTATTGGAGATTTAAACTGCTCACTGTTAAAGTGCATAAAGATGAGCTGCATTTCTTTTCTATTTTGTCTCTCAATTTCCTATATATTTGTGGCCCGTTGAGGAGGTGTGGCCTTTAGACGCAACTTATGCACTTCGATTTCACTTCCTGTGTTGTTTCGAATAAAGTGTGGCAGAGTGACTGTGCCTCTATGCTTCTCTGGCAGTTTCACTACCTGAAACTCTTTCTCCTTATGTCACTCGTCCCCTCAGCATTTGAGTTTAATAGTTAAAGGATGTCAAAGCGATACAGTAGTTCACCCAAAAATAAAATTCTGTTATCGTTTATTCAACTTCAAGTGGCTCCAAATCTGTTTGAGTTTCTTTCATCTGTTAAACACTAAAGAAGATACTTTGATGAATGTTGGAAAACTATAGCCACTGACTTCCATAGTATTTATGAATGTCAGTAGCATTCTTTAAAATATCTTCTTTTGTCTTTAACTGAAAAAAGTAATCACTTGAGTAAATTGTGTGTAAAATTTCATTTTGAGGTGAACTATCTCTTTACCAGAGCTCAAGAAGCCTCTTTTCTACTCAGAAAATGCATGTAAATCTGTTTAGATGGTCTCATTTCTGCAACAAGAGTATTTTGAAGCATAACTCTTATGTTTCCTCTACAGAAAGTGCGTTTTTCAGTGTATGGCGAGTACTGTAGTAACCATGAGAAAGCACTCAGACTACTGATGGAGCTCAACAAGATCCCTCACATACGGGCTTTTCTACTGGTAAGCACCACTTATGCCAAAAAAATCCCATCCTTTTCATTATATCATATTTTGACGAAAATCCCTCACACGCAAATACTGCCACATCAGTTCTGCATTTGTAACCCAGCAACAGATTTCATTGGTGATTGTCGTGAATAAACATTACACATACGCATTAATTTTGATCTCCAAAATTATTTGAAGTGAAACTGATACCTAATGTTATACTGTAGAAATCGAGAGTGTCATTCAGGGCTTACCATGGAAACTCAACATGTATCTGTTTAGATAGAAGGATGTTGGATTAATCCGATCATGTGTATTGTTTTTGTTTTTTCAGCACCTCATGTTATTGGGTGGTAAGAAGAGCACAGATGTTCCTCTTGAAGGGTATCTCCTCTCGCCTATACAGAGGATCTGTAAATACCCTTTGCTATTAAGGGTAAGATTCCCATTTCCGTTATATGTATAGATGTTGTTTATATTTGGGACAAGGATGAAAATAGATTTTTGCGCATCAGGACAATAAACGTCAAATATAGCATTTTTTTCTTTTGACGTATTAGAATGTGATTTGTTTATTGTTATTTTTATGTGAGTAATACAGCCTGGTGAAAGGGGTGGTTCTTTTTTTTCTCCAAAAGCGGACCTTTTTGCAGTTATACGCCTCATTTTCTATTTAATTATGAGGTTTAAACACTGCATTTTACGGACATTTTTAAGCACTATTTGGAGCTTGAGATTTCAAATTAAGAAATATGAAGAAAGAAATACTCTTTTTTTAAAAGACAAATTTATTGCATCATATATCATTAGAATTTTTTTAAAATTCTAAAATTCTAAAAAGTCTAAAAGTAAAAAACTTTATAGCCTATTGTCATTAATTAGGCAAGTAGCAAACTGAGCAGCACATTCAGCTTTTCTCAGTCAGAATTTGGCCATGTGAATATTGAACAATAATAATAATAATGCAGAGCTTGACGATTTTTCTAGCCTCTTTTTAAAAAAAGTACATTTGAAATTACATGGATAACAACAATAGTCAAATTAGTATTATAATTAACTGTAATATGGTCCACTTTCGCCCCTTCACACTTTTTTTATTGGTCATATTTTTCTTTTGCGAGTAAGGTCCAAGATTTACAATAAATGTTCCTTGTAAAATGTTTTCTCTATTTGACAACAATACAACAATAGGTCAATAAAAGATGACTTTACTTATGTCAAATTCCGCTTGGTATTAAAGCCTTTGATGGGTTATTTTCATAACTTATGATGGCTTAGCGAAAATAGAACAAATGAACTCATGTAAGGGACTAATTCTGGAACTTTGTCAGTGGGGGGTGGGTCTTTCTAACCACCCGAGGCCCCACCCCCCCATTTTTAAATGCATTTACTGTAATTTGTGACTTAAATTTTTTATGTATAATTGCTGTATAAACATTATTGATATAAACAGACACTGCAAAAAATGGTTTTCTGACAAGTACAAATATCTAAAAATTCTTACTTCAAGCAGCATTTTCATGACAAGCAAAAAATATTGTCTTGTTTTCAAAAATAATCAAAATTAAGTGAGTTTTTTTTCCTTTAAAACAAATTTTGGTTTCAAAGCAAAAACAAATTTATTTTGCTTACTCCATTAGCAGATTATTTTGCATGTTTTCAGCAAAAACTCACTTAATTTTGATTCAATATTTCTATATACAGTATATACTGTAACTGACCAAATGGTAACGCACATTTACAGTACTCAGCACAAATGTGCACACCCCATTTTAAAAATAAATATTTTTCTCCATTTCTCAGTGAATATGGGTAATATATATTGGTGCATTTGAACAAAACAGATTAATTAAACGGATATATTTATTAAAATAATATTTTAGTCACAGAACATCTTTAGAAATGGAAAGATAATACATTAAAATTCATGCAAAATATTGCAAAAAACAAATTGTAAACTACAACATTTCAACAAAATAGTATATATTTTTTGTTTCTCTTGATTTTTGTTATTTTTAGAAAATGTTATTTAATATTTTTCTATAACATAAATTTGTGTGTACTAATGTTTGAACCATCATTGTAAGTTATTTTGTTAGATAAGCTCCAGATTTGGCTTCAGTACTGACTAAACTAATGTATATGCACAAATATAATATTGTAAAGCTTCCTAGAGAAAATATAAATTTAAATGAGGGGGTGTGGGGGGTGTACTCATATATGCTGAGCACTGTAAATGTTTTTCCTCTGAATAAGCACCACTAATATAAAAGGGTTTGATATTGACTATTAGGCACTCCATTATATTCCTAGTACACAGTATCGCACGAATATCAGCAGACAGTAGACGCGCCACTGTGTAACACAAGCATGTACCTGCTGTTTGCTCTTCAGGAACTTTTGAAGAGGACCCCTAAGAAGCATTCAGATTACCCAGCAGTAGAAGAAGCCCTGCAGGCCATGAAAGCTGTGTGCTGCAACATCAACGAGACCAAGCGGCAGATGGAGAAATTAGAGGCTCTTGAGATACTACAGTCACACATAGAGGGATGGGAGGTGAGTTACTGATATTGCTAGTAGTTGTCATACATGGTGTGTCGTGTTTGGTCTGATTCCTGGTTTCTAGTTTTAAAGAAACAGATCAGAATCAGTTGGGTTTCAGCGTACTCACACTAGATACAGTTGCCTTGAACCGTGCCGAAGCGAGATTGTCCCCCCTTCGTCTCCCCCGACGTCCTGCACTCACACAGCATTTTATACTTACGTTATCGATGATGCGACTGTTCAGCTTAACAGAAGAGAAGCCCAGTGGACATTGCTTTAGTTGTATCGTTTTGTATTATTTTGAGTCGTTTGAGATGCAGTGACATGCAGTCAAATACTTGGTTTGGCACACCTCTTCCAACCGGGCTAGGGCCTGTCAACTGAACTGCACCTGGGCCCGATTCGGAGCACTCACACTTGTCACAAGAACCTGGAAACGCACAACGGCACGATTCGGATAGCCTAGTGTGAGTGCACACTTAGGGACAGTTCACCTAAATTGGCAATTCTTTCCTCATTTACTAACCTCCACTTGTTCCAAACCTGTTTTAAGTTTCTCTCTTCTGTTGAACACAAAAGAAGATATTCTGAAGAATGTTGGAAAGCAGCAGCCATTGATTTCCATTGTGTTTTTTCCTTCCTACTATGGATATCAATGGCTGCGGGTTTTAAACATTCTTCAGAATATCTTCTTTTGCCTTCAACAGAAAAAAAGAAACTCATTAATTTGAACCACTTTTTCATTTTTGGGTGAACTATCCCTTACTACTTTTATGACTTAAAGGGCCATGAAACCCCCCTGTCTCAGCAGATAGTTTTTACACCTCTAGTTTGAAAAAAAGTTAGGAAGTGAGTGAGACCAGCTTTGTTTAGATGGGGAGTGTCGAGTGGCGAAAGAGGGAAGGGTTTGCATGAATAGGGAAGTTTCAGTTCGAGCACGCGCTAATTTTCACAAAGAGACAAACAACAAACGGACCAAGGAGAGAAAGACAGTGACTATATTTACATGGACATCAGTATTCTAATTATTTGCCATATTATTAATTTGTCGACTTTAACTGCAGTTTGGCACTTTCACTTTCATTCAGGAACATGCCCCTTATGACAAACTAGATTTTGGATGCGAGGAATTGCTGGAAAAGTGTTGTTTTATTGGAATGTTTGATACCGCATGCCTTATGGGAGAAAAAAAAAAACCCTCCGCATTTCTCGGTAACTTAGATGCACTCGGTAGGTGCAGAGAATAGTATCAGCAGGCAGTGTGTGTAAAGACTATCCTGTCACAAAATACGGTGAAAATCCTACACGACTGTAATAGTTTGATTAAGGTGTTTACATGTTTACATTCGGAGAGCAGCATTTACAGCGGATCTTTCAGTCCATAATATTGTAGTGATATTAATGTACTGTAAACTTAGTAACTAAATCATTTTGACTAAGCTATGTCTTTAAAAACTGAAAGAGTACTGCTGACTATACTAACTAACTTTGCCTCTGAATAAACATAAACAAAGAACACTGATCACACACTTACCAAATCTATGAACAGGACAATCAACACGAACTGGAACTGTGTATTTTTAAATAGGTTTGTTTGTTTATTTGTTTGTTTGTTTGTTTGTTTGATTGTTTACAGGGGCAATGCACATTAATCAACATTACTTTAAATGTGCCAGAATTATTGGCTATTTATTTATTTATTTATTTTTGTTATCTGTAGACCTTTGACAATGTTAGTCACACCTAAAATAGAAGCAGAGTATAATAACACAAAATATCATATCATATCATTATATCATATATATATATATATATATATATATATATATATATATATATATATATATATATATATATATATATATATATATATATATATATATATATATATATATATATATATATTAGTAAGAGGACAATGAGATAAAGGCAAACATAGCCAAAAACAAAGAATACAATACTAATGTTGACATTGCTGCATCGTCAATAATTAAGATTCAACAAGAACGAAAAGTATGCAATCTTATTGTTGGTGTGATGGAGTTCCATTCCCTTTCAGCTTTAATTGAAAATACAGATTGACTAAGTTTACATTTTTTGAGCGGAATTATACAGTCCCCTCTTTCACCAACCCTTGTAGCTTGGTGAGCAGTATTTCTAACATTCACAGACTGATTTAGTGGTGAAGTCAGGTTATGTATAATCTTAAACAGTAGACAGATATGTACATATTTAATCAAATTTTCCCAGCTTAGCAGATTGTATTTCTTGAATAATGAAATCATCAAGAGTTTTTAGTGATGGTTTTAGTGATTGTTTTATTCAGATTAGTAGCATTAGCTATATAATGTAAATGATGTGTTTTAATTCAATTCAATTCATCTTTATTTGTATAGCGCTTATACAATGTAGATTGTGTCAAAGCAGCTTCACATGGAAGATTATAGTGAATTGAAACAGTGTCAGTTCAGTTTTCAGCGATTAAGTTCAGTTCAGTTTAGCTCAGGTCAGTGTGGGTTAATAATCACTACTGAGAGTCCAAACACTGAAGAGCAAATCCATCGATGCGCAGCTCTACAGATCCCGAACCATGCAAGCCAGTGGCGACAGCGGCGAGGTAAAAAACTTCACCAATTGTGAAGATTTAAAAAACCTCGAGAGAAACCAGGCTCGGTTGGGCACGACCATTTCTCCTGTGGCCAACGTCTTGTGCAGAGCTGCAGTCTAGGCGCATGAAGCTGGACCTCAGCGAAGACTCGTCTCTCCTTGGAGCGTCACAGGGGACAGTCTCAGGCTCTCACTCCACGATGACCACCACAGCAGCTGCTCAGGATACGGCCTGGTCCAGAAAACCTTAGGATCATCTCGTCACTGGTCTTGGATCGCATCAGTGGCACTGCATAGTCTGAGGGCCTCGGGATGAGAACCCCCAGGTGGAAATACAGAATAAGGAGAATAATTAGCGTAGCTGCTGTTCATAGTGTATATAAACAAGAAGCAAAATCATGTGTGGGGCACATCATGCGTCATACCGTTATGTGCTACACTGAGTGTACGCTTTGCTAAAAAGATAGGTCTTTAATCTAGTTTTGAAGAGCGAGAGTGTGTCTGAGCCTCGGACATTATCAGGAAGGCTATTCCAGAGTTTAGGGGCCATAAATGAGAAGGCTCGACCTCCTTTACTCGACTTTGATATTCTAGGTACTACTAGAAGCCCTGAGTTTTGAGATCTTAAAGAGCGGGTTGGGTTGTAGCGAGACAGGAGGTTGGTTAGATAAACAGGAGCTAGATTATTTAAAGCTTTATAGGTAAGGAGTAATATTTTAAATTCAATACGAAACTTAACAGGCAGCCAGTGTAAGGAGGATAAAATTGGGGGTGATATGATCATATTTTCTAGATCTGGTAAGAACTCTGGCAGCTGCATTTTGCACTAGCTGAAGTTTGTTAATAGAGGATGCTGGGCAGCCAGCAAACAGAGCATTACAGTAGTCTAGCCTAGAAGTCATGAAAGCATGAACTAGCTTTTCTGCATCTGATATGGATAGCATACTTCGCAATTTAGCGATATTCTTAGATGAAAGAAGGCAGTTTTTGTCACATGGGATATATGATTTTCGAATGTTAAATTGCTGTCTAATATCACACCTAGATCTTTTATAGTAGAGCTAACGCTAACTTTGTATCCCTCTAATTGCAGGTCGAGTTGTGAGAGCTGCTGTGTAGAGGATTTAGGCCCGATAAGTAATAATTCTGTTTTGTCTGAGTGTAAGAGAAGAAAATTGTTGGTCATCCAGTCTTTAACATCTTTAATACACTCAGTTAGCTTAGACAGTTCGGACATCTCATCAGGTTTAGTTGAAATGTATAATTGAGTATCGTCTGCATAGCAGTGAAAGCTGATCCCGTGTTTTCTAATAATGTCTCCCAGGGGAAGCATGTATATTGTAAACAGCAAAGGGCCTAAAACTGATCCTTGAGGGACCCCGTACTTTACTGGCCTGACTTGTGAAAGCTGTCCATTAATATTCACAAACTGGTAGCGATCAGCTAAGTATGACCTAAACCATTGAAGGGCCTGACCTTGGACACCTGTAGAATTTATTTTTACTGAAATATGTAGTAGAAAACCTATGAAAGATTTAATGTTATTGACAAAATACAGTCATTTTGGTCTAAGGGGCAGCTTTTATTTTATGTTCAGTTGTTCAGTTAAATCAAGTGGTTGCATTGCTATATTTACTACAACTCAACTCGAAAAATGAAATACTCATACGATGCCACATTGTGTGGAGATGTTCCTTTCAAATACCCTAAATGCCCCAGATAACAAGTGAAATCTGCATTGAGAAATGACAAAGAAAAAACACCAGACGCTAAACATGCTGACAACTGTTATAGTCATATCTGGAGGACACTGCACACTTACTGAATCCAGTGAAACTCAATAAGTTTGAACCTTCCCCTTCAGTGTCTGCCACATCATGACAACCATCAGCATGTTTTTATTATGCCAGGAAGGCATCTAGTGTTTTCTGTCGCTACTGTTTCGTAATGGTATGGCATCTGGTTTAAAGTTAGATCCGTTGCCACCTGTAAGGTCTTTCAGTAGCAGTGGTCTATTAAATGCCTCAAAGGTATCAGTGGTAAGGTGGAGAGCACAAAGTTGCCCTTTGACTGAAACTTTCAAATGAAAGCCCCACAGTTTGATATTTGATCACTATTTTTACATCAGAACATACTCAAAATACAAATAAAGTAAATAACCATACACACACCTTCAGAGATGTAGGTCATAGTATACTAAATCTATGTATAGGTTGTTTTCAATCACGTGGTTCTGGTGAAATTCAGATGGAGGGCAGCCAGGAAGTAAAAAATTAAATTGGAGACATAGAGGAAAGGCCGTATTTTTCTCATTTATACCATATTTCAGAGGAGATATAAATAGAAAATAAGCACATATGTTGGGCATGATCCTTATATCATGAAGAGGGCCGAGTTGTCAACTAAACTAAAATACATTTGCCTGTCATCGAGGCGGTAGATACTGTATAAGCTATTACGTAACATGAAAAAATACTATAGTAAATACTATAGTGTTTGAAAGCATACTTTTGATAATTACTTGAATTAAACTGTCGTAGTAATTATATTGTTGCTGTGGTACAACTCAACTGTAGTAATAAACAAATTATTCAGTAGGCTTCAGTTTTCTATGCTATAATTATACACAATCACAGTCACCCACATAGGTTACCGCTAACGTTACAGTATTTATTACAGTTTATCAGTTTACTATCAACTATTAACAAAGAGCTGTACACATTATACACTTAACTATGTGGCTCAAAAATTTAACTATAAATTACTATAGTTTTTCCCCATGAGGATATTTTCCAGACATCATGAAATAACAGATGAAAGTGGATGCATAGTCTACATTATTGTGTATTTATTTTTGTGAAGGATTCACAATAATAACAGTCTAGTTTTGCTCGCAAGGGTTGCATTTCTTTTTTTGTTCTGTCCATGAACTCATCAAACATTTACCGCTGCTGCGCATATAGACGTTAACGTTACGGTTGTTTATTCTGCCGAAACGCCAGTAAAGACTTTGATTATACGGAGATTTCATTGCAGCAACTACATGCCAGGGTACTTTATTTATATCCTGCTGGATTTTGTATAAGTGTGGTGGTGTTTGTATCTGATTTTTATATAACACATTAACATTTTTATACACAAAGCTAGGCCTGTATATAATCTTTATTGGTGCTGTCAAATGAATTATTGCGTACAAAAAAAATTTGTACACGTTGATGTATTGAATAAATGTTTATTACATGCAACCTGTTCTTCCATTTTTAATGACGTCATGCGAAAACAACCTATAAGAGAATATATATACCTCTTACTCGAATGTATAAGTATAAATAGTGACAGACAGCATCAGTAGCTCACAGAGTAAAACCATTTGACATCAGGCTGTGTGTACTTATGATATTGTGCACCATAGTGTAAAATTAATGATTTAAAAAAAAATGGAAATTTTTTAACGGTTTTACTACACATTTCAGCAACAAACATCATTTACATAATATTAAGCCATGCAAGCTTTAATAACCAGGGTTCTTTTTGAAGAACAGTGCTCTTTGTGTTTAAAATTTTTACTTTTTAAGAGTAGGCTTTTAAGTCGCCTTGTGTCTACTGATGACATTTTCTTAGGATGCAGGAAGAGGAAGTCTAAACACAAAGGCCTGATACCATGGAGATGTGTTAGTTTTGTGTAACATGCACCAGTATGACACCACATACTCGCTTTACCCTCCTCTCTCTCTTTCTTTCCCTCTCTCTTGCTCTCTGTCTTTCTTTTAAACACTTTGTTGATCTTCTTTCTTTTCTTGTCTGTCTCTCTCCTCTTTTTCTTCATGATTTTCTCTGTACCCTATAGTTACTTTGTCTTCATCCTCTTTTTCTCTCGCTCTTTGTACCCTGTCCATTAACCCTCTTTATTGATTTATCTGATGCAGTACTGAGTGGCTGTACAAAGTGGGGCGTTTTCTATTGCAGGCAGTGAGTGCTAAGTGTGCTTAGATGGTTAAAATTCTCACAATTTATTGCATACTGTGCAGTCTGGCTCCTGTTGGGTTATTTTTCTGAGCCCATCACACCTCAGCAACAACATTCCTGCAAAGTATGACAATCGGGGGATTATTTTAGCATATTGTCTTTGAAACTGCCACTATTTACTCAACTTCATGTCATTCTAAATCCATACTTTGTGGAGCACAAGGGGAAAATGTTAAAGAATGTGAACATTATTTAATATAATAATTTCATAAATTTTAATAAATTAATTTATACTAATAATTTAATATATACTAATACCTTAATATAATGATAATAATATTAATAACAACAACAACAACAACAACAATAATAATAATAACAATTTGTTTCATTATTATTATTGTATTTATTAGATATTAGAAATATATATTATCAATTTCATATAATAATAATAATTATTATTGTTGTTATTATAATAATGTTAATAATGTTAATAAAAAATAATAATATTAGTGACAAAAATAAAATGACAATAATAATAATAATAATAATAATAATAATAATAATAATAATAATAATAATAATAATAGTGGCAAATTGGCAATAATAATAATAATGTTAATAATAATTAAAACAATAATAATAATAATAATATGTTAATAAAGATAATAATATTAGTGACTAAATAAAAAATATATAATAATAATAATAATAATAATAATAGTGGCAAATTGGCAATAATAATAATGTTAATAATAATAAAAATAATAATTATATGTTAATAATGTAATACAAAATTATAATATTAGTGATAATAATAATAATAATAATAATAACAATAATAATAATAATAATAATGTTAATAATAATAATAATGTTGATAATAATTAAAAATAATAATGATATTTTAATAATGTTAATAAAATAATAATAGTAATAGTAATAAATAATAATAGTAATAAATAATAATAATAATAACAATAATAATAATGTTAATAATAATAATGTTAATAATAATAATGTTGATAATAATTAAAAATAATAATTATATTTTAATAATGTTAATAAAATAATAATAGTAATAGTAATAAATAATAATAATAATAATAATAATAATTATTATTATTATTGTATTTATTAGGTATTACAAAAATATATATATTACTATCAATTTCATATAATATTATTAATAATAATAATAGCAATAATAATAATACATAAAAATAATATGTTAATATTGTTAATTAAATAATATTATTAGTGACAATATAATAATAATAATAATAATAATAATAATAATAATAATAATAATAATAATAATAGTGGCAGATTGGCAATAATAATAATGTTAATAATAATAATAATAATAATAATAATAGTGGCAGATTGGCAATAATAATAATGTTAATTATAATAATAATAATAATAATAATAATAATAATAATAATAGTTGAAAATAAATTTAGTATTATTAATTTTTCCTTTAAAGTTTCAATGCTTCTAATCAGGTATCAATTCAACTCAGCATACAATAAGAGCTTAAAAAGCAGGTTGTATTTAACCTTAGATATACTGTACAGTGTTTCAGGATGTGGGCTCTGATTTAAAAGCAAATGCATTAAATTTCCATTTAGTCCAGAGTGTTTCACCTATATAGGTAAATAGTGCAGAACAAGCGGGAAGCAGATTCCCATCTCTCTAATTGAACCGTCTGGACGCGCCATTGATTAAGTAGGAAAAATGGAGTCTGCTTATCAAACACACACACACACATACATACCCACACCTGCCGACCACTAGAAATCACATCCTGTTCAGAGTCAGCATGAACCACAGCAGACGAGTCCAGTCGATTTCTGATGCTCCGGCATATTGAACAGGACAAAACCTATCCTGGTCAATCCATAAAGACAAAGGCGCTGCTTTTATAATGCATTTAATTGTTTTTGCTTTCAGTCCAATAGTAAGCAGTGGGATTGAGGAGAGGCTGATCTTATCTGAGGCTTAGATGGAATGAGCTTGGTGATTAATGAGCAGATTATTTTTTAATGAATGTAGATGCTTTGACTGTTAATAAAACACAAGGAAATTGTAAACAAGGCCATTATAAATGTCCACTTGTTGATGGGATCGATAAATGGATCGATACATTCAAATCAATTATTTATACTTTGTTTTGCAGCAACAATAATTAATTTTGTCTAAAACATAATTGTCACAGCAGAAAATGTTCTAATGTTCTTGTTATGGCATTGATAAAGATGATTTTTTTTTTTTTTCATTTTCCAGGGAACAAACTTGACTGATATTTGTACCGAACTGCTGCTCCAAGGCAACTTGTTGAAGATATCAGCTGGAAACATTCAGGAACGAGTCTTCTTCCTGTTTGACAACCTCCTAGTCTACTGCAAGAGGAAGTCAAGGTTAGGCTTTCATGAAAATCAGCATTGTAAAAACACAAAATAAAGAAATCTATTTGGTCACTTTGAAAGAAACTGTGTGAAAGAAACTGACACACAGTTATTAAGAAAGAAAAGAGACGGATACCAGTGAAATGTCTGAATATACTAGATTTATTGTTAGAAAATCACAGTTATTCCATCAAATATTGCTTTCTTAACTTTTTTGGAAATTAGAATTTTACTTTTTTATTTATTTTAAACAAAATAATCATACATTTAAAAACAAATATTAAAACACAGATATTTTCATCATAATCAACAAAACATAAAACCAAAGTCCCTTTAAGGTCTTTAAGGTCCCTTTAAAGTCCCTTAAAGTAATTTCACTCGGCGTGCATCTTTGATCCGCCTCTCGAGCAGTATGTTTGGGCATTCAGTCTGAATAGGGAAACATTAAATGCTCCAAAACTGTTTGCCAAGCTCACGATTACATTACGTATTTGGAATCACCAATAAAATTAAACAACAACTGTCTCATAAATTTCATTTCTAAACATTCGAATTAAACAAAATCAGCATTTTTTTTTGTCCAAACTAATGTGCGTACGCACTTGAAAAAAATAAGATCACGACACCAACCTCATTTATGGCCATGTTACACATTATCATCCTCTGGATAATGCTTTGTCAGATCGCGCTGGTCTTCAGAATTTATTCACAACTTGATCTTGATGGCGAATTTTCTCTAGAAATGACAGCGACCCTTTGTTTACAAGTCTTGAATCGTCTTGAAGCTGTCAATTAATGTGTGTTTGACAGGACTGTACCTCGCCTTCGTTTCATAGATTACAAAACCAAGAAACTTTTGTTTTCAAGTGTAGTGGGTTCATTTAAAAGTAGAGATTTCAAGCTTTATTTGGATATATTTCTGTCTGTGAAGCAAGTTCCAGAGATTCCAGTGCGTTTGTTGTCCATAAAACTGTTGTAAAAACACACGTCTGGTTCAAGCTTCTACTCTAGAGAAACATCAGTCTATAGTGATCGATGATTGGCTCCCGTACTAGTAGATCGGGTTTCATTCGCCATATTGGCCATTACAGATTTCCCCATTCAAAACAATACGGGTGACATGTCTTGTGTATTCTATAGTAATATAAAATATAAAATATTTTAACCAATTGAATGAAGTGGGATGAAGGACAAGTTAATTATTTTCATTATTTCATTTTATTTATTCCATTATCACTTCAAATTATTTCTTTTTTTCTTACATATTTTATATACAGTTGAAGTCAGAATTATTAGCCCCCCTGTTTATTTTTTCCCCCAATTTCTGTTTAACAGAGAGATTTTTTTCAACACATTTCTAAACATAATAGTTTTAATAACTAATTTCTAATAACTGATTTCTTTTATCTTTGCCATGATGACAGAACATAATATTTTACTAGATATTTTTCAAGACACTTCTATACAGCTTAAAGTGACATTTAAAGGCTTAACTAGGTTAATTAGGTTAACTAGGCAGGTTAGGGTAATTAGGCAACTTATTGTATAATGATGGTTTGTTCTGTAGACTATCAAAAAATTATAGCTTAAAGGGGCTAATAATTTTGACCATAAAATGTTTTTAAAAAAATTAAAAACCACTTTTATTCTAGCCGAAATAAAACAAATAAGACTTTCTCCAGAAGACAAAATATTATCAGACATGCTGTGAAAATTTCCTTGCTCTGTTAACATCATTTGGGAAATATTAAAAAAATAATAATTTCATAGGGGGTTTAATAATTCTGATTGCAACTGTATGTATTTCTTAAACCATTTGGAAAATTCTCCAAATTTACATGATATTCCAAACAGCCACTTACTAAATATAAACAATACATTCATAATTTTGTTACGATTTCACAATCACCTCTCTTCATATTTCTTTAATAATATGTTTTTAAACAGTTTTCTATTTTTTTTAACCCAAAAGTTTGCTCTTCTGTTTTAACATCTGTACCAGACTGTTCCATAATGTTAAAAAATAGTTTTAAGCGTCTTACTCAATGAGCTACTTTCCATCACTGCCTCCTCCCTCCCTGCTTGACTCTATTATGGAGCTAAACCCATACTTAAAGGGACATGGCAAAAAACTTTTCTGTAATTAATTCCTATAATCTGGAATCCCGAGTGCAATTAAAATGAAAATGGGCGATGGAAAAATTTTGACCGTTGTAATATTGAGCTAGCATATATATATCTCATATGTTTTGGTCTTGTTTAAATTTCTTATGTTTTAATAAAAGTAAGATAAATGTGATTCACTTTGCTACGCTTATGGCTTATGCGACTTCTAAGTAAAACCTTTGCTATGTTGTATTATTTTCTTTTCTTTTATATTTAAGAGTAAAATATTCTTTACTTAATATTATTATTTATTTGTTTTTTTTTATTTTAATAGTATTTATATATTTTATAGAACCTAAATGTATATGTGTGCAACGGGAAAAGTGAAAAGCTATTTGTATTGCATGTATCATATTTACCATGTTCAATAAAATCACCTTTTAGTAAAAAAATATTATAAGCATCTCAAAACATGACATCTCTTTTTTAATATATTTTTTTAATTCAGAAGAAATTTCATCAGTTTATAGATTTTTTTTTTTTTTTTTTTTTTTTTTTTTTACTCAAATACATAACTAGAAAGATATAAACAATATAAAACAACTATCAGATTGATTGACCTAAAAACTTAGTGTTTAAACCTCATGTTTCCACTGTTCAACATGCAGAGTGTCAGGGAAGAAATCCACCAAAAGGACGAAATCCATCAACGGGCCGCAGTATGTGTTCAGAGGCCGCATCAACACTGAGGTCATGGAGGTCGAGAATGTGGAAGATGGAACTGGTAGGTTTAAGTTTGTTAGTGCTTTTAAAGTGTTGTTAAAAATAGCCACTTTGTGTGTGGTATACAGTTTGAGAGTCTTAAAGGTAGAGCTCACCCAGAAATGAAAGCGTACTGGTTATTTACTGACTCTTGGATCATTCAAGATGTAGTTCACTTATTTTATTCTTCAGATGGACAGATTTTTAAAAAGCTAAACTGTGAAAGATTTTTGTTGTTGTTGCTGAAACTGTGGTCCTTGGTGCTTTTATTAAAAGTAAGTCAATTGTTTGTCGTTGTAAACGTGCTCAGGACTGCTTGGTGAAGCTGTAGATTAAAGGTAATGTTGTCACCTTCAGGCTGCATTTACACTAGTATGTTTTTCTTTTAAAATGGTGTTTTAAAATGAATGAATAAATTAATGTTTCAACTGTCATTAAGGAAAAACAATCTCTGTCCATACTAGAAAGCCAAAAAACGCATGATACCATATGTACTTGCAGTCTATTGGTTATGAAATGGTAATTTTTAGGCATGGGGCAATAATCAATTCAAGGTTTACCGTGGTTTGGAAAAGTCACCGTTTTAAATCTGCTTCTGTTAAACCTTTTACTGCGGTATAAGTTTTTGTGTGTGTGTTTTTTTTTACTTGTTGTCTTTGATGTGTGGTCACAGATTATTTTATGTAGTTATTTAGGGCAACAGTTTTTTTGTTTCGTAGTATTTGAGGAGCTTGTAGAATCAGTGAATGATATGCCATAGTCCAGAGGACCAATCAGAGAGTGATTGTGCCTTCTTTTCATAAAACGTTTGTGTTTCAGTCCCTCTACTAAAACCAAACATCAGAGTTTCCAAACTAAAACAGGATCTTCAGCATTTTTAAAACACCCAGGCGAAGATGGCAGAGTAGTGTGGATGCCAGGCATAGCTGTAATAAAAACTGGTGAAAACTAAAATGCACTAGTGTCAACGGCACCTCAGTATGTTACACAGATTGGTCTTTTCGCTTCATGAGACCTCAGTGTAGACACTGGTACTGTATTTGGGTAACACTTTAGTTTAGCTTACAGTTCATACTATTACTGTAACTACTGCCTGTTATTAAGATACTAACTGTTCATTAGTAGTTATAAAGTGTGATCTTTTTCTGCGCTAATCCAACCTAAAATCCAACCTTTTAGGTTGCTAATCCAACCTAAAAACCAAACCCAACTTCTACCTTACTAACAATTAATAAACAGCTAATTAGTACTTTATTAAGCTAGTGGTGTTAGTCAATGGTTTGGTAATACCGTGAATTGGGAGTTAAACTAAAGTGTTAACATTTTGCTTTGCCTGTATGTCAGTAAGCATTTGTTTAGATTAAATGTTTGACCAAGGAACACAATTTCAGTTAGAAATCTTCTTCAATTTCATACTAAAAGCAAAAATTGGTTAAATAAATAAAGTAAATGAATTCTGTTTAGGCCATCTATTCCTATTCAAAAGCGAAATCAATTCAAATCTGTCATTCGATTTTGCACTTTGGCTCAATTTAATGCATCCTTTTATAAATAAAAAGAAGTGTTAGTTAAAACAACAACACTGACAACTTTCTGACCCCGAACTTGTGAAGAGTTCCACACAAAGCAACTTTTTCATGGGACGTGAAAGGGTGTTTCCTGTATGATATCCTTGTTTCTTCCATCTGATCGCCATGTGATGCTTGCAAACATCACAAGCAACAAACAAAACCACTTAAAGGGAACTTCAGCTGATGCCGTTGAAATTAGCCCTAAAGATAAGATCTTCTCCGAATCGAGCGCTTTGCATTTAACACCTCTGTTCAGCTGTCGGTCCGAGCATGAAATTCAGCTCTCTGGGGAGCTAACGGTTGCTCTTCTCACCTCTTGCTCTTGGTCTTTCACCACACCTTAAGTAGCAGGGTGGAAGTGCAACTTCTCGTTCTTTTCTCTTCGAGCCACAGAGAAAAACATCCTTTCTGAAAACACGCTGTCGCAGTACCATCCAAAACCACATGTGCCCTCAGTCAAGAGTGTGTTTTGTGTTTCAAAGCTCTGAGTGTCACATGACACTCCACATCTGTGTGTATGTATCAGTTAGCTGGTGTGTTTTGCCTTATTGGGTAAGGTTACAGATGAAACCTCTCACATGTTGTGGGTGAGGATTAAACATAATGGGTTTTGAAATGCAGATATTGTGGCTATTTGCAGTTTTATTGCAAGAGTGGGTGGTTTCTAGGAGCGTAAATGTCATGCTATGAGTAATTAAAAAATAAATTTTTTAAAATTATTCATTTATTATTGTATCTACACTCACCGGCCACTTTATTAGGTACACCTGTCCAACTGCTCATTAACGCAAATTTCTAATCAGCCAATAACATGGCAGCACATCAATGCATTTAGGCATGTAGACATGGTCAAGACGATCTGCTGCAGTTCAAACCGAGCATCAGAATGGGGAAGAAAGGTGATTTAAGTGACTTAGAATGTGGCATGCCTGTTGGTGCCAGACAGGCTAGTATGAGTATTTCAAAAACTGCTGATCTACTGGGATTTTTAAGCACAACCACATCAAGGGTTTACAGAGAATGGTCCGAAAAAGAGAAAACATCCAGTGAGAAGTAGTTCTGTGGGTGCAAATGCCTTGTTAATGCCAGAGGTCAGAGGAGAATGGCCAGACTGTTTTGAGCTGATAGAAAGGCAACAGTAACTCAAATAACCACTCGTTACAACCAAGGTATGCAGAAGAGCATCTCTGAACACACAACTAGTCGAACCTTGAGGTGGATGAACTACAGCAGCAGAAGATCACATCGGATGCCACTCCTGTCAACTAAGAACAGGAAACTAAGGCTACAATTTGCCCAGGCTCACCAAAATTAAACAATAGAAGATTGGAATAACGTTGCCTGGTCTGATGAGTCTCGATTTCTGCTGCAACATTCAGGTGGTATGGTCAGAATTTGGCGTCAACAACATGAAAGCATGGATACATCCTGCCTTGTATCAACGGTTCAGCTGGTGGTGGTGGTGTAATGGTGTGAGGGATATTTTCTTGGCAAACTTTGAGTCCATTAGTACCAATTTAGCATTGTGTCAATGCCACAGCCTACCTGAGTATTGTTGCTTGACCATGTCCTTCCTTTTATGACCACAGTGTACTCATCTTCTGATGGCTACTTCCAGCAGGATAAGACGCGATGTCATAAAATAACCAATTCTTTTTTTTTTACTGAATTAAAATACTTTAAAATGTATATTGTGCCATCTTGTTGTCACAAACGTGTTTTAAAGTGATGTAAAAAACACAACTAAAATAATGTATATAATTGCATAAACAGTAAAATTATCAAAAACTTAAATTTGAATAAATATTAATATGTAGTAATACAATTTAACTTAATAAAAGCTACAATTCTGTCTTAACCATAATAAATAATACTAATAAAACTAAATGCTAAAGAAAATCACCAGAAAAAAATGAATGAGTGAATTATTTACTGTAATATCAATTTTGGATAATCCAGTAAATTGTATGTTTTACAAATATATAAATATATACAGTTAAAGTCAGAATTATTAGCCCCCCTTGTTTTTTTTTTACCCGTTTTTTGTTTAACAGAGAGAAGATTTTTTAAACACTTTTCTAAACATAATAGTTTTAATAACTCATCTCTAATGTTTTATTTTATCTTTGCCATGATGACAGTAAATAATATTTGACTAGATATTTTTCACAACACTTCCATACAGCTTAAAGTGACATTTAAAGGCTTAACTAGGTTAATTAGGTTAGATGGGCAGGTTAGAGTAATTAGGCAAGTTATTGTATACCGATGGTTTGTTCTGTAGACTATCGAAAAAAAATATAGCTTAAAGGGGATAATAATAATTTTGTCCTTAAAATGGTGCTTAAAAAATTAAAAACTGCTTTTATTCTAGTTGAAATAAAACAAATTAGACTTTCTCCAGAAGAAATAATATTATCAGACATACTGTGAAAATGTCTTTGCTATGTTAAACATCTTTTGGGAAATATTTAAAAAAGAGAAAACAATTTAAAGGGGGGCTAATAATTCTGACTTCAACTGTATATCTATTTTTTATAACCAAAATATAGGATCAATCAAAACAAATGAATGACAGTAAAATACAGCATCAATGCAAAACAGCACTGCATTATGCAACTTTTAAGAAAAAAAAAACTATAAAAGTATAACATTCATAACACATATCTTATGTATTTTTATAACATTTCAACCGGTTGGATTAAATTCAAGCTGTTATGTAATGACAACTTGTGCATTAACCATAACTAATCTCCAATTTAACTTGTCTATAGGAAACATCCCACTCTATTTTTTTCAAATTACTTTGTTTCTTCATCGATCTCATGTATAAAACGTAAGCAATTTGATCTTCTTGTTTTGACTGAGTAAGTGTTTTTATTGGGAAACAATCAGATAATGCTTAGCTGGTGTTTATTACTGAGCCAGACTTATGTGGCAAATAAGATTACGCATAAATTCTCTCTGTTTTACATGAGCTAAAAGCCTCCGTCAAATCCTCTCAGTGCTCTGAAATCTATTTATACCACCTCAACATTAAGCGCTGCTCATTACCTATTCCATACCTCATTTATTTCTCCAAATCATTCACCTGCTGTCAGATATGGGTTAAAATTGGAGCACGAGTAACAGTCTGAAGCCCTCAGTCATGCGTATTCTTTGTTTTAATGATGCCACAGATGCTGTAATGCTGAAATTAACAGTTTCCTAATGTAATCAGAAGAGTTTAACCTTTCTACATTATTAAAGGTCCCGTGAAGTGCTTTGAAATATGCATTTTTATTCAATGTTTGGCGTAATCTCAACTGAAACACAAAGAAAGTGTAACTCCTCCCCTTTTTTAAAAAAAATGACAGATACTAGAAAGCATTTAATTGGTTATGATTTAATGAGAAACTGTAGTATGTGGTGATGTGAATAAAAACGGTGATCCAATTAGGCGGAAGTGACAAACTGCAAGCTTTACATGTTTATATCAGTTTTATATCTTCTAAACGTGAATTTTGTCACTGTTTTGTAGCACACTAGCTTATAGATATCTTAAAAACTAACAATACTGATACTAACATCTAAATCTTTAATGCCTCCATATCAGCGGTCTCAAACTCCCGGCCCACGGGCCATTTATGGCCTCCCCCTCCTCCTCCCTCCGGCCCACAACTGACGTCAAAAATATAACGAGATTCTGCCCCCCAAAACATATGGTTTTTAATCACTTTCATTGTTGTGCATATAGCCACTTGTGGTTTTGACCCTCACCTATTGGACGTTTAAAGTACTGCACTATATTATACTGTATTTCAGTTTTACTTGAATTTTTTTCCTCCGCGTGCGGTCGAGAGTAACGCACATGCACATTATTTCTGGGGCCAATTTAAACGTTGAAATAAATGTGCACAAGTGCTCTATTTTTACTAAAGCTCTATTTTTTTTAAATATTCAAGGGTCATTTGATTATTATCAGTTTTATATCACCTGTATTTTGTTCAACAAACACTTTTTCATGGCTTACATTTTATTACTTGTTATGTAACAAATAACTATGCTAATTTTGGTAATATTCGATTCAAATGGTCTCATTTAATAGATTTTCCCCATATGCATATTGAGATTTCTATGAAAACTATGTACATTTTACTGCTGATTGAATTGAACGTGTTAAAGTAAATGTGAATATATACATACTTTTCCTCTCTTTGTTATAGTTTTACAAAAAAGAGAAATACTAAGAACAATTGCCAGTAAAGTCAGTAAAGTTACCCAAACAGTTTCTGCTGTCTGTTAAACTTTCGGTAAAGCAACAATTGGTTGGGACAGAATAATAATACTTATTATTATGATTATTATGATTATTTAAATGTTAAAATGCTTATTGATAGATATATTTCAGCAGCTGTTTAAAGCAAAAACATGCTGATTTGTTGATTTGTGACAGGTAATGCTTGAATTATAAATATTAGAATAAAAAGTCTGTTGTCTTAAGATGCACCAATTACGTCACTTTTTTTCTCGTGCTTGAATGTTAAAACGGCCCTCCTATAAATTCCCCCCCCCAATCTGAGTTTGAGACCGCTGCTCTAGATTGTTGAAGAAGTCTTATTATCGGTGTCAGCATTTATATTTTGACAGTAATGTTGGTGTGATTGGTGGAATTGGTGCCCTCATGTTAGTAGTGACTGTTCAACCAGTTTTGTTATACTTATATAGTTATACTTATACTTTATACTTATGTCTTTCTAGCGGACTATCATAGTAACAACTACACGGTGACCAATGGCTGGAAGATCCACAACACGGCCAAAAACAAGTGGTTTGTGTGCATGGCCAAGAATGCTGAGGACAAGCAGAAATGGCTGGACGCCATTTTAAAGGAACGTGAACAGAGAGAGAGTAAGCATTTTTACTGTTTTCTCATTATAAGAGTTCAAATTATTGAATTCAATCACATCAATCAATATAAACATCCTGTTAAGTGCTTTGAAATGTGCATTTTTATTTAACGTGTGATGTAATTCAACTGAAACATGACTACTGGGTGGGAAATATAGTAGCTCCTCCCTCTTTTAGAAACCGTCAATAGCATTTCTTTTTTTATCACAGATCTGCTAGTGAGGGGTGCATATCTGCTTGTTAAGTGGTGACGTATGGAATACTGTTTTTGGGTCCAAGCCGCTCATTTGAATTGAGAAAATATTCATTTATGACCACTTTTTAATCATATCACACATTAAAGGGAATTTTAGATACAATCATGGTATACACATAGTGTCTCTGGACTTGCTACAGACAGCAATATCTTAACAATTTACAAAAAAAAAAAACTTTTCTGGCCATCGGATATTAGACATGGATATATATATATATATATATATATATATATATATATATATTGCGATTGTGATTTTCAAAAGTATTTCAGCGCTTTGTAAATGTTTATTATTATCATTTGTTGAGTCTCCCCATGCAGTTTGATAGAGCACTTGGACCTGGAAGCAGCTTTGCGTGACGTCACACTTAACAAGCGGATAGCACTAGCGTCTTCAAGGGGTGGGACATGTCATATACTAGAGAGGATTTGATTGGTCAAAAGATTTGTTGAGAAATTGAAGTATAAAATCGTTGATTCATTTAGCCGAAGTTACAAACTGCAAGCTTTGGATGTTTATTTCTTCTAAATGTGAATTTTGTCACTGTTTTGGAGCACACTAGCTTATAGATATCCTTAAGACTAACATGCTGATACTAACATATAAAAAAAACTTATTTTCATTTCACTGGGACTTAACAGTTTACAAATATTATGTACACATTAGGGATGCTCCAATCGATCGACCGTAGGTTGGTATCGGCCTATAATCACATTTCATGACTTGATCGGTACTCGCTAATCTGGCCGATCTCATGAACAGATTGCAGGTGTTTGTTTAGTAATTTATAAGCAGAGGAAGAGGCATGTGCACTCCCGTATCTTATACATAGTCTACAGCAGCCACAGCACGTGAGGAGGTAAATGATGCGTGGGAGCATAAGCGATTGATGCGCTTGCATCACAGCAGTTATACAGATGCGGTGCGACCTGTTTATAAAGTCTATTGACTGTTTATATACAGTATGGTGCCAGATTAGTCTCAAAAATAATACATTTACAAAATAAAAATCATACATAGACAGCACAATTCACATTTACAAAATCCAATTTGTAAGTTCAAAACACGATTCAAAAATACACAAATCCAATTCATTAATTAAAAGAAACTATTCAAAAATACACAAATCAAATTTGTAAATATAAAAAACGATTAAAAAAATATGCAAATTCAATTCTTAAATTCAAAACACGATTCAAAAATACACAAATCCAATTCAAAAAAATTCAAAACATGATTCAAAAATACACAAATCAAATTTGTAAATATAAAAAAACTATAAAAAAAAACATGCATATTCAATTTGTAAATTCAGAACGATTTTCAAAAATACACAAATCCAATTCGTAAGTTCAAAACAGGATTAATAAATAGACAAATCCAATTCATTTGGTGAAAATATTTATGATTTTTACTTGTAAATTCACGAATTGTGCTTACAGATGTACAAATTGGATTTTGTAAATGTGAATTGTGTTGTGCATGTATGAATTTTATTTTGTAAATGTTTTACTTTGAGACTGATCTGGTTCCATATTTATACTTAGTCTAAAGCTGCTTCTGGCCATGACATGTTCACATCTAAATGGTTATAAGAGACGTGATTAAGGTATTATATGCAGCATTCTTAATTTATTTTCTTAGGTAAGGTGAGATCTACTTTTAAGGTTCATACTTGGAGGGAAGATGTGCTTAATGCATTATAAAGGTTGAAGCATTAGAATCGGTACTCTGTATCGGCCAATCCCCATGACAAGGAATCGGTACTTGTTATCGGCTGCAAAAATCCTGATCGGAGCATCCCTAGTATACATTGTAATTTTTTATATAATTGTAAAATATGAAGCCATGTTGGATTATTTTAAAACCAAGCCATGGCATAAAGAAATGTATAAAGTAGAAAAATGCATTTTGCACTTCAAGTGTGTGGATTTGTGTGGTGTGTGTTTACTAAATGTACTAAACAGCATAACATTTTTTCAAACAACTCTCACTCAAAAATTATTCAATCAAATCAAATCATTACCAAATGTCAGATTTTATGATACATGGAGCAGCTCCAGTTTTAATTTAATTTAGTCATTTATTATGAAAAAGGTTGCATTTTAATTAAGGTCATATTATAAAAGAATTTTTAGAAAATAATTTAATTTACATAAATTGCTAAAAAAATAATAAATGAATGATTCAGATGCTAGCTTTAATACAAATGCGAGCTTTGTATTTTGTGCTTTACCTAGTATGTCTTTGTTTGTTCTTCTGCTCTTGTTCTCTTGGGAAATGAAACACCTGTTCTCTGCCGGACACCTGTTCTTGTTATCTCTACTTTTGAGGCCTTTGTTTTACTACAGGCTTTTTTTTAATTGTTAGGTCACATGATCACCAGAAAAACCCCAAAATATACCATTCTGACCACAGCTCTAATGTTTCAGAGTGAAGTATTAGTTTTGTAGGATCAGTTACCAGTGTCCAAAGCAAAGTCCTCAGCCAGAGTATAAAAGTGGTGTGATTTTTGGCGGGAGAGCGAGACGTCAATATAATGCAGCGATGTCAGATGAAAGCACAAGTTTTATGGGTCGTGTCAGGTTTCCAGCGTTTGAAATCGGAGGCCATTTCAACAGGTGCCACATCAGTCACACCTCTCGGACAGTCTGAGTCTTCAGCCTCAATTCTCTGTGTACGGCTCAAAGACGACAGACATCAAATTACACACTACCATTAATACAGTTTGACATGCAAAAGTGCCTTGAATAATGCATTTCAAATACATAATCCTGCTGAACATTCTTGCACCTAGGGTTGCACGGTTTACCGGTACTATTGTAGTATCGTGATACTATGGCTCCAAAATACTGGCGGTGTAACTGTAGTTTGTAAACAGTAGTATCGTCATTAATGGTTAATCTACAATAGATAATGTTGTTCCAGCATTTGGAAAAGTCACTAAAATGCTCACACGTTTGTGCAACAATAGACCATTTTATTTCAATAGTCAGTGGAGCCCTTTAAGGTTGCAAAACTGTGTAGAATTCGTGCCTTTTATGGTAACCTATTGCACGTATTCCGAACGCACATCTGAATCGGTTCATTTTTGTTTCTGTTAATATGATTTAGTAGCTACAACAAAAACGAAAATCTCTTTAAAAGAATGACTCACAAAGTGAATTACTTTAGATCGTTACTTGATGAGACTGAAAAAAAAATATATGAAATACCCAAAATAGCAACAGGAAACATTGAGACAATTTTTGACGACTTCATATAGCCTAATTTTGTTGGAAAAATGCTCTTTTGTAACAAATATTCATTTTGTATAATTTGTATCTTTATTTTAATGTATTTTTTGTTAGTTAGTTATCTACAAAATAAACAAAAACTATGAATAAATTTTAGGTGAAGTGGGGTGCAAATAATACTTTTTAGCCTTAAGGGGATTATGAATAGTAGGCCTATTATAGCATAAAATATAGTATTTCTGACCATTTTCTTTATAATTTGAGTTATGAATTACAGTATGGCAATACTACTTGAAATCGTGATTCCTCAGCTAGAATAGTATCGTAGGATTAATTAATGGTATCATGACAACCCTACTTGCACCCTAAATAAGCTAAAAAAAAGTACTTTACATATTTAAATAATAAATCAAATTGTTTAATGTTTTTAAATGTATTTTTTTAGCTAAATAAATAAATAAATAAATAAATAATCTTTTAGAATCCCCTGATGTACTGTATGTACATTTATTTATTTCAAGTTGGTTTGCAATGGTCAAAATCAGCAGTTCAAATGAGTAAAACAAAAAGGAATATTTGGGGTTTGAAATTTAGATGTTCTAAAATTGAGTACTACATTCCAGACAGTTAATACTTCATTGAGGATGAGCTTTATGATGATTGATAACAATTAACACTGAGGTTAAATTCAAATTCTCTTATTAGTGGTATATTATTTTGTGAATTAGTTATAATTATTTAGTAGGGGTGTGAACCTACACTAGTCTCACGGTTCGGTTAGGATTATGTCATCGATTCGGTTTAATTCGATATCACGGTGCATTGATGGTGCATTGATGGTTCCATACACAATTTTTTTCTTTTGATTTTATCAATTTTATCATTTATTCTTTGTAATACAATTTTGTCCTTTAATACAAGCATTCAGATATATGAACTGTAATTTTACCTGCTCAAAGGAAATACTGAATGCATGAAATACAAATAAATGAACAGAACAACATGCACATTTATAGTAAATAAACAAATATAAATATTATACCGCTTGCTTTTTGAGCGTTATCGAGCTAGTTTTTAAATGCCTGTAATTGGTCTTCGTGTTCACCCACTCAACAGAAAGGGCTGTGATTGGCTCTGATGGTCAGCGCGGCTTTGGCGCTGTTCACCAATCAGTAATGCGGACACTAGTCATGGGACAATAACCATTTTCAAGGTATACCTATAAAACCACTTAAATTTTCTGTCATATTGTTCCTAAGCTATATGTAAGATTTTTTTTTACGTTTTATTTTTTATATATCATAAAACCGTGATCTTTTTATCATCATACTGTCAGAATCTTATACCAGCCCATGCCTAGTGGACACCTATAAACAGCTACGTTTATCACAGCAAATCCATGACAGACGCAATGGAGAAAACTCACTCTGAATGCACAAGTATTGCTGTAACAGCCAAGAGAGTAGAGGAAATATTACCTCTTGAACACGCCAGTGTCAAATTGGACAATAGAAGATTGGAAAACATTGTCTGGTTTGATGATTCTCGATTTCTGCTGCGACATTCAGATGGTAGGGTCAGAATTTGGTGTCAACATTTCTTGTATTAATGGTTTAGGCTGATGGTGGTGGTGTAAATGTGTGGGGGATATTTTTTGAGGCCCTACCCAGTAATAGTGAGGTGTACCTAATAAAGTGGCCGGTGAATGTATATTAATGTATATAAAAATAAAGTATATTTCCCTTTCCGCTGTTAAAAGTACAAAAGTAGCAAACCCATACCACTTTTTTTGGGACCCTGTCATAAGTGTACCTACTGTAGCACAACAGTATGCTACAAGAAGGGAGCTAGACAAACTGCTTAACGTGATTGGTTTACAGAGAATCGTCATTTACGTGTACAGCAAGCCAGAAGAATAACACAGGAAGAGACATTTTTAAATGCACTGCCGAAAAAGGACACCGCAATAACCACGAGGGCACACAATACCGTGAGGGCACACAGTAATGAAACATGCAGACAGCCACATGTCAACAAGCAAGAACAGAATCTGCTGTATGTGCTCCATTGTTGTTTATGGGGACGTTTGTTGCATCTAATCATATGGAAAGCACGATTAGCATCTCTTCCTCTGTCTGTTTGTGCATGATTGCCACAAGTTTACTACACTGAAAATAATGAGTGTGCTAAAGGTGTAAAATGTACAAGGCCCATATGGCTTTATTTTTTGGAGCTAGAATGGCATCGATCACAACTTCCTGCGTTAGTTTATCTACTGTGTAACAGGTTGTATTGCCCAGTTACATTCAGAATCGATTTCAAAGTATTATTACTTGTCTATAAATCACTAAATGGCCTAGGGCCTCATTACAGATATGCTTACTGAATACAAACCTAACAGATCACTCAGATCTTTAGGATCATATAAACTAGAAATTCCAAGAGTTCAGTCAAAGCAGGGTGAATCAGCTTTCAGCTACTACGCCCCTCGCTGCTGGAATCAACTTCCAAAAATTATCAGATGTGCTCCAACATTAGGCACATTCAAATTGATACTGAAAACAGCTGTGCCTTTACTGAATGAGCACTGTGCTACGTCCGACAGACCGCACTATTATGTTTTTCTCTCCTTTTTCATTCTTTTATAACCTGTTTTAACACATTTTTATCTGTTTTTTTCTGTTTTTTTTAAAATCATTTTTATTATTTGTTTTTATTTTTTCTTATACTTCTCTTTTTATTCTTTTATTCTTTTAATTATTTTATTCTTTTTTTCCTGTTTATGTAAAGCACTTTGAATTGCCACTGTGTATGAAATGTGCTATATGAATAAACTTACCTTACCTTGCATGTGAAACAGAGAGTGGAACTTATATTAATGAATGGTTATGAAGGCGCTTGAATAAAAAACAAAAAGAAAATCATAGGATTGTGTATAAGAAATTTAGATGAAATACATGCAAAAATAAAAGAATGGTTCAGTTTGATTCCACATATTTATCTAAAAGTTAGCGTTCACTGATCCTCCGTTTCATGTTTGTGCGCACTGATTCAAAATGAGATAAAAAAAAAAACAATCTGGCGTTTGAAATGAAAGGTTTGCTCCTTTCTATATTGCCATTCAAGATCAGACCTTCAGGTGTAAATTACCTTTCATTGGGGTCATTTCTGAGGAGCCGTTTTTAATGATGTGTTGCCTCTTTGCTTTTGACTTGATTGAATTGGAGCCTCGTACAGCTGCCGTGAACACCTCCTGAAAAAAGTCTTTGTGGGCGAGAGCTGCAGCTGCCGGTGGCTTCACTCTCTCTCTCTCTCTCTCTCTCTCTCACGATCTTTCTCTCTCTGTGTCTCTGTCTCTCTCTCTGGGCTCTCAGACACAGTAAAGAGCTCTGAATGAAAGCCATTGCAGCTGCCGCCACATCTGAACACGCCATCAGCTGCAATCCCATTCACACTCGCTCTTTAACATCACCTTTTGTTTCAATGGATGGCAAAACGTGAATATTTGCCTTGACTGTTGGGATGAAGCATTTTTTTTTATTCAGTCGAGTCAAATCAAATCATTACCAAGTGGTACGTGGTGTGGCTACTGTTACAATTTAATTTGGTAGATGTTTATTGTGTAATATTTTTGATAATTATTGAAAATAATGCAATTTAATCATTTAAATAAATTGTAAAATAGTAGATTTTTTTAAAGGGGTAGTCCACTACGATGTCATATTTTAAACTTTAGTTCATGTGTAATGTTGCTGTGTGGACATAAACAACTTAGCTTAGCAAAGCCTACAGCAAACGGATTTGGGAACTACAAAAAATACATCCGGGCAAATGAGATCACAAACGTTCCAGGTTACGCACATTCACTGCGCACACATCTCGTGCAGCAATGGAGCGTGGTCACAGACGCGTTAGTAGAGAAAGGAAAATGCCGTCCAAACGCTGCTATTATCTTGTTCTGTTTCACTATTTGGCCTTCCAAGGAACGTGACACAAAGAGAGAAGTGGTTAGAATTCATTTTTAATTATGTTCCAGAATATTATAAAAAAAGATATTGCTCTCTGTGTAAAGTATTTTACAAAGGACAGCTTTTACAATTGGTCGCAGTTAAGTGCTGGATTCAGCCTACGATAAAAGAAGAAGCTGTGTATTGTGAGCCACAATATTTATTTATTTACAAAAGTACCTTGTTTTCAGAATAGGTTTGTGCATGCTTTCAGTATATTTTCGTTTATTTATTCAGCATAAACATGCTCTTTATAAATACCTGAAGTGCATTTTAATTGGTCCTATAGCCTTACTGCGGTACAAAGTCATTACGATTGCATTTTTATGACGTGGTTAAACCTCAGAAAGTAAACCTCAGAAAATGAAAAACCAAAGTAGACCGTTTTACCTGCTATCTTTTCGAAACGGAGACTTTACAGCCATCTTATAATGTAGCATTTCCTATATACACAAATATGGGATGCTGAAATGAAATGCTGATGGCTTGACCACATTCCTCCTCTTACCCACGAAAAAAAAAAAAAAAAAAACATACCATTCAGAAACATCTTGCTAGAGTCGCATTTGCATGGGTTCAGCTGTGTCCTCTTTATTTTCTGTCTGACTCAGGCTCAAACTGAGGCCCCGTTTACACTAATACGTTTTAGTTTTAAAACGCATAAGTTTTACTACGGTTACGTCATCCATCTGCACTACGCCGGAGTTTTTGAGCATCGAAAACGAAGTGTTTCGAAAACGCTGAAAAGGCCGTTTTCATTCTAAAACGCTGCTGATCTGTCTCAGGCCGTACTCACACTATGTACAGTTGCCTTAAACCGGGCCAAAGCACGCTTGTCCCCTCTCCCGTCTCCCCCGACGGGCCTGAGCCCAAGTGAACCGCGCTCAGGCCCACCTCTTCCAACCAGGCCAGGGCCGCCCAAGTGTACCGTGCCTGAGCCCGATTCAGAGCACTCACACTTCTCAAACGATCTGGGAAATGGGCCTGGGTATGGTTCGGATAGCATAGTGTGAGTAAGCCCACAGTGTGGATGGGGGAAAATGGAAACATCTGAAAACAGAGGCGGGGCTGCAGACATTTGCCTCTCTGATTAGGACACAGTTCAGTATTGCATCTTCTCCTTGTAAGTTCAGACTTTGCAAGTTTGATATGGAAAACAAACTCCCGAGGACACGTCAGGTAAATCTTCAACGGGAACAGTGTACTCTATAACCTCATTCACAACAGCCTGGCTACATTGTTTCACTTTCTCAACAATTAAATAAAACATGATTTAAGGAACTGCTGTTTTCATTTTGATATTAGCAACTTAACAGACACCAAAAATGTTGAGGCGTTGTGTAGTTGCATATTTATATGAGAGTCATCTTCACTGTATGCATATTTATAACAAAATGGAGCCTATAACATTACTGTCTCCTTTCATTTTCAGTGAAAAATACGAAACTCCCTCTCTTTTGCTGAATATCAGTTTTAATAATCAATAATGGTCATTATAAAAGTATATTGTACTATAAGTTTATACAATATAATAAAGGCAAGCAATCAGTCAAATGTGCAGAATCAGTGTACGCAGTTACATTAATTAAGATATTAACCTAACTTATCTTTGCGCTCAGCTAAAACACGTGACCTGAGAACAAGTAATAGATTCAAAACCAAAGTCGGGAATATGTCGTTAGATGTAGACAACAAGATGAGTTAAATATCACGTTTAACAAATATAGTGAGATTAGATCCAGCGGTAGATCCTTCATGAACAGTCTGATGCGCACAGCTCTCATATGGGTAGATGTACACATGCTAGAGTGTGTGTGGTCACGTTATGTGCGTTTACAGCGGTGTAATGTGGACAGAGAGTTTTGTGAGCTGGGTGAAATGCCAGTGTGGACGCGAATTGTTTTCATTCTAAAACGCCGTTTTAAAACTAAAACGTATTAGTGTAAACGGGGCCTGATACGGCCTCACTGACATTATTTACTGTCTGACACACAGCATGCAAGAGAGGCATGACGTTTCCTGGTGACGTGAAGCCGATCTGCCAATCACAACACATTAGGTTAGCTGACTAATCAGAGCTCTTTGAGGGCGGGCCTTATAGGAGGAACCAGGAAATATGATGATCATTTCCATGTTAGCTCAGTAGCTGTGTAAAATGAAGGTAAGATATGTGAACAAATAACATGATTTTTTACAAATGAATCTCGAACACACTTTGTTTTGCACCCCATAAACACAATCAAACCTTAAAAAAACCCATTGTGGACCACCTCTTTAATATTCAGCCTCGGGCACTCACTAGTAAAGGATCATAACAGAATTTAATTGTCAAATAGAAATCATGAACAGGAATGCATTAGAGAACTATTTTTCAGCCTCGTACGACTGGTGGTGTGTTTTTTAGCAGCCTACTTAGTCTTAAGTATACTTAGTCATGTTTCCGTTGTTTTACTAATATAAACAAGGCAGAGTTGCATTGCACTGTTGCACAGTTTATAATGGGCTCTGTTCTTTTTAGACATTTTCAGGAAACTGCAAACACTCTAGCGAAGGCTTTTATCTGCATCTATAGCTGCATGTGTTCTCACCTTGTTAACCACATCTTGTCGCTCAAGCAGAGGTTCAGAAAGACAATGATTATGAGCATTGTTTTGGGTCACCTGATTAGAAAAATGTTTAATAAGCATTTGGCAGAGTTTTTGCTTCAGTTTAACATCATATTTTTTAGTTTTTATTATGGTGATTGAATTTGACTCAAGACTAATTTGGGTCCTCCACCCACCAAAACACCTCAAGAGCAGAATGCATGTGTATGTGTGAAAACCAGCGTCTTATAATAAAATCAGTTAAACCAGGGTTTCCTCTCGACCTCACCTAAACGTTAACTGACGCAGCAACACCCACACTGATTTAGAGGAACCGCTGGAAAATACTATACGACAGAACAGTCTGAAATGGTAGGTTTAGGTGCTTCCTCATCTTTAACACCCAATAATTTTAAGTTGAAATATACACTACTGGTCTAAAGTTTGGGGTCAGTAGGATTTTTAAGTGTTTTAAATTAAGCTTATCCTGCTTACCAAGGCTGAATTTATTTAATCAAAAATACAGTACACATTGTAAAATTGTGAAATGTTATTGCACTTTAAAGTAAATGTTCAAAAGTAGTTTATAATTTAATTTAATCATTTATTTCAGTGATTTTAATGATGAATTTTCAGCTTCATTACTCCAGTCTTTAGAGTCACATGATGCTTCAGAAATCACTCTAATATTAATTATTATTATTATTATTATTATTATTATTAATGGTAATAGTAATAAAAGCAGTAATGACTGGAGTAACAATTTCATTTGAAACTACATACAATTAGTAATAAATAAATATTTAATAAATAAGTATTTAACAATTTAACAATTTTTTACATTTAATAAATGCCGCCTTAAAAAACGGAATAATTTTATTTAACCATGACCATTTTTTAAAAATTGTCTGATGGTAAATCATACTAAACTTTTACTATTTTAGGTCCGTTAGGATTACCTAATCATTTACATTTGCTAAATGCCAGAATAATGAGAGGAAATCGTTTTTTTAGAATTTTTTTATACATTTCTAGACAGTCAAAAGTTTACATACATTTCCTTGGTATTTTTTTTTAGCTTTGCTTTTAAACTGTATAACTTTGGTCAAATGTTTTGGGTATCCTTCCACAAGCTTCTCACAATAGTTTGCAGGAATTTTGGCCCATTGCTCCTGACAGAATTGGTGTAACTGAGTCAGATTTGTAGGCTGTCTTGCTCGCACAAGCTTTTTCAACTCTGCCCACAAATTTTCTATTGGTTTGAGGTCAGGGCTTTGTGATGGCCACTCCAAAACATTCACTCTGTTGTCCTTAAAGCACATTTTAACTAATTTGGCAGTATGCTTATGGTCATGGTCTGTTTGGAAGACCCATTTGTGGCCAAGTTTTAATTTCCTGGCTGATGTCTTGAGATGTTGCTTCAGTATTTCTACATAATGTTCTTTCTGCATGATGACATCTATGCTGTGAAATGGACCAGTCCCTCCGGCAGCAAAACAGCCCCACAACATGATGCTGCCACCCCCCATACTTCACAGTTGGGATGGTGTTCCTAGGCTTGTAAGCTTTCCCCTTTGTCCTCTAAATGTTACACTGGTCATAATGGCCAAACAGTTCAATCTTACTTCCATCAGACCACAGGACATGTCTCCAAAAAATTGTCTTTTTCCCAGTGTAATTTAGCAAATCGTAATCTGGCTTTTTTGTTGATTGTGGCTTGTTGATTTTCCCATGTTGTCACACAAGGAAGCAGTGTGTTTGAGGTTTTCCTTAAATACTATTCTACAGTTGTTCCTCCAATTAACTCAAATGTTGTCAATTAGCCAATCAGAAACTTCCAAAACCTTGACACCATCATCTGAGCATTTTCAGAGGCATAATACTCTTATTGTATGTAAACTTGACTTTCAAGAAAAATTATAACAATTTCTCAAATAATATCTCTCTCATTATTCTGCTATTAAGCATAACAGAAACACATTTGATAATCCTAACTTACCTAAAAGAGAAAAAGTTTAGTCACATTAACATCTGACTTTTTTTTTAAAATGGTTATGTGCCTTTTTATACAGTGTATGTAAACTTCTGGTTTCAACTATATATACATATATTTTGCTTTCAAAATAAAATGTACTTACTGAAAGATATCCCTCTACATCCTCTTAAATCCTTTATAAACATTGTTACAGGTCTAGACTTGAGAGAAAGAATACATCCACATTGATGAACCACATAGTGATTCATTGAATTAAATGTCAGTTTGCAATTACACTATTTACAGAACACAATATACATTGATTTGAATAATTGTTTCCTAAATAATGGTTGTTCCTTTGATGTCAGTGCGTTGTATTTATGTTATGTATTTATTTGCACGCATTTCATAAATAAATATTTAATTTCTATAAAACATACACTTAAAATATTATAATATTGACCTTAAAAAATAAGGCTCATTTTGTTCAGAAATGTTTGTTTTTATTTATTTGTAACATTTTTAATTAGATTGTTTCATATATATATATATATATATACAATGCCTATTGATGTTCAATTATATATTTTAATGTTTAAATTATAAATGTAATTTTCAAAACATAGCTTATTAAAGAATCTAAAGAGACTGTTGACTTGTTTTGTTTAATAAATAAGTCCCATTTGCTCCATTAAATTAATTTAATTTTAAAATTGTTTAAATAAAATGAATTATCCATTGTTTTGTTTAGTTTTTTATTTAGTTTTCGTTTTTGCTTTGTTTTCATGGTTTTGTTTTGCTTTGCTTTGCTTCGTGGGCGTCATGGTAGCGCAGTGGGTAGCACGATCACCTCACAGCAAGAAGGTCGCTGGTTCAAGCCCCGGTTGGGTCAGTTAGCATTTCTGTGTGGAGTTTGCATGCTCTCCCCCGTGTTCGTGTGGGTTTCCTCCGGGTACTCCGGTTTCCCCCACAGTCCAAAGACATGTGCTATAGCTGAATTGAATAAGCTAAATTGGCCGTAGTGTATGTGTGTGAATGCAAGAGTGTATGGGTGTTTCCCAGTGTTGGGTTGTGGCTGGAAGGGCATCGTAAAACATATGCAGGATAGGTTGGTGGTTCATTCCGCTGTGGCGACCCCTGATTAATTAAAGGACTAAGCTGAAAAAAAAAATGAATGAATGTTTTGTTTTGTTGTTTTGTTTTAATTTATTTTCATAATGCTGGCAACTTTATGCTTTTATTATGATTTTTGACTCCTTTTGTTTTGTTTTATTTTTTGCTTTTTGTTTTTTTTTTATTTTGATATTGCTGTTTTTCAAAGTTCTGCTTTTATTATGGGTTTTTGACTCCTTTCTCATTTTTGTTTTCAGGTCTGAAGCTGGGGATGGAGCGTGACGCCTACGTCATGATTGCAGAGAAGGGAGAGAAGCTGTACCACATGATGATGACCAAGAATCGACACCTCATCAAAGACCGCCGCAGGAAACTCACCAACGTGCCCAAGTGCTTCTTGGGAAAGTAAGTTTTGACCGTTATGTAATACATTTTGGAGACTTTCGTCAGTTCACGTTATGCCCGGTCATTTCCCATGCACCTTTCCCTCGGCTACTTTTACACCATCTGACCGGCTCCTGAATATCTTGCAAGTCATCCTAATCCAAGAGGCCCCTGCATGAATGAAAATGCACACACACACATACACACACTTGGAAATGCTTTCCCAAGCTCACTGCCAAGCACCCCATTGGACACAGACATTCCCAGTAAAAAAGCCTTCATTAGAGAGAAATCTGCATTCAGTCTCTCTCTCTCTCTCTCTCTCTCTCTCTCTCTCTCTCTCTCTCTCTCTGTGTATCTCTCTTCATTTTTCCCTCTCTCGTTCTTTGTCGCTCTCTCAGTCAGTCTTTCAACACCATGAATGAACAATGAGTGCTATGTACACCATTAAACTTTCAACTACAGTGTGTGTGTGTGTGTGTGTGTGTGTTTGAGAGTTGAGAGGAGAGATTCCACACACCAATTAAAATTCCCTTTTTGCACTGCGTTAGTAGATAAGCTGGAAAAAACAGTCCTGTGGTCCAACTGATGTTGTTTTAAAGGACTGCAAATATTCAATAGGGCAGATATTAGGCTCATCAGAAGTAAAGCATTTTTTATAAATCTGCAGAGCTTTCCTACTGAACAGATTAATAAAGAAATCAATTAAACTAGCAGCACTGCTACTATTTTGCATAACATGACAGGAGATCAGGTGTTTTATAATAAAATAGTTTCCTGTTTATGGTCACACACTGCTTCATCCAATGAGGATTTTTTTTAAATAACCACAGACACAAAACTATTTCCCTGCAAGGCTTAGCATTCCACTTCAATTTCATTCATTCATTTATTTTCTTTTCGGCTTAGTCCCTTTATTAATCCGGGGTTGCCACAGCGGAATGAACTGCCAACTTATCCAGCACACGTTTTACGCAGCGGATGCCCTTCCAGCAGCAACCCATCCCTGGGAAACATCCATACACACCCATTCACACTCATACGCTATGGACAATTTAGTTTACCCAATTCACCTGTACTGCAACCCATGCGTACGCAGGGAGAACATGCTAACTCCACACAGAAACGCCAACTGACCCAACCGAGGCTCGAACCAGTGACCTTCTTGCTGTGAGGCGACAGCACTACCTACTGTGCCACTGCGTCGCCCCACTTCAATTTAATTTTTAATAAAGAGTAGCATTTAACTACAATAAATAAGTAAAAAATTAGCTTCCATGCACTATGGTAGAGTAACGCTGACAACAATATGAACTGAAAACATCTGAAGACACAAGAAAACATCTTTGAACGTTGTTTTTTACACTTTTTTTATTGCAAAACATCAAAAATAGACATCATTTAGAGGCAAAAAAGTGCAAAAACAATGTACAAAGTCTTCAGATATTTTCAGTTCAAACTGTTGTCACTGTCTGAATAGTATACAGCATATCTCACTCTGTTTATAGAACATTGTAATTTCTGTATTACATCTTATTAATTGGAAAACATTATTCGTTTTATTTTAATAGTATGTATATTTACATTTTTTTGCGAATTCTATTTCAAATGTATTTTCAGTTTGTTTCAGATTAATTGCTAATGATTACAAACAACAGTATACAGTATACTAATATAGTACATATACTAATAATCACAGCAATACATTTTTTATTTAGTTTTTTGTTTGTTGTAGTTTTTTTATTCTTATGCAGCAGTAGTAGTAATGCTGCTGTTTTAATTTCCTGCTTATTGTCAACCAGAGGCGTCGCTAGACCCCATTTACTGGGCCACGTGCCCCAGTAAAAATATCTAGTGCCCCAGTAAATGCTTTAAGATTTGATTTACTTTATATGCAAGTGTATTTATTAAGAGTGGTAATCCCAGATTAAAGACATTATTTTCTATGTGTAACCGAACCAACGCTGGAGCAGAAAACCATACCCGTGCGTCTCACGCACTGCTCCTGCTTGATGATGATGCGTGCTGCTCTGCTCCCCGATTGAGTCCCGGTTGCTCATGTGTTGTAAAACTGTCGTAGCAGCCTTTTTATGCAGAGGTGTCAGCATGCAGTGAGTTTGGCAACAAAGTCGACAAAACTAAAGTTTAAATAATGTGATGGTGATCTTATTTAGACTAAGCATGGCTCCTGGTAGATTTTTTTGTATGAAGCAAAAAGGAGGGATGATGAGTGAGGAAGGAAAGACTTAATAAGCCTTATTCTTAGCCATGTGTCAAGTCTAAGACAACAGATAATTTTAAATCATTTTTATAGTATTGTCTATAGAATTTCATTTAACCTCTTAAGGCCCAAGCTGTTTTTTTTACATGCATTTTTTATTTCTCTTTGCTATTTGGGCTTATTGGAACCTAATTAGAATAAAACCTAAGTATCATCTTTTGATATGATGTACTTTTAGAGAAAAATGATGTCCATATATGTGGACTTCCGAATAAAGTCACCTTTGTGTAATAGAATAAAAAACTCTTTATTTCTGCCTTGAACACAGCAGTTTTTTACTGGCGTTTTTTTAATGCATTAATAACACATACACATATTTGTTTGAACATGTTTTGACTATCAGTAAAAACAACATGTTTTGCCCATTTTGCACAGTTAAAATAGTTTTTGGGACATTTCATATGCTGCAAAACAGTTGCAGGATGACACTGCATGTCTGTAACAAAATATAAAACATGAGACATAAGAGCTAAAATGTGCTGTCCATGTATGTGGCCACTAAGCCCTAGAAGGTTAATATTCATGCAAAAGATTTCTTCAATGATCAGTGCCCCAGTACAGCTTTGTCTAGCAACGCTCCTGTTGTCAACTAATATTTTTGAATTAAAAAATTTGAATGACATATTCAGTTCACAATCCACAATTGTCAATGTTATTGTGCCATATTAACAATAAAAAAACAACAAAATTGGATTTTTAAGTGTTATTTATTCATTATATATTTACTCAAATAGCGTCAGTAGCTTTTGTATTATCTTTTTATTTTCTTTCTTGAAAGGCTAGCTTGACTGAAATCCCGTTGAAGTAACACTTCCGCTGAGGTGGTAAAAAAGGTGACCGTCTCTGGCCTCGTGGCCTCAGCTGTGCTGTTGTTCTGCTGTCAACACCTGACTGGATGAATTTCGCACAGCTCCCTCAGAACACAATTATTGGTGCGTTTCAGCCTCGGTGGTCCAGGTGAATGCAGCTGTGATTGGCTCTGTTGTTTGCTGGCTTGCGCATCCGCCTGAGAATAGACCACAATCCCAGTCCAGGAACAGCCGAGCGGTTCAGCTGTTAATGTGGACAAATGCCCTGCTACTGCTCTCACTTGGCCTATTTCTCTCATCTAGCTTGTACCACTCTTTATTACTCAGATTGTGCTTGTATTTAATCTAAATATCACTTTGATTTGTTTTTGCTTGTTTTTTTGTTTTGTTTTTTGTTTTAGTTTATATTTTTTTGTGTGTGTGTGTTTTGTTTTGGTTTGGTTTGGTTTGTTTTGGTTTTGTGTATTTTGTTTTGGTTTGGTTTGGTTTTGTTTTGTATGGTTTGCTTTGGTTTTGTTTGGTTTTGTGTTTTTTTTTTGTTTTGTTTTGGTTTGTTTTGGTTTTGTTTGGTTTTGTGTTTTTTGTTTTGGTTTGGTTTTATTTGGTTTTGTTTTGTATGGTTTGCTTTGGTTTTGTTTGGTTTTGTGTTTTTTTGTTTTGGTTTGGTTTGTTTGGGTTTTGTGTATTTTGTTTTGGTTTGGTTTTATTTGGTTTTGTTTTGGTTTGGTTTGCTTTGATTTTGTTTGGTTTTGTGTTTTTTTGTTTTGGTTTGGTTTGTTTTGGTTTTGTTTGGTTTTGTGTATTTTGTTTTGGTTTGGTTTGGTTTTATTTGGTTTTGTTTTGTATGGTTTGCTTTGGTTTTGTTTGGTTTTGTGTTTTTTTTTGTTTTGGTTTGTTTGGTTTTGTGTATTTTGTTTTGGTTTGGTTTGGTTTTATTTGGTTTTGTTTTGTATGGTTTGCTTTGGTTTTGGTTTGTTTTGGTTTTGATTAGTTTCGTCTATTTTGTTTTGTTTGGTTTTGGTTTGTTTTAGTTTTGTTTGGTTTTGTGCATTTTGTTTTGTTTTGTTTTTGTTTTGTTTTGTTCAGCAACAACTTAAAGATTTGAGCTTTGAATAGCCAATACAAAAAAAAGTGATTGTGGTTTTATACAAAGAAGGCTTTATTGAAAGCATCTGCAGTCTATATTCACAGAAGTTTTTAACTCACCCCTCAAATGAATACATTAATAGTTAAAGAAACCAAAAAGTTAAAATCATGGGACCAGTATGATAAATTTGCTTGCTAACGTTGTACATTAACTATTTATTTATTTATTTATTTATTTATTTATTTATTTTACTGTAATATATTTAGTAACAGCACTGTTTTTTAAAAAATTCTTTTCAACTGCATCATAATTAAAGTCAAAATTATAGTCTTAAATATCTCATTATATCCATTTCTGTCAAACTCACACATACATACATAATCAGATGGATATAGATAGAAGCGTAAGGCATCTTCACACACATCTCTGGCATGTGAGAGAGCTCTGTGTGCGTTAGCTGTGGAGAATATTAATGAGTTACATAAACACTAATTAATTCACCCCAGGGACGCCCACCTCCACCCCTTCCCCTTCCTGCCAATCTGAGTTAGAGACTTATGTAATCACAGCAGACTCACTGTCTGCTTCATTTCACTGCGCTCTTTCATAGCGCTCACTGCCCTCTTCCTTCAGAGCTGCACATAAAGGCTTTGTAAGCAGGCCCTTACATTTCCACATAACCCACATAACCCCATCATAAATGTTTGTGTGAAAGCCTTGATTATGTGATTAGCATGCATTGACTAATATTGTCATAGTTTTGAATTAGTTGTCAAAGAAAGTGTTGTGTATTTAATTACTGGTAGACTTGTTTGAGTATTGAAGATTTAAAGATCACAAATTTAAAGCTGTTCACAAATTTGCTCAGATTTGTAAGTATATTGCTGTTAATAACTATTAAAACAAATCATAAAACCATATTTTTCATCAATCAATGTTTACCCCATTTCTGAGATCCAACACGTAAAAAGTGTCTTTCAATATAAGAAAATATGCAACGATGAAGCAAAAGTTGTGTTAGTTTTTTTTTTCTTGTTTCACAAAAAGGTGAGATTGTTAATTATCGGGACTACAAGAGTTGTCAGGAACATCAAGCATCACATTGAACAGGAAAATCATACATACCTTTGCATCTAGTAGTCTGATTTACAGCCTCTCGTTGCATTTATAATCATGCTGTAGCATATTGTTTTTTACTCTATATTCTTAAAATAAACATATATCAGGTTTTATCGATTGGCCACAGTTTGGTATCAGATGAGTTACTAATTGCTCATTTTCACTGAGCGGCACTGTACAGTATAATACATTACAGAACTGTTTGGTTTGGTACACTGCCAAAAGTACCCTTACTTGGTAGGTGTGGTATACAGTACATCAGGAAGTTGCAATCAACATCATTCTCGCTCAAAGAAAGCCATATGAGCCTTTCCCGTATCACGTCATCTATGCACTCAAGTTCAATATTTCAAATGTATACATGCAGATACAGCAAGGAAGTGGTGCGAGTCTGCTTTCCACACATTTTAGACGTAACGTGAATGGCCCCATAAACAACAATAGAGGACATACAGATCTGTTCTTGCTTCTTGACATGTCGCTGTTTGTCACAAGAAGATGACTTTGTCTGAGCATGGTTCATTACTGCGTGCCGTCATAGTTAGCATAGTTAGATTATGCTTATTTTACCAAAATAAAATATGATCATGCCTTGTTTTTTAATTATTTAATTAGGACAGTAAGTTCTGACTTTGCTTAGACTAAAGTCTTGTCACTTAACAGAAATAATGTACATTATAGAATATAAAGTCATGGTGCAGTGGAAAAATAATGAATATTGTGTATGACTCCCATGAGCTTGGAGGACTGCATCCATCATCTCTGCAATGACTCAAATAACTTATTAATAAAGTCATCTGGAATGGCAAAGAAAGAGTTCTTGCAGGACTCCCAGAGTTCATTAAGATTCTTTGGATTTATATTCAATACCTCCTCCTTTATCTTACTCCAGACATGCTCAATAAATGTTCATGTCTGGTGACTTGGCTGGCCATTCCTGGAGCACCTTGACCTTCTTTGCTTTCAGGAACTTTGACGTTGAGGCTGAAATATGAGAAGGAGCGCTATCCTGCTGAAGAATTTGCCCTCTCCTGTGGTTTGTAATGTAATGGGCAGCACAAAAGTCTTGATACTGTACCTCAGGCTGTTGATGTTGCCATCCACTCTGCAGATCTCTCTCTCACGCCCCCATACTGAATGTAACCTTAAACCATGATTTTTCCTTTACCAAACTTGACTGATTACTGTGAGAATCTTGGGTCCATGTGGGTTCCAATAGGTCTTCTACAGTATTTGTAATGATTGGGATGCAGTTCAACAGATGATTTATCAGAAAAATCTACCTTCTGCTATATTTCCAAATGATCAACTAGAAGTCAAGTTATTTGTTGCTCTTACAACTGGACTCGACGACAAGACTTTTGTTATGTAGTGTATAGTTCCACCTATTTGGTGCCGTACTTTTGTGATTGGTACCCTTAGGAAGGTTTTCCAAAAAATGTGGTACATTTTTTGGTACCTTTGATAGTGAAAATGGACATAAATGTATACTGTACTGTACTGCACCACTCAGAGGTAATGACTATAAATTTGGCTGATCACATGAAACATTGATAACCAAAATATTTAGTAAATTCATTGCATACCAGATGTAAATAAACAACAAAACCAGATAAAATTAAGATGCAAAACATTTAAGATGCAAATAGATGACCCTTGAAAGTTCCAACTAAACCATCAATGCTGTTGTGGTTTCTCTGCAACGCTATGCTTCTGTCGAGCTAATAAATGCAGTAACCTATCAGAGGCATTAGATGAGCTTTGTTGATTGCATACACACTTACTCACTGGTTTCTCATAAATTTTTTTCTCATATTTGTTTATTAAACAGTTAAGAAGCGCTGACATGGTGTAAAGGATTCATTTCAAATATTCAGTCATTATTACTTTGGTCGTTTTAATCTTGAATGATGCAGCCTCTGAATTTGGATCCAGTTTGTGTCATCACTGTATAGCGAGAGAGAACAAGATATTATTTGCATGAGAGAGTGATTTGGCTTAAATCATAACCTTATGGCTAATGCATGTTAAAGTATTGTTAAGTCATATAGACAAGTCAGTAATCTGGATCAAGTTTTAACAATGGAGGACAATGCTTTATCAAGGGTAGGAGTTCATCAAGTTGTGCTTGCCGTCAGCTGATCTGTAGGAGATGTAGAGGGCAGAGCAGTCGTGTGTTCAGGTGAGAAATGAATTGAGAATCTGCTTGTCTTAATGTACTGGCTGGATGAGGGGCGTCTTTGGCACCCACACCTTCTCCTTTCGTCCTGCTCCATCTGTTAACCCATCCTCTCGTTCAACCCCTCGCCCCTCGCTGCTGTTGTTCAGCATTTTAGTCACACACACACATACACACACCCTTCTCACATTCCCTGTAAGGCGTCATAACTGTTTACACACGCTGCTTATTTCCGTCCCTGAATCTAATGGGATTCACAGTTTCTCACGCAGCAGTCATACACATTTCAGGCATGAAGTCACACACATGTGATCACACACAACGTTAGATTCGCCACTAAACCACCTCAGACATGCAATCGCTGGAATTCCTCCCCAGCCCGCATTAGAAGCTGTTTATGATTTAATTACTCTTCTTGAGATTTTCTTTTGGCTGTAAAGTCACATGTAGCTAGTCGCATATATAAAACATCAAAACAATTAGCGTAAATAAGAGTTAATTAGAATATGTTCTGTTTAGTTTAAAAAAAACTATCGTCTGGCACATTTATACAAGTATAATTGGATGATTAATATAAAATTATACTGTTTAAAGATTATATATATATATATATATATATATATATATATATATATATATATATATATATATATATATATATATATATATATATATATATATATATATATATATATATTGTTAGATACAAGTAATATTTCTGTGTAGTTATTATAATTAATAAACATTTATTCTTTATTGTATTTTATTAGAATTTTAAAATGCATATAAATGTTTTTCATGTCATTCCCTAAAGAATTTTTCAAACTTTTATGCTTTTTCTTCTCAATGGAATGCAGCTTCCTATCGGGGTTGCAAGTCTGTGGTTTTCCTGCAGATTTCTACTACTTTTAAACACTTGCCATGGGTTGTTATTTTTATTCTATGGTTAAAAGGTTTGACATAATGCATGAATTATCATTTTATGGTTGTGTTGAAATATTTTACTGTACCAGATTTAAATTCTATCAATGATAAAAACTGCTAGGATGCTGAAACCGCAAGCATATACTTTTGAGAAGTGCAGGGGGACTATTGACCTTATTCTTCATGTACAATCGGGCGCAGCCATTTGAATCTTTTTGGCTCTAGACTTCCAGTCTCATTCTCCTACATTAATTTTTATACCTTAAAAACAGCTCGTTATGGTGCTTGATGTTGCAAACTGATAATTTTTTTATTATAGTATTCTACTTTGTTTGTATAGAAGTAGTTTGACTGTTTTCTGTTGTTTATTATTCCTAGTCGTCTTAATTTTAGATTTATTTAACAAGTTTAGGGTTCGCTTCCTCGTGAGATGTTTTTTTAACTGTTCGACACATGGCAGTCACAAGTGACCTATGCCAGCTGTCCTGTCAATTTAATGTAAAATTATATTTTTACAGGAACAGAATGTGTATTACTACTAACCTTGACTATAAAGTTACTTTAAAGAAGAAACTATTTTCCTCCACAGACTTTACTACAATAAGGCTAGACCTTCCAAGATATACAGTTGAATTATTAGCCCCCCTGTTTATTTTTTTTTCCTTAATTTCTGTTTAGAAAGTTTAGAGATTTTTTCAACACATCTTTAAACATAATAGTTTTAATAACTGATCTCTAATAACTGATTTATTTTATCTTTGCCATGATGACAGTAAATAATATTTTACTACATATTTTTCAAGACGCTTCTATACAGCTTAAAGTGACATTTAAAGGCTTAACTAGGTTAATTAAGTTAACTAGGCAGGTTAGGGTAATTAGGCAAGTTATTGTATAATAATGGTTTGTTCTGTAGACTATCAGAAAAAAATATAGCTTAAAGGGGCTAATAATTTTATCCTTAAAATGGTGTTTAAAAAATTAAAAACTGCTTTTACTCTAGACGAAATAAAACAAATAAGACTTTTCCCAGAAGAAAAAATATTATCAGACATACTGTGAAAATTTCCTTGCTCTGTTAAACATTATTTGAAAAAATATTTAAAAAAGAAAAAATCAAAGGGGGCTAATAATGCTGACTTTAACTGTACACAAATGTAAGTGACACATGTGAGCGATGTCATTCTGCTAAAGCAGATATGGCTCACATGTTTTGGGCATGCCCCAAACTGTTTGATTATTAGACAGCTATATTTAAAATTCTGTCCGAGGCATAAAATAAAAACATTAGGCCTAGTTTTGAAATGACTTTGAATGACTAATGAATGTTTTTGGAGTACTTGAAAAAGGTACAGTCATGTCCAATAATTATCAAGATGCTTATGCCTTCATGTGTCTTATAGCTCGGAGAAGAATATTGCTTGATTGGAAATCAAGTAAACCACCTTTAGTTTCACTCTGGTTTAATGATATGATGCTGTTTTTAAGATTGGAGAAAATTATAAACTCTTATAGAGGATCCACTAAAAGTTTTTATATAGTATGGAATCCAATGATCTTATACTTTGAAAAATGGTGTAACACTTCTCCCAAACTAAAACTAATTAATTAAAAGGTCTATGCATAAAAGGATAATGCAAGTAAACTCAATGGACAAACATTGATGTTAAATACCACTGTACTAAAAAAAAACTCTGTCCCCCGGTTTCATAAACAAGGTTTAAGGCTAGTCAAGATTAAATTGCATGTTTGAGCTGTCTCAACTCAAAATAACTTGCAGTGAGATGTCTTAAAATACGTCAGTGTCATTTTTTTGTCTCCAGGTGCACACTAGTAATATATTTTTCTAAAGCTATTTTATAAATGTGGCTTAAATAGCCTTATTTATCTAAGGCCTAGTCCTGGCTTAATCTAAGCACTGTTTGTGAAACTGGGCCTTTGACTATATAATTAATTTATCTAATTATTATTTATTTATTTATTTATTTTGAAGGGGAGAAGCGTTGTTCATGGGAAAACATGTAACAAAAAAAGTCTTGTCGAATCTTTGTATGTATTATTTCACCTTGTTCTTCCTTCAATAAAAAAACATTTAAAATACCAAAAAAAAAGAAAAGAAAAAAAAAACTATTTTTAATGCATACAGTGATGCAAAATATCTTTTATACAAATAGGTGTTGGGATAATTTGAATTTGGTTTTTACTGGTCTGGTTTTGATTGGCCATTGTGCTAGTTCTGAATTATTTTGCCAGGCCATTTGACTAGTTTTGTTTAAAAGCAAAACAAAACTGGCAACCCTGCTTGGTATGATCTTGATTTGTGTTCTCAATGAACTCTTTTATCAGTCTTCACCAGTCACTCTGCAGGATTGAGTGAATCCAAATTCCCCAGTACCTTTGACTAGTGGCCCATAAATTCCCTCTTTAGCATTTGTGTTCAGATTGATACGACTGTTGTCTCTGTGTGTCTTCAGTGAGTTTGTCTCATGGCTGCTGAAGAGTGGAGAGATCAGTAAAGCTGAGGAGGGAATCAACCTGGGTCAAGCTCTACTGGAGAATGGCATCATCCATCACGGTGAGAGAAGCTTCTACTTTGATTATTTCGGCCATCCATCTGTATCCATCCATATACTGTAGTACTATATTTTGATCAAGGAATGTGCTAAAATCAACCAGCTGGTGGCTTGTATGAACAGGTTGTTGATTAATCGGTTGCATATTAAAAGCCCTGTATTCAATAATTAGACAAAAATATATAAATAATATATATGAAATGAGCCAGATTAATTTATTAGTCATTCATTGTTACCCAACACTCTCTCCAATGGTGTTTAAGGGTCAGTAATTCACACAAACCTGCTATTCTTACATCCAGTCACTATTTCTTTCTCTCTCTGTCTTTATTTTTCTGTCTTTTCCTCTTTTAACCTAACTTACCCCTCATATATTTCATCGACATGTTTGTGTATTTCTTGGTTTCTCTCTAAAACACGAATGCTGTCCGTGCTCTGTTTTTCGATGCTGTCTTGCCAAGTGAACCACAATCTATTAACTGTTTATACAAACAGTAGACTGTTAAAAATCACCATTCGACAAACACTCTACAAATCTGGCATGTATGTCTCGTTGGCCGGCACTCACTGAGAACCCCTACAGATGATGGGCAGTCTGGATAGTAACGGAACATACTGGATGTTGTTGAGAACGGCATACTTCTGAATAATTCATAAGATGCAGTGCTTTGTGGAGCATCATACCTTTATATTACAGCCAGGAGATTGTGACACAGTGAAAACTGACAAACACCAGAGGCATTGGAGTAATAAATCCAAGTGTAAAGGCTCAGGCGGTCGATCAATAATACGCTGGCAGCATTCAAGGAGAGGTCATGCAGGCTTTTGTGTGGCGATGGCACGTACACACTTCGCACATCTCCGCATACATGTTTATCAGTGCCTGAGAAGCAAAGGGAGACTAAGAAAATGCACCACAAGCTCACTTTCAGCTCATGGTGTGTCTCTGTGTGTGTTTTTCTCCATAGTGTCAGATAAGCACCAGTTCAAGAACGAGCAGGTGTTGTACCGCTTTCGCTATGATGATGGCACTTATAAAGCCAGGAGTGAAATGGAGGACATCATTTCAAAGGTATTTCCCACAGAAAATCTTGTACCGGATACAAGATATAAGCTAAAAAAATTATTTACTTTTTATCCTGTATCCAGTAAATATATCCAAATCCTCTGTGAATGAATAAATTTAAGATATTGGACAAATTGAGAGACATTTAAATACAATGTGCTTATATGTTTGTAAATACTTAAATATTCATTCATTTTCTTTTCGGCTTAGTCCCTTTAATAATCAGGGGTCACCACAGCGTAATAAACTGACAACCTTTCCAGCACATGTTTTACGCAGCGGATGCCCTTCCAGCCGCAACCCAGCAATGGGAAACACCCACACACTCTTGCGCACACTCACATACACTACAGCCAATTTAGCGTATCCAATTCACCTTTACCCAGGGTATCCGCAAGGTCTTAAAAAGTTGTAAGATGTCTTAAATTTCAAAAACCAAGTGTTAGGCCTTAAAAAGTTTTATGTTCAGAAGTTCAGAAGCACGTTCACCTCACAGCAAGAAGGTCGCTGGTTCGAGCCTTGGCTTGATCAGTTGGTGTTTCTGTGTGTAGTTTGCATGTTTTCCCCGTGTGTGTGTGGGTTTCCTCCGGGTGCTCCGGTTTCCCCCACAAGTCCAAAGACTTGTGGTATACTGTAGGTGAATTGGGTAGGCTAAATTGTCTAAAGTGGATGTGTGTAAATGAGTGTGTATGGATGTTTCCCAGTGATGGGTTGCAGCTGGAAGGGCATCCGCTGCGTAAAACATGTGCTGGATAAGTTGGTGGTTCATTCCACTGTGGTGACCCCAGATTAATAAAGGCACTAAGCCGAAAAGTAAATAAATGTATGAATGTGTTGCCTGTGTTTGCTCAGTCAGCATCACTGGTAGCTCCTATTGAGCTGAGCTTAATCATACTCTGAAATAAGAGCTAATTTTGTGCCTCCTAAAGATGTTCTTGTAACTAAAATTATTCCTAGTTAATGTGGTGCAAACACAACAATTATTGGTTGCTCTATCAGTAGTTCTACGACCATTCCTCTGGTATGAAAGTCGCTTATAATAAATAAACATTGGTTCTTTTAAGGATTGTTCTCGTTTAAAGGCCAATTCACACCATACAGCCAAATGCCAACAAACAAGTTAAGCCTTGTATTTGGATTGTTATGAAAAAAATACTGTCATATTCACACCGCCACAACACACAGGGCTAAAAAAACATTTAAGTGAAGCCCCTTGTCTGATTTAGTCAACGTTTGTTGCCATTTGTTGGAAAATCATATCACACTACTCCGTTCCACGATCCAACAAACGCATATTGAACATGTTCAGTCATCCGAAAACAAACTCTGACCAACAGCAACAGACGCAACACACCGATCTAACAAACTTTTTCCAAACTCAAAATTAGTTTGTTGCCTTTCATCTGTGTAGTGTGAATTAGCTTTAAGATTTCTTTATGGAACCAAAATAAAAAGGTTGCTGTATTTCTAATGTGTGTGTGTAGAGTGATTCAGATCTGAAGAGGTTCTGTTTCTGTGTAGACCACTTTAAGTTTTTGTCAGCTGTAACCAGTTAGTTTACAAAAGAAGTCAACTGAATCTTGTGTTAAGTACATATGGTTCATTTTGATAAACCCAGGGTACAAAATGGCCCACCTAACAAGTGTTGTCAACAAATCAATCAGGAAGTAATTCAAACGGCACAGCGGTAAATGAAATGCATAAAGATGCAGGCTGTTGGTGCAAATGCTTATATAGTGTATGTTTGTCCAACAGGGAGTGAGACTTTACTGTCGTCTCCACAGTCTCTTCACACCTGTTGTCAAGTAAGTAACACATGTTCTCTAGCATAGTTCACACCCAAAAGACAACATTAATACCTAATTCTTAGGTCATTAAAGCTTTTTTGAAGATAATTTCCGACTATGTTTTGCTAATACCCTTTTTCTTATACTGTACATTGTTGGTAGCATTCCCATATTATGGAAAATAGACACAAAACTTTCATGCATTTTTGACAGGGGAAAAAACTGATTATGAGCACTTATGTGTGTCACATTATCTCATTTAAAATTATTGGGCTATAAAATAGGCTTAGCTCTACAAAATCTTATAAAAACATCTTTTAGTTAACATTTACTTTGCAAAAAAACGTAAATTTTACAATATTTCTAATATAAAAAGCAATGGAACAAAATGCAACAACCATTTTATTATAAATGTCCAATCTAAACAAATGTATTTGAAGTGAAAGGGAAACTAGTGGAGTATCAGATGTGCTATGCAAATACTCATATTTGTATACGAGTATATAATACTGATTCTTTATCAGTTCAAATATGTGTGCGTATTAAACAAAAAAGTATTTTCTATTTGGCAAATTCAGTTTTATAGTTAAATATTTTGATATCAAATAAAATTCTTCCATTTCTGCTATTTTAATGCCAATAAATGTTTGTCTTTAATGCATCTACTCTAACAAGATGCAAGTCACAGTGTGTGTGTGTGTGTGTGTGTGTGTGTGTGTGTGTGTGTGTGTGTGTGAAGAGCAAATTCATATTGCTTTTCTGTTACTGATCACCTTTGATATCTTGCATAAAGAGCAGGAAGAACTGCAGTTACAGTAGGTTAAATACAGATCCACAAATTAACACAGAATGTGTTGATTACTTGCCCTTTAGCAGATGCCTTTAATCTTAAAGTCCAGGTCACTAATTAATTATGCTACACTAATTGCAAGAACAGACCATCATGCAGCAATCTGTGGATCTACTGATAATAGGAGATCTCAGTTGATAAAGATGTTTGCAGTTCATTGGTCTCTATGAGCTGAGATTAAACCTATATTTTTACATATTGCCACTTAAAATTACCTACGTATTTCATGCCAACCACACTGTCCAGTGTTGTTTTTGTTTACACAAGCCTCAATTTGATTTGTACCCCTCTTTATTATATACAGAGACCGAGATCATCATCTAAAAACATTCAAATCCGTCATACCAGCTAGCAAAACTGGTGGATTGGCTTGTTTCACAGGTAACATGAAGGTGGACACACACACAGATGTTTTATTGACCTTTTATTGGATCTATAATTGCATACAGTATATTGTAACTGTTGCTCATTTGTGTCGTGTAATGTTAAACAAACAATTCATTCAACATGGTTTCTCATCATGAGTGTTTTGTGACTTCTTTTCTTTCTTTTTTTTTTTTCTTCTTCAGGGTGACAGTTGCAAGTCGTGAAGAGGCAGTGACTCTCGGTGTTGGACTCTGCAATGCTGGTTTTATGCATCATGGTCAGTCTCAATGTCCATGTGATGACTGTGCTTGAAATATTTCAGTCATACAACACTAAATGTTTGTTATGCTGTTTTTGTGTGTGCGTGCGTGCGTGCGTGTGGTGTTGGCACCCATTGGCTGACATCAGTTGCATTCACCTCATTCACCATGTTGAATTGAGAGATCACTCTGATTGGTAGAGTCAACATGAGACGACAACACAGTCAGATTATTGTCGCCTCTAGTTTTTTGATGGTGTGTCACAAGTCTTAAGCTCAAACTATACTTCGGCTTTTATTTGCACAGTAGGGCTATGTATACAGAGCACAGCACACCATGCATGTGACCTGTTATTTCAAACCATGCACACCACCACCGCTCGCACATATGCTTTGATTATTTTTTCATGATTAAATTTGCTCACAATATGCCAACACTGGATCAGGACATTATTTCACAGTTGGAAAAAAAGGAGACTGTACTATAGCAGCAACAAACTAGCTTAAGGCAAAGCAAAAGAGACTCATGCTGCCAAATGCTTGATGTGTTAGAGGACTTAAGGATGAGTTTTATCAAGGCCAAAAACATTATCTTGCATAACTTTTGGAGAGAAAAAATGCAGACAATGGATTGAAGTGTTTCTAGCATGACACTATCAGTATATTATGAAAAGCTGTGTGTTCAACTATGCAAATTCAAAGCATACAATGAACTTAAGTGGACACTCCAAGAAGATACAGTTAAAGTCAGAATTATTAGCCCCCTGAATTATTCGTCCCCCTTTTTATTTTTTTTCCCAATTTCTGTTTAACGGAGAGAAGATTTTTTCAACACATTTCTAAACATAAGTTTTAATAACTCATTTCTAATCACTGATTATTTATCTTGCCATGATGACAATAAATAATATTTTACTGAATATTTTTCAAAACACTTCTATACAGCTTAAAGTGACATTTAAAGGCTTAACTAGGTTAATTAGGTTAACTAGGCAGGTTAGGGTAATTAGGCAAGTAATTGTGTAACGAATTGTTTGTTCTGTAGACATTCGAAAAAATATATATAGCTTAAAGGGGCTAATAATTTTGACCTTGGTTCTTAAAAAATAAAAAAAAAAGCTTTATTCTAGCCGAAATAAAACAAATAAGACTTTCTCCAGAAGAAAAAATATTATCAGACATACTGTCAAAATTTACTTGCTCTGTTAAAACATCATTTGGGAAATATTTAAAAAAGAAAAACAAAAAAATTCAAAGGGGGTCTAATAATTCTTACTTCAACTGTATATAATAATGTTTTGATATAACATCAGCAGATTTGCCAATAACATCTTTGACTGTGCACTTAAAATGATTTACATGATATAGTCTTTAAATAAACTTCAGATTTTATCGTTTTTGTTAGCTTTCTCAGTTTGTCATTGCAACACGTTGTCTAGAGCAAAGCTTTGAACCATAGCAGTGTTTGTGTATGAAGTGAAAGGGGAAAGGAATAAAACAACAAGTCTGATGAAGCTGTGGTTTTACAAGGATTATAGATCAGGGCTATTGACAATCAACAGCGATAACTATGATGAAACAATATTAGTGTCCTGCATTTTTGTGTGTGTATGTGTTTGAGTTGATGGTTTTTATCACATTCTGATTACTGTAGGTCTCCCAGTGGTTTTGATTGTTTATTTGAGACATGAAGGGTGGAATGGATAAAGCCGAGAGTGTTTTAGATATAAACAGCTGGTGGAACAACATCTGGAGCCTCTAAAGAAACAGAAATATTCCCAATAATGGAAAATAGCTTCTTTTTTCCGATGAAATGCACATGCTCATAGACACATGCCTCCTGTCAGAGTTGTAGAAGTGTTTTGTGGTCATGTCGGATCTCAACTTCCAAAACAGTCCTCCACAATATTTTGCTTGGAATTCACAGACGGAACAGCCAGTCCTTACATAGTTCCTGAAAACCACACACACATTATCACCGTCTTCCTGAGAGGGAAAAACAGCACATTCACACACACCATGCCTCCCATTAAACCATTTTCCTCCATCCTTCAGCTTAGATTTGCCCAAGCATCAATCCTGCAGACATCATAAGTTGTTTGACATGAGCTGAAGGGTGATGCAATCGGTCCATTTCACACTGTCAAATCGTTTTGTCATCATCAGATATGATCAGAGTTTTGTTCTACCTGTTTTAAAAGTGTGAGCCTGAGTTTTTATATTCAGACCATTAAATTCAATCTGGCTTTGTGTCATTTGCAGTTCTGGAGAAGATTAATTTAAAGATGAGTCACAGTTTTTCCGCTTCTATGCCGACGAGGAGACTGAGGGCACGAGCTCCAAGAGTAAACAGCTTCGCAGCGACTTCAAACTCATCGAGAACATCCTTGCCAATCTTTAGTGGTGAGACATGCACACAGTAGGGGTTTCACCCCATGCAGAGCTGTGGTTGGGGTATAATAGCTAACAATGCTACTAACTTACCCATATTTTCAGTAGCATGACGAACTTCTTTCAAAATGCTAAGCTTTTGTGATAACAGCATTATAGCTGTGCAATAAATGGAAAAATAAGATTTTCCTATCAGCTGAATATTTTTAGAAGTAGTCTTTTCATTATTTAGCTAATTTTACAGTCATGTAAATTTATGGTGTCCATGACTGTGCATATATGGCAACTTAGCAATAAACAAAATATATACCCAGTTCAATTATTTATTTCACCAGGTGAAACCAATATAACAGCTCACGGACATTCCAAAACAAAACAAAAACAAATCAGTGACTAATATAGCCACCTTTCTTTGCAAGGACAACTCAAAGCCTGCCATCCATAGATTTCTGTCAGTGTTTTGATCTGTTCACCATCAATATTGCGTGCAGCAGCAACACACAGCCTTCGCAGACACTGTTCAAGAGGTGTACTGTTTTCCTCCTTGTAAATCTCACATTTGATGATGGACCACAGGTTCTCTATGGGGTTCAGTCAGGTGAACATGTCATTAGTTTTTCTTCTTTTAGACCCTTATTGCCAGCCACGCTGTGGAGTACTTGGACGCGTGGATGGAGCATTTGTCCTGCATGAAAATCATGTTTTTCTTGAAGGATGCAGACTTCTTCCTGTACCACTACTTGAAGTGTCTTCCGAAACTGCAGTAGGACTGGGGAGTTGAGCGTGCCTCCATCCTCTACCCGAAAAGGCCCCACAAGCTCATCTTTGATGATACCAGCCCAAACCAGTACTCCACCTCCACCTTGCTGGCGTCTGAGTCGGACTGGAGCTCTCTGCCCTTTACTGATCCACCCACGGGCCCATCCATCTGGCCATCAAGACTCACTCTCATTTCACATCAGTCCATAAAACCTTAGATATACCTTAAATATCTTGAGATATGTCTTGGCCCATCTTGACTTTCAGCTTGTGTGTCTTGTTTCAGTGTGGTCATTTTTCCAGCCTTTTCTTACCTTGGCCATGTCTCTGAGTATTGTACACCTTGTGCTTTGGGGCACATCCGGTGATGTTGCAGCTCTGAAATATGGCAAAACTGGTGGCAAGTGGCATCTTGGCAGCTGCACGCTTGACTTTTCTCAGTTCATGGGCAGTTATTTTGCGCCTTGGTTTTTCCACATGCTTCTTGCGACCCTAGTTGACTATTTGAATGAAACAGCTTGATTGTTCGATGATCACGCTTGAGAAGCTTGGCAATTTTAAGAGTGCTGCATCCCTCTGCAAGATATCTCACTATTTTTGACTTTTCGGATCCTGTCAAGTCCTTCTTTTGACCCATTTTACCAAAGAAAAGTAAGTTGCCTAATAATTATGCACACCTGATATAGGGTGTTGATGTCATTAGACCACACCCCTTCTCATTACAGAGATGCACATCACCTAATATGCTTAATTGGTAGTAGGCTTTCGAGCCTATACAGCTTGGAGTAAGACAACATGCATAAGAGGATGATGTGGTCAAAATACTCATTTGCCTAATAATTCTGCACTCCCTGTATATATATATACATACATACATATATATATATATACATACATATATATATATATATATATATATATATATATATATATATTCAAAATTGTAAAAATCCACTCCACCCTACCCTGCAATTACTGTACATGTTAGTATTTTTTTTTAATTCATGATATTCAAGATCGTGATAAGAATCTGTAGGCTAGAGTCTATTAAAAATCTATTTTAAAAATGAATTTTAAGCTTAAAACATTATACACTTTTGTAGATTTATGCTTAGAAACCCTTTTCTTTTGGATGAGCAAAGTAAAGAAGCGCTGTCGATCAGCTTGCATTAGAAAACAGTCCGTTTACTGTAGGAAACCCGCATCAAGCTAGTCTGATGTATGGAGTCTTTTCCGTGCACCATAGATTCAAATGGAAAAAATGTTTGCGCGATGTGATAATACCTTAAAGTTTTACCCTTTAGCAGTCAAGAGACTAGAACCTCAGGTTTAAGGCAGCATTCATGTCTCATTACAAAGGGGCAAACAAAACTGACATTTAGCCTACAATCCTTGCACAACCTAATTTTGTGTTATCTCTCTTTTGGTAGTACCCAATTCTAAATTTAGTGGGAACAATTGGGTTTGGTAGAAAATTCTTCTTTTTTTTTTTATAATTATTTTTTCAGGGTTTTCACCTTTAATTTATAGGACAGTAGACAGTATTGACAGGAAATGTGGGGAGCAGGGAGAGGTGAAGGATCGGCATAGGACCCAGAGGCGGGAATCGAACTCGGGTCGCCGCGAGCACCAGAGTGCATGTGCGGACGCACTAACCACTACACCACTGGCGCCGACGGGTAGAAAATTATTCTAAAGCAGGCATCGGGTAAACAAAGACTGAATATACGGCGGGAGCGGTCAGGTGCGGAATAAAACCTTGCGGGAGTGGGACTAAAAAAGTAGTACCATGCGACCCATAGCTGTAACCTCACATGTATATAAGAAACCAGATTCAGAACAAGTTAACCAGCTGATCTTAGAACCAACATAGTTTTGGAAATGGAAATTAGAGAAAAAAACACATGATTTCATGCTTAAAGTGATTAAGCATTTGTAAAACACAACCACCTATAGTTTTTAGACACACACACACGTACTTCTATACACACTCATGCCACATATTGATTTTCCCCTCTGTGCCAATTAGACCCTTCTCATCCATCAGTAATTACCCTGACCTTTACAAAATACTCTTTCATCGCTTATAGACTCACAGAATCCTCCTCCAGACCATCCAACGCATAAATATCGTGCTCTTTCCCCTCTCTTATCAGAGGCTAAGAGCTTCTTGATTTACCCTACCCTTGCACGTCACACCATTGCAATTTAAGAGAGAAAACAAGCCATGATGGATAGAAAGAAACAGGCATTTACAGGACTTGTAAACATGTTCTGTTTTAGCTCCTAGATAATAATAAAAGCTCATAAAAACCTGCTTCATGTGTTACGGTGGAGAAAGTGAGCATTATGTACTTGTAATAATCCGGAAATTACCATTCTGTCTTGGTGTCTTCAGCACCTTAGCAGGCCTAATAACCTGCATCCGTGGCATATGTGTGTAGATTAATGTTTAGTTATTTTTAGAAGACCAGACTTTACACCTTTTGTACTAGAGGATGTGTAGCATGTTCACACTTTTGCACAAATGCTGTTACTCTCTCAGCGTGGCACTGAACTGCTAAATCACAATTTATATTCTGGAAGTAGCACGTTTTTTTCTTAGTTGCACAAAGGAAGCCATTATATATGCAAGCTTTATTGCCAGTATTGACCCTCACGCTGAGATAATGTTTCTGTTGTCCGTGCACAGATCCATCCTGAAGAAGAGGACTATGGGTTTGAGATTGAAGAGAAGAACAAGGCCATTATAGTGAAGAGCGTGAGCAGAGGATCATATGCAGAGGTATGATGTCTTTCCTCAAGTTCTTCATGTTTCTCTGCTTCAATCACACTCACAGACAACATTACATGCACTACCTGACAAAAGTCTTGTCGCCTATCCGACAGACATCAAATAATAACTTGACTTCTAAATGATAATTTTGGTATCAGAATATCAGAAGTGGCTTATATGAAAGACAAAGGCCTGTAGATTATGCTTATTTTACCAAAAAAATAATCATGCTTTGATTATTAATTAGTTAGGGCAGCAAAGTTTGACTTTGCTAAGACAAAAGTCTTGTTACTTAACAGAAATAATGTACAGTATAGAATTTAAAGTCATGGTGCAGTGGAAAAAGAATTATAATTGTGTCTGACTCCCATGAGCTTTGAGGACTGCATCTATCATCTCTGCAATGACTCAAAAAACTTACTAATAAAGTCATCTGGAGGCAAAGAAAGTGTTCTTGCAGGACTCCCAGAGTTCATCAAGATTCTTTGGATTCATCTTCAATGCCTCTTTTTTCATCTTACCCAGACATGCTCAATAATGTTCATGTCTGGTGACTGGGCTGGCCAATCCTGAAGTAGAGTATGAGTAGGAGTGCTATCCTGCTGAAGAATTTGCCCTTTCCTGTGGTTTGTAATGTAATCGGCAGCACAAATGTGTTGATACCTCAGGCTGTTGATGTTGCCATCCACTTTGCATATCTCTCGTATGCCCCATACTGAATGTAACTCCAAACCATGATTTTTCCTTCACCAGACTGGTGTTAAATTATAAAATATCCAGTGAGTGGCAGTTCAGTGGGTGAAAATGACTTGTTGATGCAATTGTACAGAGAATGAACATATTAGTTAAAAGTATTGTTCACCAAAAAAATTAACATTCCGCCATTTACTCATCCTGAAAACTAGTTTGAGTTTCTTTATTCTGTAGAACAAATGGAAAGACATTGGGGATGTTGGGGGGGGTTGCCACAGCGGAATGAACTGCCAACTTATCCAGCACACGTTTTACGCACGGATGCCCTTCCAGCCAACCCATCCCTGGGAAACATCCATACACACCCATTCACACTCATACGCTATGGACAATTTAGTTACCCAATTCACCTGTACTGCAACCCATGCGTACGCAGGGAGAACATGCAACTCCACACAGAAACGCCAACTGACCCAACCGAGGCTCGAACCAGTGACCTTCTTGCTGTGAGGCGACAGCACTACCTACTGTGCCACTGCGTCGCCCCACTTCAATTTAATTTTTAATAAAGAGTAGCATTTAACTACAATAAATAAGTAAAAAATTAGCTTCCATGCACTATGGTAGAGTAACGCTGACAACAATATGAACTGAAAACATCTGAAGACACAAGAAAACATCTTTGAACGTTGTTTTTTACACTTTTTTTATTGCAAAACATCAAAAATAGACATCATTTAGAGGCAAAAAAGTGCAAAAACAATGTACAAAGTCTTCAGATATTTTCAGTTCAAACTGTTGTCACTGTCTGAATAGTATACAGCATATCTCACTCTGTTTATAGAACATTGTAATTTCTGTATTACATCTTATTAATTGGAAAACATTATTCGTTTTATTTTAATAGTATGTATATTTACATTTTTTGCGAATTCTATTTCAAATGTATTTTCAGTTTGTTTCAGATTAATTGCTAATGATTACAAACAACAGTATACAGTATACTAATATAGTACATATACTAATAATCACAGCAATACATTTTTTATTTAGTTTTTTGTTTGTTGTAGTTTTTTTATTCTTATGCAGCAGTAGTAGTAATGCTGCTGTTTTAATTTCCTGCTTATTGTCAACCAGAGGCATCGCTAGACCCCATTTACTGGGCCACGTGCCCCAGTAAAAATATCTAGTGCCCCAGTAAATGCTTTAAGATTTGATTTACTTTATATGCAAGTGTATTTATTAAGAGTGGTAATCCCAGATTAAAGACATTATTTTCTATGTGTAACCGAACCAACGCTGGAGCAGAAAACCATACCCGTGCGTCTCACGCACTGCTCCTGCTTGATGATGATGCGTGCTGCTCTGCTCCCCGATTGAGTCCCGGTTGCTCATGTGTTGTAAAACTGTCGTAGCAGCCTTTTTATGCAGAGGTCAGCATGCAGTGAGTTTGGCAACAAAGTCGACAAAACTAAAGTTTAAATAATGTGATGGTGATCTTATTTAGACTAAGCATGGCTCCTGGTAGATTTTTTTTGTATGAAGCAAAAAGGAGGGATGAGTGAGGAAGGAAAGACTTAATAAGCCTTATTCTTAGCCATGTGTCAAGTCTAAGACAACAGATAATTTTAAATCATTTTTATAGTATTGTCTATAGAATTTCATTTACCTCTTAAGGCCCAAGCTGTTTTTTTTACATGCATTTTTATTTCTCTTTGCTATTTGGGCTTATTGGAACCTAATTAGAATAAAACCTAAGTATCATCTTTTGATATGATGTACTTTTAGAGAAAAATGATGTCCATATATGTGGACTTCCGAATAAAGTCACCTTTGTGTAATAGAATAAAAAACTCTTTATTTCTGCCTTGAACACAGCAGTTTTTTACTGGCGTTTTTTAATGCATTAATACACATACACATATTTGTTTGAACATGTTTTGACTATCAGTAAAAACAACATGTTTTGCCCATTTTGCACAGTTAAAATAGTTTTTGGGACATTTCATATGCTGCAAAACAGTTGCAGGATGACACTGCATGTCTGTAACAAATATAAAACATGAGACATAAGAGCTAAAATGTGCTGTCCATGTATGTGGCCACTAAGCCCTAGAAGGTTAATATTCATGCAAAAGATTTCTTCAATGATCAGTGCCCCAGTACAGCTTTGTCTAGCAACGCTCCTGTTGTCAACTAATATTTTTGAATTAAAAATTTGAATGACATATTCAGTTCACAATCCACAATTGTCAATGTTATTGTGCCATATTAACAATAAAAAAACAACAAATTGGATTTTAAGTGTTATTTATTCATTATATATTTACTCAAATAGCGTCAGTAGCTTTTGTATTATCTTTTTATTTTCTTTCTTGAAAGGCTAGCTTGACTGAAATCCCGTTGAAGTAACACTTCCGCTGAGGTGGTAAAAAGGTGACCGTCTCTGGCCTCGTGGCCTCAGCTGTGCTGTTGTTCTGCTGTCAACACCTGACTGGATGAATTTCGCACAGCTCCCTCAGAACACAATTATTGGTGCGTTTCAGCCTCGGTGGTCCAGGTGAATGCAGCTGTGATTGGCTCTGTTGTTTGCTGGCTTGCGCATCCGCCTGAGAATAGACCACAATCCCAGTCCAGGAACAGCCGAGCGGTTCAGCTGTTAATGTGGACAAATGCCCTGCTACTGCTCTCACTTGGCCTATTTCTCTCATCTAGCTTGTACCACTCTTTATTACTCAGATTGTGCTTGTATTTAATCTAAATATCACTTTATTTGTTTTTGCTTGTTTTTTTTGTTTTGTTTTTTGTTTTAGTTTATATTTTTTTTGTGTGTGTGTTTTGTTTTGGTTTGGTTGGTTTGTTTTGGTTTTGTATTTTGTTTTGGTTTGGTTTGGTTTTGTTTTGTATGGTTTGCTTTGGTTTTGTTTGGTTTTGTGTTTTTTTTTTGTTTTGTTTTGGTTTGTTTTGGTTTTGTTTGGTTTGTGTTTTTTGTTTGGTTTGGTTTTATTTGGTTTTTTTTTGTATGGTTTGCTTTGGTTTTGTTTGGTTTTGTGTTTTTTGTTTTGTTTGGTTTGTTTGGGTTTTGTGTATTTGTTTTGGTTTGGTTTTATTTGGTTTTGTTTTGGTTTGGTTGCTTTGATTTTGTTTGGTTTTGTGTTTTTTTTTGTTTTGGTTTGGTTTGTTTTGGTTTTGTTTTGGTTTTGTGTATTTTGTTTTGGTTTGGTTTGGTTTTATTTGGTTTTGTTTTGTATGGTTTGCTTTGGTTTTGTTTGTTTGTGTTTTTTTTTTTTTGTTTTGGTTTGTTTGGTTTTGTGTATTTTGTTTTTGTTTGGTTTGGTTTTGGTTTTGTTTTGTATGGTTTGCTTTGGTTTTGGTTTGTTTTGGTTTTGATTAGTTTCGTCTATTTTGTTTTGTTTGGTTTTGGTTTGTTTTGGTTTTGATTAGTTTCGTCTATTTTGTTTTGTTTGGTTTTGGTTTTGTTTTGTCAGCAACAACTTAAGGATTTAGCTTTGAATAGCCAATACAATAAAAAGTGATTGTGGTTTTATACAAATAGGCTTTATTGAAAGCATCTGCAGTCTATATTCACAGAAGTTTTTAACTCACCCCTCAAATGAATACATTAATAGTTAAAGAAACCAAAAAGTTAAAATCATGGGACCAGTAATGATAAATTTGGCTTGCTAACGTTGTACATTAACTATTATATTTATTTATTTATTTATTTATTTATTTATTTTACTGTAATATATTTAGTAACAGCACTGTTTTTTAAAAATTCTTTTCAACTGCATCATAATTAAAGTCAAAATTATAGTCTTAAATATCTCATTATAATCCATTTCTGTCAAACTCACACATACATACATAATCAGATGGATATAGATAGAAGCGTAAGGCATCTTCACACACATCTCTGGCATGTGAGAGAGCTCTGTGTGCGTTAGCTGTGGAGAATATTAATGAGTTACATAAACACTAATTAATTCACCCCAGGGACGCCCACCTCCACCCCCTTCCCCTTCCTGCCAATCTGAGTTAGAGACTTATGTAATCACAGCAGACTCACTGTCTGCTTCATTTCACGGCGCTCTTTCATAGCGCTCACTGCCCTCTTCCTTCAGAGCTGCACATAAAGGCTTTGTAAGCAGGCCCTTACATTTCCACATAACCCACATAACCCCATCATAAATGTTTGTGTGAAAGCCTTGATTATGTGATTAGCATGCATTGACTAATATTGTCATAGTTTTGAATTAGTTGTCAAAGAAAGTGTTGTGTATTTAATTACTGGTAGACTTGTTGAGTATTGAAGATTTAAAGATCACAAATTTAAAGCTGTTCACAAATTTGCTCAGATTTGTAAGTATATTGCTGTTAATAACTATTAAAACAAATCATAAAACCATATTTTTCATCAATCAATGTTACCCCATTTCTGAGATCCAACACGTAAAAAGTGTTCTTTCAATATAAGAAAATATGCAACGATGAAGCAAAAGTTGTGTTAGTTTTTTTTTCTTGTTTCACAAAAAGGTGAGATTGTTAATTATCGGGACTACAAGAGTTGTCAGGAACATCAAGCATCACATTGAACAGGAAAATCATACATACCTTTGCATCTAGTAGTCTGATTTACAGCCTCTCGTTGCATTTATAATCATGCTGTAGCATATTGGTTTTTTACTCTATATTCTTAAAATAAACATATATCAGGTTTTATCGATTGGCCACAGTTTGGTATCAGATGAGTTACTAATTGCTCATTTCACTGAGCGTGCACTGTACAGTATAATACATTACAGAACTGTTTGGTTTGGTACACTGCCAAAAGTACCCTTACTTGGTAGGTGTGGTATACAGTACATCAGGAAGTTGCAATCAACATCATTCTCGCTCAAAGAAAGCCATATGAGCCTTCCCGTATCACGTCATCTATGCACTCAAGTTCAATATTTCAAATGTATACATGCAGATACAGCAAGGAAGTGGTGCGAGTCTGCTTTCCATCCACACATTTTAGACGTAACGTGAATGGCCCCATAACAACAATAGAGGACATACAGATCTGTTTCTTGCTTCTTGACATGTCCGCTGTTTGTCACAAGAAGATGACTTTGTCTGAGCATGGTTCATTACTGCGTGCCGTCATAGTTAGCATAGTTAGATTATGCTTATTTTACCAAAATAAAATATGATCATGCCTTGTTTTTTAATTATTTAATTAGGACAGTAAGTTCTGACTTTGCTTAGACTAAAGTCTTGTCACTTAACAGAAATAATGTACATTATAGAATATAAAGTCATGGTGCAGTGGAAAAATAATGAATATTGTGTATGACTCCCATGAGCTTGGAGGACTGCATCCATCATCTCTGCAATGACTCAAATAACTTATTAATAAAGTCATCTGGAATGGCAAAGAAAGAGTTCTTGCAGGACTCCCAGAGTTCATTAAGATTCTTTGGATTTATATTCAATACCTCCTCCTTTATCTTACTCCAGACATGCTCAATAAATGTTCATGTCTGGGTGACTTGGCTGGCCATTCCTGGAGCACCTTGACCTTCTTTGCTTTCAGGAACTTTGACGTTGAGGCTGAAATATGAGAAGGAGCGCTATCCTGCTGAAGAATTTGCCCTCCTCCTGTGGTTTGTAATGTAATGGGCAGCACAAAAGTCTTGATACTGGTACCTCAGGCTGTTGATGTTGCCATCCACTCTGCAGATCTCTCTCTCACGCCCCCCATACTGAATGTAACTTAAACCATGATTTTTCCTTTACCAAACTTGACTGATTACTGTGAGAATCTTGGGTCCATGTGGGTTCCAATAGGTCTTCTACAGTATTTGTAATGATTGGGATGCAGTTCAACAGATGATTTATCAGAAAAATCTACCTTCTGCTATATTTCCAAATGATCAACTAGAAGTCAAGTGATTTGTTGCTCTTACAACTGGACTCGACGACAAGACTTTTGTTATGTAGTGTATAGTTCCACCTATTTGGTGCCGTACTTTTGTGATTGGTACCCTTAGGAAGGTTTTTCCAAAAAATGTGGTACATTTTTGGTACCTTTGATAGTGAAAATGGACATAAATGTATACTGTACTGTACTGCACCACTCAGAGGTAATGACTATAAAATTTGGCTGATCACATGAAACATTGATAACCAAATATTTAGTAAATTCATTGCATACCAGATGTAAATAAACAACAAAACCAGATAAAATTAAGATGCAAACATTTAAGATGCAAATAGATGACCCTTGAAAGTTCCAACTAAACCATCAATGCTGTTGTGGTTTCTCTGCAACGCTATGCTTCTGTCGAGCTAATAAATGCAGTAACCTATCAGAGGCATTAGATGAGCTTTGTTGATTGCATACACACTTACTCACTGGTTCTCATAAATTTTTTTCTCATATTTGTTTATTAAACAGTTAAGAAGCGCTGACATGGTGTAAAGGATTCATTTCAAATATTCAGTCATTATTACTTTGGTCGTTTTAATCTTGAATGATGCAGCCTCTGAATTTGGATCCAGTTTGTGTCATCACTGTATAGCGAGAGAGAACAAGATATTATTTGCATGAGAGAGTGATTTGGCTTAAATCATAACCTTATGGCTAATGCATGTTAAAGTATTGTTAAGTCATATAGACAAGTCAGTAATCTGGATCAAGTTTTAACAATGGAGGACAATGCTTTATCAAGGGTAGGAGTTCATCAAGTTGTGCTTGCCGTCAGCTGATCTGTAGGAGATGTAGAGGGCAGAGCAGTCGTGTGTTCAGGTGAGAAATGAATTGAGAATCTGCTTGTCTTAATGTACTGGCTGGATGAGGGGCGTCTTGGCACCCACACCTTCTCCTTTCGTCCTGCTCCATCTGTTAACCCATCCTCCTCGTTCAACCCCTCGCCCCTCGCTGCTGTTGTTCAGCATTTTAGTCACACACACACATACACCACACCCTTCTCACATTCCCTGTAAGGCGTCATAACTGTTTACACACGCTGCTTATTTCCGTCCCTGAATCTAATGGGATTCACAGTTTCTCACGCCAGCAGTCATACACATTTCAGGCATGAAGTCCACCCACATGTGATCACACACAACTGTTAGATTCGCCACTAAACCACCTCAGACATGCAATCGCTGGAATTCCTCCCCAGCCCGCATTAGAAGCTGTTTATGATTTAATTACTCTTCTTGAGATTTTCTTTTGGCTGTAAAGTCACATGTAGCTAGTCGCATATATAAAACATCAAAACAATTAGCGTAAATAAGAGTTAATTAGAATATGTTCTGTTTAGTTTAAAAAAACTATCGTCTGGCACATTTGATACAAGTATAATTGGATGATTAATATAAAATTATACTGTTTAAAGATTATATATATATATATATATAATATATATATATATATATATATTATATATATATATATATATATATATATATATATATATATATATATATATATTGTTAGATACAAGTAATATTTCTGTGTAGTTATTATAATTAATAAACATTTATTCTTTATTGTATTTTATTAGAATTTTAAAATGCATATAAATGTTTTCATGTCATTCCCTAAAGAATTTTTCAAACTTTTATGCTTTTTCTTCTCAATGGAATGCAGCTTCCTATCGGGGTTGCAAGTCTGTGGTTTTCCTGCAGATTTCTACTACTTTTAAACACTTGCCATGGGTTGTTATTTTTATTCTATGGTTAAAAGGTTTGACATAATGCATGAATTATCCATTTTATGGTTGTGTTGAAATATTTTACTGTACCAGATTTAAATTCTATCAATGATAAAAAACTGCTAGGATGCTGAAACCGCAAGCATATACTTTTGAGAAGTGCAGGGGGACTATTGACCTTATTCTTCATGTACAATCGGGCGCAGCCATTTGAATCTTTTTGGCTCTAGACTTCCAGTCTCATTCTCCTACATTAATTTTTATACCTTAAAACAGCTCGTTATGGTGCTTGATGTTGCAAAACTGATATGTTTTTATTATAGTATTCTACTTTGTTTGTATAGAAGTAGTTGACTGTTTTCTGTTGTTTTATTATTCCTAGGTCGTCTAATTTTAGATTTATTTAACAAGTTTAGGGTTCGCTTCCTCGTGAGATGTTTTTTTTAACTGTTCGACACATGGCAGTCACAAGTGACCTATGCCAGCTGTCCTGTCAATTTAATGTAAAATTATATTTTTACAGGAACAGAATGTGTATTACTACTAACCTTGACTATAAAGTTACTTTAAAAGAAGAAACTATTTTCCTCCACAGACTTTACTACAATAAGGCTAGACCTTCCAAGATATACAGTGGAATTATTAGCCCCCCTGTTTATTTTTTTTTCCTTAATTTCTGTTTAGAAAGTTTAGAGATTTTTTCAACACATCTTTAAACATATAGTTTTAATAACTGATCTCTAATAACTGATTTATTTTATCTTTGCCATGATGACAGTAAATAATATTTTACTAATATTTGTTCAAGACGGCTTCTATACAGCTTAAAGTGACATTTAAAGGCTTAACTAGGTTAATTAAGTTAACTAGGCAGGTTAGGGTAATTAGGCAAGTTATTGTATAATAATGGTTTGTGTCTGTAGACTATCAGAAAAAATATAGCTTTAAAGGGGCTAATAATTTTATCCTTAAAATGGTGTTAAAAAATTAAAAAACATTGCTTTTACTCTAGACGAAAATAAAACAAATAAGACTTTTCCCAGAAGAAAAAATATTATCAGACATACTGTAAAAATTTCCTTGCTCTGTTAAACATTATTTGAAAAATATTTAAAAAGAAAAAATCAAAGGGGGCTAATAATGCTGACTTTAACTGTACACAAATGTAAGTGACACATGTGAGCGATGTCATTCTGCTAAAGCAGATATGGCTCACCTGTTTGGGCATGCCCCAAACTGTTTGATTATTAGACAGCTATATTTAAAATTCTGTCCGAGGCATAAAATAAAAACATTAGGCCTAGTTTTTGAAATGACTTTGAATGACTAATGAATGTTTTTGGAGTACTTGAAAAAGGTACAGTCATGTCCAATAATTATCAAGATGCTTATGCCTTCATGTGTCTTATAGCTCGGAGAAGAATATTGCTTGATTGGAAATCAAGTAAACCACCTTTAGTTTTCACTCTGGTTTAATGATATGATGCTGTTTTTAAGATTGGAGAAAATTATAAACTCTTATAGAGGATCCACTAAAAGTTTTATATAGTATGGAATCCAATGATCTTATACTTTGAAAATGGTGTAACACTTCTCCCAAACTAAACTAATTAATTAAAAGGTCTATGCATAAAAGGATAATGCAAGTAAACTCAATGGACAAAACATTGATGTTAAATACCACTGTACTAAAAAAAAACTCTGTCCCCCCGGTTTCATAAACAAGGTTTAAGGCTAGTCAAGATTAAATTGCATGTTTGAGCTGTCTCAACTCAAAATAACTTGCAGTGAGATGTCTTAAAATACGTCAGTGTCATTTTTTTGTCTCCAGGTGCACACTAGTAATATATTTTTCTAAAGCTATTTTATAAATGTGGCTTAAATAGCCTTATTATCTAAGGCCTAGTCCTGGCTTAATCTAAGCACTGTTGTGAAAACTGGGCCTTTGACTATATAATTAATTTATCTAATTATTATTTATTTATTTATTTATTTTGAAGGGGAGAAGCGTTGTTCATGGGAAAACATGTAACAAAAAAAGTCTTGTCGAATCTTGTATGTATTATTTCACCTTGTTCTTCCTTCAATAAAAAAACATTTAAAATACCAAAAAAAAGAAAAGAAAAAAAAAACTATTTTTAATGCATACAGTGATGCAAAATATCTTTTATACAAATAGGTGTTGGGATAATTTGAATTTGGTTTTTACTGGTCTGGTTTTGATTGGCCATTGTGCTAGTTCTGAATTATTTTGCCAGGCCATTTGACTAGTTTGTTTAAAAGCAAAACAAAACTGGCAACCCTGCTTGGTATGATCTTGATTTGTGTTCTCAATGAACTCTTTTATCAGTCTTCACCAGTCACTCTGCAGGATTGAGTGAATCCAAATTCCCCAGTACCTTTGACTAGTGGCCCATAAATTCCCTCTTTAGCATTTGTGTTCAGATTGATACGACTGTTGTCTCTGTGTGTCTTCAGTGAGTTTGTCTCATGGCTGCTGAAGAGTGGAGAGATCAGTAAAGCTGAGGAGGGAATCAACCTGGGTCAAGCTCTACTGGAGAATGGCATCATCCATCACGGTGAGAGAAGCTTCTACTTTGATTATTTCGGCCATCCATCTGTATCCATCCATATACTGTAGTACTATATTTTGATCAAGGAATGTGCTAAAATCAACCAGCTGGTGGCTTGTATGAACAGGTTGTTGATTAATCGGTTGCATATTAAAAGCCCTGTATTCAATAATTAGACAAAAATATATAAATAATATATATGAAATGAGCCAGATTAATTTATTAGTCATTCATTGTTACCCAACACTCTCTCCAATGGTGTTTAAGGGTCAGTAATTCACACAAACCTGCTATTCTTACATCCAGTCACTATTTCTTTCTCTCTCTGTCTTTATTTTTCTGTCTTTTCCTCTTTTAACCTAACTTACCCCTCATATATTTCATCGACATGTTTGTGTATTTCTTGGTTTCTCTCTAAAACACGAATGCTGTCCGTGCTCTGTTTTTCGATGCTGTCTTGCCAAGTGAACCACAATCTATTAACTGTTTATACAAACAGTAGACTGTTAAAAATCACCATTCGACAAACACTCTACAAATCTGGCATGTATGTCTCGTTGGCCGGCACTCACTGAGAACCCCTACAGATGATGGGCAGTCTGGATAGTAACGGAACATACTGGATGTTGTTGAGAACGGCATACTTCTGAATAATTCATAAGATGCAGTGCTTTGTGGAGCATCATACCTTTATATTACAGCCAGGAGATTGTGACACAGTGAAAACTGACAAACACCAGAGGCATTGGAGTAATAAATCCAAGTGTAAAGGCTCAGGCGGTCGATCAATAATACGCTGGCAGCATTCAAGGAGAGGTCATGCAGGCTTTTGTGTGGCGATGGCACGTACACACTTCGCACATCTCCGCATACATGTTTATCAGTGCCTGAGAAGCAAAGGGAGACTAAGAAAATGCACCACAAGCTCACTTTCAGCTCATGGTGTGTCCTCTGTGTGTGTTTTTTCTCCATAGTGTCAGATAAGCACCAGTTCAAGAACGAGCAGGTGTTGTACCGCTTTCGCTATGATGATGGCACTTATAAAGCCAGGAGTGAAATGGAGGACATCATTTCAAAGGTATTTCCCACAGAAAATCTTGTACCGGATACAAGATATAAGCTAAAAAATTATTTACTTTTTATCCTGTATCCAGTAAATATATCCAAATCCTCTGTGAATGAATAATTTAAGATATTGGACAAATTGAGAGACATTTAAATACAATGTGCTTATATGTTTGTAAATACTTAAATATTCATTCATTTTCTTTTCGGCTTAGTCCCTTTAATAATCAGGGGTCACCACAGCGTAATAAACTGACAACCTTTCCAGCACATGTTTTACGCAGCGGATGCCCTTCCAGCCGCAACCCAGCAATGGGAAACACCCACACACTCTTGCGCACACTCACATACACTACAGCCAATTTAGCGTATCCAATTCACCTTTACCCAGGGTATCCGCAAGGTCTTAAAAAGTTGTAAGATGTCTTAAATTTCAAAAACCAAGTGTTAGGCCTTAAAAAGTTTTATGTTCAGAAGTTCAGAAGCACGTTCACCTCACAGCAAGAAGGTCGCTGGTTCGAGCCTTGGCTTGATCAGTTGGTGTTTCTGTGTGTAGTTTGCATGTTTTCCCCGTGTGTGTGTGGGTTTCCTCCGGGTGCTCCGGTTTCCCCCACAAGTCCAAAGACTTGTGGTATACTGTAGGTGAATTGGGTAGGCTAAATTGTCTAAAGTGGATGTGTGTAAATGAGTGTGTATGGATGTTTCCCAGTGATGGGTTGCAGCTGGAAGGGCATCCGCTGCGTAAAACATGTGCTGGATAAGTTGGTGGTTCATTCCACTGTGGTGACCCCAGATTAATAAAGGCACTAAGCCGAAAAGTAAATAAATGTATGAATGTGTTGCCTGTGTTTGCTCAGTCAGCATCACTGGTAGCTCCTATTGAGCTGAGCTTAATCATACTCTGAAATAAGAGCTAATTTTGTGCCTCCTAAAGATGTTCTTGTAACTAAAATTATTCCTAGTTAATGTGGTGCAAACACAACAATTATTGGTTGCTCTATCAGTAGTTCTACGACCATTCCTCTGGTATGAAAGTCGCTTATAATAAATAAACATTGGTTCTTTTAAGGATTGTTCTCGTTTAAAGGCCAATTCACACCATACAGCCAAATGCCAACAAACAAGTTAAGCCTTGTATTTGGATTGTTATGAAAAAAATACTGTCATATTCACACCGCCACAACACACAGGGCTAAAAAAACATTTAAGTGAAGCCCCTTGTCTGATTTAGTCAACGTTTGTTGCCATTTGTTGGAAAATCATATCACACTACTCCGTTCCACGATCCAACAAACGCATATTGAACATGTTCAGTCATCCGAAAACAAACTCTGACCAACAGCAACAGACGCAACACACCGATCTAACAAACTTTTTCCAAACTCAAAATTAGTTTGTTGCCTTTCATCTGTGTAGTGTGAATTAGCTTTAAGATTTCTTTATGGAACCAAAATAAAAAGGTTGCTGTATTTCTAATGTGTGTGTGTAGAGTGATTCAGATCTGAAGAGGTTCTGTTTCTGTGTAGACCACTTTAAGTTTTTGTCAGCTGTAACCAGTTAGTTTACAAAAGAAAGTCAACTGAATCTTGTGTTAAGTACATATGGTTCATTTTGATAAACCCAGGGTACAAAATGGCCCACCTAACAAGTGTTGTCAACAAATCAATCAGGAAGTAATTCAAACGGCACAGCGGTAAATGAAATGCATAAAGATGCAGCTGTTGGTGCAAATGCTTATATAAGTGTATGTTTGTCCAACAGGGAGTGAGACTTTACTGTCGTCTCCACAGTCTCTTCACACCTGTTGTCAAGTAAGTAACACATGTTCTCTAGCATAGTTCACACCCAAAAGACAACATTAATACCTAATTCTTAGGTCATTAAAGCTTTTTTGAAGATAATTTCCGACTATGTTTTGCTAATACCCTTTTTCTTATACTGTACATTGTTGGTAGCATTCCCATATTTATGGAAAATAGACACAAAACTTTCATGCATTTTTGACAGGGAAAAAACTGATTATGAGCACTTATGTGTGTCACATTATCTCATTTAAAATTATTGGGCTATAAAATAGGCTTAGCTCTACAAAATCTTATAAAAACATCTTTTAGTTAACATTTACTTTGCAAAAAAACGTAAATTTTACAATATTTCTAATATAAAAAGCAATGGAACAAAATGCAACAACCATTTTATTATAAATGTCCAATCTAAACAAATGTATTTGAAGTGAAAGGGAAACTAGTGGAGTATCAGATGTGCTATGCAAATACTCATATTTGTATACGAGTATATAATACTGATTCTTTATCAGTTCAAATATGTGTGCGTATTAAACAAAAAAGTATTTTCTATTTGGCAAATTCAGTTTTATAGTTAAATATTTTGATATCAAATAAAATTCTTCCATTTCTGCTATTTTAATGCCAATAAATGTTTGTCTTTAATGCATCTACTCTAACAAGATGCAAGTCACAGTGTGTGTGTGTGTGTGTGTGTGTGTGTGTGTGTGTGTGTGTGTGTGTGAAGAGCAAATTCATATTGCTTTCTGTTACTGATCACCTTTGATATCTTGCATAAAGAGCAGGAAGAACTGCAGTTACAGTAGGTTAAATACAGATCCACAAATTAACACAGAATGTGTTGATTACTTGCCCTTTAGCAGATGCCTTTAATCTTAAAGTCCAGGTCACTAATTAATTATGCTACACTAATTGCAAGAACAGACCATCATGCAGCAATCTGTGGATCTACTGATAATAGGAGATCTCAGTTGATAAAGATGTTTGCAGTTCATTGGTCTCTATGAGCTGAGATTAAACCTATATTTTTACATATTGCCACTTAAAATTACCTACGTATTTCATGCCAACCACACTGTCCAGTGTTGTTTTTGTTTACACAAGCCTCAATTTGATTTGTACCCCTCTTTATTATATACAGAGACCGAGATCATCATCTAAAAACATTCAAATCCGTCATACCAGCTAGCAAACTGGTGGATTGGCTTGTTTCACAGGTAACATGAAGGTGGACACACACACAGATGTTTTATTGACCTTTTATTGGATCTATAATTGCATACAGTATATTGTAACTGTTGCTCATTTGTGTCGTGTAATGTTAAACAAACAATTCATTCAACATGGTTTCTCATCATGAGTGTTTTGTGACTTCTTTTCTTTCTTTTTTTTTTTCTTCTTCAGGGTGACAGTGCAAGTCGTGAAGATGCAGTGACTCTCGGTGTTGGACTCTGCAATGCTGGTTTTATGCATCATGGTCAGTCTCAATGTCCATGTGATGACTGTGCTTGAAATATTTCAGTCATACAACACTAAATGTTTGTTATGCTGTTTTTGTGTGTGCGTGCGTGCGTGCGTGTGGTGTTGGCACCCATTGGCTGACATCAGTTGCATTCACCTCATTCACCATGTTGAATTGAGAGATCACTCTGATTGGTAGAGTCAACATGAGACGACAACACAGTCAGATTTTGTCGCCTCTAGTTTTTTGATGGTGTGTCACAAGTCTTAAGCTCAAACTATACTTCGGCTTTTATTTGCACAGTAGGGCTATGTATACAGAGCACAGCACACCATGCATGTGACCTGTTATTTCAAACCATGCACACACACCGCTCGCACATATGCTTTGATTATTTTTTCATGATTAAATTTGCTCACAATATGCCAACACTGGATCAGGACATTATTTCACAGTTGGAAAAAAAGGAGACTGTACTATAGCAGCAACAAACTACTTAAGGCAAAGCAAAAGAGACCTATGCTGCCAAATGCTTGATGTGTTAGAGGACTTAAGGATGAGTTTTATCAAAAAACATTATCTTGCATAACTTTTGGAGAGAAAAAATGCAGACAATGGATTGGAGTGTTTCTAGCATGACACTATCAGAATATTATGAAAAGCTGTGTGTTCAACTATGCAAAATCAAAGCATACAATGAACTTAAGTGGACACTCGGAGAAGATACAGTTAAAGTCAGAATTATTAGCCCTCCTGAATTATTCGCCCCCTTTTTATTTTTTTTCCCAATTTCTGTTTAACGGAGAGAAGATTTTTTCAACACATTTCTAAACATAAGTTTTAATAACTCATTTCTAATCACTGATTTATTCCATGATGACAATAAATAATATTTTACTAAATATTTTTCAAAACACTTCTATACAGCTTAAAGTGACATTTAAAGGCTTAACTAGGTTAATTAGGTTAACTAGGCAGGTTAGGGTAATTAGGCAAGTTATTGTGTAACAATTGTTTGTTCTGTAGACATTCGAAAAAATATATATAGCTTAAAGGGGCTAATAATTTTGACCTTGATTTTTTAATGGTTCTTAAAAAATAAAAAAAAAAGCTTTTATTCTAGCCGAAATAAAACAAATAAGACTTTCTCCAGAAGAAAAAATATTATCAGACATACTGTCAAAATTTACTTGCTCTGTTAAAACATCATTTGGGAAATATTTAAAAAAGAAAAACAAAAAAAATCAAAGGGGGGCTAATAATTCTAACTTCAACTGTATATAATAATGTTTTGATATAACATCAGCAGATTTGCCAATAACATCTTTGACTGTGCACTTAAAATGATTTACATGATATAGTCTTTAAATAAACTTCAGATTTTATCGTTTTTGTTAGCTTTCTCAGTTTGTCATTGCAACACGTTGTCTAGAGCAAAGCTTTGAACCATAGCAGTGTTTGTGTATGAAGTGAAAGGGAAAGGAATAAAACAACAAGTCTGATGAAGCTGTGGTTTTACAAGGATTATAGATCAGGGCTATTGACATCAACAGCGATAACTATGATGAAAGCAATATTAGTGTCCTGCATTTTTGTGTGTGTATGTGTTTGAGTTGATGGTTTTTATCACATTCTGATTAGGTCTCCCAGTGGTTTTGATTGTTTATTTGAGACATGAAGGGTGGAATGGATAAAGCCGAGAGTGTTTTAGATATAAACAGCTGTTGGAACAACATCTGGAGCCTCTAAAGAAACAGAAATATTCCCAATAATGGAAAATAGCTTCTTTTTTCCGATGAAATGCACATGCTCATAGACACATGCCTCCTGTCAGAGTTGTAGAAGTGTTTTGTGGTCATGTCGGATCTCAACTTCCAAAACAGTCCTCCACAATATTTTGCTTGGAATTCACAGACGGAACAGCCAGTCCTTACATAGTTCCTGAAAACACACACACATTATCACCGTCTTCCTGAGAGGGAAAAACAGCACATTCACACACACCATGCCTCCCATTAAACCCTTTTCCTCCATCCTTCAGCTTAGATTTGCCCAAGCATCAATCCTGCAGACATCATAAGTTGTTTTGACATGAGCTGAAGGGTGATGCAATCGGTCCATTTCACACTGTCAAATCGTTTTGTCATCATCAGATATGATCAGAGTTTTGTTCTACCTGTTTTAAAAGTGTGAGCCTGAGTTTTTTATTCAGACCATTAAATTCAATTCTGGCTTTGTGTCATTTGCAGTTCTGGAGAAGAGTGAATTTAAAGATGAGTCACAGTTTTTCCGCTTCTACGCCGACGAGGAGACGGAGGGCACGAGCTCCAAGAGTAAACAGCTTCGCAGCGACTTCAAACTCATCGAGAACATCCTTGCCAAATCTTTAGTGGTGAGACATGCACACAGTAGGGGTTTCACCCCATGCAGAGCTGTGTTGGGGTATAATAAGCTAACAATGCTACTAACTTACCCATATTTTCAGTAGCATGACGAACTTCTTTCAAAATGCTATAGCTTTTGTGATAACAGCATCATAGCTGTGCAATAAATAGAAAAATAAAGATTTTTCCTATCATTTCTTTGAGATGTAGCTTTAATTCATTTGAGTCTTTCTAGATTTGACAGTTCATGTAAATTTTATGGTTCAATGAATGGCCATAATGGCCATTCATTGAATTCCATTGTCATCTTTTTGTATAAAAAAACCATTATTTGTTACTGTAAATAAATTAGTGTTTTATTAAATGTATCATTTCTATTAATGGGTAGCAACACTTGACTTGGAGCTTACAAACTTTTTATAAATACTTCAATGCATAAATAATGACATCACACAGTGTTGACTTTTTAAAGGGCAAATATATATATGACTGTGACTATTACTCTGCATAATTATTAGGCAACTTAACAAAAAACAAATATATACCCATTTCAATTATTTATTTTCACCAGTGATCCAGCCACGGGCCCATCCATCTGGCCCATCAAGACTCACTCTCATTTCATCAGTCCATAAAACCTTAGATATACCTTAAATATCTTGAGATATTTCTTGGCCCAGTCTTGACGTTTCAGCTTGTGTGTCTTGTTCAGTGGTGGTCATTTTTCAGCCCTTCTTACCTTGGCCATGTCTCTTGAGTATTGTACACCTTGTGCTTTTGGGCACTCCGGTGATGTTGCAGCTCTGAAATATGGCAAAACTGGTGGCAAGTGGCATCTTGGCAGCTGCACGCTTGACTTTTCTCAGTTCATGGGCAGTTATTTTGCACCTTGGTTTTTCCACATGCTTCTTGCGACCCTATTGACTATTTTGAATGAAACACTTGATTGTTCGATGATCACGCTTGAGAAGCTTGGCAATTTTAAGAGTGCTGCATCCCTCTGCAAGATATCTCACTATTTTTGACTTTTCGGATCCTGTCAAGTCCTTCTTTTGACCCATTTTACCAAAGAAAAGTAAGTTGCCTAATAATTATGCACACCTGATATAGGGTGTTGATGTCATTAGACCACACCCCTTCTCATTACAGAGATGCACATCACCTAATATGCTTAATTGGTAGTAGGCTTTCGAGCCTATACAGCTTGGAGTAAGACAACATGCATAAAGAGGACGATGTGGTCAAAATACTCATTTGCCTAATAATTCTGCACTCCCTGTATATATATATATATATATACATACATATATATATATATATATATATATATATATATATATATATATTCAAAATGTAAAAATCCACTCCACATACCTGCAATTACTGTACATGTTAGTATTTTTTTTTAATTCATGATATTCAAGATCGTGATAAGAATCTGTAGGCTAGAGTCTATTAAAAATCTATTTTAAAAATGAATTTTAAGCTTAAAACATTATACACTTTTGTAGATTTATTGCTTAAAACCCTTTTCTTTTGGATGAGCAAAGTAAAGAAGCGCTGTCGATCAGCTTGCATTAGAAAACAGTCCGTTTACTGTTAGGAAACCCGCATCAAGCTAGTCTGATGTATGGGAGTCTTTTCCGTGCACCATAGATTCAAATGGAAAAAATGTTTGCGCGATGTGATAATACCTTAAAGTTTTACCCTTTAGCAGTCAAGAGACTAGAACCTCAGGTTTAAGGCAGCATTCATGTCTCATTACAAAGGGGCAAACAAAACTGACATTTAGCCTACAATCCTTGCACAACCTAATTTTGTCTGTTATCTCTCTTTTTGGTAGTACCCAATTCTAAATTTAGTGGGAACAATTGGGTTTGGTAGAAAATTCTTCTTTTTTTTTTTTATAATTATTTTTTCAGGGTTTTCACCTTTAATTGATAGGACAGTAGAGAGTATTGACAGGAAAATGTGGGGAGCAGAGAGAGGTGAAGGATCGGCATAGGACCACGAGCCGGGAATCGAACTCGGGTCGCCGCGAGCACCAGAGTGCATGTGCGGACGCACTAACCACTACACCACTGGCGCCGACGGGTAGAAAATTATTCTAAGCAGGCATCGGGTAAACAAAGACTGAATATACGGCGGGAGCGGTCAGGTGCGGAATAAAACCTTGCGGGAGTGGGACTAAAAAAGTAGTCCCATGCAGACCCATAGCTTGTAACCTCACATGTATAAAAGAAACCAGATTCAGAACAAGTTTAACCAGCTGATCTTAGAACCAAACATAGTTTTGGAAATGGAAATTAGAGAAAAAACACATGATTTCATGCTTAAAGTGATTAAGCATTTGTAAAACACAACCACCTATAGTTTTAGACACACACACACGTACTTCTATACACACTCATGCCACATATTGATTTTCCCCTCTGTGCCAATTAGACCCTTCTCATCCATCAGTAATTACCCTGACCTTTACAAAATACTCTTTCATCGCTTATAGACTCACAGAATCCTCCTCCAGACCATCCAACGCATAAATATCGTGCTCTTTCCCCTCTCTTATCAGAGGCTAAGAGCTTCTTGATTTACCCTACCCTTGCACGTCACACCATTGCAATTTAAGAGAGAAAACAAGCCATGATGGATAGAAAGAAACAGGCATTTACAGGACTTGTAAACATGTTCTGTTTTAGCTCCTAGATAATAATAAAAGCTCATAAAAACCTGCTTCATGTGTTACGGTGGAGAAAGTGAGCATTATGTACTTGTAATAATCCGGAAATTACCATTCTGTCTTGGTGTCTTCAGCACCTTAGCAGGCCTAATAACCTGCATCCGTGGCATATGTGTGTAGATTAATGTTTAGTTATTTTTAGAAGACCAGACTTTACACCTTTTGTACTAGAGGATGTGTAGCATGTTCACACTTTTGCACAAATGCTGTTACTCTCTCAGCGTGGCACTGAACTGCTAAATCACAATTTATATTCTGGAAGTAGCACGTTTTTTTTCTTAGTTGCACAAAGGAAGCCATTATATATGCAAGCTTTATTGCCAGTATTGACCCTCACGCTGAGATAATGTTTCTGTTGTCCGTGCACAGATCCATCCTGAAGAAGAGGACTATGGGTTTGAGATTGAAGAGAAGAACAAGGCCATTATAGTGAAGAGCGTGAGCAGAGGATCATATGCAGAGGTATGATGTCTTTCCTCAAGTTCTTCATGTTTCTCTGCTTCAATCACACTCACAGACAACATTACATGCACTACCTGACAAAAGTCTTGTCGCCTATCCGACAGACATCAAATAATAACTTGACTTCTAAATGATAATTTTGGTATCAGAATATCAGAAGTGGCTTATATGAAAGACAAAGGCCTGTAGATTATGCTTATTTTACCAAAATAAAATATAATCATGCTTTGATTATTAATTAGTTAGGGCAGCAAAGTTTGACTTTGCTAAGACAAAAGTCTTGTTACTTAACAGAAATAATGTACAGTATAGAATTTAAAGTCATGGTGCAGTGGAAAAAGAATTATAATTGTGTCTGACTCCCATGAGCTTTGAGGACTGCATCTATACATCTCTGCAATGACTCAAAAAACTTACTAATAAAGTCATCTGGAGGCAAAGAAAGTGTTCTTGCAGGACTCCCAGAGTTCATCAAGATTCTTTGGATTCATCTTCAATGCCTCTTTTTTCATCTTACCCCAGACATGCTCAATAATGTTCATGTCTGGTGACTGGGCTGGCCAATCCTGAAGTAGAGTATGAGTAGGAGTGCTATCCTGCTGAAGAATTTGCCCTTTCCTGTGGTTTGTAATGTAATCGGCAGCACAAATGTGTTGATACCTCAGGCTGTTGATGTTGCCATCCACTTTGCATATCTCTCGTATGCCCCCATACTGAATGTAACTCCAAACCATGATTTTTCCTTCACCAGACTGGTGTTAAATTATAAAATATCCAGTGAGTGGCAGTTCAGTGGGTGAAAATGACTTGTTGATGCAATTGTACAGAGAATGAACATATTAGTTAAAAGTATTGTTCACCAAAAAAATTAACATTCCGCCATTTACTCATCCTGAAAACTAGTTTGAGTTTCTTTATTCTGTAGAACAAATGGAAAGATATGTTGGGGAAAAGCAGCTGACTTCTAAAAAGTACAATGGAAGTCAATGTTTTTTTTTTTTTTTTTTACGTTTTTCTGAATATCTTGATTGTGAACAGTCATAAAAGTTTAGAACCACTTAAGTGTGAGTAAATTGTCATATTTGTGTGAACTATGCGTTTAACCCACATAACCACTAGCTACAACCATAATCTGGAGAAGAACATATTGAAACACTTCAATACTTGAAGCAGATGAGCACAATAGGTGCCAAACCTGCCAGCTAAGAGAAGAAAACCAAGACTACAGTTTACATGGGCTGAATAAAAAAATGGTCTGGTGACTCTGAATGATTGATTCTGGCACATTCAGAAGGTTTTATCAGAATTTTGTGTTAACAAAATGAAAGCATCAATCCATCCTAGTTTGTATCATCTTGGTGGGTATTTAGTGGAGTCAGGTCATATTTCTTGACACACTTTGTAGATCTCCATCCTACTATGACCAAAGGTTAACTTGTGTGATGACAACTCCCAGAACAGCACTCCATGATACAAACCTTTAAACAGCTCAAACTGGTTTATTGAACATGACCGGGACGTCTCCAAGCTTTAACAGTTACCAGATCTGAATCCAATAGAGGACTTTTGGATTGAGCTGGAATGGGAAATTCCCATATCCTTACATTTTATCCTACCCATTAGGTTATGTAGCCAACACTTTATTTGAGTGGTTCTGAGGTTAGGTTAGGGCAATATTACAACTTCATATGACACTAATCCACATTAAAATTTACACTAGTAGCAAAATCTGATGGGTAGCATATTATGTCATCAAATTGTGCTACCTACTTTTTGAATGAGTGGTAGGACAAATCGACAGAACACCCATCATGGATGAGTAGCCAGCAAATCTGTGATTCTATCATGTCAGTTTAGACAAAATTACTGAGGAATGTTTCTACCTCCTTGTAGAAACAAAGAGTTATGGGAGATCTGAAGGCAAAAGGTCTCCAATCAGGTATTAGCAAGATGTACCTAATAAAGTGGCCAGTGTGTATATTAATATAGTGAATAGAGCAAGTGGTGCATCCCTGAATTCTGCCACGCTCTACTGTAATACAATCTGATAGATGTCCATTTATTTTTATCCACAGTGTGGGGTTCTCTTATAGTATATTCACCTTTCTTAAACCCCAGTTGAAGGCCAAGCTCTGAAGGAGTGTTGTTGGTGTCTAGTCTAGCTGAGATTGTTTACCAGGTCTTCAGTTGGATGTGCAGTGCTCATCTAATCTGATAAGTCTTCCCTTGGGGAATAAACGCTGATCATTATCTATCATTTAGAGGAGGACTCTTCAGCTTGGATGCGTTATTTTGAGTGCAGAGGGTTATTTGTGTTCATGCTCTGAACAGCTCTGCCAGATATTTATAGATGAAGATTGGTAGATAATTATAGTTAAGGTCCAAACCACCACTAGTTTTATCCCCTTGGTGCGTGTTAGACCTGACACGAGACATTCTGTCCACGTTAAAATGTCACACTGCTGCTCAATGGACCATCTGCAGAAGACTGGAGTGTGATTGTATTGGTTGATTAATGTAGTGGATGAGTAGAACCGCTGTGTGTCCTGACACATTTACATCACGGGACGCTCAGATCTGTAGTCATGAGCTGATGTGTCGGGTTCAGGACACGCTTGCTTAATTCATTCCACTGCCTTGGTCTTCACAGCTCTGCTCTCTGGAGATGTGGGACAAGCAATTAAGCATGTCCCATCATATTCTCCACAGAGTCCTCACACTTCTCTCTCCTTCTTCAAAACTTGCCCTTTCTGTCTTGTTTTCATGTTCTTTCTTTCTTTTTGCTTTAATTTATTTGCTGATCCCTTCCTTCCTTTCTTACGGCTAGCAAAGTTCTGTCACAAATGTGTAGGTTCTTTTCTTTCTATAACCTTTCATCTCTTCTTTTCCTGCTTTCATCCTTCTTTCTTTTCTTCCTTTCCTCTTTCATTTCTTTTTTCCTGTCTTTTATGAGGCATTATACACTTTCCTTATATGCTTTTCCTTCCTTTCTTCCTCATGTCCTTCCTTCCTTTTCTTCCTTCCTTCCTTCCTTCCTTCCTCATGCGCTTCCTTCCTTCCTCCCTCATTTCCTTACGTCTTTTCTTCCTACCTTCCTTTCTTCCTCATTTTCTTCCTCACTTCCCCACTTTCTCACTCCCTCACTTCCTTCCTTCCTTTCTTCTTTATGGGCTTCCTTTTTTCCTTCCTTTCGTCCTTTCTCACGTGCTTCCTTTCTTCCGTCCTTCCTTCCTCATTTTCTTCTTAACTTCCTCACTTTGTTTCCCCTACTTCCTTTCTTCCTCATGTGCTTCCTTTTTTCCTTCCTTTCTTCCTTCCTTCCTTCCTTCCTCACGTGCTTCCTTCCTTTCTTCTGTCCTTTCTTCTTCCCTAATTTCCTTCCTTTCTTCCTAATTTTCTTACTCACTTTTTCACTTTATCTCTCACTTCCTTCCTTTCTCCCTCACTTCCTTCCTCAAGTCCTTCCTTCCTCACATGCTTCATTTATTCCTTCCTTTCTTCCTATCTTCATCATTTTCTTCCTCACTTCCTCAACTGTCCTCCTCCCTCATTTCCTTTCTTCCTCATGTGCTTGCTTCCTTTTTACCTTTTTTCCTTCCCCACGTGCTTCTTTCCTTTCTTCCTTCCTTCTTTCCTTCCTAACGTCCCTACTTTCGTCCTTCCTTCCTTCCTTCCTTCCTCACTTTCTTACTCACTTCCTTCTTTCCTCACGTTCTTCCTTCCTCATGTGCTTCCTTCCTTTATTCCTTCCTTCTTCACGTGATTCCTTCTTTCCTTCCTTCCTCACTTTCTTCCTTCCTTTTCATTTTCTTCACTTTTCCTTGTTTCGGTTATTATTCTCTTTGCTTCCATCCATGACCTCCCATCTTGTTTTTCCTGTAATTAATTTTCTTCTGTTCTTCTTGCCTTCCTTTCATCATTATTGTTTTCATCTTGTCATCATTAAATGTTTTGTTCTTTTATTCCAACATTTTAGTTCCTCTCTTCCTACCTTTGGTCTTTTATTTCTTAGTTCCTTTTCTTTGTGCTATTTCCTTCTTTTTTGTCTTTCTTTTTCATTTCTGTTTTTTTCTCTTCTCTTGTTTTCCTATAGTTTGTTTCCTCCTCCTTACCTTCTTGCCTTCCTTTCTTCCTTACAATCACACATTTTTAATTACACCATCAAATGAACTGCCTGGTGATCTGAAAGTTCAGATTACAGCTTATAAAGCTTTTAAGCTATATAAAGCTCTCTTGCCATAAAGGTGCGTTTTCTCTCAATTCATCCACCAATCCTCTAATCCTCATTAACATATCACTCATCTCTTTTCCCCAAGCTCACGCACAGCAAAGAAAAGTGTTCTGAATGACATCTTCGTTTGCTTTCCACTCTTTGCTGATTTTTGTCAGCTGGGTTCTTGGTGTTTATTCCGTTCATTTCCATGTTTTGCCTTTTGCGCAGATGGCAGGCCTGCAGCCGGGGAGAAAGATCTACTCCATTAATGAGGACCTGGTGTTCCTGAGGCCCTTTTCTGAAGTGGAGACCATGATCAACCAGTCTTTCTGTATACGCCGCTCACTCAGACTGCTGGTGGCCACCAAGAACAAAGAGTGAGTCCAAGTTCATGGAAGAAATCAGATACACAGACCTGTTAAATGTAACCGCGTACAGTGTAAATGGACACTACTGGCATTATAGTTGTACTGCAACACATTGCTTTCAAAAGAGAATGCATTAATGTTTAAACAGCTGTGGGCACTTATTGTTCTTTGATGTAGACAGTTTAATGTATCCTAAATAAGGATATCATTGAAAAGACATATTCTGCTCAACAGCACAGAGAACAAAAAAAAAACCATATTATGTTCTTGTGTGTGTGTGTGTCTGATAGGATTGTGAAGATCCCAGATGTTCATGGCACCCTTCCGTTTGTTCTCTCTGGTTCTTGTCCACCTCACGTTCATGCAGTGAAGAAAGGTGAGTTCTCATTGTTTATGAGCAGAAAACACACGCACATCGTCACGTTCATAAATAATTATGGCTTTAAAAACCAGACCCATTCAGCTTTTTTTCTTTTCGTAAAAATTTACACACGTCATTCTGAATTAAGGAAAGTATCACATTCCCTCCTAACCTGCAAGACAGATGGTAATGTACTATAAAAAGCTTTCAAATGAAGCAAATTCGTGACACTAGGCTGCCGTGGTCATGTGATCAGCATCTGGAGCTCTTCAACATCTGAACCCAAACTCAGCGTCCTTGCACATGTTTCTGGATTGGAAAAAAAAGCACATTCTAGGAGCTTTTGAAGTGAAAGCCGTTAGCTCATCTTCACGGCACTTAGACAAAAGCAGAGATTTATGATCTGTCATTATGGGAGCTTTCATCACTGCAAGTGCTCCTGAATACAGGGGGTGTAAATTCCAGAATAAGTGCTCTATTTAAGGCAGAAGTGAGAATAGGTGAAATTTTCACATTAATATATAGTAATTATATGTTCTTCTTGCATCTTAAATCTTTTTGTTGCTGCAAGTCATTGAAATCATACAATTTAAATCTCTACATCTCTACTTTTTTTTTTTTTTTGCTCTTAAGAGATTTTTTGTTGTTGCATACACTCTCGTTATGGGCATAATGACATTTATTATCTTTCATTTTTCATTGAGCTGACATATCAGGACAGGTAACTGTAAGTACATACAAAAAGCTAAACTAAATGTTATAGAAAGCTTGGTTCTTCAAAAATGATTTCAGTGAACAGTTCATAAAATAACTTTTTTGTTCTTAGTTTCAAATACGATTATAATAATCTAAAGAAACTTTACTTACTGTAAAGCAGGGGTCTCAAACTCGCGGCTGGCCAGCGGGACGATAGTTTGCAGTCACATATCAACACCTGTCCATCGGTAATAAGAGTCCCAGGTAACCCGGACCAATTATAGGGTCGCACCGTTATTTGCATCACGCTACTTGCATTGTATTTGCATTATATATTATTTCTATATGATGTAAAAGTAGTTAAAAGAAATGACAACAACACAGTGTTGCTTTTTTTCCTGTAACAAAAGCACAGCGGATAACAGTAAATCAAATTATTATTATTATTATTTATTATTATTATTATTGTTATTACTACTACTATTTATTACTGATTGATTTATTTAAAATATATAATTTGTTTATTTGTTTTATCTTATTTTGTGTTAAATTACAATCCTCTTAAATCGCTCTCTATTTTTTTTTTACACAAAATAAGATGAAAAAATAAACAAATTAGAAATTAATAATTAATAATATAACTAATTTCTTGTGGAAAACCTGATGCGGCCCAGCCTCACCCAGACTCTGCCTTTAGCGGCCCCCAGGTAAATTGAGTTTGAGACCCCTGCTGTAAAGAATGAAAGCTTCATTGGATATTAAAGAATCATGGTCAGTAAAGATGCAGAAATGACCCTAAAAATCACTGAGAAACCCACATTACATTTTAAATTCATTGAAGCACAACAAACTTAGATGGACTGATGCAACTTCCCATCGGTCACAAAAACTGGTTTAGATTTATTTGAATGTAAAATATGCAATTTTTCATTACACTTTGTTTTGATTCTACCCACATTCTGTTGACTGTAAGTAACTTTGCAAATACATGTCTTTTGACTCTCATTAGAGTGTAGGTCATTAGTAGTAGACCTACTTACCATAAAGACAACAAATTGCACCAAAACAAGGTGTTAACACTTCACTGTGTTTTACCAAACCAGATGAATTACGATCTAAATCATGGTTGCGACCCACATCCTTTTCATTTGTTTGTTTTCCTGCTCATTCTACTTGTGTGGGTTTGTTCATTTGATAGTGCATTACATTTGAACACTCTCATGTAAGTGATGTAGAGCTTGACAAAATAAGGGACCATTCTCACAGAACGTGTCTTTGTGCATAAAACCACAGTGCTTGGGAATAGTTTTTTTCTACTGTAAACAGAAGCTTGCACCGCTTGCCCTGCCAACAAGTTCTTCTGATTGGTCCACTGCTTTGGAACTGACATTTATGAGCAGTGCTGCATGTAAAACTAGAAGTTGTTTTAACTTTACACGGCATCTTAAAAACATGTGGAAACCACTGCAAAAATGCTAGATACAAGCATGATGCATCTGTCAAGCGTGCTTGCTTATGAAAATAATGGAAAAGTATTGGCATGGAAAAACTCTTTTTGTGTGATTGAGTCTCTGGTCACACAAGATGCACTAAGCACATGTTAATACCAGGTAAAAATGGTTATGCATCTCTGCTAACTATTTACAATCAGCTGACTAGAAATGCACATTATTACCAGATAGAAAGAGGGCCATCATTAATAAAATGTCTAGCGTTATCAAACATTTGTCTTTAAAAATCCATTTGCATCACTTAAGGCAGTGTTTCTCAACCACGTTCCTGGAGGACCACCAGCTCTGCACATTTTCCATGTCTCCCAACCAAACACACCTGATTCAGATCATCAGCTCAGCAGAGATTTAAAGACCTGTATTGGGTGTGACAGACAAAAGAGACATCCAAAACATGCAGTGTTGGTGGGCCTACAGGAACGTGGTTGAGAAACACTGATTTAAGGTCATTGCCCATTACAAAGCATCATTTTTGCGTGTATACAGGCTCGGATGCAGCAGCAGCAGGTCTTCAGCCCGGTCAGTGTGTGCTTAAAGTCAACGGCAACAACATGAACCAGAGCGGCTATCAGGAAGTCCTGGAGCACTTCAGTGGCTATCAGCCTGTTCTGGAGCAGCAAGACACTGTGAGAATAAGCACTGCATTAGCTCTGCTTTGTGTTTCTACACAATATGTTGGACCCCGTGTGGTGATCCAAGGGGTTGTTTGTTTCTGATACCCTATATAATACCTGTTTCCTCTCTTTGTGATATTGTTTTTTTTTTTTCCCTTGTGCCCCAGAGCTGTGGTCAGTGGGCGTACCGGGTGTATGAGGATGTGGAGGAGCAGATGTCTTTCAGGGGTTGTGAGAATGGCTCAGATTCAGAGGACGGCTGCACTAATGGAACAGGTAGTGTATGTGTGTGTGTTTGCTGGGAAAAAACTCTGTGTAGCAGGTGTACCTTAAAAGTTATTATCGTTAACAGAACAATAGGGGAATAGGGGACAATAGATCCAGTGTTGTTGTGAATGAAAGGTTTTGTCAAGTTCATGAACTCCTACAAAGACCAAAAAATCTTTTTCCATGTCGTCTCTTATAAATTTAAATAAATAATAGTTTCATATCTTGAACCGTCACAGTAACTGACAAAATACATTTATAATATTATTACATTTCCATTTCAAATAATTGCAGCTCCACTAGAAATACTGACAAAAAAAGAAATGTTTCTTATTCGTTTCTTTTGTAAGAACTGAATTACCATTAGGAATGATGATGTGACACTTGAGATGAATTATTGCTTTTGAAAATTCATATATTAATTCAATGTATTCAAATAATATAATATAATCAGTTTGTGACAAAACAAACAGCCGTTTTGCCATGTTACCATTCCAATATAAAACACTTTTTCCACAATATTGGATGTTTACAGTATCAGTGAAAGCCCACAACCATGTCTTAAACACTGAGGACCAATTTTTTTTTTTCTTTTTTTTTTTTTTTACACTTACAGTTACAGTCAGGGCTTGACATTAACTATTTTGATTACCAGCCACTGCGGCTAGAAGTTTTCCAACATTACTAGCCACTCTGCATTTTCACTAGCCACAATTTTATTGTTGGGAAAATATATTTTATACACATAAATATGGCTTTGACATGCTAGAATTACTTGATTTAGATTTTATGTTATGTCCACTGTCCAAATTCATTTCACTTTTTGTGTGTCGTGTATGAGCTTGCTAAATGTTCATGAGCAAATGGATCATGGTTTCATAGTATTACAATTAGTTTTTATTTCACATGAATTTTCAGAGTTTAAAATTAAGGATTTACCAAATTTATCTCTGACCACACCAAACATAAACAATTATTATTTCTTAGCCACAAATTTTAAATGTGTCAAAACAAGCAAAAAAAATATCTGTATACTCTACTTTTTATTTAACAAAACATATGCACAGTAATCTGTCCTGGCTAAAGGTCTCTCAGATCACCAGTTAACTACACATAAATGGGGAGTTAATTTCCCATTAAAGCAATGTTATTGTAAAAAATGATAATTAAATCATATTAACGCAAAAGAAAGCAGGTGGAAAACCGTGTGCGATAATAAAAGGATGATCACCCACACACGGTTAACGTTAGACCCATTAATAATCTGTTCAAAGATCGGTCAAAGCGAAAGCAACCGGTGCTGCTTACAAAAAGACAAATCTGGAGCTCTAAAGCAGTAAGAATGTGGGTGCATGTTCATCACTTTTTTTCTAGTCTATTTGAAAGAGAACCGATCACGTCAGTTGCGTTTCTAGGTACGGTTGCTTCACACAAGGAAATGGGAGCGCGCGCGCGTGTTTTAAACAGTCGCGCGCATCACATCAGCTGTTAGCGCGAGTGACAATCCGCTCATTCTGTATTCACCTGCTTTCTGTTGCTGGCGCGAACACTATTTTTTTTTTCAGTCGCGTTGCTTCTCAATTCTAAGATTGCCTTTGCATGCATATTGGGCCATACTTATTGCCGAACCCTGATTTTAAGAATTATTATCCGGGAAAATTATTTTCAACCAGCCAAAGTGGCTAGTGGGAGTGTCTGTCTTACCCGCCACTGCTAAAATCTACCTGCATTTGGCGGGTGTTAATGTCAAGCCCTGGTTACAGTTGTTAGTTTGTTCATTGAATTAAAAGGTTTCTCATTTCTAATTTATTTCTAGTCGCTTGTCTACCTCTGTGTCTATGGTGGTTACAAAATTATGAAAAAAAGTGCTCAAAGCAAACTTGAGCAGTAATCTGTACAGTCAAGCCCAAATTTATTCAAACCCAGGGGTATGAATATTTTCAGGATTGACACAAAATGTATATATCAGGGTATACGTGGGGTCTTAAAGTCTTAAAATGTCCTAAATTTCAAAAGCAAAATTTTAGGCCTTAAAAAGTCTTCAAATCACTGAATTATTGTGTTGTAAGTCTTAAATCATTTTAAACGGGTCTTAATTTTTCTATGTCCATGTAAATCTCAAAAAAAGTTTTACCAAAACTTTAATTATTAATATTTTATTACCAATAGGGTTTATCTTCTTACAATAAAATGTTTTAACTGGGCCATTAGGAAACATCTTTAGCGTTTAGCCTTGTGTAAGTCTAAAATTTAATTTTAATGGTCTTAAAAAGGTCTTAAACAATCTTAAATTTGATCTGATGAAACCTGTAGAAACTAGGCATGGGACGATAACCGTTTTCAAGGTATACCGCGGTTTGCAAAAGTCAAGGTTTTAAAACCGCCAAAATTTTCTATAATACCTTTCCTAAGGTATGTGTCAGATTTTTTATTTATATGGGTTTTTTTTTAGGACAACAGTATCTCCAGCAGAAAAGATATCCAAAGATGCCTTTTTAAATAGTAAAGAAAGCTGTGTTTTTGAAACAAATGAAGACAGCAGAAGTTAATGATTCATTTGAATTATTTAGCCTGAAATGTTTACTGTTACAAAATATTATAAATCTTTCAAAATATAAAATATATTGTTTTCAAAGGGGAAAAAGTTTTAGTTTTTTTACGCAGTAATTTAAAAAGAATATATTTTAGAGCAGTAAGCACAATACCATGATACCATGACCGTGAAACCGTGATATTTTTATCCAAGGTTATCATACCGTGAGAATCTTATACCGGCTTATGCCTAGTAGAAACCCTGATATATGTTCTGCATATATGTAATGTGATGTACAGTATTGGTGTTCAATTCTTTATTCTTTATGCCTGTGTGTTCTTTGGGTTTTCTAGGTTCTGTAAGAAGGCTGGAGCAGTTGTCCATCTCTGATGATGGTCCTTTGGTCAGTCTAAATGTGGACAATGTTCATGTTGAACATGGGGTTGTGTATGAGTACGTCAGCCCTGCAGGCATCAAACACTGTGTGCTGGAGAAGATGGTGGAACCCAAGGGCTGCTTCAACCTTACTGCAAAGGTCAGACACACCAGGGTCAAACAATCAATGTGTATTTTCTGCATTTTGTTTATGACAATCCATTATTTTGCCTATGCATATAAATATAGAAAATTCTAAGATGGACATCCAGAGAAGGTAATACCTGTGTATAAATGTATATATCTAACCTATCGTTTATTCTTGAGTGTATTTTGAATGTTCTCAGATACTGAAAGCTTTTGTGAAGGATGACAGTCTATTTGTGAAGAGCTGCCGGCAGCTAATGGCTCTGAATGATAAAGTGGTGACGATGCCACAATTTGAGTTTCGAAACATCTGTGACACCAAGCTGGAGAGCATAGATAAACGCATTAGCAGCTACAAGCAGGTGAGATATGCATCTAGTTGTTAAGATTTAGAAGGATAGTTAACTCAAAAATGAAAGCATCATCAAAAATTGTCAAGAGTGGGTAACTGATAATTTCTTTTTTAGATAAAAGATTGTGATATGTTAGAAATAAAAGTGGTAAAATTGAACATTTTGGACACCTTATAGCTAGGCCCACACGGAATCTGTGCGCGCAGAATTCCGCAGATTTTCTGCAGATTTTCCGCAGATTTTCGCTGATTTTTAACCCATCATGAATTCTGTTTATTTACTTAAAGTTAACTACAGTTAATCTAATTGGATTTGCATTTTAAACATTAAATACAAGTTAAAAAGATATTCTTTTTTATTTAACATATTAAGGTTTTAGTTATGATACTCCCAAAATAATTCCGCAGAAATCCGCAGATTTTTACCAAAATTCTCAGCAGAAATAGCAAAAAACGTCTGCAGATTCCGTCTGGCCCTACTTATAGCTAATGAATTGCAAAACTGGTGCTAAAATATTTGTCACCAGATCAAATGCTATCTTAGCTGGTCTTTTGCTATGTGTTCATGTTTTTATTGAGAGTCATCTAAATGTTTTATTCTGCAGTGTGGACAGCGTCTGGATGTTTGCTAACAGTTAACCAAATGTATGATACCTTTTCTGCAAAGTCATTTGCTTTGCAAAAAAAAAAAAAATATCCTCACTGTGACTAAATTAGAGCCTTATGCTGGGTTTAACAAATGCAATTTTAAGGGTTGATGTGAGTAAATTACTTTCAAAGTCAGTGCAAATACCAGGTGATGTGAAATGAGTGTTGTGGGTGCCACAATCATGGGATATTTGACTTAATCGTGTTTTCCATCTAAGTAAAAAATAATTGAACACAAGTTGAGCATTCATGTGATGTGTAAAAAATCCAGTGAGTAAACTAGAGAGATTGGTGCAATAGATGTCTATCTTGACATTTGGTGTGAAGCCAGCATTAGGTACAAATACACCAGGGGTTCTCAATCTCGGTCCTGGAGGTACGGTGTTCTGCAGATTTTAGCTACAACTCCAATCAGACACACCTAGACTAACTAATCAAGCTCTTACTAGGTTTTCTACAAACATCCTTGCAGGAGTGTTGAGGCTAAAAGAGAAGTTGGAGCTAAAATTTGCAGGACACCAGACATCCAGGACGGAGTTTGAGAACACTATATACACTATAAATATATATTTTTTAATTTATTGAATGTCATTTTTATTTTTTTTTTAATCTAATTAATATTTAACAGATATAAAATATGATTTCATTGTGCTTTGATATTCTCTCCTCATCAGTTTGTGGAGGAACTGCAGACGAATGCCTGGCCAACGTTTAAGCAGGCGAGCACTAAACCGCACATTCTGGGCTGCATGGACTTCGTCCCCACCAACTGTCACCTTAACCTGATGCAGGTGTCCTGCCCGAAAAATACCTCCTCAGCCGGACGGGCCTTTAGCATCCGCTTTGGTCGCAAGAACTCCTTCTTCGGCCTTGATCCTGACCAAGGTGCATAGTTATTTTTAACTAAAGGGATTAAATATTCTGCTTTTTTATTTGTTGTTTTATTTTGTAATAAGTTTTAATATTTTTCCTTCTCATAAAATCTGATCAGAATAAGTTTAAAGACTACAATTTTTTTTTTAAAGTCTGAGAATTTATTTCAGTTAAATACGACCATGTTAAAATCCCTCCAAATTGCTTCCTCAGGAATTATTTACACTGTAGAATCAGCTTATGAGCTGAGTAAACCAAATCTCTACAATACAATCATTGAAAGTTGTAAAAGAGTAATTAAGCTTTATGGTGAAAACCTCCTAGGTCTTGTAAAATGCTTTGCCTGCTATTCCCAAAGTGATCCAGAGCCTTTTTAAAGTGTCTCCATCAGACCTCCATTAAGACACCATTAGGCCATAACAAGGAGCTTTTAGTGATGTCATCCTCCTCAATCCCATAGGCCTTCAGCCTTCCACTCCCCGAGGCCTGTACTCTTATCATCACTGTTTATGAGTCTTCAGGCTTTATTTAAGAAGGCAAACCATAGCTTCTTTCGTCATATATAGATTGGTAAACTCAGCACTCCAGAGTTAGAGATGTTGTTAAAAAAAAAATTATTAATTTATTGCTTATTAATTTAGGCTTGAGTGTTGAATATTAGGTATAGGTAATGCCATTATATAGAGATTGTGCTTTGAACTGAAAATTTGAAAATAATAAGTTTAATAATGAGGGCTAAACATATTCTATTATACAGTAAATTTGATTGAACATAAATAAAAAAAAAATACTTGTATGCTTTATCTCTCAACAATTGACCTGGTGCGACTTCTAATCAGGTGTGAGTTATTTTCTGAAAAATACTGTAATTATACAACTGCACAACAGCTATATATATTATAAATAAAAAATTCTAAATTCAACTGGGCATCCCTCAGACCACAAGAGCTGAAGCTGCTCCATCTGGCTTATATTTTTGGCTCCACCTGCTCAGATTTCTGTAGCCCAACATACTGTCTAGCCACCACGTGTAGCTGGGAAAAGAACCACATAATGCCTTGTTCCTTATGCTCCACAGCATGAGAGCTTTTTATTTTGCTCTCTCCGCTACACATCTGCTCTGCAGTTGTCTCACGGTCAGAGATGTTTAAAATTCCTCTGCTACACTTCTCTGTAGGCCTAAAGTCTCATGGTCCATGGCTTTACCACATGCATGAATACGCCTCACTGCTTTTCAACCATTCGGTCTTCTGTTTTATTGAGTCTCAGAAGGTCCAAACCTACCGGGCTTGTCTCTAGACGGCAATATAACCCTTAAATGCATTAATCTTATGCCAATCATTATTGCGTATTCGGGTGTAATAATTATTATTACATAACACTGGATCTAACCACTGTTATGGAATAAAATTCAGTCCTGCTTAATATTAAGTGGCTTTAATTACTATGTACTTACATTTAAATTGATCATTTTGTACAATGCACTAATTATGTACATGTTTTTGCTTTATACTTGTTTTTTAAAGATTTTCTGCTTTTTAATTACATCGTGCATTGTTTTGTGTGATCACATTTATAAATACACTGATGGCCCATCTCTTAAACCTTAGCTCACCCTTAAACCTACCCATAAACACCATAACCATGCCTATATCCCACCTTAAAAAGCACCATAAGTATTTCAAATATTGCTTTCTGCAACACTAAAATGTATTCTGTCTAACTGACTCAGATTAGACCCGCCTCCATATGATTAATGGATCAAAGAAATTAGAGAAATGTATGAAATGGACAGAATAACTTAGTGTCTTAGACTCCAGATGACTATATTTGAAGCAAGATGGTACCCAATTCTAAGAATTATACATAACCAACTTTAAACATACAACTTAGATTTATGTTTCTTTTTTCTCTCACAAATCTTTTCAGTATCCATCTGTATCCTTATTGACTATTTCTGATATATCTCTGATTTTGTGTTACGTTCAAATAAAAAAAGAAATAGTGTAAAAAAAAAAGCAGCATAAAGACAGAAAAATACACTTTGCGCCCTGACACATGGTCTAACAGATTTGTGCTTATTCTCTTAATGACTTATGGGTGTGTTTTGAGCATAACATGTATTAAACCAATCAAAGTCTCATCTCCCATTCTCTTTAAGAGGAAGTTGCGTTGCGGCATGGCACATTTGCTATTTACATGACAGACTTTGTAAGAGGAAAAACTGAATACTTTACTAGCGAGAAAACAGGTAAACAGACCATCTGCAGTGCGAGGATAAAGAACGAGTCTCCTCCATTCAGCCTCTTTACTTTCCCTTTATTTTACTTTTACTCTACTTTAGGAAACAGTGTTGTACACACTCCACTGAAGACATCCATCAGCCTACATATTTCATTTTGTTTGTTAAGCACAAAGATTTGTTTTAAAACTATTTCTAAATTCAGTTCTAATTTCCAGAAAATGAATAAATGAACAATAATAACGAAGTGTGGTCAAAAAAGTGTTATATCCAAACACACGCCCTATTCTTATGCCCCATTTGGTGATGCATACTCCCCAAAACCTGACAAGTGGACAAATCTAAACTTGTTTCTATTAAAACAAATATAAATATACATATAATAAATAATATTGCTAATAATAATATTATACAAATGCAAATTATTATGAATAAACTGAAAAAAGCCCCCATATGAAGAAGGCAATCGTTACACACACCTCCTTTTTAAACCGGAACACCCATGAGTCCAAAAAGTGGCTTAAATGGATTTGCTATTCAAACAACGTGGTGCAAAATGTGAAAATTAGGGTTGCACTGGTCTGAAAATGGCAACAAATCGTGCCAAACACATCTTTGCGCCTTATTGCGCCGGGTGTATGATAGGGCTGGTTTGGGTCACTAGCGACCATATACACTTTTTTTCGACAACAGACATTATTTTCTTTACATTTTTTTCCTTTAAATATTGTTTGTAATCGATAGCCTGATGATACATAGGGCAATGTTTTGAACAGTGTTGTGGAATTATCCCATACATTGGCAACCAGGTAAGACATGGGGTAAATATTTAGGGCAATGAGTTACAGATACAACGTGGTTGGCCATTTTTAATAGAAAAGTAACCAAGCAACATCGCTTGCAAAATTGCTCAAAATTCACCTTTTGTATCATCAGCATTAGAAATAAAAGTCTGAGTTCTTTGTCAACAAAGTCATCTTTAAGCCAAATTGTGAGACAACTTTGCTTAATATATTCCAGACTGCATTGCTACAAATTCCATTATGCTGCATGATTGCATTTTTTTGTTGACTTATTAGTTTAAAATGTATTCCTGCAGCGAACCTGAATCCCATGACCCACTCCGTACACTGTGTGACCAGCATGGGGGCTCCGTCCTTCAGTTGCCAGAGTTTGGATGAAGAGACTGAGAACGGTGAAGGGAACTCGGAGGACAGCAGGAAGCATGAAGAGGGAGGTCTTAGCTTCCTTCTCAAACAGGAAGACACTGAGAGCCAGGACAATTATATCTGCCTCTATAACCGCCTGGACATTGCAGTCAGAGAGATGAAGCAATACGTGGCCCAGATAGATGTGTAAGTAGCAACTATGTTGTGGAATTGTTTAAAATAGATGTATTTTTTTTTTAATAAGGTGTCCTAGAAAAAGTGGACATTTAGAAATTAGATTTTAATGATAATAACAGTAACAATAGTATAAATAGTTATATGTAGTACAAAAACAGTTTAAAAAAAACTTTTGTGCATCACCCAAAGGCAACAATGACTTTCTCAGAATATGGTTTAGCAGATTTTCACAGATTCTGCTTTGAGTTCCTGGAGTTCTAATCTTCAGGATGTTCTTTTATGACAGTCTAAAAATATTTATGGTTTAGACAGAAAATAACATGAGGCTGAAGCCATAACAGATGACTGCAGAGGAAACATTTCAACAGCCTCTCAGGAGGAACGAATGTTTGTTATTCAGTGGCCTGCATGTGCTGATGTAGAAGTTAATTGTCAGTGAAATGGAGTCATTTCCCAATCACATTCCACAATGTCTCTCTCCCAGTGGCTTTCTGTCAATCTACACGCTCCTATCCTATAACAGAACAAAGTTCATTAGTAAAAAAAAAGGGTGTTTGTTTAACTAAAGGACACTTTGTCCTTGTTATCTTAAAAACACTTAACTCACTTTTCACACTCTGTGTAGTTCAATTAACTAGTAACAAAAACATGTCTTATATATACTATGATATATTTTTTTTTCTAATTTCATTCGGTTGTGAAAACGATCACAAAAACTTCTAAGAAAGCTGTCATTTTCATACATTAAAAAAAAAAAAATTAATAGACCGTTTTCAACTGTATATAAACATGTAAACAATCATTATTGTCTCTTACACAGAATTTTCAAATGTATAACCCTTACCTAGCTTCAATATTTTTACAATGTTGTGTCACAGCAGCTACTCCCAGGGGAAAATATGGGCTACCAAAAGTATCCAGGCTTCCTCGAATCTGAGGAAAGATCCCAGACCAGGCCCCAAATTATGTTACCCCCGTGTGGCTCAGAAGATGAAAAGGGCTAAACATAATTATGACAACCCAATATGATAACCCAAAACATACAGAGGGTAGCACCCGCTTCCAACCTAATTTAGAGTTAACAGAGAATCAGCTACGTGTATGGAAGCGAACCAGAGAACCGGTCATACACACAAGTGTCACATAGAAAGACAAAGCAGTGACAAGAGAAGAAGGATTCCCCCCAGTCTGGTGCGAGTCGTCACTAGAGCGCTTAAATGACCCCCATCCTCTTCTCATTGGTCCCCTTATCAAAACTCCACGAGCCAATCGGAACACTTCGATTTTAGAAGGACAGCAGACAGCAAGTAAAAACAGAAAGGGGAGGAGGGAACAACAAAGCAACACCCCCAGACACGTAACACTCACCAAGGTTTTTTTGTTCTTTTTGTTATAATTTTTATTACAAAAATGTATTAAAAGCAGAAATATTGTAAAGTATTATTGTTTATTAAATAAATGCTTTTTATTTTAATATATTTTAAAGTGTACATTTTAAAGGTTTTAATTTTAAAGTGTAACTACAAAATAAAAAGTATATGTAGTATATGTATCATAAATATAGTGAATTTACAGTTTAATCTATAACAAAAATAGCAATAATAATATTAAAATAATATTTTACAATCTTATAAATTTGCATATTGCAATAAGCACATCATTTATTAAAACCATTTAGGTCTGTCTGTTTCCAAACCTCTGTGAATCTGTTTCGTTTAGACTTCTGTCATCGATAACTGGACCAACACAACCACAGGGCTCAGAGCCTCCATCATTCGAGAGCGGCCCCTCGACCTCCCCCATCCCAGAGGAGACGGACCAAGACAAGACAGAGCATGGCGGAAACAAAAGAGTGTGTTTCAAAGTGAACGAAGATGATCAGGAGGACTCTGGACACGACACTATGAGCTACAGAGACTCATACAGGTGAGGAAAAGACCGTTCAGGTGATCTTTCTGAAACTGTTTGGAGCCAAAAAGTTGTTCAATCAAAATAACTTGCTCTCTCTTGGAATCATTTTATTGATTATGTGCTAATTTGCATGAGAGCGGGATGACAAATGGAAACTTACTCTACAGAGTTAAAGAACAAAAGGCACATAAATAGTCAAAAGTAAAATTATGTAGGAGACCAGATTAATGTGAAAATAAATCACCTATTAAATATTCAAGCATTTGATGCTGTGATGAACAACCACTGAAATACAACAATCTAAATATTCTTCATAAGCCCCCTTAATTTAAATAATAAAATAGTTATTCACAGTGTTTTGAAGTGCCTGCGATATTGATTTTGTGCATTTTGTTCATCATCACGATATATTTCATTATTGAAAATCGGCTTATGTGTGAAAATGAAACAGTTCAGTCTTTAGTCTTTTCAGCCCATATTATTAATTCTGTGTTTCAGTCATTTAGGTATTGGGATAACAGTATGTATTCCGAAGTCTGTTGAAATGATTGATTCTGGCTGAATGGTGTGGAATAAAATAGATAATCCACAGCTAGTTCCATTTAGTTTTGATCACTGTTTGAAATAAATGGGCTATTCTCAAACATCGCTAGTAGTAACCATAACAACTCACCGATAGTTGCCAGAGCCTTCATTCCTGTGTAATCTCAAGACACTGACTTGTGCTCCACCAGCAAGCCAATGAGGATGAGCCAACTAGCAAATATGCTCAAATATATGTGAAGGTAGCTAACACATGTTACTATGAGCTATATGACATCTAACATTTTGTAAGTGATACTGACAGAAATTTGGTCAAATATTGAACTGGAAAGAGTGATACTAGTTTTAACTTATCAATATCTTGACAGATAATGACAAAATAAGTGATTAATCAATGACTTGGTGTGCTTTAAACGATTTTAAACTGAACATCCTTTGATTTTCTCCTACGTAGTTGGGATCTAAACATTGATGCCTATAGCAGCAATCAAAATCACCTTAAAAAAGCTGTTTGACGCTTCAAATGAAGGTTGTAGCAACACTTTATTGTAATAGGTGGGTACAAGCAACCATAAAAAAACTGGCATTGAATTGTTCATTCACGGAATTAATGCAAAATGCAGATTCATCTAGCAATGAAACGGGAAGTTTTATCAGCAAATTATTAAATAATTTTATCAGACTGCTTTGAACATTTTAAAAGTTACATTTTTTTTTTTTTTTTTTTTAACAACTTACATGTTTTTTAAATCAACGTGTAGCAAATAAAAATTCAGGACCTTTTGTAAATTACTCTTTGTTTTGTTCAGTTTTCTAATCAGATTTATGGGACAATCCAGATCTCCATTTTTAAACAAACAAACAAGAGAAAAGTAGAGCAAAAACAATTCAAAGCACATTTGTGAGCTTAAAAAAAATCGGGTAGTGGGTCTCTTTCTTGTGATGTGTTGCCCAATGATTGCATACATGTAACAACCGATTTATGCTTACGACTTTATTTCCTTTGAGTCTATGAAACACCATCTCTCCAAAAGATATGAGCAATAATACATCTTGTACTCATTTAGAAAAGATTTGTGGCTGTCTTTCAATCTCTTCACACATACACAACAATGCAAGTGTGTTGTTTTTGTCGCCTTCATCAGTTCGTTTTTCTTGTTCCTTGCATCTTTTCTGATTGCTAAACAACAATTCAGTGTTGATGACTTGTGGGCAAACTAATTAGTGCAACAATTCAAAGCATATCTGTGAGAAATACCTGTACCAAACATTAAATATATGGTTAGAAAACTTGGACTGTACGCCAGTGATAAAAGCCTTGTTGCACTCACTATATGCATAAAGAAAGCAGAGCGAGATGGGGCTCCTGTCTGCTCCTCCTGTCCAACAGATGTTTTTAAAACCGACACGTAGAGAGATGATAAACATCCCTCACAAAGAACCTGTTGTCCCACAGCGACCCAGACGCCCTCTTTAACCACTAAAGAATACATTCAGTCACTGTTGTTATGTCATTATTATATGGAGCAGAGTGTGTTTGGTTGTGATGTAGAGCTGATGGAGCAGGGCAAAACTGAGACCGACCACAGCCGAGTGGTTTTTATGCTTCTGTCAGGATAAACGGATGCCTGCTTCTGCACCCTCTATCATTATGTGGCGTTCCGCTTTAAAATCCTGCTACTCTGTGATAGGGTGAGCTCATGAACAGCTGCAGCCAGCGCGTTTTATACATAGTAACGTCTCTTTTTAACTCCATTTAGGTTTATAGAGTAAGTATCTGGATTTGTCTGTGGGATGTACTGTACTGTAGGTAGGCTGTTTGTTCTTGTTTAGCGTGAGAAGGAATGCAAGCTTTCTAGAGTTCAAGAGGTTGAATGGTAAAATATGAGGGAATGCTCCTTTTTTTGCTCTCTTTCTGGGAGTTTTGCAACCTGCTGGTCATGCTTTCATTCTTGGCTTGTGGCGGCCCTAAATTTGGCTTCTCCTCTCGTTGTGGGGTGGAGAAAAGCAGCTTCTGCTACTCTTCTACAGTGCCTCTAGTGGGTAGAAGTACAGTTTTTTTTCTCCTTGAGAGTTTTGGGAGCATAAAAAGACATTTTGGAAGTTTCGTTCTCTCCCTGAATAAACATTTTAAGGCTGCCAAGAAGACGTCCTCATAAATTTAGTGAAATCTTACTGGATAAAAGTTGAAACTAGATGTTTGAATTGTTGTGAAATGACTTCAGCTCTTAGAATCGGCATACTATTGTCTTAAAGAGATAGTTCAACAAGTAATAATTTTTACATTTGTGTTACTACACACAAAAAAACATACAAATAAAAACAAATCTGAAAATGTAAGTAGCTATAAAGGGAAAGTTCATCCAAAATTGAAAATAATGTCATAATTTACTTTCCCTTGAAATGTTCCAAACCTGTTTGACTTTCTTTTTTCTGTTAAACACAAAATAAGATATTTAGAAGAAAGCTGGAAACCAGTAACCATTGACTTCCATAGTATTTGTTTATTTTCTGCTATGGAAGTCAGTGGATACAGGTTTTCAGCTTTCTTTAAACTATCTTCTTTTAAAACTAAAGGTTTGGAACCACTTTAGGGTGAGTAAATTTTGAATATTGGGTGATCTATCAGATAAATTACAGTATAGTAGGAAATTATATATACCTTTTTTAATATACTTGTTTTTTTAGGAACATATAACTAGTGGGAACAAAAACAAACAAACAAAAAATAATAATAAATGCATATACGTGTATACACAAATACATTCATTCTACACATGTACAGTTGAAGTCAGAATTATTAGCCCCTCTTTGAGTTTTTTTTCTTTTTACAATATTTCCCAAATTATGTTTAACAGAGCAAGGAAATTTTCACAGGATGTCTGATAATATTTTTTCTTCTAGAGAAAGTCTTATTTGTTTTATTTGGGCTAGAATAAAAGCAATTTTTAATTTTTTTAAAAATCATTTTAGAGTCAAAATTATTAGCCCCTTTAAGCTATATTTTTTTTGATGGTCTACAGAACAAACCATCATTATACAATAACTTGCCTAATTACCCTAACCTGCCTAGTTAACCTAATTAACCTAGTTAAGCCTTTAAATGTCACTTTAAGCTGTATAGAAGTGTCTTGAAAAATATCTAGTAAAATATTATTTACTGTCATCATGGCAAAGATAAAAGAAATCAGTTATTAGAAATGAGTTATTAAAACTATTATACTTCAGAAATGTGTTGAAAAAAATCTTCTCTCTGTTAAACAGAAATTGGGGGAAAAAATAAACAGAAGGGCTAATAATTCAGGGGGGCTAATAATTCTGACTTCAACTATATATCTATATACATACATAAAAATAATATATTAAACTTGTCAAGAAAATAAATAAATAGAATAGGTATAAAATAAAATATAATAAAAGGTTGCCAAACATTCTCACAATGATGCATAACCTCTAGAATTATGTAAATGTTAAATTACGGATAATTATATTGTCGTTGTGGAGAAATGCAGCCATTTACTCCATTTCTCTTCAAAGATCTCTGTTTGTAATCGAAGTGCATGTGCCATTTTTCTATTTCCTCAATTTCTACTATTATTTTGAACCATTTGTCTTTAGTTGGTGGGTCTTTATACCATTTCCGGGTTTTAGCTTTTTTACTCGTTGCCAATAATATCCTAAATGGATATCTTCCTCTTTTTTTTTAAGTTTAATAGGAATATCTCCTAGATAAAGTACGTCTAATGATCTAGGAATATGAAGGTCAAAAATATCATTGATAGTGAAGTGTACAGTTTCCCAAAAACTATGAATTCTTGAGCACTGCCAGAATATATGCACATGATGTGCCTCTTCTACCTCACAGTTCCTCCAACAAGGATGAGGAGTCCCCGATTGTATCGATTTAATTCTTGGTGTATTAAAAAATTCAATCAAATTTTTCCAACAAAACTCACGCCACATTCTTGAGCTTGAGGTATGTGGGACAGCACATATTTTAACCCATTGGCCTTGATTCAAAATAATGTCTACTTCCTTTTCTCATTTTAATCATATATAGTATGTTGAGAGTCCTCTAGAATTACTTATTGCTCTATATAATTTAGAAATTGTGTTACTGTAGTCATACTTTTCTTGTATATCTGAATGTAAAAATTATATATACTTTTTAATGAATAAAACACTAATTATAATGCCATTTGTTAAGAACAGCATTCTTCTTGGTGTGATCATCAAGCCAAAACAAATTAGCTTGTCAATTAGAAAGTTTAATATGATTAATGATAAATTTGGACCAAAAAAGAAACATGAATTATTGCACAACCTCAAAATGACTCCAGATTCAACAAGTTTTGTCATTTAGAATTGTAATTTTTTAAAATAATTTCTGATTTCTTATTGATTGACTAATAATTTTCCTTCAAAGTTTTTCAAATACTCCTTCAATTGTGCGTTTCATCACCCAAACTGAGAACTGTTTTGTGTGTGTGTGTGTGTGTTTTACAGTGAATGTAACAGTAACCGAGACTCAGTGTTGTCGTACACCAGCGTCCGCAGCAACAGCTCTTACCTGGGCAGTGATGAGATGGGCTCAGGTAACTCTTGTCAAGCAGATATGGTTACAGTGCTGAAATTCAGGACAATTACTAATGGCAGATTACTACTTTTATTTGTTGTTTTCCAGGAGATGAATTGCCATGTGATATGCAGATCCCTTTTGACAAGCAGGATAAACTACACGGGTGTCTGGAGCACCTTTTCAATCAGGTGAATTGATTTCCCCTTCCCATAAATCAAACTTTCAGTCTCTCTTGCCAATTCAAACACAATATTCCCTTTCAAACTCTTGCCCTCTGTCAAACACCACTCACATTCTTATTTTGTCTTCTATTTTTGCTCTTCATCAATATATCTCCTCTTAGTTTCCCTCTCTCACAGTATCATTTATCACATTAGCTGCATCTGTAGCCCTCTTTGACCTCCACACCCCTGCTCTTTGACCTCAAAATCTATCGTCTTCTGGAGGTCGCCGGGTTTTGACCCCTCTCTATTTCACAGATATCAATAATGGCCTCTTTTATCCAGTGCGGACAGGTTACATGCAGACAGACTGAAAACAGCAGGCTCTTCAGTTAGTGCAGGATGTGTGTTTGGCGACAGACTGAACCGTGTGTTTTTTGTTCTCAGGTTGACTCGATCAACAGTCTTCTGAAGGGCCCTGTCATGAGCAAAGCTTGCGAGGAAACCAAGCATTTCCACACCGACCACAGTCAGCCAGGTAACGCCCGCTTGGGTGTGTGTGTGTGCGAGTGTGCGCTATATTTGAATGCGTGATATGTTTGGGAACTCCTTTGAGGGTTGTGTGTGTTTGGGTTCTCCGTTAGCGTGTGGGGGACTTTATAGGTGGGTAGGGGTGTGTGAAAGTTTCTGTTTGCATCTGCACGTTATTACCTCCGAGTACGAGAATACCACACTGGTTTCTCCTTATGTATTTTTGGGGTGTGTATGGTAGCTTGTTTTAACCACAGAATTAAAAAAGATCTGAACAATTTTGATAGTTTTCTTGCATTTGTGACTTTATACAGTATCTCACAATTGAAATTTCGTAGAATTCCAAGATATTTGAGTCTAGAAACTCTGAGAAAATATACAAAAAAATGATGGAAATTTAGATTTGTGAGAAGTCATAATCGTGAGCCTATAATCTCTCAATTGCACAAAAAATCTCAGTTCTGATTGAAAAGAAATTGCAATTATGAGAAATACTCGCTATTGAGATGCAGTCGCAATTGTGGGAGTTGCGAGTCATTAACAGGATATAGACAGTCCAGAGCTGTGTTTCATTTCAGAGGCTGCATCCTTTGATGGATGCATTCAAAGGGTGCTGCGTCATAGCGCCACAACTAAGGCTCCTTCAATTGCAGCCTCACAATGCGTTCTTCGCTTCCCAGGTAATGAAGGACACAACCAGTGGATCCTTTGCAGCCTCGAACATTCCAAGATTGATTACGCCCTGATAACGGCAGGACGTTTTTAAAAGAAAACTCTGGATTAAATGTATGAAATAGGTTTAATTTGCTTGTATATCTACACTGTTAAAAAATCCTGGTTGCCTTAAATTTTTAAGCTGAATCAAATTAACCTTAATATTGAACTTATGTTAAACTTACTCATTACAATTTTTATTACCGCTTATAAATGGCAGATGTTACGGTTGCTAGGTGACAAGATCTGTCCTCTATAGGCTAGATCGTCTCAAAATGCTCGGTTTGGCTTGTGTGGACTTCGAAGGGCTCACCTTTGCAGCCTTTGAAATGAGACACAGCTTATAAACTTGCAATTAAAAAAAGACGATAATCTCAGAACTAACTTATTTTATTGAAACCTTTTTCCTTGCAATTCCGTGTAAAACCAAGAAAACAAGTTCAGACTTGTGCAAAATGTAAACTTTGTATATATATATATATATATATATATATATATATATATATATATATATATATATATATATATAGGGCTGGGCCAATAAACAATATCATGTCACATTGCAATTAAATTATGTAAATAACAATGATAAGCTCTGGGACCTTTACGCTATATTGATCTATATAGATCGAACAGCAGAAATCTGCAACAATGGAAATCTAAAAGTGTGTTGATATTAGAGATGTAGCGATGTAGAGATGTAGCCACTGAAAATTTATCTGCCGAAAATATGTTATGTCATTTAATCGACCCTCTCATTTTTGTAGCTTCAGTCAATGTTGGAATACTCTTTTAAATCTGGAAGCATTAACAACTTATATCGGAATATATATTGTTATTGTTCAATATGGAAAATAATTATCAAAATTACATTTTTGCTATATCGCCCAGTCAGAATTATTAGCCCCGTTTATTTTTTCCCCAATTTCTGTTTAACAGAGAGAAGATTTTTTTTAACACATTTCTAAACATAATAGTTTTAATAACTCTTTTCTAATAACTGATTTATTTTATATTTGCCATGATGACAGTAAATAATATTTGACTAGATATTTTTCAAGACACTTCTATACAGCTTAAAGTAACATTTAAAGGCTTAACTAGGTTAATTAGGTTAACTAGGCAGGTTAGGGTAATTAGGCAAATTATTGTATAAGGATGGTTTGTTCTGTAGACTATCAAAAAAAAAATTTAGCTTAAAGGGGCTAATAATTTTGACCTTAAAATGGTGTTTAAAAAATTAAAACTGCTTTTATTCTAGCTGAAATAAAACAAATAAGACTTTCTCAAGAAGAAAAAATATTATCAGACATACTGTGAAAATTTCCTTGCTCTCTTAAACATAATTTGGGAAATATTTAAAATAGAAAAGCAAATTCAAAGAGGGTTTAATAATTCTGATTGCAACTATATATATATATATATATATATATATATATATATATATATATATATATATATATATATATATATATATTTATATATATATATATATATATATATATATATATATATATACACATGCATACACACAACACATTTTTTATTTTTATTTTTTATTTTTTTTACTGTGTGTTTATTATAAACAGAAAATGTTTAAAATAGAGATCTGACAGCAGTTTGGTTTTTTTGTGTTTTTTTTTTATTTAGTTTTTTTGTAGTCCACACCGCTAGTTACACCTATTTAGACTTTATAAGTCATTGCAAACCACATGTGTCACTGTCTTTCCATTTAAACCCATACTTTTATTCCCAAATAGAATTTAGGCACACAGATGACTGGACTGTACGTTGGCGATACGTGTTGCACAAGAACATCCAGGAGGATCCTTGGAACCTTCCTATTTCAATCAAATCTCTAGTTAACAGCCTTCACCGCTTCGTAGAGGGTATGTTTAAGCCCGAACAATGCTTAATGGCAGTCTCAGTATTACCTTGTCTAGATTTTTATTGTACATACTGTGTATATTATTTAATACACATATTTAATATACATTTAATACACATAAACATACACAATATTATTTAATACACATATTTCACCACTTACAAAACATGACCACTGGATATGTCTTTAATAATATACTTTTAACAAGTTATTTAATTTGAAACTTATTTTAAATGTCGAGTTTTTAGAGTAACACGTAATGTGTTGACAAACACAGCAGGCGCACATCTGTCTAGTGTCCATGGGATTGCAAAACTGTTTCCAAAGACTTGCAATATGTGTTGTATTGTTGGTTGGATTATATGCATGTCTTTTTGTAACTCTGTTGCAGATGGAAGGAGTCAGCTCTTGCTGGCGCTGCTTAAATGCACGGGTAAGCTAAACCTCCATTCAGTTTTCCTCACTTGAACTTCAAAAACCTTTTGAAAATCAACCCCGAAATGTTAACATAATTTTGTGTGTATAACCTGTTGAGAATGCAACTGCGCGCAGCTTTGGTGTGTGTTATTTCTCATTCTGCACTACTGTTCTGGGTCATACTGTATTTATGTGCTGTGATAAGGGAGTGTTTTATAGGGATTCTGTGGCAGGGAGTGTGTGCGGCGGGGTGTGTCTGTTTGTGAGCTTCTGAGCGAGCAGTAGACACAGATAAAGTGGAGAACAGAGAGAGTGGGTTCGTCCCTTGAGGTCTGCGGTGGAGACATATGGAAGCTGTCGAGCGTTTGCTTTGGAACCCGATCTAGAGCCCTTATCCCTCTTACAGCAGCTCCAAACCCTGTTCTCACCCCTGGTTACGCTGAAACCCACCATCTGCTTAAAGCATTACAGGCTTACAACTGTTTTAGGATTTTCAGGATTCCCTTCTGAGTACTCTTTGGGATGTATGTGGTTCTGTGAACAATAAGTTAGCCATTATTAGCTACATTTGTCAGTTTAAAACAGTGGTTTAAGGGGGTTAAAGGCTATAAAACAGCAGTTAATACCTTTAAAATGTTTAAAGCATTAATAATGCCTTACATAAATTCAAAAGTCTTTAAATCATAAATATTTGGAGGGATTTTCAACAAATGTTGACATTGGAAGCTATTATGCATCATTGCGGGTAAATATATGAAAACTTCATGTAAACTTTGATTAATTAAATAGTAACATTTTAATTGAGAATGTAATACAACTGATCAGTAAGACTTTTGAGAATTAATAATTTTATACTTTTGTTAATACTTTTACAAAGATGCACTGAAATAAAAGCGGCTTGGGTTGCCAGATATTACAAAAAACGCTGATCAAAATACAAATAAGAAGCAGCAGCACATATCAAACTGAAGCCCAGTCTTTATTGTGAAAGTGAGAACCTGCAGCTAACTGCTTTATTAAATCCAAAAACTGGATCACTTTAACACAAAGATGCTTATAATATGTGGACATGGCAACATTTAAACATTTTCCAAGTTTTTATTTTTATTTTCGTATCACACATTTATTTGCTATATCTGTCAAGAGAAGCCAAAAATATTTAGCAGAACAACTGTTTTCATAATGAATAATAAATAAATAAATAAATTAGAGGACAAAATCTTTATATTGGAATAATTCCTGGAGAAATTAAGACTGGAGTTATGATGCTGAAAATGTTTTGCAATGGCATGAATAAAACAAACTTTAAAGATTGATAAAACAGACCACATTTTAATACAATACTCAAAAGGATATTAAAACATCTTATCGACTGCCAACTTTTGATGCGCATTTCTGGACTTCTGAATTTGCATTTTCTGCAAATCTCATCATTGGTTTAATACTACTTTTTATGTATTGACTCACAAACATTAAGTAAATGTGATCGAATACATATATTTAGTTCATTTATTTATAAAGCACATTTAAAAAAAATGCTAAAATCAAGTCTGATCAAAGTGCTGTACATAAGGTAGAGTAATAATAATAATGATAAAAAACACAGAAATAAAACTAAGAGAAATAGTAGATATATATTTAGAAACAAAAGCAATAGACAAAACTATTAGTATAATATTAATAGGCCGAACTGAACAGGTAGCTTAAACTGAACAGGTAATTTAAAAAGTGATTTAAAAGTAGATAGTGATGGTGCCTTTCTAATCTCATCGGGCAGATTGTTCCACAACCGCCGACCAGCCACAGAAAAGAAGCTCTGTCCTCTCTACGTTTCAGTCTGGACTGAGGAACTAAACGAAAATTGTGTTTACTGGATCTTAAACATCTCATGGGAGTATAAAAATGCAACAGCTCTGAAAGATAATTAGGGGCTAGATTATGTAGGGATTTATACACCAGAAAAAGCACTTTAAAATCGATTCGAAATTGGATGGGCAGCCAATGGAGTCCTCTCAGAATAGGGGTAATGTGGTCACATTTTCAACTGTTTTGTATAAATCTAGCAGCAGCATTTTGGGCCAATTGTAGGTGAGAATTTTGTGATTTAGAGATGCCACAGTAAAGTGCGTTGCAGTAATCGAACCATGAAGTGATAAAAGCGTGGACAGCCATCTCTAGTGTAGTGGGGTTTTAAAAGTGTTTGACTTTGGACAGCAGTTGATAAAAGCACAAAATATTCACACAGATATTATGAAATCTTTTGTACTTTTGTTCACAGACACAGAGCTGCAGTTGCGGCGGGATGTGATATTCTGCCAGTCTCTTGTAGGGGCGTTGTGTGCACTGGCGGAGCAGCTTGTGACTGCACTAAATCTGCGCTTCAACAATAACGGAGAGTATGAGGAGGACAGTAAGGAGGTCAGCCACAAGTGGCTGGAGCAGATCTCCACCATCGGAGTGCTCTTTAACTTCCAGTCCACACTCTCTCCACATGTGGTAAGATCAACAACTTACTGTACTGTACATCTGCTCATAGCTGATTCAGTTACATTCATCCCCAAATGCCCCAGTGTTTTTAACACACAATCATGATAATAGAACCTCTAGTTGCATCAACATTTCTTTTCCTTACTGTCAGATCAGTTTATATGGGTGATGCTATAACTTGAGATACACGTTTCATTTATCAAAGTTAAAGAAAAAAAGAAAATTAACAAAACTTCTTGCAGTTATCATTGATGTATATCTTTTTCTTATTTCAGTGTTTCTCAAACACAAATTACTTTCCTTTTTTACTTAAAAAAAGTTATTGTATTCACCCTTTTCTCAGCGTACAAGTGGGCGCAGCCATTTGAATCTTTTTGGCTCGAGACTTCCGGTCTCATTCACTTCTATTCATTTTTAGAGGTTAAAAACAGCTTGTTGTGCTGCTTGATGTTGCAAACTGATATTTTCTTATTATATTATTCTACTTTTTATGTATAGTCATGCAAACACTTGTTTGTAGAGCGAGTAGTTTGATCAATTTCTGCCGTTTATTATTCCTAGTCATTTCTCCCATAGGCAACTGAATCGGAAGTTATAAAAAAATCGCAAAAATGACCGCACTTCTGCATTGTAGAATAAGGTCAATAGAATTGCTTATCAACTCAGTAGGGCAGTTTCACACTGTCAAGGTGGTTACTCTCCATCAGGGCTATTCAATTGGCGGCCTGCTGACCTGATCCGGCCCCCGAGGCAATTTGTTCCGGCCCTCCAAATAGTGTGACCAAGACATCAAAAATAAATTTAGTTCAGTGGATAAACGTCCGCTATAGTTATGAAGTGATGTGCGTCTGTTCAATACAGCGCGAGCTGCAGTTGAAGGCTGCGCAGAGAATGAGTCAAGTGACATTAAGCGAGTTGCGCGGGCAGCCGAAAACATTTGGATATGTTTGTAGAAAAGACCTTTTGTACAATGCACTGATATTGTTATTAGGGATGCAATGATTAGCCGATTTCACCATTAACCGCACTTAAATTTATTACGGTTAATTAACTGTAAAGGCTTCGCAACGCTGCGTTTCTGTTGCACGGAACAAAACTGGTGCAACTAAACAAAGTTATGCCAACTGTGTGCTAGTTTAAAGTTCCGAGCTCATACCGAGGCTAATTCGCATGCACACTGGATTAACTATAGCAGCAGGCCATTCTCATACTGCGTCAAAGTTCATTATTTCCAATGGAGACGTGCGCATATTGGGAGCGGTGTACTCACGGCTCGCAAGCGGACCTCCAGGCACAGTAGAAATTATCTCACGCTGTAGTGGTGAAAGTTGTGCGTGGCTTTCAGTGCAATGTAAAAGATACGTTAGACGAATTATTACAAATTATTAAAAGGATTATGCATGTATGAAGGCAGATAATAATAACAGTTCATTTAAATTCTTAGCTAATATATAGCTTAAATTAACATTAGACAAATACTATTTTTATTTATTCTTATTTTTATTTGTTTATTCATTATTCTGTCATTTATTTTGATTGTAAAATTATCACTCATGTTTAAATCAAAAACCTTTTCATTTATTTTTAAGTCGAAAGAGTGAAATTAACTATTGTTTGTTTTTTATTAATATTTTGTGCTGTATTTGGTTACTGAGCAGCAATAAACAACACTTCAAAATATAAGCAGTTTTCTTGTGATTTTCTAAACTAGTAGTGTTTTGAATTTAATAAATGCATAATAATCGTGATAACCGTGAAACCATGATTATTCTTCAGACTATAATCGTACAACCAAATTCTATAATTTTTGCATCCCTAATTGTTATGCAGTTCAAAACAGAACAAATGAATGTGTCTGAATGTAGAAGAAGCCTACTTGAGCAATACACTGATTTTGTTGTGCTTTGAAATACAACATTTGAATGTTTGTAAAAAACACCAAATTGTAAAATGCAGTGATGTTATGCAGTTTCAGAATACAACATATTAACGTTTTAATGTAGAAAAAGCCAATGTGGGTGTCAAAAATACAGTATATGGGCTCTTATTTGCTGTTGTGTCATCAATTTTATTGCAAGTCATATCTCTCCAGCCCCTCATTTGGGATGCTTTTCATGAACTGGCCCCCATGAAAAACTAATTGAATCACTACATTGTTAACAAGGTTGGATAGTAACAGTCAAATGTTAACAAAAACTCCACTTGCTAGCATAAATGCTTAGAGCACATGATGATTGAAAGACTTTTAAACAACCCTCTGTGTGATTAGTGGACAATTCTGTTTTCTTTTTAGTAATGTGGTAACAACTTTGACCTTTTACTAAATAACTTGTGATGTGAGAAGTTGTTAGATGTTCTGAGCAAGGGAACACATTCATTTCAGTACAATCAGACCAACATTGATGAACAGTGACATCATTTTCTGACATTTTCTGACATAATTTCATCATCTTACATAATTGAGGGAGATAATTTCACCAATTTGTAGGCATAGTAGGAAACTGTACAGAATTTACAAAAAAATGATGGACATATTTGTATAAGGTAAACACTAATCTAAAAAAACATTGTGTTGTAGAATTGGAAATGGACATATATTATATTTACAGCTTTTATAATAAAACCTACCTAAATTTAATTAAATGGTTTGATTACACAGAGATACATTATCAAAAAATGTACTAGCTAATACTGGCTAATTCCATCTATGCCGGATGCTATTTGTAGAAAATTATTTTATTGTTATGTACTGTAACATCTTGTGGTCCATGACTATGAGTGACAAATTACTTTTTTTTTTAAATGACCATATGAGTGGAAAAAATTGTAATTTGTCTGTTTAGCTCACACTCTTCTTAATCTCGATTTCTTTGGACTCATAAGCCGTTTTCTTTGACAGAGAGAAGAGCGGATCATGCTGGAAGATACGAAAGCAGCTCTGCAGGATCTGGAGAAAGTGACGGTGTTGTTTCGGCCACTGGAGAACGAGTGCCTCGTCCCAAGTAGGAACCCAAACTACATGAGCACATCAAGTTAGAGGCTTGTCAATCATAGTTGCCCATGTGTGTCATTCTTTATCTTATCTGACCTTAATATGCAAATAGGACTATTAGGAAAGTTATTTTTAAGAACTGGGATGCTTTCAAACTTTTCCACTGCGCAACATTGATTATTTGACAAGTATTTGCTACCTATAACATAATTTGCAAGAATAATTTCAATGCTCTGTATATATTTTTATATGTTTATATATATTTTACATGCCAATGTTATTTATTTTATGTTAATGTACCTTATGTACATCCATTAATATTTTAAGCAGCTTTTGTTTATTTTTATATTTATTTTATTTTATTTTATATTTATATTTATTTATATATTATATTTATTCATTTTGTCAGTAATTTATTTGGATTTCAGTTTTTAAATTCAGCTCATATTTAGATTAGTTCAGTTTTAGTCAGTAGTTTTAGTGCTTCAAGTTAAATCTGTCAAGTTATCACTTAAAATGTTAGTTTTGTTCAGTTTTTCTGCTTGTATTGAATAATATACTGACACAACTCTGATAAATAGTAATAAGCAATTAAAATAATAATGATAACCTATGGATAAAAGGTCGACCAGGTGGTTATGATGCCTGTTAAATGGTTAATCTGACAAATACCCCAATTTGCCAATATTACAGCTAAAAGAGTGATATAAGGGTTAAAATAGCCTGATGTCAGCCTGATTTATACACAGTCCATTTCATTTATGGATGGTGTGGTGGTGATTCATAAATGTCATTGACCCTCAAAACACATTATTTTATTCTATGCAAATGTCAGAAAAAATGACAATCGACATCATGTCTGAAGTATCATAAACAAGGCATCCGCAGGGTCTTAAAATGTCTTAAATCTCAAAAGCAAAATTTTTGGCTCTAAGAAGTCTTAAATCTACTGAAATGTTAAAAAATAAGGTTAAAAAGGTCCTAATTTTTTTATTTTTTTCTATGTATAGCTACCCATTCTGGCCATTAACACCCATACAATCACCAACAATCCCAATTTCATTTATTCATTCATTCATTCATTTTCTTTTCGGCTTAGTTCCTTTATTAATCTGGGGCCGCCACAGTGAAATAAACTGCCAACTCATCCATCACATGTTTTGCGCAGCGGATGCCCTTCCAGCTGCAACCAATCACTGGGGAACACCCATACATTCTCATTCACACACATACACTACGGACAATTTTAGCTTACCCAATTCACTTATACCACATGTCTTTGGACTGTGGGGGAAACCGGAGCACCCGGAGGAAACCCACGCAAACACAGGGAGAACATTCAAACTCCACACAGAAATGCCAACTAATCCAGCCGAGGCTTGAACCAGCTACCTTCTTGCTGTGAGGCGACAGCACTACCTACTGCTCCACCGCATCGCCATCCCATTTTCAATAAAACCTTTGACTTTTTATTTAAAAAGAGCATTTAATTACTTTCAGTAACATTTGTTTAAAAGTTGTCCATGTATTTACTGCTGAGGATACTGACCTGACCTATATTTTTTTATTATTAAATCATTATTTTTTATTAGTATTATTAAATATTATAGGTGGGCATAGATTAATTTTTTAACTAGATTAATCTCACTGTAATCTTGGAATTAATCTAGATTTAAATGGCTCATTTGAATTCTGCCGAAGGCATTCAGAATATGTGTGCTACCCAAATATTGACTAAATATAAGTAATTGAGAACGGGTTTCTCAAGCCAGGTGGCGCATTAGACCAGGGGCTCATCTCCGGTTTCCAAAATGCATCAAAAACTGCTTGAGAAACTGTTCTACTATGATAATTGGAGTATGCATATATTAGTGGCATTATTGAAGTAAACACTGCAATCAAACTATTACCATCAGGACTTTTTGCCATATTTTCTGACAAGATCCACACACGCGGCTGTCAGTAAAGGACCGCACACACACACACACACACACACACACACAAACACACACACACACACACACACACACACACACACACACACACACATCGCGAAATATGGAAGTTTTTTTTTTTTTACATTTGGCGTGAGTAGGGCCGGAGCAAGCTGAACTGGCGCTCTAGGCAAACGATGATCATGCCGCCCTCAAACTGAAAGTGAAAACGTAAGACAGAGGTGCGATTGCGCGTGGGTCACCTCTATGGACATGTGTGCGTTATTAAATTCAGCACTCTCACCAGTCTTTACTCCTTATTTGCATCTAATACCCCAGTTTGTCATGGGGGCATGAATGAAATGTTCATGAGTTAAAGTGAAACTGCCGAACTGCAGTTAAAGTCTCCCAAAATTACAGGAAACTCTTTACATGAAAGCACTTTACGTAAACACCTTAATTATATTATTGTCTATTAAGGCAAATAACTAGATTACAGATGTCCATGTAAATGTAGTCAGTAGTGTCTTCGAAGTAAGTGAAAGATCTAGAAGGGCATCCAGCTGATTTGATTCAGAAGGCTTTTTGTCAGACGGCTCACCGGTCAGGTATACATACGCTCTAAAATTTCAAGGTGAAAGTCATCATAGCTAGTTAACATACCCAGCTCCCAACCCAACTTTGAGAACAGATTAACGGCAATATTTTTTTATCGCTCGATAAGAGTCTCGCGTTAATGCCAATAACAGCTCACCACTATTAAATATATTAAATTGTAATCATTTTTAGATAGGGCAAGTGAAAATCTTTTCCAACTGGGATATTCAAGAAAAATCATTAGCATTTAGCCCTGCGTAAGTCTAAAATTTAATTCATACTGGTCTTAAAATGTCTTAAAATGTCTTAAATTTAACTTTGTAAAACCGGCAGAAACCCTGCATAACATCCTGACAGAAAGACAAGCACTTTTAAATGAAAGAGAGCTGCAAAGGTAGCCATGATTTGTTTACGCTTGTGTCAGTGACCTGTTGATAAATGACATCATGCACATCAGTAAAGACGACAAGTAATGACTGATCAGAAAGCAGCAAATAATCTGACGTTTCTTGTCTATGACACAACAAAAGCCAAAATCAAAAACACATTATCTGAAAAAGTAACCATCATAAACCAAAGTATTGTAGTCGTGCATGCTTTATAAATGAATGGTTTGATTATACACAAAGTTAACCACTGATACACCCGCAACAATAACCACAAATTCCTTTCCTTTATAAATAGACACATCCTGGGTTCCCTCCCTTTACTCTGATAACGTTGTGTGATTTCTCTAAAAAGTGGAAGCCAAAACTTTCATCCTTATATAGCATCACCCTTTCCCTCCACACACACAAACACACACCCTCCAGATGTCTTGTTCAGGAATGTCAGCACAGTTCCCCGTGATGGAGAGCAGCTTTATCTGCATCTTCTTCTGTTTTGGTTTGGGTAAATCTGAGGGAGGATGTTCTGCTCTGTGGTTTGTTCCTGCTGCAAAGGTGCTTTATTTACAAGGTCATCTCTGTGTAGTACAAATGTGAAAAGCTTTCCCCGTCTCCCCTCCTCCCTTCACACTTCTGTAAGGTTTTATCAGGATACTCACAACCTAGTTATCCTCACGTTTCCCAGTGTGACCCTAAATAAAATAAATTGTATATTTGCAAGTGCAGCCATCACTTATGCCCCAATTACATCTGGTACTATGATGTGGTTATATAGATGTGATCTCAAATGCAAGACATTAAATACAAGTGTAAACTGGGTCTAACATGTTTTGAGCTTGTCCACTTTTGACTACTGATTGGATTGTTTTCCTAGTGTAAATGCAGTGTAATGTGTTCAAACAGCCCAAGACCAACTTAAATATTAAATTATCATTCTTAAATATTTTGGTGTATTTTTCTGAAACATGCTAATCAGAAGAGATTTAAACTTTGCAGATAATAATCCTTATTTCTGGTTTTCAAGGTGAAATCTTCTCTTATCAGTCTCAGTTTATAAATCAGTTTTACTTAGACCTGTACTCCTCAGCTCATAAAGTATATTTAATGCATTTCTCAATTTTAATATTTAATCAATAATTTAAGCATAACAAAGTATGTCAATTTTGCAATATTAGATGGAAGGATCAGAAAAACCCTATAGATACACCCTCTCATAGACCTTCTCTGATCTGGAAAGTGGAAAAAGGATTTAAACTTCAGATGTAAACATGAATTGTGTTTGCATTTGCAACAGGCGATCAAAATACATATTCATACCAGGTGTAAACAGGGCCGTGAATGTGTTTGTTGTTATCTAATCACCAGTGGTGGAAAGAGTCCTGAAAAATCATACTCAAGTAAAAGTACTATTACTTGCCTAAAAATGTAGTGCAAGTAGAGTAAAAGTATCTGTTGTCAATTTTACTCAAAGTATGAGTAAAAAGTAGCCCTTTTAAAAGTACTCGTGAGTAGTGAGTATTACACTGTTAAAAGCTGATGCGTTTACATGTAATTTGTGCATGTGTGTGTAAACGTAACATTCTGTAGTGCATTTAGTTATTGTCCAGCAGGCACTCAACATCATGAGACGTTAATATTCAGTTAGATTTAGGTTGTAATGCCAGGTGACTAAAATTAAATGTTAAGCCAGCATCTAAGGACAACGTTATTTTGATGTCAAATAATTACGTCAAATGACGTTGTTATTTGGTTGATTTTTAGGTTGTTAGAAAGTGACCAAAATCCAGCATCGAGCCAACATCTTAAACCAACGTCATATATGATGTCAAATACATTTATTTATCAGGTATGGCAACCAAAATCCAACGTCTGATAGATGTCATAGGGGTAACGTCCACACAACGTCAAGCTGTAACATCATTAGACGTTGATATTTGGTTGGTTTTAGGTTGGACATTGGACATTGACATTGGCCTGACGTTGAGTTCTGACCTCAACACGATTTTCATTTCCAAACAAAATGCAAAGTCCCCATGATGTTAGAGTTCAACGTCAATTAGACGTCATGTTGACGTCCTGTGCCTGCTGGGTGTTTAAGGCCATTTCGGTCATCATACAGTAAACATCCGTCATCTTCTCATCAGTGACATGCATCTAAACAGTCTCTGGGTCAACGCTGGGTCAATTCCAAGTCTTATAAGGGGATCACTTTTAAGATGAAATGGGTTTAATTTACTAGATCGTAATTCTTAAAGGGATAATTCACCCGAAAATGACTTGTTCCAAACCAGTTTGAGTTTTTTTATTCTGTTGAACACATATACTGGGGTGTAACGGATCATGGTTGATTCATTATTTGTACGGATCACAACCCACAGTTTGGACACACGTGACCCCTGAATTAATATTTTTTTTTTACTGGTTGATTAATCTTAAATTTAGTTTATAGATTAAAGTTTATAGATTAGATATACTGTAACAACGGATGTCTATGGTAAAGATTAAAATCACCAGCAAATTTGTTAGGATAAACCCCTTGAATCAGCAACAGTAGTAGTAACAGTGAATTTTCTACAGTACTGAATTTTTTATAATTTATTTTTATTCATTTTATTTTTAATAGAATTACACGTTTTAAGTTATGTTTGTTAAAATTAAAAGTTTCTTGCAGCGCTGTTTTTGTAATAAATGAAAAGCAAATTTCATTTGTCTCCTCTCCTTTTTGGCTGATCCGAAAAATGATCTGATCCCTGACTAAAAAACCATTATGTGATCCGATCCGTGAGATTTGTGATCTGTTACAACTCTAGTGGAGAATGTTGAAAACCTGTAACCATTGCCTTCCATAGTATTTGTTTTTCCTTTAATGAATGACAATATTTACAGGTTTCTAACATTCAGTACATTATCTTTTGTGTTTAATAGAAAAAAAAAACTAAAAGTCTTTTGGAACAAGTCAAGAGTGAGCAAATCATGACAATTTTTACATTTTTGGGTGAACTATGCCTTTAATTCTAGTACAAGCCCTACATGTTTGCTTCTTGTGAAAGCTGAGATGTAGCATGACATTACATGACATTCAAAAAATAACCTTGTTGGTTATCACAATTCAAGCAAACACGATTGAGCTTCTGTGAATAAATTTATATGCTGTAAACAGTCATATATAGATTTGTTTTTGTAATCTATTCAAAAACGTATTGAAATCTGAAAAAAGTTTTGGTCAGACATAATTTCAATGGAGAAAAAAAATGTTCAGATTTGATTAAAGTATTTTTTTGTGTTTCAAAATGACCAAATTTTAAATGACAATTGGGTGAGTAAATGATGTTAGAATTTTAGTTTTAGTACTAGTACTGTATGTTGGAAAAGGATGGAAGTGGTTATAATTAGAAATATCATCTCATTGTGAGTCATGTTTGCTTTCCTTCCTTTTTTTTTGTTCCCGGCAGACACATCTGTGCATTACCAGGTGGAAGGCAGTCGGCAGGCCATCAGGGTGACGATGTTCCTGGACAACTGTCATTTCAGTGAACTGCCAACACGACTGCAGAACGGAGGCTCTCTGAAGCTGCAATCAGTCCTCTTCACTAGAGGTGGGAACAAAATAAATTACCGTTTCCATTCTAAACCCTATGTTTATAATTTGCAGTTCTAAAACCTAGTGTGTTGTCTACAGAGCCTGTATTATATGGCGCCATAGACCATTCCAAAAAGTTGCCATATTAATTAGCTGCCTTCTTAAGGTGCCAGGCATCATTGCATGTTTCTTTTGAGGAAACGCCTGTTATATTTTGCATTGTGAGGAGTATAAATCAAGGAAGTGTTATTTTAGTATCACTGAGTAACTATTGTATTTAAATATACTGTGTATATATAATATACATATACAGTTGAAGTCAGAATTATTAGCCTGCCTTTAATTTTTTTCTTTTTTAAATATTTCCCAAATGATGTTGAACAGAGCAGAGAAATTTTCACAGTATGTCTAATAATATTTTTTCTTCTGAAGAAAGTCTTATTTGTTTTATTTCGGCTAGAATAGAAGCAGTTTTAAAATTTTTAAAAGCCATTGTAAGGACAAAAGTATTAGTCCCATTAAGCTATTTTTTTTTCGATAGTCTACAGAACAAGCCACCATTATACAATAACTTGCCTAATTAACCTAACCTGCCTAGTTAACCTAATTAACCTAGGCAAGCCTTTAAATGTCACTTTAAGCTGTATAGAAGTGTCTTGAAAAATATCTAGTCAAATATTATTTTCTGTCATCATGGCAAAGATAAAATAAATCAGTTATTAGAAATGAGTTATTAAATCTATTGTGTTTAGAAATGTGTTGAGAAAATATTCTCTCTGTTAAACAGAAATTGGGGGGAAAAAAGTAAACGGAGGTGCTAGTAATTCAGGGGGGCTAATAATTCTGACTTCAACTGTGTATATATATATATATATATATATATATATATATATATATATATATATATATATATATATAGTATTCAATACATAATTCAAGTAGCTTTTTTATTACAGTGATACTGTGATAACCCTGAATCAAGGCAAGAGAGGTGTCCTTTACAAACTTAATATTATATTGACATTTTAGGTGTATTGATTACTTTATTTACATTTTATTGACATTTAAGTTAAGACATAGTTCAGTTTATTAGTTTCTAAGTATTTAGTTTTAGTTCAGTCAAGTAAACTGACATAATTTGTCAATAATAACCATAATAATGATAATTTATTACTCTAGTTTGCGTGTGTTTTTATGCTAAGGTTATCACTGCTGACTGAGAACTACTGAAAGCAGTGAGTTTCCTGGGCAAACATGTATTTGTTTTGCGTGCAATATAGGTTTCATTATGTTTAGGACACTTTTACGCCTCAATTCTAAATAATAGACCTCTCCTGAAACATAAAATGCAGAATTTTGCTTGGGCAATGCTTACACAAATGTCCATAAGAGTTGTTAATATTTTTGTTGTTTTTGTTTTTCATAATTATCAGATTACATACAAATATATTATACATAATTTTCCAATTTTAGTTGTTAACAGAGGTTGATGATGCACTTTTAGTACAGAAAATACATGTGTACAAACATTTTGATACAAAGATGTTAAGGGAGGAGCATATATTAACTGTTTTAATTGCTTTTCTATTTTTAGACTTAGAAATCACTTTTATATACATTTTAATCTCTTTTTCTAGCACCATGAAGAGAGGTTTGCTTTTGGCAAACTTACATTTGTGTATGTGAAATTTACATAATAATTAAATAAAATTTATGATAAAAACAGCATCTTTTAAAGAGCGATCCTTAACATAATAACCCAAAATCACATATTTATAAGACAAGGGAAATGTTTTTAAAATATTATGAGCAATAAAAGTTTCAAAATTAATCAAAAAATGTTTTTTATATTGGCAAGACCGAAATAAATGAGAAATGGTTTCATTAAAGCTTTCACAAAAACAGCATTCTAATTCAATATCAGTTAGAAATTTTTTTGCAGAAATACTTTTGTTGGATCAACTCTATATGGTTGTTAATGTACAGAGGAGGTCATAATGTGCTCATTCAGAGCACTCTGTTTCCCTAATGAGTCTTGGTGTCCATCTAGTGGTGCTTGTAGAGCATAACAGCACTGTGCAAAGAGTGAAGTTAATTTGGATTTTCTTAACTTTTACCAGGGCTGGAGAAGCCAGAAGGTGTGTTGTCTCAGGATTTTGTTACCATGGAGGAGTTTCAGCAACGCACAAATGCTCTCTCACTGGAGAAGGTCAAAGGTTATTACCGCAAACTCAGGTAAAGACCACTCTTAGTGATGTGGGAATCATCTCATGTAAACTGTTAACAGTTTTCAGTGTCATGTGATCTTCAGAAATCATTCTAATATGCAGATCTGATGCTCAAGAACTCAATATTTGGTGGCTTAACACTGGTTTACAATCATAACAAATAAAAACATCTGTTATTGTGACCCGTTATTGTGTCATTTTGCTCTAAATGTATTGTGTCTATTGTGTCATTTTGCTCACTTTTTTTTATTTGGAAGATATGATATACTTTTATGGAATAAAACAAATATTCACATGGTATTCTAACTCTAATAAATCCGTTATGAGAATGTTCAAGTTGTCTCTTAATTCTTTTTCCATATATAGATATATTAAAAATACTAATTCTTACAAAATAGTAATTTATGTTTATATATCTTTTCTTTATTTCAGGGCTTTTTATCTAGAGAAATCTAATTCAGACTCGAATTCCACTGCCATGAAAATAGACCAGGTTGGTAGACCGATTAAAATCCTGCTTGTATGTTTTGTTATTTTGAATGTGTTTGTGTGTGCGAGCATTGGATTTCTTCAAAACCTGCAGAAACACTTGCAGAAATGTGCATCAAGATTTAGATGTTTGTTGTTTAGTTGTTTTTGAATCCAAACGTTTAAACTTGTTTCACTGAATGGTTCTCCAGCTCCTGCGGCCGCTCAACACTCTGGATGACCTGTGTCGGCTCATGCAGACATATATGAATGTAAAGGCCGGCTCTGCGGGTCAGCCTACAGGGGTCAGTGTCCTGCTGGTGTCCTCTGAGCTCTGCAATCGACTCGGGGCCTGTCAGATCACCATGTGTGCCACCGGGATGCAGAGGTACTGTATCTACAGTCAAATCTTTTATTCATGTTGCTCAAGATCAAATAGTCAATCATAAATTTACAGATGAGAATAAGGTGTAACTGCATGACACGCTCTCATCTAGTGAAGTGGAGCCACAGTCTAGTTTTTACTCAAATCTGTTTTATTTTGGCGACAAAACCAGTCTCATATTGCGCGAGTATGTTTGTGGGAATAGCCAAAAATACAATGTATGAGTCAAATTATAGTTTTTTTCTTTTATGGCTAAAATCCTAAAAATTTTAAGATCATTTTTATGAAGACATTTTGTTAATGTCCCACTGTAAATATATCAAAACTTAAATTTGGTTTAGTAACATAGCATTGCAAAGAGCTTTATCTGGACAACTTTAAAGGTGATTTTTTCCATATCTTTCCAAATGTTGCCCTATTAATCTAACAAATCATCAATATAGAGCATATTTATTCATCTTTTATATGATGTACAAATCTATATTTCCAAAAAATGACCCTTATGACTGGTTTGGTGGTCCAGGGTCACATTTATTGTTTAAATATGCATCTAATACAGGTCATATGTTACTGCTACACTTGTAGTAGATTGTCTAGAGCAGAGATGCCCAAACTAGGGTCCGCGGGCCAGAGCTGAGAAGAGAGGGAGAATGATTGGGATGGTTTAGAGATTGTCATTTGAAATTTAATGTTACCTTTTATTTGTTTTGTTTATTGTTAAACAACAAAAAAAACAACTAACTGAAATTAAATGTTTCAATTTAAATGCTGTATTTTAGTTTAAAATGTACATAATGTCACCCGATGGATAGAGGACAATGCAGAGACTTTGGTGAGCAAATCAAGGCAAAGGCAGATTTTGACTAATGTATTCAGCGTTGAACTCCACTGTGTTATAAATGCGATTGTTTATGTTTTTATTGCAATAAGTTATACATTTTAAAAAGTTATAATGCATTAGTTAATATGATTCAAAGTAATGTTTTCTATTTATTTTTAAATAAATTAGGATATTACCCATGGCAACTTTCATGTAATATATTTATCTTCGGCCCACGGCTCTCAATGATGTTTGGTTTTTGGCCCTTCATACGAAAAAGTTTGGGCACCCCTGGTCTAGAGTGACTCTGACTAAGGTTTTGTATGTTTTTAGGTGTACTCTGACTGTGTCATTAGAGCAAGCTACTATTCTGGCCAGAAACCACAGCCTCATGCCCCGCTGCCTGATGCAGACCATGGACCTTATGCGTAAACAGGTACAGCAGAACTACAACTGTGCACCTGATGTCATTCAAATATTTTAAGATTTACAAAATCAAATCTGTAGTTGGTAGAGAATGTAAACCGCTAGGACTGTATCATCTGCTCCTGTAGCCAAACTAAGTCAATATGTTTTGTTTATTGGTGAAAATCCCCCTTTTGTCAGAAACCAAAATCTTTGAAGCAAATTTTAGTTGACCTCGAAGGGGTTTAACTCCTCTAGGACTCTTTACTGTTGAGACTTTACTATTCATTTAGTTTTAATGTAATGGTTAGTGAGATGCATTTTAGAGCATTATTATGTCAAAAGCTATGTTTCCATCCAGCTTTTGTATGCACATTTTGGAATATCACAAGAAATGCTTAATGGAAACAGCAAAATGCAAAAAAGAAAACATAAGTACACTGTAAAACCCCAAAAGTTAAGGTAACTCAAACCGTTTAAGAAAACCGATTGCAACAAACCATTTAAGTTCAAAAACTAATCCTAATGGCTACTGTGAACTTAATTCATTCGATAAGTTAGATGAAGAGAACTCAAACCGACTGAGTACTGTAAAACCCAATAAGTTAAGGCAACTCAAACCGTCTGAGGAAACTGATTGCTACAAACCATTTGAGTTAAAAAAAAACAAATCTATATGAGTTCTGTGAACTTACTTCATTTAAGTTGAAGTAATGAGGTATTTAATTAACTCATTACTTTTAACACTGAGTTCAAAACCCTTTTCAAATGAGTAGAATTAACGTTCAGTCAATTTTGAGTTAACTACACTCATTTTATTTGATAAAGTTGACTGTTGGGTTTTTACAGTGTATACAACTGAGTAGGATAAATGATAGCTAATGAGAGCGAGTTTTGAGTCGGTGTGCTAAACCACAAGCAGTTACACAAGTATGTTATCTCGTTAATTGTCAGCGTGAATGGCATAGTGCATATATACATAATTTGGGGTGCATCCACAGTATAGTATTCTGCACACAACCACACTTGAATGGAGTGAAAAAGCAAGACTACGTGACAAGTTATGCATTTTTTTGCCAGTAGGTGGCCACAAAACTGCTTCTGTACATTTAAAGGACAACTCTGCCTCTTATGTTTTGTGTTTTACCTGATCTCTGTTATCTCCCATGTTTATTTGTTGGCAAAAGTCTCCCAGATGACAGAAAGATGGGAGACTGCAAAGCTGGCTGAAAATGGCCAAAGTTTTCCTTTAAAACTATTATAAATATACACTGATGAGCCAAAATATTATGAAATCAAAGCTGAAGTTAATATCGTAGATCATCGCTTAACAAGGCTACATGTTATAGTCTAGGAAGATTAGATAGTAGGCAAGCAATCAGTTTATACTGATTACAGAAAAGGGTAAGAGTTTTATAGAAAAGAAAAAAAGTGCTCAAATGACAAGGAAGTTGAAAAATAGATTAAAGGGATAGTTCACACACAAAAAGTCTGTCATTGTTTACTCATCTTCCGCAGATGAAATGCTCAAGTTTCTTTCTTCTGTTGAACACCAAGAAAGATATGCTGAAGAATGTTGACCTCCATACTGTTTTTGTTCCTAATATGGATGACAATGACCAAATGCTTTTTTTAACATTCTTCAGAATATTTTTTGACTGTGTTCAACAGAAGAAAGAAATTCATAAAAGTTTAGAACCCCTCAAATGTGAGTAAATGGTGAGGAAAGTTTCATTTATGGGTGAACTATATCTTTAAGATGTTTAAATGGATTCATTCATTTTCTTTTCGGCTTAGTCCCTTTATTAATCTGGGGTCGCCACGGCGGAATGAACCGCCAACTTATCCAGCACATGTTTTACACAACGGATGCCCTTCCAGCTGCAACCAATCACTAGGAAACACCCATACACACTCAATCACACACATACAGTACACTACGGCCAATTTATCTTACCCAATTCACCTATACCACATGTCTTTGGACTTGTGGGGGACACCGGAGCACCCGGAGGAAACCCACACGAACACAAGGAGAAAATGCAAACTCCACACAGAAATGCCAACTAACCCAGCCAAGGCTCAAACCAGTGACCTTCTTGCTGTGAGGCGATTGTGCTACCCACTGCGCCACCGTGTCGCCCTGTTCAAATGGATAGTTCACACAAAATTTGAAAAAATTGCTCCACTTCAAGTGGTTATAATCCTCTGTGAAGATATTTTGAGGAAAGTTGAAAACCTGTAACCATTGACTTCCATATTATTTGTTTTTCATATTATGGATACCGGTTTTCAGCTTTCTTCAAAACATCTGCTTCTGTGTTCTACAGAAGAAAGAAACTCAAGCTGGATTGGGACAAGTGAAGGGAGAGTAGAATTTCTCCAAGCTCCAAAATACAAAACATACATCAAATATGTTGAAAATAACAACTTTTTTTATCATAGAGTTATACCATATTCTATATACTAGCAATATTTGGAAAAAAAAACAGTAGTAAGAAGATCCCGAGCCTACACACATTCAGAGTTTGACCCCTGACTAAGGCAAGGCAAGTTTTAACATGCGAACAAATGTGTAGGCAATAGTCTAAAGGCTAAAAGAGTCATTTGAGCAACAAAACCAGTGGTTCACATTTAGAAAGTCAGAAGAAAACATTCTGATCAAACAGGTTTTGGAATATAAATAGACATGAAAATAATAATTGTCTTTATTCACAGGGCACCAGGGTGGAGATTTCTGCCAAAAACCTCAGAGTAATGGACCAGATGCCGCCTTTTGCTCCCAGGTATCTGCTATTTCAAGGCCTCGCTGATTAAAAATTGAAAGATGTTATTTCTGCTTTGGCTTTAGAGTTGAATGAAGCTTCAACAGTAGCTAAACTCTTTTTAATCCTCAATCCAGGCTCTTCAGGTTATGTTTACCCCCATCCGACGGAGACCTTTGAGCACGGTGATGTTCGTCTCTCAGACCTTCTAGAAAACTGAGAGACATCAAGACTGATTTATTATTTTGAGAACATCTCAACTTCTCCCGGTCAGCTTCACCCAGAGACGTCCACCAGAGGTCAATGACACGATGAGGAAAGACAACTCGCTAATGCTAACGATGCTAATCTTGGCTATCAGCGTCTGCCCAAATTGTTTGGTCTTCTGGTGGATCTGGACTGGCACGTGAATAGCTGTATTATCTCTTCCTTCCTTTGCCTTCGACTGCAATATTGAGTCAGCAAGTAGGGTGGTTTGGTCTGGATGGTGATGTCACGTTCAGATACGTGGTGATTATGTGCAATTACTGTAGCTTAGCATGAGTGTGTCTGCACTGTGTCAGTGGGAGCTGCTGCGTTTCTCTCACTCATATCAGGTGTTAAAGAAAATACTGAAATCATTCCGGCCTGCAATACATGGACCACTTTCGGAATCTGAATTCGCTTACAGGGAAACAGGGAAACTCAAACAATACAGAAAAGTAGGAGTTTAAAATTTTACGCTGATCACAATGTTGATATTGATTACTAGGAGAACAAATATTATATGAACGCTCGTCCCTGGTGTTATAGCACTTTTTAAGCATGACTCAGTGCTGTGTTAAGAGTGTGAATCGGCTTCATGCGGCTGTTTGGAAAAAAGCACAATAAAAGAAAGCTTGTGTTTTTCAGTGTTTTGTTAAACATACTGTACATTGTAGTAGAAACGCAAAGGGATCCTTTGAAGAACGAATAGATGCAGTAGGATTTTATTGACGTTTTGTATGTAGGCAAGTGTATGTTATCAGATGGATAAGCATATGCTCTGTGGGAACAGCAATGCTATAATTTAAAGAGTATTAATAACGTTAAATATAATATTGTACATCTTTCATTTTGTATACTTAGTGTATATTTGGATAGGAAACTTTATTGTGCTTTTACACAATGTGTTCAGTATTTAAATTTCTAACTGGTCAGTAAACCGAGAAGGTCTGAAAATTTGAACGGTGTACCTGGATTAGTTTGAAATAGTTAAGCTAGTATGTACATATACAGGCTTTTGTTACATTTAGTTACCTTCAGTAATCCTGACACTTGGCAGTATTTGCTTAAATTGAAGTAAATAAGGTCACTATAGTGTCAATAATGCAAAAAGCATCATCTTATTCCGACATTCATCTTGTTTGTATTATAGCTCATAACGCATCTCTCTCTGTTACATTTCAGCATGGAAGTTAGTCAATAATCTTCAGACCACGTGTAGTTTTACATGTGATGATAAAACATTGTAGAAAAAAATACTACTTGAATTTAAGCTAATACATATCTTTATCTCATCATAACTGTTCAAATTGAAGGCTAAGATGCAGAATTAATTCAGTATTAATTGGATTTTAACATTTGATTTGGTCCTCAAACTATAAACAAGTGTTTTTAATCCTCGGAATCTGTACATTTTAAAGCTCCTCGTCGTTGCTTGTTACTATGCTTTATGAAGTCCACACGAAACCTATCATTTCTGTAAATCTAGTGAAACCCAAAGACGTAGCATTAGCATTAGCATGTTCCTATCACTGTATATTAAAATCTCAGGTTTTTCTGTACCATCTTGGTCCATTATTGTGCGATTAGCTTCCCCTCTGAGTATGATCATGACTAATTTAACATCGCTAATCAGTCAGCTCAAACATGATATGCACACATTGAAGATTTTAAACTGCTGACCTGTCTACAGTACTATTTAAAGTATATATTGCCAATTTTAACATGCCTCGATTTCAAGTGTACTTTTAGCTCAAAGAGCGGAAGATTTTCAGCGGTGCTCACAAAACAAGCCTTTCTTTTGGGGGCCTTATAGTTTATAATCTCTGTTTCGTTTGTTTGTTTCACTTGCAATAGCCTTTTTTAATCTTCCAGATTTTGATTGTTCCTATTAATAAGAGCAGTTAATTCAAACCTCAGCGGTGGAGTGAAGGAGTGGATCTAATCTGCATCTGCAAGTATTTAACTTATAGTTTTTATTCATGTTTGACTGTGAAGTCTCACTGTGTCCTCATTTGTGCTTTATAAGTAAATTAAATGGCTCTTAAACTTTTTCCTGCTGGCGATGTTAAGCATATATCCAGTTGTTTTAACTCATTGTATAAAGTTTTCCTTTCCAATGATGTGTTATTAGCTGTATGTCTTATGAATAAGTTCTCCAAGATTGCACCTTCAGGCAGAACTGAGGACCTGTGCTAAATCAATGGGTCTGAATTCTCAGAATTGTCTCATTACAGATGTTTAAAAAAATGCCTTGTACCCCAAAGCTCAGTGTCATTTCTCATTTCCCAATGCAGCCCCTATTAACCGTGTGGTGGTTTTATAGCCCCCTTCGGTCTGACTGGAGTAATTCATTAGATCTCTCAATGAAGCTCTGTTAGGTTTGTCTCTTTGCTGTATTTAATGCATTGCTAATATCAAACAAAATAAAAGAGTATGTTTATAATTTACCTCTGATTTGTCATTGTTAGAGATGGAGGTATGTGACAAGACTGAACAAGTTGCATAATATGATATGTTGAGAACAGTAAAACATCCTTCATCCAATTTTAAGCAGATTTGAAAATGTACTATATGTGTACAATAATTGCTCTGGATTACAGACTTCAGTTTGTTTCTTAATAAAATACAGGTTCATATTAGATTTTGGTTAAACTTTATAATAAAAATAGCCAGCTCCACTAAATTTTTGTTCGTTCTCCTGTCACAAAACTGTAATTCATGTCGTATTTATGCTCTGAAAAAACATTTTTTGAGTTTTTCCTAAGGATTTATGATGTACAGCAGGGAAAATAAGTATCAAACACGTCACCATTTTTCTCAGATTTTAGATTTCTAAAGGTGCTGTTGACTTGCTTTTTCCCAGGATATTGGTAACAACCAAAGAAATCCATATAGGCAAAGAAAACAAATCTAATTTGTTTACAAATTAAGTTATGTGTAATAAAATTAAATAACACAGGGAAAAAGTATTGAACACATGAAGAAAGGGAGCTGTAGAAGACCAGTGAAAGCCCAGACAGCAGCTGAAATCTCTCAGTAGCTATTCAGCAACCCTCTGCCCTTCGTCGTTGTAATATTAGCTGCTTCAGTCCAACATCTACATTATCAGGATGATGAAGATGACACCAGGGTGGACATTTCACTCAGAATGATCCAAAACACAGCCAAGGACACTCTCAAATGCTTTCAGAGAAAGAAAATCAAGCTGTAGAATGGCCCAGCCAGTCACCTAACTTAAATCCAATAGAAAATACAAAATAAACATCAGATTTGATTTAGGAGACCCACAGAAACATCAAGATTTTTACACTCTGTTGAAGTCTGTGAAGAACTCACACCTGAGCAATGCATGTGACTTCATTCTCCGAAATATTATTCCCAGGAAAAAACATGACGTGTTCAATACTTATTTTCTCTGCTGTTTATGCCTTTATAGGTGCAAATATTTATTTTTATTTCTTCATCATTTAAAATAAAAAGTGCTGTAATTTAGAAATTGCTTGGCTTTCAGACATGTTTATATTTGTAGACAACACACTACCTTTTTTTTTTTTTACTTAATAGAAGTTTAAAAAAGGCTATTTAGTGGAGTAAACCTGATTTTTTCAATATCAAATAAAAAAATATATTTTTATTTTTTATTCTTTTTTTTTAAACGACATTTTGAAAATCTAAATTTGGAAGAATTATTATTTGACCTTTATAGAATGAAAAATAACCTTTTACCTACACCAAAATTCTGTAAATCCAAAGAAACTGAAAATATTCAAGTGGTCTTTTAATATTCTCCATATATATCCTCTGCAGGCAACCACATCGCATGCATTGAAAAATCAACCCTTTATAAGGAGATATTTTTGTTTTATAATGTTTACAGTCTTGGTTTAGGTAAACGTCATCCTTTTAACATACAGCATCGACAATATAAGCTTCTGTTTGCCTTTGCCTACAGTTTTTGATAAAGATTTCAGCAAAGTTCCATTTCCTTTTCTTCATGAATGATTTAACCAAGCTTCCTAATTATTTACTACTATAACAATTTCCTTCATCAGAGCCCCCATCCAAAAATCTGGCTGCTGAAACATTAAACATCAGCTCTTGCAGGAGCCGGAAGGCGTACAGATAAAGGACGACCCATTGCAGTTTTGCCTTAGCGTTTCAATTGGCTTTGAGTAGGAGACCACCGCACTACAGAACACACCCCGGTTCGGCAATGTCTGCCCACGACTACTTTACACACTCGTTTGGATCTGTCAAACTGTAAGGATGGTGAAAAAATCCGCCAACGGTGAAGTTTATCTCCCTCCGGCTGGGGAGAAGAAACTAAAAGTCGGCTTTGTGGGTCTGGACCCCGGGGCTGCGGAGACCAGCCGAGACGGGGCACTTCTCATCGCCGGTTCCGAGAGCACAAAACGGGGCAGCATCCTGTGCAGACCGAGGTCCAGCATCTCCAGAGGGAGAATCGCTCACAAGAGAAACGCGCGTTATCGCAGACTGCAAAATTTCCTGTATAATGCTCTGGAGCGACCCCGCGGCTGGGCGTTCATTTACCACGCTTATGTGTGAGTATGTGCCCGTTTTTACTGCGCGGCGGGGCAATCACGCACCTCACCGCGGGAGAGGCTGCTGTGCTGCACCGCCCAGAATGCTCAAACTTTGAGATGTTGTCGGCCTGCCTGCTTGCTGCTTTTGTCGCAGAGCGTCAGTGCGAATATATGTGTAAAAGTTTTCCCTGTGTAGCAAATGCCAGAAGACTCGTAGCGACAAATGAGCATCTCAGAGATGTGCATATTTTATAATCTGAGGGACGGTGGAAAGTGTTGACAGATGAGGATATTAATGATGAATAGTGTGGACTCATAGCGTATCATAGGCAGTGGTTTCAGCACCGGTCAGCTCCTGGACCGCGTCAGTGAGCTTGTGTTTGCTCTATACGCCGCTTTCAAACGCAGGCAACAAATTCGTGATGCTTGCCAATAAGGTGGAAATCCGTGCCAGCGGTTCACGGCTACACCGACGGCATGTGAACGGAGGCGTCGCTGGGCTCTTTGCTGTGGCACAGGGGTGTAGTAGGAACGATCTGGAAGGTGAAGGTACACTTCAAACCTTATTAGTCTGGTTTATGAATTAAATATTGCTCTCGTAAATTATTGGCGTATATTCTGCATTCATAAATATGTAGAGGAGAGTAATATATTCTGTGAAGACTTTTAAAAGTTAAGTTGGCTAGTTATGCCGTCTTAAAGGGATTGTTAACACAAGCGTGATTTTTTTGCTGTTCATTTATGGCCCCTCAGACTACACAAAAACGTATGTTATTCATTATAATATCACTAAAGAATTTATCTTTGCTGAAATTGTGATTCACGAACTGCAAGTCAACAGCTGCCATCGCTTTGCGATTAGAAAAAAATATTCAAGCAAAACGAAATGAATAGCCTAACCGTTCTCCTGACAGCATGTTCACAACACGCCTGAAGCATGACCTTTTCAATAATGGCGTACTGTACGTGGCAAAAAACTTATAAACTTGAGCTAATGCTGTTTGTTTACAATATTTATACTGATTGTCGCATCCAGGATAAGTACACTTTGAAGAAGAAGAAGAATACAAACGTGTTCCGCCTTTCTCTTGTAAACCAATAGCGTTTGCTGATGTGTGAGTGCGCTAACTCATACAGTAGGCTATGTCGTTATGGGACAGGAAGGTGAATGTGCTGAAGAATGTTCATGCTCACAGAGGCTGTGGTACTTTTTTGCAGATTTATTTACTTTCATAAGACATAATAGTGTGGTCTGGAGCCACAGGTGCTATTTTTTTGACTTTCAAAGTGGCAAGTAGCAAATTAATTGCATTTTACCACTTAAGGCCCACTGTTATAGATAGAAAACGTATTTAATTGTATTATAAAAAAAAGGAAACACAGTAAATTAACACCATATTAATACTTTTGGGTGAACTACCCCTTTATATGGGGCAGTCGTGGTGTTATAGACTAGAAGTAAAATGCTTCTTATATCTCCAGTTTAAATAAAAAGTTTTGTTACTGTCTTTGGTTGGATGTTTTAGAGAATCTACGTCGGGCTGAAAAAGCACTGAGTGAGGTGGATCATTCTCTTGAAGCAGAGATGCCCAAACTACAGCCCGCGGGCCAAAGTTGGCCATGGTAACCTTTGATTTGGCCCGTCATGCCATCTGAGATGGTTTAGAGATTGTCATTTCAAATTTAATGTAACCTTATATTTGTTTGTTTTATTGTTAAGCTACAAAAAATCAACCTGAAATTAAATGTTACAATGTAAATGGTGTAAATAACTCAGATTTAGTTTAAAACGTACATACGATGGATAGAGGACAATGATTTTTCACTGAATTTCATACGAAAAAGTTTGGGCACCCCTGTCTTAAAGGGATAGTTAAAAATAAAAGTGACGTCCTCATTATTCACCCCCGTTTGTGTTTCTTCTGATGAACACAAAAGATGGAAGAATGTTGGAAACCAGTAGGCTAACCATTCACTTCCATAGTAAGCCTGTTTAATTTTCCTACAATGTATGACATTTTCTACTCTTTTCCAACATTTTTACAATATATACGTATGTGTTTGACAGATAAAAAAAACTCATAAAGGAATGGAACCACTGGAGTCATTTGTGGCTACATTTTCATTTCTGGATAAACTCTCCCTTTAAATTAACTGAAATTTAAGGAAAACGTCTGGTGTTGTTCTGCAATTATGAGGAAAGTCTTTACAGTATATTCATGCTAGCATCATGTTAACGACAACCACACATATGTTTTCCAGCCACTTAAGTATCAAAATGAACAAGACAAGGAACCAAGAACTAAAGCTTTTGTTGTAAATACCATGGTTCTGTACTAGGATACAGTATTGTAAATGCAGTTAAGATGCGTATGTCCCCATATGAAACGACAGAAATGCTCCTGACCAAGACTGCTTGGCCAGAGACACATGGATTAAGTACGTTTGTTACCAGTCTTTTTAAAGTCTTAAATACTTTTTAAGGACCAGATAATGCAGTTTGAGAACCACTGTTCTCATTACCATGACATGACATTTGATTTTGCATTGAGTTGTATTGTATTTGTTCCTATGTTGGCTTCCCTGTCCCTAAATAGTCTTAATTCTGTAGTAACTTGGAAGAAGTCCAAAGCATTCTAATGGGAATGGCAAGGGAACGGAATAAAGTCCTACTGGATCAACTGTTATTCTTGAGATATGGTGGATGTTGTGTAACTATTAATAATTATAAATAATTTAAATGTCATATTTGTGTGCAGTCAAAGTGAATTTACCAGTTTAGAATTTTTTGTTACATTTTCTTCAGGTTAATTTTGATGTCCTTCAAGTTATGATATTATCCAGCAGACATTTGACGTCAACATTAACGTCAGATTGACGTTGTACCCCAATGTCATGGGATGTTGCATTTTGTTGAAAACTGAAATTGGTTTGACGTCAGAACCCAACGTCAGGCCAACGTCAATGTCCAACATCAGACAGAAGTTGCTTTTTGGTTACTTTCCAACTCAACCTAAAAACAACAACATATCAATGTCTAATGATGTTACAGCTTGATGTTGTGTGGACGTTACCAATATGACGTCTATCAGACGTTGGATTTTGGTTGCCATACCTGATGAATAAAAGTCAGTATTTGACGTCAATATGACGTTGGTTTGAGATGTTGGCTCGACGTTGGATTTTGGTCACTTTCCAACACAACCTAAAATCAACCAAATATCGATGTCATTTCACATCATTTTTGGTCGTCAAAATAACATTGTTCTTAGACGCTGGCAGCCTAAATCTAACCTAATATTAACGTCTTGTGACGTTGTGTGTCTGCTGTGTAGTAATACGCCATGTCTCTCCTGTGTCCAACCAAGGTTTGCGTAAAGCAGGATTCCACAAGCGAATCCCATTGCGAGTGGTCTACATTTTCATTAGATAAGCATTCCAAAAGGCAAATTCCTCTGTGTTTTTAGTTGGAGAGATGTGAATGGTAGTGTGATAGAATTTCACGGCAAGGCATAGCTTCACTTCTTCTGTAACCTTTTAGAAACACTCAGAGCTTCTGGAGTGCTCCATTACCTCAAATCTCATCCATCCGTCTTGTATGAAGCCTGTAAAGCAATCTGTCATAATGCAGCATCATAACCACTAGCCTGTATCATATAGTAGATGCTGTCTAATCTTCTGAGTGGCTGCACAGTAAATGTCTTTGTCGGCTCTGCCGGTCATGCAAGCATAGAAGACTCTCAATTCAGTCTGAGATGTGAATGTCAGTCTTAAAGATATATTATTTATGCAGCCACCACCCTTATTTTACTCCGTCTAGTGCTCACACACACACACACACACACACACACACACACACACACACACACACACACACACACATTGAGTGGAGTGCAGTGTGCTGACTTTGGCCTCTTACTCTAAGTGTTTTTTTCCTCTCTCTTTCACAAGCATTAAATGCAGAGATAGCACTTTGCATGCTGTACAGACTCAGCTAAGCCTTTATTTCCCAGGCTTAAGGAAAGGGGTACAAGGAGATACTTAGGAGTGGTGAACTTTGCTGTCTTTGATATACGAGTCTGAGTATGCAACTATACTTAATTTTGCTGATGAAAGTCAAGCTAGCTTATGCAATGAGAAGGTTAAAGTGCACGTGAAATCGAAATCGACATTGTTTATTTTGTGAGCACAAATTATTATTCTTTAGGTGAATAATTCATCTGTGCACTGAAAAAAACGTTTGCTTTGGTAATGTTCAATCAAAATTTGACCATTTGCTTATTTGGAATGGTGGTCCTTCTCTGTTGACGTCAGTTTAACAGCTTCAGCCACAATATCCTTAACCATGCCCCCTGCTAGGGCTGCACAATATTGGAGAAATATCTGGAGAATATTCTGCGATATACAGTTAGGTCTATAAATATTTGGACATCGACCCAATTCTAACATTTTTTGCTCTATACACCAACACAATGAATTTGAAATGAAACGAACAAGATGTGCTTTAACTGCAGACTGTCAGCTTTATTTAAGTATTTACATCCAAACCAGGTGAACGCTGTAGGAAGTACAACAGATTGCATTTGTGCCTCCCACTTGTTAAGGGACCAGAAGTAATTGGACAGATTAATAATCATAAACTTTCACTTTTTAATACTTGGTTGCAAATCATTTGCAATCAAATACAGCATGTTCTTGGGATATTTTTCCTTCAATTTTGCCTTCAGCAAGTGAAATGCATGCTCAATTGGATTCAGGTCAGGTGATTGACTTGGCCATTGCATAACATTCCACTTCTTTCCCTTCAAAAACTCTTTGGTTGCTTTTGCAGTATGCTTTGGGTCATTCTCCATCTGCACTGTGAAGCGCCGTCCAAGGAGTTTCTTAAGACTTTGGCTGAATATGAGCAGAAAATATTGCCTGAAACACTTCAGAATTCATCCCGCTGCTTTTGTCAGCAGTCACTTCATCAATAAATCCAAGAAAACCAGTTCCATTGGCAGCCATACATGCCCACGCCATGTCACTACTACCACCATGCTTCACTGTCTAGGACCATGAGCAGTTTCCTTCTCCATACTCTTCTCTTCCCTTCACTTTGGTACAAGTTGGTCTTGATCTCATCTGTCCATAGGATGTTGTTCCAGAACTGTGAAGACTTTTTTAGAACTCTAATCTGGCCTTCCTTTCCCAGAGATGGGTTGCAGCTGGAAGGGCGTCCGCTGCGTAAAAATGTGCTGGATAGGTTGACGATTCGTTCCGCTGTGGCGACCCCATATTAATAAAGGGACTGAGCCGACAAGAAAATGAATGAATGAATAAATCTGGCCTCCCTGTTTTTGAGGCTCACCAATGGTTTACATCTTGTGGTGAACCCTCTGTAGTCACTGGTGAAGTCTTCTCTTGATTGTTGACTTTGACACGCATACACCTACCTCCTGGTGAGTGTTCTTGATCGGGCCAACTGTTGTGAAGGGTGTTTTCTTCACCAGGGAAAGAATTATTTGCTCATCTACCAGAGTTTTTCTCCATGGTCTTCCAGGTCTTTAGGTGTTGCTGAGCTCACTGGTGCGTTCCTTTTTTTAAGAATGTTCCAAACAGTTGTTTTGGCCATGCCTGATGTTTTTGCTATCTCTCTGATGGGTTTGTTTTGTTTTTTAGCCTAATTATGGCTTGCTTTACTGATAGTGACAGCTCTTTGGATCTCATCTTGAGAGTTGACAGTAACAGATTTCAAATGCAAATAGCACACTTGAAATGAACTCCAGACCTTTTATCTGCTCATTGTAATTGGGATAATGAGGGAATAGCACACACCTGGCCATGGAACAGCTTAGAATCCAATTGTCCAATTACTTTTGGACCCTTAACAAGTGGGAGGCACATATGCAAACTGTTGTAATTCCTACAGCGTTCACCTTATTTGTATATAAATACCCTCAAATTAAAGCTGACAGTCTGCAGTTCATGCACATCTTGTTCATTTCAAATCCATTGTGTTGGTGTATAGAGCCAAAAATGTTAGAATTGTGTCGATGTCATTCATTTAGATTGATTGGGTTGATTTTGTAAGGGTGTAAATCATGCATACAATTTTTTTAAAAACAAGAATAACTACAACAGATCAAAGAAAAAAGTAAAATAAAGCAAAAAAAGGTAAAAATTGTTGTTTTCTAGCGAGTCAAACAGTTTTTAGGTACAGAAATTTAGTAATGGACTGTAAAATAACACCGTATAGTCTTCACTGTATTAATAATTCAGTAAATTAATTCTTCATTAAACTTAAAATGTTGCACGTTATTGCCCCTGAATGCGTTTAACTCTCTTGAAAAGTCTTTATAACACGTGCAAATGATAACGTTTCACTCTGTTATGGTTATACTTTGCAGTGACTTCACAAATCTGATGTATTCTCAATTGTTGATCAACTATAAACTATAAACTCAACACTGCATATCCTGCGATGTGACTATTGCGGACACACACATTGCGATTTCAATGCTCAAACGAAATATTGTGCAGCCCTACCCCCTGCTCTTACCATTAGTTGATAGAATGGAATGATGCATAAAAAGAAAGCCTTGCCCACATTCAATATTTTCAGTTTCAGTTAGAAGTACATCAACGGAACTGAGGAAACTTCTAGTTCACGTTAACTTTAAGAATAACATTATTTTAAGATCTACTTTAACACGATAAAAAAAGAACGGTATTCCACAGTTTTGGACCTGCCACTGCAAATGAACGATCACCCCCCAAATATTTTTAGTTGAATTGTTCCCTGAAATTATTTTTCTTTTCTTTTGTTTTACTGTATCAAACAAATAAAGTCTGAAGAGATCGATACAAGAAAGATGCATTTAAAAAACATTTCTTCCAACCTAAATGTTCAACAATATATTCTTAAGAAGATATTTGTGAAATTATGTCCGATGTCCTTCTTACGAGAAACGTAACTATTTTATGTTTCGTCGGTTTAGTGGCTAATTCCTACGAAAAGGAGGCGTGGCACCTAACCCCACCTCTAAACCCAACCGTCATTGGGAGATAAGTAATTCGTACTAAATTTTACGAATGAGATCATACAAATTCGAATGAATTAGCCACTAAATTAAGTTACGAATTGCCGTGAGATTGTGTTGGAGAAACTCTGCCCTGTTCACCATGACGTGTCACCTTATAACAAATTCTTGCTTGTCCTTGCTTGAGTCCAGGGAGTCTGGGTTTGGGGGAATTATGCTAGTGGGCTGAATGAGTTTAATCGATTACTCTATTACCTTATTCACTGCTGACTCTAAGAATTTGTCCTTGCTGTCTCTCTTCTTGACAGGCCTGTACAGTCTTCCCTCCTCACAATCTCCAGATTAGTTTGTGGCCGTTGCCAGCATCAAGAGCAATGGCCAGTCTGACAAAGATAAAAAAGGCTTAATGATTTGTTTTAAAGTTTATGTGTGGTCTCAGTTTCAGCAGTATCACAAATATAAAAATGTGTCGTAAAGCTGTATTTTTGCAGAGATCCTTTCAGAATCATCAAGTGCGTATTTGATTTCTCTGTGGTCAGTTTGGCCCGTGTGTAAATCAAAATTCTTCTGGCAGCATTTACAGAACCCCCATATGAAAGCAGTACATGTAGATCTTTGACTTTTGTAAATGCAAGCACAGCAGTAAGTTATTAGCATCAGTGAGGTGAAAATACAGGCATTACTGCTGGCTTGAGAAAGCCTTGGCTGAATGTTTAAAGGATTTAAACTTGGCGTAAAGTGCAAAGAAATAGATGTTGCACCTTTGTAGCATGTTTTAACACATTGCTAGATTGATTTGTTTGACTCGTATGAATAAATGTGTTTCTAGCATGCTTTAGTATAAAGTTGTAGTGCCCTATCATACACCCGGCGCAAGGCGTGACGCAATTGTTGTTTGCTAGTTTCAGCTCGACGCAAGTGTTGTTTTGACGTTTTTCACAATGCTGTTTAAATAGCAAATGCATTTTTGCTCATGTGTGCGCCCAAAGGCATTTTGGCCTAAAAAAGGAGGTGTGTTAAAGCGCATTGCTGGCGCGTTGCTATTTTGAGGAACTAAAATAGATTGTTCAATAGACCAGCTAAGAGGAGGTCTAAAGTCCAGTGCAGAGCACGTTAGTTGTGCACCTCGCTTAAACATTGCTTAATACACACAGGATGTACAGCAATAAGCAAATATCTTTACAAAAGCAAAATAATTAAAGGATTAAAATATTACAAAAAGTATTACTTTCTACATAAATATAAAATCCACTGCTTTTATGCCTTCATCTCGGGGGGGCTTTTTCAGTTTTTCTATGACCATTTGCTTTTGTATAATGTTATTATTAGTAGTAGTATTATTTATTATATGCATATTTATATTTGTTTTAATAAAAACAAGCTTAGATTTGCCCACCTGTCAGGTTTTGGACCATATGGGGCATAGCACGTGTATTTGAAAATAACTCCGTTTTTAGACCACACTTTGTTATTACTGTTCATTTATTTGTTTGCTGGAAATTAGAACTGAATTTAGAAATAGTTTTGAAACAACTCTTTGCACTTAACAAACGAAATTAATTATGTAGGCTAATGGATGTCTGTGCGTACAACACGTTTCCTTATCCACGAGAGTGAAAGTGAAAGTAAAGAATGAGGAGGCTCATCTCTTATTCTCACGCTGCAGATGGTCTGTTTAACTGTTTTCTCGCTAGTGAAGCCCTCAGTTATCCCACTCACAAGTCCGCCATGTATATAGCAAACGCGCCATGGCGCGACCCAACTGACTGTTAAAGGGTATGGGAGATGAGACTCTGATTGGTTTATTCTCCAAACACACCTATAACTGATTAAGAGAATAAGCTTAACCCTGTTAGACCATGCGCCGCAGCACAAAGCAGATTTTTCCGTCCTTAAAATAGCAAAAGTGGATTCTGACACGCCCTTAATGCTTTTGCGCCCTGCGCTTTGGACTTTGCGCCTAGATCGTTAAAATAGGGCCCATAATGTTTTAACTAGCAAGAATCAGCCAATTTGAAAACTGTGCTAACATTTCTTAGCTTTCTGCCAGTACAATTCTAGCATGTGACTAACATGTTTAGCAGATTGTTAGCATGTTGCAATTCATTACTAGTTACTATTTGATTTTGTTACCAACATGAATTAGCATGTTGCTAGCATGTTTCTAACTTGTCTTAGCACAAGGCTGTAATGTTTTAACTTGTTGCTAGCATTAATTAGCATTGAAGACTCGATTTGATTTCACTTATTAACTGCTAGCATTTCCTAATTTGTTGCTAGCAGAATTGTAGCATGTTTTAACATTTTACCAACATAAAGAAACATGTCACTAGCATGTTTCTAACATGCTTTAGCGCATAATGGTTTAAAATTATGGTTTAATGGTTTCTAGCATGAATTAACTTGAAGAAGTTGAAGACTGTTCTTGATTTGACTTATTTGATTGACTCATTTAATTGACTTATTTGAACTGACTTAGCCTATTTGAAGATTTCTTAAGTTACTGCTAGCACTGCTAACATGTTTTAACACATCGTTAGCACAATTGTAGCATGTTTCAACTCATTGCTAGTTACTTGATTTTATTACCAGCATGAATTAACATGTGTCTGGCATGTTTCTAATATGCTTTAGCACAAGCTAACAATGTTTTAACTTGTTTTAGCATTAATTAACTTATCTGAATACTGTTCTAAGATTTCTTAATTTGCTGTTAGCACAATTCTGGCATATGACTAACATGTTAGCAAGTTGCTAGGACAATTTGTTTTAACAGATTGCTAGTTACTAATTGATTTTGTTACTAGCCTTAATTAACATGTTGCTAGCATGTTTATAACTTGTCTTAGCACAAAGCTATAATGTTTAATTTGTTGCTAGCATTAATTAACTTATTGGGAGATTGTGCTAGCATTTGCTAACTTGTTACTATTGTAGCACAATTCTAGCATGTTTTAACATATTGCTAGTTTGATTGTTACCAGCATGAATTAACAAGGTAATAATGTTTTAACCAGTTTCTTACATGAATGAACTTATTTCAAGACTGTACTACATTTCTTAACACAATTCTAGCAAAATAACTAATGTGTTGTAGAACTTATTAGCATGTTGCTTGCACATTTATAGCATGTTTAGCACACGGCTATCTTATTTTAACATTTCTAGCATTGTTCTGAAAAGCTACCGTTAGCACGTTAAACATTGTTTAACACATGAGTAATGAGTTTTACATGTTGCTTGTAGCATGTCACATTTAAAATTTAACATGCTTTAGCACATTGCTAACATGTTTCAAGCATCTTTATTTTTTCTGACTCCTTTTGCAATTTTATTTGAAACGTAATTTTTTTAAGTCAAACGGCAATACTAATAGTCAGAAGATTTACCGTTGTTTACCTTGAGACAACACTATTGTAACCAGGAAAGAGATGCTGACAACAGGATGCGGATCCAAATGCAGGCTTTATTTAAAGGGATGGTCAGGCAAGCAATGACCAACACAGGAGCAATCAGATGTATGAGGGGAAATCCAGAATCGTCGTCAAAAGGCAAGCAAATGGTCACAAGGATGGCAGCAGACAGGGAGAAACAGGAAAACAAGGCGAAGGTCAAAACACGGCAAAAACAAGACAAGGAAAACGCTTTGAATTGCAACTGAAACAGAATACAAGACTCGGCAACTGGGGTGAGTGTGTGTGCTGTTTATATACTGAGTGTAATCTGTGCTTGAGCGGCTTCAGCTGTTGGATGTAATCAGTGAAGATATGGAACCGGTTGTTTGTGATGTGAGAGTAGTGCATGTATGGGGATGTAGTCCATAAGATGGCGGATTTGTAGTCCAATAGTGAATGTGCATGTAAACCAGCGATCTATGGGGAGAAGATCGCTGGTGATCGTGACAACTATTATGACTAACATTCTGTAAGTCTGACCCAAGTTTGCGGTCATAGCTTAAATTAAGTAGATGTGTTAATGTGTCTAAACAAAAATGTGTTTAAACATTTGGTCTCAAGCAAAAATAAGCTTAAGTAGATTAATATGTTGGCTTGGCTGCTCAAGGCACACAAAAAAAAATCAAATTACATTCAAAAATGATTTATCCAGTATAATTTTATTTATATTAATTTGATTCCGGCACAAGTTCATGATGAAATGTGTCCAAGTAATATCCATCCTTCTGAGAGCAGGGGGATTTCTCATAATCTGACTCAGTTCCTATAAGCCACGTCAGGTGTCTGATGTCATTCTTCTGTACAGCTCAGCATTTTTTTGTCCATGCTTAATGAGTGAAGATTAGATTTCCTGTGAGGACTCTCTTTTGAGCTGATTTACTTAACATCGACGTTCTAATCCTCTATTTCCTGCAGCCTTCATTTGTTCACCTCGTTCCCTTCAGGGCCAGCCTGTGTGACTGATCTCCTTCTGTTAGATTGTTTAAAATTAGCTGATTAATTTCTGTTATGACATTTAATACTGATAGCAGGGGCAAGAAAAGGTGCCTGGTGGGGAGGATGTCAGTTATGGCTGACGCTTCCTAAATCAATTCTTCTAGAACGATAGCATTGCCAGCAATTCTTCATAATCTTCTCTAAAGTCAATTGTATTTTGAAATGAAAGAGCATATACTGTACGGTACCATCACACAGGTACAGCTTTTTCTTGTTTTCCTTTGCATATCGATGAGATCTGGACTCATGCCTAATTTATTTCTCCTACTGGGATTCAGTCCAAAAAGGCAGATTCCCACTAAGTCGAGGTCAGAGACTATAATATCTATCTTGTAAGGACAATTCACCATTATAGTGTAAGAAGTGTGGAAATGTTTTGTTTAAGGGTTAGATTTTTAGAGTGACCCAAAAATATGATCAATGAATTCAAACGACAATGAACAAAATTCAAAAGTGCTGTGTTCTCTAAGGTTTTGTAAAGTTTGATTGAAGTTTTTGTCTCACACTTTTTGTTGTTACAAGTAACAAATCATTATGTAAGATTTTCAGCTTAATAAACTACTGATGAGCTGCTTATTAATAGTTAGTTAGGTAGTAGTTGGGTTTAGGCATTGAGTAGGATTAGGGATGTAGAATAAGATCATACCTTTTAAACAGCCAATGTCTTAATAATAGGCAGGTAGTAAGCGACTACAATGTAAAACATTATATGATCAATTTTTATCAGTATCAGTTTTAAACAATATATAGGTTACACAAGCTTTTTAACATAATATAAGTTCAATGGACTCATAAGGTTAATTTGATTCAGCTTAAAAATTTAAAGCAACCAGGTTTTTTTTTACAGTGTAGTTCATTAGTACTGCATAGGTAGTGAGTGTATGGCCACCTAAGCTGAAGTTAGAGTAAAAATTCAGTAAAAACCCTTGAAACAATGATGGTTGTTATGATGTGATGTTAAGTTATCTTTTTAGTAATCAGTCTAATATGTTAATTTGGTGGTCCAGAAACATTTGTTCTTATGATCATTATTGAAACAGTTGTACTGCTTAATAGATAGTAAACTATATATATATATATATATGAAGAGTTCAGATGCAAAAACCTCTAAGTGCCATCTGAACTTTTCTTTTAAAATTAGCATTTTTTCAAAACTCCTATATTTTTGTCCACTAATTTCACATTAAAGGCAATGAAAATAACATATTAATTAACATAAAAAGGAAATTACTCAACTTGTACATAGGAGCCTGAAAGAAAATGCTAATTTTAGGTGAAAATTTTACATGGCATTTAGAGGGTTTTGCATCTGAACTGCATCTGAATGTATATACATACATACATACATACATACATGCATACATACATACATGCATACATACATACATACATACATACATACATACATACATACATACATACATACATACATACATACATACATACATACAGTTGAAGTCAGAATTATTAGCCCCCCTGTTTATTTTTTCCCCAATTTCAGTTTACAGAGAGAAGATTTTTTCAACACATTTCTAATCATAATAGTTTTAATAACTCATTTCTAATAACTGATTTATTTTATCTTTGCCATGATGACAGTAAATAATATTTGACTAGATATTTTTCAAGATACTTCTATACAGCTTAAAGTGACATTTAAATATATATATATCATCTTTATTTGTATAGCGCTTATACAATGTAGATTGTGTCAAAGCAGCTTCACATGGAAGATTATAGTGAATTGAAACAAAGTCAGTTCAGTTTCAGAGATTAAGTTCAGTTCAGTTTAGCTCAGTTCAGTGTGGGTTAATAATCACTACTGAGAGTCAAAACACTGAAGAGCAAATCCATCGATGCGCAGCTCTACAGATCCCGAACCATGCAAGCCAGTGGCGACAGTGGCGAGGAAAAAACTTCACCAATTGGCGAAAGCGAAGATTTAAAAAACCTTGAGAGAAACCAGGCTCAGTTGGGCACGACCATTTCTCCTATGGCCAAACGTCTTGTGCAGAGCTGCAGTCTAGGCGCAGGAAGCTGGACCTCAGCGAAGACTCGTCTGTCCTTGGAGCATCACAGGAGTCAGTCTCATGCTCTCACTCCACGATGACCACCACAGCAGCTGCTCAGGATACGGCCTGGTCCAGAAAACCTTAGGATCATCTCGTCGCTGGTCTCGGATCGCGCCAGTGGGACTGCATAGTCTGAGGGCCTCGGGATGAGTACCCCCAGGTGGAAATACAGAATAAGGAGAATAATTAGCGTAGCTGCTGTTCATAGTGTATATAAACAAGAAGCAAAATCATGTGTGGGGCACATCATGCATCATACCGCTATGTAATGCATTGAGTGTATGCTTTGCTAAAAAGAAAGGTCTTTAATCTAGTTTTGAAGAGTGAGAGTGTGTCTGAGCCTCGGACATTATCAGGAAGGCTATTCCAGAGTTTAGGGGCCATAAATGAGAAGGCTCGACCTCCTTTACTTGACTTTGATGTTCTAGGTACTATCAGAAGCCCTGAGTTTTGAGATCTTAAAGAGCGGGTTGGGTTGTAGCGAGACAGGATGTTGGTTAGATAAACAGGAGCTAGATTATTTAAAGCTTTATAGGTAAGGAGTAATATTTTAAATTCAATACGAAACTTAACAGGCAGCCAGTGTAAGGAGGATAAAATTGGGGTGATATGATCATATTTTCTAGATCTGGTAAGAACTCTGGCAGCTGCATTTTGCACTAGCTGGAGTTTGTTAATAGAGGATGCTGGGCAACCAGCAAACAGAGCATTACAGTAGTCCAGCCTAGAAGTCATGAAAGCATGAACTAGCTTTTCTGCATCTGATATGGATAGCATACTTCGCAATTTAGCAATATTTCTCAGATGAAAGAAAGCAGTTTTTGTGACATGGGAGATATGATTTTCAAAAGTTAAATTGCTGTCTAATATGACACTCAGATCTTTTACAGTAGAGCTAACGCTAACTTTGAATCCCTCTAGTTACAGGTCGAGTTGTGAGAACTGCTGTGTACAGGATTAAGGCCCAATAAGTAATAATTCTGTTTTGTCTGAGTTTAAGAGAAGAAAATTGTTGGTCATCCAGTCTTTAACATCTTTGATACACTCGGTTAGCTTAGATATATATATATATATATATACAGTATATATATATATTTTTTTTTTTTGGATGGCATGCTGGCTCAGTGGTTAGCACTGTCACTTCACAGCAAGAAGGTCACTGGTTCGAGTTCCGGCTGAGCCAGTTGGCATTTCTGTATGGAGTTTGCACATTCTAAATTGGCTGAAGTGTATGTATGTGTGTGTGTGTGTGTGTGTGTGTGTGTGTGTGTGTGTGTGTGTGTGTGTGTGTGTGTGTGTGTGTGTGTGTGTGTGTGTGTGTGTGTGTGTGTGTGTGTGTGTGTGTGTGAGAATGTGAGAGTGTATGGGTGTTTCACAATACTGGGTTGTGGCTGGAAGGGCATCTACTGCATAAAGAGTTGGTGGTTCATTCTGCTGTGGCGACCTCTGAAATAGAGACTAAGCCAAAGGAAAATGAATGAATGAATGAATGTATATTTTGTTTAACAATAATATTAATGTCACTTTTAATCAATCCAATGCATCTCTTTGATTTGTTTATGTGACAAAGCAAAAGTAGGGTGGCATGGTGGCTCAGTGGTTATCATGGTTGCCTCACAGCAAGAAGGTTTCAGGTTTCTGGAGTCCTGGCCTGACCAGGAGGTCTTTCTGTGTGTGGAGTTCTCCTGTGTTCTCCCGTGTTTGCGTAGATTTTGTCCAGGTTTCCCCCCACAGTTCAAAGACATGCCATATACAGTACAGTAGATTAACTTGACAACCTAAACTGGCCATAGTGTGTGAATGCGAGAGTGTCTTTGTGTTTCTCAACGTTAAGTGTTGTACTCTCTGTGCTGGGTTGCGGCTGAAAGGGCATCAAAAAGTAGGAGTCAAAAGTAATCTAAATGTAATCTAAGAAGTACATTCAATATCATTAGTGATTACATTACTGAAAATGAATGTATTTCTTAGGTTATATTTAGATTACTTTTGACTTGCTTCTTCCTTCTTATTATAACTACATTTTTTGGTTATTTGTAATTAGTAACTACAAATCTACCATCTAGAATTCTACAGTCTTATGAGAATTTTCCCAAGCATGAATAACAAAAGTTTACTTTTTCAGATCCCAAAACATCGATTAAATATATTGTCACAATTTCTCAGTATCTGCAGTACTCAAATATCTATGTTTTAGATCCAAAAACCTGAAAATCAATCTTTAGACAGTGCATATAATGAGTGCTCATAATTCAGCGTCAACAGAGTTTGGGAAAGTGCACTGTGGTGTTTTTATTTATTTTTTGCTATTTGATATTTTGAGAAAACATCTTCGTCAGGTGCATCTGGATGTTTTTATTCATTTATTGAAGACTTTGCATCAGCTATTGGATTTTTTTAACCAAGACTTTTATTGATTGTGCGATGGCAGAGACATTCCCTGACATTTCACTTTATCACATCTCACAAATCACAGTTTGTTGCCTTTCTAATGGTGCGAATCAGGGCAAAACCACTGCAGTCAAATGTTTTCCAGGTCTCCAGGTACCTCCGGACGTCACATCCGAGTATTGTCTATTTCAGGCTCCCTCTAAAATTTTATGTCAGTGTTTTTATCTATCATGATTTTTTTTTCTTCTCTGTCACTGTACATGTGTGTGAGGCCTGGAGAGACTTTATGCTAATGAGACTTTCAGCTATTTTAGTCTCATTTCCCTTCACTCTCCTTCTGCCTCTCTCTTCAGGGATTTATCTCTTGAGTTTAACTATGGAGAGTCAGGAATTCTCTGAGGATTCTTGCCTTCCTCAAGCCACTATTTTTCACCATAGATCACGAAGCCAACAATAAGCCCAAGAGGCCCAATTCCAATTAAGTGACTAAACTCAGTGTCCTTCATGATTATGCATTGACTGCTCTGTCCAAAACAAATTACCATCAACGAATTACTTCAAATGCTGAAACAAATCAGTTGGAGCTTATTCAGGAGTGAAGGTAATACATATGTGAAATAAATGTGAAAGAAATCATTTTTATTTACACATCTTTTGTCTTGCAGGTTTGTGCTGGTGTTTTCCTGCCTGGTTCTGTCGGTGTTCGCAACGATCAAAGAGTACAAGAAGAGCTCAGAGAGCGCCTTGTACATTCTGGTTCGTATCTGATCCCTATTTCACATGGAAGATTCTTGATAGTGTTGTTCTCATGTTTTTCTATCAATCACTTCAGATAACAGTGTGTGCATAGGTTGAAAACGCTGCAGATCATAGTAGATCCTGTTCTACATTTAAACTGAACGTGACTTGTGGGATATTGATGTGGATTGCAGTGAACATGACACTTTATAGATCTGTTTGGGTCGGTGTAACTTGAGTGATTAAGCATTGATATAGGGCTCTCTTAAGATCAAAAAACAACTTGGACATTGCTATCGGTCATTGTATTTGAAACAAATGTCTTCTTGCCATGAAAATTCTATTGTATTGCGTTATACACTCACTGGCCACTTTATTAGGTACTCCATACTAGTACCGGGTTTGACCCCCGTTTGCCTTCAGAACTGCCTTAATCCTTTGTGACATAGATTCAACAAGGTACTGGAAATATTCTTCAGAGATTTTGGTCCAATTGACTTGATAGCATCACACAGCTGCTGCAAATTTGTCGGCTGCACATCCATGATTCAAATCTCCCGTTCCACCACATCCCAAAGATGCTCTGTTGTATTGAGAGCTGGTGACTGTGGAGGCCATTTGAGTACAGTGAACTCATTGACGGGTTATCCTGCTGGAAGTGGCATCAACAAGGCATTTGTGCCCACAGAATTGCTGCTTACTGGATATTTTCTCTTTTTCGGACCATTCTCTCTAAACCCTAGAGATGGTTGTGTGTGAAAATCCCAGTAGATCAGCAGTTTCTGAAATACTCAGTTTCTGAAATACTCTGCTGAACTGCAGCAGATGGTCTTGACCATGTCTACATGCCTAAATGCATTGAGTTGTTGCCATGTGATTGGCTGATTAGAAATTTGCATGAACGAGCAGTTGGACAGGTGTACCTAATAATGTGGCCGGTGAGTGTATATGAAGTATTAAAAGTCACAAAATTAGTTACACTTTGCTAGTACTAGCTTGTACGCCCCTTTAAATGAAGAACTAACTTAGATTCAACAATGTGCTCCTTACATTCTGGTCCATATTGACATATAGTTTAGTGCAGATTTGTTGACTGGATGTCTATTATGTGAGCTTTTACTGTTGCCTTTCGTCTTGACCTCTGGCATTAAAGGGATAGTTCATTAAAAACTTAAAATTCTGCCATCATTTACTCCCATTTGAATGTCTCTGAACAGAAAATATAGTATTTCTAAGGATGTCAATGGGTGTTTTTATGCCAACATTCCTCAAAATACATTTGTTTGTATTTAACAGAAAAAAGAAAGTAATAAAATATCAGAACTGTTTGAGTGTGAGTAAATGGACTAGATTTATTAATTTTGGATGAATTATCTCTTTAAAAGTCCCATGAAATTAAAATAATTTTTTAGATGTTAGTTTCAGTCCATTAGTTTTAAGAATATGTGTATTCCTAAACAGTGACAAAATTTGCATTTAGATAATATTAAACTGATATAAACATCTAAAGCTTGCAGTTTGTCACATCTGCCTAAATTGATCGACAATTTTATTCATACTTCAGTTTCTCATCAAATCTTGACCAATCAAATGCTTTCTAGTATCTGACATGCCCCGCCCCCTTCAAGACATTTCTCATTTGTTTTTGTTTTTCAATTGATGCGTTTGATCTCAACCACTATCACTGGTAGAGCTGTGATAAAAATGAAATGCTATTGGCTGTTTTTTTAAAGGGGAGGAGCTCTGTTGAGATTACTTCATGGGACCATTAACAAGACATTTTCGACCACAGAACTGCTCACAGCATATTTTGGGTTTTTTATTTAATGAAGAACATTCTTTGTAAACCCTAGAGATGGTTGTGCAAGAAAATCCCAGTACATCAGCAGTTTCTGAAACGCTCAGACATTAATGAGCAGTTAAACAAGTGTAACTAAATAAAGTGACTGGTAAGTGTATTATATATCATTATAATGCTGGAGATACTCTGATGCATGCATGTCAGTGTGGAGCCCACAGTTTCTGAAGTGAGCAGGGCAAATTACTGTATTTAAAAAGTACTGCCAAGTCTGGTACTGTACGCTCATAATGCTGCTTTTTAGGCTGTTTCAACTCATACTGTGCCACAAATAGGTTTGTTTTAAACTAAAAGATGTAGAATAAAAGGTCCCATGAAATTAAAATAAAGATGTTTTTTAAAGGATATCTATAAGCTAATGTGCTCCAAAACAGTGACGAAATCTGCATTTATGAGATATAAAAACCAATATAAACCTGTAAAGCTTGTAGTTTGTCACTTCCGCTTTAATGGATCAATGGTTTTATTCACGTCACCTCATATGTCAGTTTTTTTATGCTCTCTAGTACAGGGGTGTCAAACGTACAGCCTGAGGGTTGGATCAGGCCCGCTAACGGGTTTAATCCAGCCTGCAAGATGATTCTGTAAAGTATAAAAATGAGCTGCAGTTTTTCAATAAAAGAAACTGCTGTTCCAATTGTGTCCACTGAATAGTGCAATGGCAAACTGTTAATTTCATCCAATCCAGAAGCCTGAATCAGCATCAGTTTGACAGCCTTCTCATACAGAAAGACCACATCTATGCCCTGCCATACCACACTGAACACTGAGGTGTTCTCACAAGGAAACGTAACTATTTTACGTTTTGTCAGTTTAGTGGCTAATTCGTACGAGTTCAGTTGTATGAAAATGTACAATATAAAAAGGAGTTGTGTCACCCAACCACACCACCTAAACTCAATCATCATTGGGGGATAAGTAAATAGATTTTCCTCCATGTGGCCCCTGAGCTAAAATGAGTTTGACACCCCTGCTCTAGTATCTGACATGCCCCGGCCCCGCCCCCTTCAAGACGCTTCACATTTAATGCACTTAAGCTCTACCACTCTCACTGGTAGAGCTGTGAATAGAACAAAACCCTATTGGCTGTTTTTCATAAAGGGGAGGAGCTACTCTATGTCCCAACTCTTCATGTTTCAGTTGAGATTACGTCAAATATCGAGTTAAAAATGCACATTTCAAAGCACTTCACAGGACCTTTAGAGTTTCCTAATAGTGAGAGATAAACAGATGGATGTGTGTGAGAACAACATCATATATCGTGTCAGAATATAAATGACAGTGTGCATTTAAACACTTTTTTTAGTTTCTGTTTTTATTTGAACTCCATCATTTGAGGCTTTTTACATTATATTTTCATATACTTTCATATTTAGTCAGGAACTATTTTTTTCTAGTGGAAAGATTAATTTACTTCAAAAAGTGTGATGTTAATCCTATAGTTTTGAGTTTTAATTTTTGTATTGTGTGGTAAATGTTGTAAAGAATCAGTAAGGGGCTCAAGACAGTGCTATATTGTGAATAATTCGCGGCTGGATCTGCTTTGTGTTGTCTTTAACATAGTGGTGGGCCGTTATTGGCATTAACGTGCTGCGAGACTCTTATCGCGCGATTAAAAAAAATATCGCCGTTATCTATTCTCAAAGTTGGGTTGGGAGCTGGGTCTATTCTATGCAAGCTTTCACCTTGATATTGTAGCGCGGATGTAAACCTGACCGGTAAGCCGTCTGACAAAAAAGTGCCCTTCTGAATTAAATCAGCAGGATGCCCTTCTGGATCTTTCACTTACTTTGAAGACACTACTGACTACATTTACATGGACATCTGTAATCTAGCTATTTGCCTTAATAGACAATAATATAATTAAGGTGTTTACTTGAAGTGCTTTCATGTAAGAGTTTCCTGTAATTTTGGGTGACTTTAACTGCAGTTTGGCAGTTTCATTTCATTCATGCCCCCTTGACAAACTGGGATATTAGATGCAAATAAGGAGTAAGGACTGGTGAGAGTGTTGTGGAATTTAATAACGCACACCAAATGGAAAGAAAAAAACTTCCGCATTTCGCGATGTGTGTGTGTGTGTGCGTGTGTGTGTGCGTGCGTGTGTGCGTGCATGCGTGCGTGTGTGCGTGCGTGCGTGCGTGTGTGTGTCTGCGGTCCTTTACTGACAGTAAAGTGTGTGGATCTTGTCGGATAATATGGCAAAAAGTCCTACATAACGGTAATAGTTTGATCATGGTGTTTTCTTCAATAATGCCACTAATATATGCATACTCCACATCTTAATTCCATTTCTGTTTAGTTCAGTTATGACTTTAGTCGGATTAAGGTCATCAAAAATCGCTGTTTGGAGCTTATGTAGGCCTACAGTTCAAAATTTATGTTTAACTGAATAAACAGTTAGTAAACACAAGTAGATCTTATTGAACATCATCTATTTTCATCACCAATTATCATAGTAGAACAGTTTCTCAAGCAGTTTGTGATGCATTTTGGAAACCGGAGATGAGCCCCTGGTCTAGTGTGCCACCTGGCTTGAGAAACCCGTTCTCAAAGACTTATATTTAGTAATTACTTTAGGTAGCACACATATTCTGAATGCATTCAGCAGAATTCAAATGAGCCATTTTAATCTACAGTAGATTAATTCCGAGATTAATCTAGATTAATCTAGACTAAAAAAAATTATATATGTCCACCTATAATTTAATGACATCTTTTGAACATGACATGTTCACACAAATATGGCGACTTATTTATTGTCACTTATATTATTGGACATGTGATATTAGGAAGCTCAAATAAATAGGTTAATAACTGGATATAAAAACAAAAGTGTGTGCTGTTTTCCAGGAAATTGTGACAATCGTGGTGTTTGGTGTGGAATATATTGTGCGGATCTGGGCTGCCGGCTGCTGCTGTCGCTACAGAGGATGGAGAGGAAGGCTGAGATTTGCTCGCAAACCCTTCTGTATCATCGGTTAGAAAATCATCTGCTCTCTTTCTTTGTGCCTGTTCTGATTTTCTTTTCTAATGCAAGTTTTTTTCCTTCCACCGCTCTCCCTCTCTCGTTATTCTTCCTGCTCAAGAGACAATAAAATCTGCTTTGCCAACTTTTTTCTGGGGCAGTAAACGAGCAAAGGGTTGGCACTCTCTGAATTACGACACTTGATATGCCAGCGCTATACAGAAGAATAATGCGAACTCCATTAGTGCATGATTTGAAAGAAGAGACGATGCCAGTAAATATGAGACTGATAGTCAGATTAGTGGAACTATTCATTCAAAAATGACGCTTCTGTCAGCATTTAATCACCCTGATGTCAATCACACATTGATAGTTTTCAGAATGAATAACCACATGGACACAGTCAAGCTCGAAATTATTTATACAAGGGCTTCATGATTTTTGGAAAAAAAAAAAAAAACACTGCAGTGTTTTCCACAGGTTTGAAATATACTTGCGGTGGTAGCCGGATTGAAACGCCTCTTTTACCCACAGCACATGGTTACCTACATGCGACAAAAAATTAGTGATTTTTAACAATATTTTTTATTTATTATGCACTGTTTCTTTTCAATGGCTTGAAGTAGTTGTTTTTTTCAAGACTGATGAAATGAAAAAATAGATCCTTTATTTGTTTTGCTTTTAATCTATTCAGAAGCCATGTGCACCCACTGACAGCCAAAATCTGCTGCTGACATTTTGTGCAGTATTGCCAAAGCATGTTAGATATGTATATAATATGTAATATATCAACATCATCCAATTAAATAATATATACAGCAAAAGAGAAATAAATGACATAAAGGAATAAAGACATGGAATAGAAAAATCTAAAAAGTATAATAATTATAGGAATAGAAAGTGTGGATTATTTAAATAAGTCAAATGAGTTAATTAACCATTTCTAAAGGTGCATGTGTTTTGCAGCCAGTTTAGATGTAATTTTATTCTCTCTAAGTAAATAGAAAAGTTTATCTGAATCGTTTAGATCAAAGAATTAATTATACAATGTTTCTCTCGGTGTGACGCAGTGGCGCAGTAGGTAGTGCTGTCGCCTCACAGCAAGAAGGTCGCTGATTCGAGCCGGGTCAGTTGACGTTTCTGTGTGGAGTTTGCATGTTCTCCCTGCGTTTGCGTGGGTTTCCTCTGGGTGCTCCAGTTTCCCCGACAGTCCAAAGACTTGTGGTACAGGTGAATTGGGTTGTCTGTAGTGTATGAGTGTGAATGAGTGTGTATGGATGTTTCCCAGAGATGGGTTGCGGCTGGAAGGGCATCCGCTGCGTAAAACATGTGCTGGATAAGTTGACGGTTCATTCCGCTGTGGTGACTTCGGATTAATAAAGGGACTAAGCTGAAAAAAAATGAATGAATGTTTTTCTCGCTCTTGCGGCTGTGCACGCACTGTCAGCTGCGAAGCCAAGTGAAAGTAAATCAGGCTTAAAATAAAAATGACGACGGCTTAGAAAGCGAAACCAAAAGCCGAATCCCGGATATTTTAGGAAATTTTTGGAGAAACATTTTAGGAGAAACCCCAGACAGACGTATTTTTAAGTCCCAAAAAGGTGCATCTCTGTGGGTCTCTGCAGAGGACGTGAGATTGTCTATGAGTGTTGACAATTTTTGTGCACACACAACGAGAAGTAGGAAATGTGTAGGGCGAGAGGAGATTTTCCACTATTTAATCGATCGCGGATGTTTGGCTATTAGTTGGATACAAAAAAAGTGTAAAGGATGATTATAATAATAAAAAAAATGTCTCCAAATATACTTGGGCAGCCGTTAATATACCTGAGCGGCGCGCTCAAGTAAAGTCTATGTGTGGAAGCCCTGCATTGTGATATTTTGTTTTTCTGTGATATATATATATATATATCACAGAAAAACAAAATATCACAATATATATCAAAATATATATATATATATATATATATATATATATATATATATATATATATATATATATATATATATATATATATATTTACATTTTAATATAATTTTACAAAATGACTCTTTTTGGAAAGTATTTATAATTTTTGGGGAATGTATCTGCATAAAATATACAAAATGATACAAAAATATTCTAAATAAAATAAAGCACAGAGGAAAATAATAGAACAAAGATAAAAGTGAAATAAACAGCGCTTCATAGTTTTCAGTGGAGTCTAACAGCATTGAGGTTCAGCAAGGCAATAATCAATTGTAAATTAACACCATATTGTCTTCGTTGTATAAATAATTAAACAATTATTCTTTATTAGATTGACGAACTTTAGAATTTCTTAAGGCCAAATGGTTTAAATTTGCTTTAGATATTAGTTTTAAAAATGCACAAAAATGAAAGTTATTTGCACTATTAGATCCTATTAGATTAGGGCAAGTTTTATTAATCCCAACATGGCACTGCAGATCCTGCGATGTGACTAATGCAGATTTGCACATTGCAATATCAATGATGAAATGATATATTGTGCCTGGCAAATTCTGACTTAAAATTACTTTTTTTCAACCAGCAAGTTTTTTTTTTTTTTGCTGAACAGAAGTGACACAAGCTTCTCTCAAAATATAATAAGACTACAGTATGTACAAGAGGCATCAATGTGGAAAAAAATAATATTTCTTCACTTTTATTTACATTTGAACAAAAACATCAGAAGCTGCCAGGGGTATGAATAATTTTGGGCTTGACTGTATATCATATACATTTGATGTGGATCATAATCACTGTTTATGAGTAAAAATACATACATTACATTTATATAGAAATTATATTTGTGTTAAATATTATCTTGGAGGTTTTATGTGATCACTAATACACACTTTTGATCTGCAGATATCATGGTGCTTTTTGCCTCAGTGTCTGTCCTAGCCGCTGGCTCACAGGGGAATGTTTTTGCCACCTCAGCCATAAGGAGTCTGAGGTTTCTTCAGATTCTCAGAATGCTGCGCATGGACCGCCGCGGTGGCACATGGAAGCTCCTGGGATCAGTGGTTTATGCGCACAGCAAGGTGACCAATGACATGCTTGATTTTGTTTTTTGTTTTTTTGCACCATGACTGCTTTTTAACAGGATAGTAAACTTATACTTGTTTAACGCAAAGGTTAAGTAGGTTACTAGAGTAAGTGAGCATGTTTCCACCAGTCTGCCACAGGTCAGTGGGCAGCAAATTCATTATTATTCATTAGTTTCTATTACTGGAAAAACTATATCACTCTATTTAGTCTAGGAATATTAAAACTATTCACTGGTCTTAAGCACCCGTGAAATGGTCTGAAAGCTATTTTGTTTTTTATTGAGATTCTTTATTTTTTCCTTCTGAATAGGAAGTTGGGACTAGATGATTTAAAATGGTATTTTGGTTTATGTCATAACTATGGCTTTCTATTTGCTATTTTGTATTGTTGGTCGGTGATAGACAGTATTGTCATTCTATAGAGCATTTTATTATTACTTTTTTACCCTGAAATATTACCCTGAAAACGGGGCGACGTGGTGGCACAGTAGGTAATGCTGTTGCCTCACAGCAAGAAGGTCACTGGTTCGAGCCTCGGCTGGGTCAGTTGGCATTTCTGTGTGGAGTTTGCATGTTCTCCCCACGTTCACGTGGGTTTCCTCCGGGTGCTCCGGTTTCCAAAGACATGCGGTACAGGTGAATTGGGTAAGCTAAAATTGTCTGTAGTGTATGTGTGTGAATGAGTGTGTATGGGTGTTTCCCAGTGATGGGTTGCGGCTGGAAGAGCATCCGCTGCGTAAAACATATGCTGGATAAGTTGGCGGTTCATTCCACTGTGGTGACCCCAGATAATAAAGGGACTAAGCTGAAAAGAAAATGAATGAATGAATATTACCCTGAAAACAGTTTGAGAAATGTTCATTTGTATTTAATTATTGTCCGATTATTGGAGCATATAGACTGCTCTACTATTCAAAAGTTTTGGGTAGTATTTATTTATCAAAGACATTTATATTTATCAAAAAACCCTATCACATTTTCCACAAAAGTATTGTATAATTTATTACAACTCTTTTAGCATTTTTCATGATATACGAAGGATCATGTGACAGTAAAGATTTTAAATAATGACAACCAACATATGAAGAAATTATGTTTATTATTTATTAATTTAACTCTTATTTTAGATAAATATTACATTTAACTACATTATTGATCACATGAATCCAGGATTGCTGAGGATTATAGCCATCTTTCTCAAACATTTAAATATTTTTTGACCTCCAACTCTGAACTTGTGCATGGTCTCAAATCAAAAGAAATTAACAAAACACACAAATTTCTTTTTTCTAGTGTTATGAAACCATAAAGAATTTTGTTTATTATATATCTATCTTTAATTAAATGTTTGAACATTTCATTGTGTATAAGGAGTGCACTGCACACTTAAAGTGTTTGTAAAATGGTCAATTTCTGAAAATAGGAACTGATTACGGCATGGTATATCGGATTCCTTTGCCTCATCCTGGCATCTTTCTTGGTGTACTCAGTGGAGAAGGATGACAATGCAGAGATGTTCGAGACCTACGCAGACGCCCTCTGGTGGGGACTGGTAGGTGCTACTGAATCTTCATGACCTGAGACTGCATCTAATCAGATAAAACAAGATGATAAAACACACTGTAAACAAGATATCCTCTAAGATCCATTTGCCATAAACGAACTAGTAGATCATTTCAATCCAAAGCGATTTTTATGATAGAATACTGATTGTAGAAAAGGGATACCAACATGAGATTGAACATATCTGCATGTAATGTACATCCTAGAACCTTCAAAAGTTGTATTTTAGTAAATACTCAAGAGAGTGCACTGTTAAAGTAACATTTTAAAAGAATAGTTAACAGAAAACACTGGGAAAAAATTATGGAAAGATGATTCCTTGGATTTACAATTTTTTTTAAGCTTAGTGGTTGTAAGCAATTACTTTGGGCTGAATTTAAACAAACAAATTATGTTGAACAATACTCAGTTTAATTTGTTTATATTCAGCCCATATAAATTGTTTCCAACAATTTTGCAGAAATTATTTTTTCAGTGTAGTGAAAAAAATAGTTTATTCACTCTCAAGCCATCTAGTATGTAGGTGACTTTATTTTTCAGTAGGAAATCAAAGCTGGAAAATTTAGCTGCTAATGTGGTCCTTGTGCTGATTCATAAAATGGAAGACAATGGTTATCGACACTTTGATAGTCGAAAAAGTATATTTATTTGTTTTAATGTGTCTTTTGTTAGTTTAACGTGTATATTGAGACAACAAACAGATGTAAACGGCTTAATATAATTGTTTGATGCATGTTTATGCACTGTGTCATATCACTCCGCTCTTATTGTGATTTTTCACATTAAGAGTAATGTTTATCCAGAGGTTGATATTATTTCCTGCCTCTGTTTTCAGATACATGATTAAACCCACAAAATTAAACTCTAAATACATCTATTTCCGTCACTTTTGTCAAGTATAATTATAATTTAGTCTATATTTCATCTACAACACAAGTTAGAAACAAATTTGGTTTCTGTGGTGGCATAAAGCTAGCTAAAATAAACGCATTATCTTCTGACAATTGATTATATTTTATAAATTCATTCAATTCACCTTTAAGAAAAATAATATCTATTTTTTAGGTCACTCTTACAACTATTGGCTATGGGGACAAATTTCCTGTCACGTGGAATGGTCGTCTAATTGCTGCCACTTTCAGTCTGATTGGAGTGGCATTTTTTGCTCTTCCTGCGGTGAGTTAAAACCAAAACGGTATATTGAAAATCTTCAGTACCTAACTTGAAACATGACTCACAGATGCTTTTCTGTGTTGTAGGGTATCCTGGGCTCAGGATTTGCTCTGAAGGTTCAAGAGCAGCACAGACAGAAGCATTTCGAGAAGCGTCGTAACCCCGCCGCAGGTCTCATTCAGGTCATACTCAAAACTTTTCTGTGATTTACACCACACATTTTGAGTAAATCAACATTTCGAGGTTGATCTGGAGTCTATAAATGTTAATGTTTGTTGCTATTCTTAGGTCTTGTTGACACTTGGTATTAAGATACATTTTAGTTTTTGTAACAAATGCAGAAAAAACTATACATGCAGGTGCAAATGGGGTCTGAAACATAGTATAATGCACTTAAGCAGCCACAAAAGACCACCTACTCTCTGGCTCCTTACCTAATTCTTAAAAATTATACACTACCAGACAAATGTCTTGTCGCCTATTCAAGTTTTAGCCTATCCATTGCACTTAACAGAAATAATGTACAGTATCGAATATGAAGTCATGGTGCAGTGGAAAAAGAATGAATATTGTGTATGACGCCAATAAGCTTGGGGAGGACTGCATTCATACATCTGCAATGACTCAAATAACTTATTAATGAAGTCATCTGGAATGGCAAAGAAAGCATTCTTGCAGGACTTCCAGAGTCTATCAAGATTCTTTGAATTCATCTTCAATACCTTCTCCTTCATCTTACCCCAGACAGGCTCAATAATGTTCATGTTTGGTGACTGGGCTGTCCAATCCTGGAGCACCTTGACTTTCTTTGCTTTCAGGAACTTTGATGTGGAAGCTGAAGTATGTCAAGGAGTGCTATCCTGCTGAAGAATTAGCACAAATGTCTTGATACCTCAGGCTGTTGATGTTGCCATCTCTCGCACGCCCCCATACTGAATGTAACTCCAAACCATGATTTTCCTTCACCAAACTTGACTGATTTCTGTGAGAATCTTGGGTCCATTCGGGTTCCAATAGGTCTTCTGCAGTATTTGTGATGATGCCACTTTTCCAAATGATCAACTAGAAGTCAAGTTATTATTTGTTGCTCTTACAACTGGGATCGACGACAAGACTTTTGTCAGGTAGTGTAGTATGTGTCATTGAAGCGCAAATGTAAAAAGCACAATTTTCTTAGATTTGAACATAAACTTACAGAATTCTGTCTAGTTTTGTGGCAGTTAGAGCAGAAACAAAAGCTACTGCTCTACATATTATGTGCCATTGTCTACTTTCACGTTCATATGTAAACTGCGCAATGTTATTTCCCAACATTTAAAAAAATATCAGAAAAATAAGATGAAAAAATAAGAAATAGAAAAAGGCGACAAGGTGTCTCAGTGGTTAGCGCTGTTGCCTCACAGCAAGAAGGTCACTGGTTTGAGTCATTTGGGTCAGTTGGCATTTCTGTGTGGAGTTGTGCATGTTCTCGCCGTGTCCGCGTGGGTTTCCTCCGGATGCTCCGGTTTCCCCCACAGTCCAAAGACATGCGCTATAGGTGAATTGGATGTTTCCCAGTACTGGGTTGCAGCTGGAAGGGCATCCGCCGTGTAAAACATCTGTTGGATAAGTTGGCGATTCATTCTGCTGTGGTGAACCCTGATGAATAAAGGGACTAAGCTGAAAGAAAATGAATGAATGAATGAATAAAATAACAAAAAATGATGAGGTAGAACATCACAATGTAGATGTTAATTCAGCATAGCAGTCGCAAAGTATGCGGAAGTACCTTGGGTTCAGTGGAGTTGGAATGAACCCTGAACATTCTTAAACTCAAAGCTTTAATGTACTGCCTTTAGATGTAAATGAAGTTGCTTCTTGGCTGTTGTCACAGCTGTGCTCTGTATGTTAATGCAGTTTCGACACCCCATTGTATGAGATGGTTCTCGGTGTCCCACACCCATCCCCATTCTACAATTGGTACCATTTGCTAAAGATGTTATCATCTCAAATGCAGAGACAACAACTTGTTGACACATCTTCTCTATCATAATTCAGCCCTTTTGGGAAATAAGCATCAACAAACCATTTTGAGTGGATGTTGGGTTGAGGCAGACTCATTTCTTACAATACATTCACTCACCGGAGAGAAAACGCAGTAAAATGAGATGGATTAAAACACCAGGTGTAAACATGAATCTGCAATATAATCCAACAAAAGTATTTTAATACCAGGTGTAAGCAGGGCTCTAGAATTATACAACTAAAAATGTTAATTACAGCATATACTTAATTATTCATCACTGTGAAGGTCATGAAAGTTAATTTCATTTATTTTTTCCCCCTATCAGGCTGCTTGGAGATTTCATGCCACAAACCTATCACGAACAGACCTTTTTTCCACATGGGACTTTTATGCACAGACAGTGTCAGTCCCAATGTACAGGTAGTCAATCATCCTGAAGGCCATTGTGACTGTAGAAGTTTTAATGAAATGTTTTTTAGTATGCTGTTTTTCTCTCAATTATAGTAATTCTCAGTAGAGTTTGGAATATTTTTTCCATTATATTTTATTGAGCAGAAACACACTTCTCAGCAGTTTATGGCAGTTTGATATGCTGTTGGTACTGTAGGCATTTAAAAGTCTGTTCCCCATCCTCCCTTTTCCTATAGACTTATTCCTCCTGTAAATCAGCTGGACATTTTAAGAAGTCTGAAGGGAAAGTCTGCTTTCAGGTTGGTCATTATATCATTTAAATATGTATACAAGTAACACTGTGCAATGATCAGCATATCTGTCATATGACCACAAGAGTTAAAAGTTTAACACCCAACTGTTAAAAATGATAGAAATAAATCAAACATTTTAGAATGTAAAACTTTGTGGGGAAAAAGTAGTCAGCCAGTACACACTGTAAAAAGTATAGGGTTCCACACAATCTCTTCATGTCATCCCAAAGCAAATTGATTAAGTTAACTTGATGGGTTTTACAATTTTAAGTTAATAGAAAATAATAGAGAATAATAGTTGATAGTAATTTAATATAGTAATTTAATATAGATTATTATTTGGATCAAATTATGCTGGAGAAACATGATCATTGGGATGGCATGGTGGCTCAGTGGTTAGCACTGTCACTTCACAGCAAGAAGGTCACTGGTTCAAGTCCCAGCTGGGCCAGTTGCTATTTCTGTGTGGAGTTTGCATGTTCTCCCTGTGTTCATTTGAGTGTCCTCAGGATGCTCCGGTTTCCCCACAGTCCAAACACATGCAGTATAGATGAATTGAATAAACTAAATTGGCCATAGTGTATAAGTGTGTGTGTGAATGAGAGTGTACGTGTTTCCCAGTACTGGGTTGCGGCTGGAAGGGCATCCGCTGCGTAAAACATATGCTGGAATAGTTGGCGGTTTATTCCGCTGTGGACCTCCGAATAAGAGACTAAGCCAAAGGAAAATGAATATATGAATAAACGTGATCATCATATTTTTTTAGAAATACACAAAGTTACTCATTTGTAAAGAAATTAATATATAGAAAAGTAGGGGGAAAACAGAAAAAATACTATTACAGTACATAGAGATGGGAAGATTCACTCTCACTAACTCACGATTCAATTCACGATTTTGATTTCATGATTTTCTCAACAAAAAAAGGAATGTTTGCAAATTAAAATGACGGCATAAAGTAAATGAAAAGGTGCTTTTTGATTAGACTATTGCTCCACTTTTCTTTGTAAAATTTAAATGCACGAAAACTAAATTGAAATTTGAAAACAAACCCCGATGCACAAACAAAATAAATCTCTTCATTTAAACAAAGGCTTTGCCTGCACGTTGCATTTTAATAATGATCATCCAAAGATTCAGTAGACATGCAGTTTTTACTACATACAGTGGGGAAAATAAATATTGAACACGTCACTCCATACAAACATAAAACAAAACAAAACAAAAAGAATTAGAAGAATCAGTTAACAATGAAATGACACAAGGAGAAGGTACTAAAGTGTATTTACTTTTTTTATTAAAAGGCTTTTTTGGTGCTGGCAGCTGAAAGATGCCTCTCATATGGAGAATAAAGTCACATGCATTGCTCAGGTGTGAGTTTTTTACAGACTTCAACCGAGTGTAAAACTCTTGGGGGTTCTGTTTGTCTCGTCTATCAAATCTGATCTTTATTTTGATTCCATATTGGATTCAAGTCAGGTGATTGGCTGGGCCATTCTACAGCTTGATTTTCTTTCTCTGAAACCATTTGAGAGTTTGAGACAAAGGGCAGAGGGTTGCTGAATAACTACTGAGAGATTTCAGCTGCAGTCTGGGCTTTCACTGCCTTTCTACACCTCCCTTTTTTCAAGTGTTCAATACTTTTTGCCTTCGTCATTTCATTTCATTACACATAACTTAACTTGCAAACTAATTAGATTTGTTTTCTTTGCATATGGATTTCTTTGTTACCAACATACAGAACATTTCAAGTCAACGGCACCTTTAGAAATATGATTTCTGAGAAAAATGGTGACTAGTTCAATACTTATTTTCCCTGCTGTAAACCATCTGAAGGAAGCAGCAGACGAGCTGAAAGAGATTCAGATTTAATCTCTGCCAGTAGGTGGCACTTATGAACACCAGTGATATTTTCTTTACTTTAATATGTACCGTTCAGAGGCAAGATGAACAGAAAACACCACATAAACATTTCGAAAGACAGTCGGTTCCCCTCAAAGATTTAATCATATAAACTCCTATGCCAGATTTTTTTGGATTCTAAATTCATTTGTATCATCACATATTTTAATAATTTTGAACAGGTTCACAGATCATCATTACACCCCTTAAGTTATGTTTACATTTATTCATTTAGCTGATGCTTTTATCCAAAGTGAATTACAACTGAGGAATACAAATGATTCATCAAAAAGAGACAACAAGCTGGAACAGGCAGGTATGAAGGAAAGTAAGAGCAAACAATAGGTGACTGTTTATTGAATAGTGTGTAGTCAAGTGGAAATGAGACGAGTTTTGAGCTGTCTCTCTTGAATATTGCTATGGATTGGGCATGCCAGATGGGATTGGGTAGATCATTCAATCAGCAGGAAACAGCAGCTTCAGGAAAACGATTTTGTCTGTCTGTGATGGTACCATGGGGTGATGCTCATTTTACAGCCTAGAAAGGACAAGGGCTTGTACATCATGCTCCATTGGGAAGAGTCTGTGCAGTGCAGTCTTTGAAGATCAGTCAAAAATTACCCCAAGATTCCTGACTGGGAGAACTGTTAATGAACCTTGCTGGATGGTGAAAGTGCCATTTTACTAAGTGCTCATAGTACTCTTGGCCTTTGCCTTTGGTGTTTCCAGCTTTATTCTCATGTCTTTTTTGCTCAACATCATGTTTTTCTCTCTTTTTTAAAGGAAGGACTCTCAGATAGATGTCACACCGAGGTTTGTCCTCATCAATATTTGACTATACCCAAATCAAAAACCCATTCAAAACACCCTTTCTTGACAATCATAGTTTCAGAGCACCATCATCACATCCTTCAAATGAGAAAACGGCTTCTAGTGCTGTGTTTGACATCATTTGAAATCACAAGTTTTATTCAAAGACAATCTGGTTGCACTTTGTACCGCAGCATTTCCAATCGCTATTTACAGGGAGCTTTGTAAATCGATAGCATACCATCTCAAAACAATCGGTACAGTTCAGAAATGTGTACAGTCACACTTTAAATGTTTACTCTATATAAACCCTGTAAAAAGACCTGCTAATCCTGTAAAAATCAAGTGCAACCTCATGAAACGAACACATTCCTTCATTTCATTCAGTGTAAAAACATCTACCTCAAACCCTGTCATCAGTTTTTGGGGGTTTTAACGGGGAATACCTCTCATTTTTTGGTCCCACACTTGAACATTTTTGACCACTGCTTGTATAATCTTTTCTCTCTCATGATCCACTCCAACCACACTCGCAGTAGTGAGATTTCACACAAAGACACTCTGTGTGGGTGCTGCCCAAGAACCAATAGGTACCGTTGCACACAGATACTAATGTCTGCACGCCCAGATCTCTCTCTCTTTCTCTCTTCAGCATTTGAATTTGTCTCCTTACTTCCCAGTTTTAATTTTATTATTATTTATAAATGTATTCCCTCAGCGTGTACCATCATCAGCTCAAGTGAAATATTTCAACATTTTTAAAAAGACGTACGTTATAGTGCACATTGGTATAGGTGTTGAAGTATTTTAATCTCCTGCCGGCTCTGGTGGGTTGAGAAATGTTCTGCTTTCTTGCATCTCTAAAAAAAAGTTGCCTTGTTGAAATCAGAGAAGCAGACATTTGTTTAGCTTTGCGAGGAGTTTTGCTTGCAGATAAACCTTCCCCAGTTTAGCATTTACTCTTTTGTTTACCTCAATCTCATGAGCCCATTTTTCTGTGCAAGCTGCCTTGTGTTTTATTGGGTTTCAGCAACACTGTTTGTGTGTAATGTAACAGTTGTGTGTTTTTTCAGCATGCCCGGCTACATGCATGTGTTTCATTGTTTTGTTGTTGAAAAGTGTCTGGTGTGGCAGCATGTGGGTCTGCTGTTGCATTCAGAAGTTGCGGATTGCATTGCATGACTGAGAAGCACCATTATCCATGTCTTTGCCCATGTAAGTTTGATCTATATTTTAAAAAGAATGCCCAAACGACACTTTTAGCCCCGGTCAGATCACACGATTGTGTCATGCTTTTGGCATGATTTCCTTGACGTAGGGTTTCGTGGGAAGTCGTAAACCACAAATGGGCATCGTGACACATGATTCAATCGTTTCTTCTTGTGTAATGTGGGATAGTTCACGAAAACCGATACCATGTCTGCGACGCCTCACGACAATCTAGCATGATTTATTTTGTCCCATATTTCCCGATGAGTTCTGTCACGTGAGTGACAGTAAACAATAGGAGCACATCATTTCTCAGTTATATCTGCGAGTGATCTGCTGCGGATAATCAGAAATCGGCTGCATATTTACTCGGTGTGGTTAAGATCAATCATTGCTTATGCAAACTATAACTACTTTCTCTAAAATATTAGGGTGTTTTAAGCAATTTTATCTGACAGACTGGCACAAATATGCAGACATCTCCATTCTCACAACGAGTTTCTGAGTTCTCTCAGCCTTCCAGTTCGTTCATCTGAGGTAATCTGGAAACACATTCAGTGCTGCTAATACTGTACATTGTAAAAGCTTGTCTTGCTTATTCAAATTACTTGATTAAACTAATTAAATTGAAACTCACCGTCAATGAATGATTTTGTCATTAGGCTAACAGTGGAAACAGTTTAATATAGATTTCTCTGAAACTGTGAATATTTCACTTTATTTTATTTATGCTAGATTTATTTTATTTAACTTAACAGTTTGTGCGCTGAAGCATAGCGGACTGGTTTTGAAGCACTTCACCCCAAATGTTATTCGTTATTCTTGTTTATTTAGTAGATAACTGACCAACAGAAATACATTAAAATTAAGATACAAATTATACCAAACGAAATTTGTTTCAAAAATATTTTTTTTCCAAGAAAAATATCCAAATTAATTTTTTGTTTGTGCCCGTCCACTACTCAACTGTGCAGGTGGATGATTTGTTTTGCTCCGTGGAAAATAAGGATTTAATTAATGTTTCACTGTAATTGTTGTATCACAAACCTCTGTCATATTTGCTTTTTTTATATTCCATTATTTTTGTTTTAAGGCATTTGATTTTTCCTCGGTTGAAATTAGATTTAAAAAAATTGAAATTAAGATAGGAAATATTTTTATTGCTACACTTGTGCCTGCCTTGGGAAATAACGCTTGTCGTTGACGTCACGGTATGACTGATCACGAAGGAACGTGTAGTTTGGCACATTTGTTACCCAAGTCAAGATTTTATCAAGACAAAATCGCATAATCTGACATGGTGACTTTTGTAACCGACAATAAAAATTGTGTGATCTGACCAGGGCTTTATGTGTTTAGGAAGGTGTTTTTTAGATGTGTTTTAATGTAAAGTGGAATTACTTGCAGAATTCATGTTTTTTATGTTATTTTATAAAGTGATGATGGCTTCAATTGATCATTTTAAATATGATTTCTTATCAGTAAATATGTAGCTGTGTGTTGTTCATTTAAGGATGAAATGAATTATTAAAAATTAAAAAAGTATACTAAACATGCTATCATGCTATAAAATATATATCATGAAGAATTTTTACACTATTAAAACCATTTTTATTCTATTGTTTTATTTAAAAAAAAAACACCAAAAACTACATTTTGTTTTTAAAACAAAATTGTAAATGACACAAAGATATTACATTCTTTTACCTGATTACTACAAATCATAATTTTTACTTTTAATCAATAATCAGAAATCTAATGAAGTATACTGCATACTACAAAAAACAAAAACATGTCTATGTGTTCTTTATACAGTGTACTGCATGGTCATTACTATAGCTTATTATTATTATTATTATTATTATTATTATTATTATTATTATTATTATTATTATTATTATTATTTATATATTACTATTGGCAAACAAGCAAATAATTAAGTAATTGTCAATTAGATATTTTAATTAATGTTGTTGCCTGATTATAGCATAATCTTTGTGCTTAATATTAAAATGCAAAAAAAAAATGTCAATGACAGCTAAACATTTTTGAGAATAAATACTGGAATAAACAAACATTTAGACAAAAGAAAGTGTATTGTCATTCTGTCTCTGGCACTGAATGGTTTCAAGTATTGTTTCTATCACTGATTGAAAAAATTTAATTAGTGTGGTCTCGGGATGATTTATTTGTTTCCTTTGCTTTTTTGTTTGTCTTCTGCTCTTGGTTGTGTCTGCTGTGCAGTCGTAAGCCCAGCGTAAAAGAGAAAGGCAGTCCCTCTAAGAGCACCGGGGGGAAAGAAGCCAGAACCGAAGTGACCAAGAGCCTGAGCTTCACAGAACGCAACAAAGCCAAACATGCTTTCAAAATGAAAGATGGAGCTTCTCGCCAGAACTCTGAAGGTCAGACTGTGTTGACAAACACACATACACAGAAAACAATTGAGATGCATAAACTATTTTCACTATTATTCAGTTCTTGCATTCACCTGCATATGCACACACTGACAGTACTTGCTCTGCATAGGTTTCTTATTTTTCCTTTAAGGCTTAATTTAAACACCTAACTTAGGGTAGTTTGTAATTCTCTGGCACAGAACCAGATGGCACACTGAATTGCTTAATGTGCTGTAGCTCAAAAAAAAAAGGTGCCAGTGACACGCCATTCATTGCAATTCACAAGATGGCAGGTGTGTGTTTCTATTTAAAGAAACGGCCCGCCAGAAAGACTGATTTGTATTTCATTCACTTTTCAGTTGCAGTAACTGTGGTTTGCACCTTTTCTTTTATAGCTATAATAATATGAGCAGGTGTATATAACATTAGATGCTTGATCTCCACTAAAAACTGTATAATTTATGATAGAAATGCTTTTGGGGGATTTACTAAGAATGATCTACATTGCTGATAATTCATCTGCATTTGCATTTTTCACCAGAACTTGAAAATTTGCTGTTAACTCATTCATGCTCCACTTATCCAAAATCTAGGTGACTTTTTTTTCAGTTTAACATTAAGGAAGATTTTTTAGCTGAAACTGTGATTTATTAAATGCTGTTTCAACAAAACATGTTTAGGCAAAACCAAATTAATCCATGTGGTTCTTGATCTAATGAAGCTAAATGATCAGCTTGGGCAAGAAAACTGAACATTATTTACAACTTAATTACCACAGTCTCAGATGTGTGGCCTGGAGTCTTGTCTGGTTTGTGAATGAATCATTCTTTTGAATTGGTTCTTTTTAGTTAACTGGATGAACACATTCATCAAACTGACTGAACCATCTTGAGCTAACACAGATCTACAAGTTCCCTTTTGCTGCGGCTGTGGATAAAAGGTAATAATGTTGTAAATACATTTACAGTTTCTTGTGCAGATTGATCCTTTTGCTTAAGACCTCAATCTCTTATCATGAGCCACAGGTATTCATTTGGGTTTTGACCATTTTCTTCACTTCAGTGACTTGCATTTTGTGGATCACCAAAGGACCACAGTTTAAGCAAAAAATCTCTGTAAAATGTTTTACTGAAAAAAAAAAACCTCACATACAGTTTATGCTTCTTTACAAAGTAGACTGATAATAACCCACAGAATCTAATATATGACAATATATGCAAATTACATATGACATAAGTTCATACTTGGATTTCACATATATAAAATGTCATACATTCAACATATATTTCAAAATATTATATATATTTTCTTTCACCATTGGAATTACAAATATGCTCAAACATATTAGCTATAATTTTATATGTGCCCATATTTGGCTATATACACTCACAGGCCACTTTATTAGGTACACCTTACTAGTACCAGGTTGGACCCCCTTTTGCCTTAAGAACTACCTTAATCCTTCGTGGCTTAGATTCAACAAGGTACTAAAAATATTCATCAAAGATTTCGGTCCATATTGACATGATAGCATCACGCAGTTGCTGCAGATTTGTCGGCTGCACATCCATGATGCAGATCTCCCGTTCCACCACATCCCAAAGGTGCTCTATTGAATTGAAAGCTGGTGACTGTGGAGGCCATTTGAGTACAGTGAGCTCATTGTCATATTCAGGAAACCAGTCTGAGATGATTCACGCTTTATGATATGGCGCGTTATTCTGCTGGAAGTAGCCATCAGAAGATGGGTACACTGTGGTCATAAATGATGCTCAATTGGTAATAATGGGCCCAAAGTGTGCCAAGAAAATATCCCCCACCCCATTCCACCACCACCACCAGCCTGTACCATTAATACGAGGCAGGATGGATTCATGCTTTCATGTTGTTGCTGCCAAATTCTGACTCTACCATGCGAATGTCACAGCAAAAACTCATCAGACCAGTCAACGTTTTCCCAATCATCTATTGTCTAATTTTGGTGAGCCTGTGCGAATTGTAGCCTCAGTTTCCTGTTCTTACCTGACAGGAGTGGCACCCGGTGTGGTCTTCTGCTGCTGTAGCCCATCCGCCTCAAAGCTGGATGTGTTGTGCATTCAGAGATGCACTTCTGCATAACTCGGTTGTAACGAGTGGTTATTTGAGTTACTGTTGTCTTTCTATCAGCTCGAACCAGTCTGGCCATTCTCCTCTGACCTCTGGCATCAGCAAGGTATTTGCGCCCACAGAACTGCCGCACAGTGGTGGAAAGAGTACTGAAAAATCATACTCAAGTAAAAGTACCATTACTTGCCTAAAAATGTAGTGTAAGTAGAGTAAAAGTATCTGTTGTAAATATTACTCAAAGTATGAGTAAAAAGTAGCCCTTTTAAAAGTACTCAAGAGTAGTGAGTAGTGAGTATTAGGCTGTCAAAAGCTGATATGTTTACATGTAATTTGTGCATGTGTGTGTAAACGTAACATTCTGTAGTGCATTTAGTTATTGCTCAGCAGGCACACAACATCATGAGACGTTAATATTAGGTTAAATTTAGGTTGTAAAGTCAGGTGACCAAAATCAATTGTCAAGCCAGCATCTAAGGACGTTATTTTGATGTCCAATAATGACGTCAAATGACGTTGATATTTGGTTGATTTTAGGTTGTTAGGAAGTGACCAAAATCCAGCATCGAGCCAACATCTTAAACCAACGTCATATATGACGTCAAATACTGCCATTTATTCATCAGGTACGGTAACCAAAATCCAACGTCTGATACATGTAGATGTCATAGGGGTAATGTTCACACAATGTCAAGCTGTAACATCATTAGACGTTGATATTTGATTGGTTTTAGGTTGGACATTGGATATTGATGTTGGCCTGACTTTATTTTCTGACGTCAACTGGATTTTCATTTCCAAACAAAATGCAAAGTCCCCATGACAATAGGGTTCAACGTCAATCAGACATCATGTTGACGTCCTGTGCCTGCTGGGTGTTAAGGCCATTTCGGTCATCATACAGTAAACACAGGGTTTCCGTGGGGTCTTAAAAAGTCTAAAATTTAAAAAATCGAAATTTCAAGCCTTAAAAAGTCTTAAATTCGCTGTTAGGACTTAAATATTTTTGCAAAGTCCATGTAACGCTACATCTAATGCTCAATTAAATTCTTTTTGTTGTTGTTGCTTGGTTTTTGTGGTGTTGTAGTCCTTAACTTCACTAGTCCTAATGTAATTTGCGGTATTACAACTACAAATGAGACCAGCATGCAATAGTCAATCAGCTTTCTGTTATTGGGCCCAGTGCACACGGCGAATGTGACGTCATCGCTGTGTTTGCGGAGGTTCGCTTTCGATGTGCGTGACATGATTTCGGCTGGCAGCGTGATCAGATTTCGGGTGAACAGTTCACACAGTGCCGCGTTTGATTTGAGTTGAATATGAAACACTTTGAAGAGATTTTGTCTGAAACAGGTACGACTGTACAGATATCTTAACGATCCGTCCATGCGTGATCATCATAGAGATAACCAGATGACCAATAATTCTTGGCTAGAAATTGCAACAGCCATGGAAAAGGAGGAAAGTTTTTGTAAAAGTTTGGAAAAACCTGAGGGATAAGTTTGTTAAAACAAAAAAAAGATGCCATGGCAAAAGTGGAGACCCGTGTGGTTAAAAGCTACAAACTAAAAATAAGTGACTAATTATGTCTTTGATAATTGGAAAAGAATATATGAACCTATCAGTTTACAATATACTTTATTGGTGATAATGGTCAGGAATGTTGGACCATTATTGCCTTTTTAGCCTTTATAGGACAGAAACTAGCCAGACAATAATGTGTGAATTGTTGAGTGGGCAAAGTAAAATAAAAAAGGTCAGTATTTTTAGTAAGTTTTTTTTTTTTGCTTTTATTCTTACCATAATAAAAAAATATATAATTGTAGAGCAACCAATTTTCTCTTGTTATTGATATTTAACTTTAATTGGTAAAACTGTCCGAGATTTGAACAAAAGCAAGTGATGCATCAAAGTTTGATTAAGAAAATCTTGAATGGTTATAAAACTTTATTATCATTATAATTAATCATAAAAATAATTAAAAATAATTAGTTTTAAAATCTTGAACAATATTAATGATATGACGTAGTTCCGGAAACGTGCTAAATCTCTGTTTATCCGTCTGACTTTACGGTGGGTTTCTTTTGACCGGCCCCTGTCGTTTTAAAGAATATCACAACAGCGAACGTGTCAAGTATAAAAGCCTCGTCCGTTTCGAGAGGTGTGCGATGTGCCACCAGTGAAAGTATAAATCAGCCTTAAGATGTTTTAATTTTTTGTAGTTCAATGGTGCATCTAACCTGTCTTTAGTACAGTTCAATTTAAATAAATGTATTTTTACCTCTAATTTTGTGATTTAGCATTTTCTTTCACAGGTTTTTGATATTGTGATATAGGTCTTAGATTTAATACTTAATGGTCTTAAAAAGTCTTAAATTTGACATTATGATATCTGCAGAAACCCTGAAACATCCGTCATCTTCTCATCAGTGACATGCATCTAAACAGTCTCTGGGTGAATGCACGTAAAGATTTTGAACATCTTCATGGACACTTTTAATACTTCCAAACAGTTTGCTGCAATTATAAGGTGCACACGTCTTGAGGTAGTTCATTATAATGCGATTTGCCTTCTATGGTATGTGCCATTTGATTGGACAGGAATCACAGGACTGATTTTTCTAATCCCCATGGACAAGAAAAATAAAGTAGTTAATGCAGGTTGAAAGAAAGTAGTGGAGTAAAAGTACAGATACTGCACTAGAAATGTACTCAAGGAAAAATAAAAGTACACATTTATAAAACTACTTAGTAAATTACAATTCTTGAGAAAAACTACTCAATTACAGTAATTTGAGTATTTGTAATTAGTTACTTTACACCACTGCCAGCCGCTCACTGTATTGTTTCTCTTTTTCAGACCTCTGTAAACACTAGAGAGGGTTGTGCGAGAAACTTCCAGTAGATCAGCAGTTTCTGAAACACTAAGACCAGCTCGTCTGGCACCAACATCCATGCCACATTCAAAGTCACTTAAATCACATTTCTTCCTCATTCTGATGCTCGATTTGAACTGCACCAGATCATCTTGTCCATGTCTACATGCCTAAATGCATTGAAATGCTGCCATGTGATTGGCTGATTGGAAATGGAAATTTTCATTAACTAGCCTTTGGACTAGTAAAGTACTAGTTTGTACCTAGTAAAGTAGCCGGTTAGTGTATATATATATATACACACACACACACACATATATATATATATATATATATATATATATATATATATGTATATATATATATATATATATATATATATATATATATATATATATATATATATATATATATATATATATATATATATATATATATATATATATATATATATATATATACATACATACATACATACATACATACATACATACATACATACATACATACATATATATATATATATATATATATATATATATATATATATATATATATATATATATATATATATACATACATATATATATACATATATGTGGGCACATAAAATTACAGCTAATATGTTTGAATATGTCTGTTAAGTTTTTGTAATTCCAATGTTTGAAATATATATAATATTTCGAAGTATGTTGAATGTATGACATATTTTACATAAAATCTTACATTTACAAAATATGTCATATATGCAACATTTATTTGAAATATTGCAAAATTGTCACTCGCAACACTAAATGTTGCATATATGACATATTTGTAAATGTAAAATATAAATACAAACTTGTATGTCTTATGTGTAGTTTGCATATATTTCCATGTATCAGATTTCTATATGGGAAATAGGATTATCAGTGGTTACTGGATGAGATATAGTTTTTCCTGCTATGAAAAACAGCTCAGCTTAGTGAATTTGCACCTTTGGGTTTCTCTCATCACCCTTTATGCTCTTGGCATAACTCTGCAATGCTCAACTTCAAAATACATATATAAAAAATGGATCCATTTTATGTGTCTCACTACCTGCGCACTCATCGGTTTCTCTCTCATTTCTCTCTACTGGAAAAAAATAAAGTGCTGATTGAGTTGCAAGACGAGGACTTCGCCATGAAGAGATCTCCAGGTTAGGCCACGATCCAGAAATATGATCCAAAAAGCACAGAGATGACAGAGCAGTTTCTCTCAGAAGTAGAGTATATTTAATAAGCGTGGTGCAGAGATGACTGATCTCACAGAGACACCTGACAGAGAAGACAAGATGTTACGTTTGATAACACAAACAACAATATCACAGAGCTCAGCTGAGAGAAGTCATTTAAATAAATGATACAGTAGTGTCACTACAGCATAAGAAATACATGAAATACTGTAGATTACTCTTCCAGTGTCATGCTGTTTTTGTGCCAGTCTATAAATAAAGCACTAAATTAGTCGCTCTAGTTAATCTTGTTTTTTAACTTTTGGTATTTTTGCAATCTTTATTATAAGTTGTTTAAAATACTGCTGTTTGTGCTTTAGTAGTAGTTTGTGCTTTAGTAGTGCTTTTGTGCTTTAGTAGACATACAAGTTTGCTTTAGTAAAAAATATTAACGTATGTCTCATTGAGCAAATGGACAAATAGCAGCTTTACCTTTTTAGCATGAATTTTATTTATATATTTTCTATTATTTAAATTAAGTAACTTTACTTTTCACCTTACTTAAATTTAAGTTGTTAATTACTTATTAAATTAATTATTAATTCACTTATTTTAATTGTAAATTAGAAAGCAAAGTGTAATTGTTGAATTTGAGGAATGCAGACAGCACAATGCTATTTGTAAAAGTTGGAAAAATTGCATGAGTAATTGTCAACATAGACTTATTCTGAAAACGCAACCCTATTCCTGGAGATCATGAATTATGCAGCCAGTTGTACATATGGCTTCATTTCGTCTTTAAAATGAATGCTATGGGGCGGTATGACTCTGTTCCTTTTCACGCTTACCAGCTGACCGCTTACCTCCGTATGGACGACTTTCCCGCTATTACCAGTTTTTCCAGTTAGCTTGCCATGTACGTCGGCAGACTTGAGATGCAGAGAGGAGTTGACGACGACAACAGGTTTCGAGTCTGATTAAGAACGGCTCCAGAAAGCGGTAAGACAACAAGAGAAGCCAATAAATAAAATAAACAAGTAAATAACAGGGTGAGAATGTGGTAAAATCTGAAAACGTGGTAAAAATCAGACGAGGTCTTTTTGTTTACTGGATAGCTTTTTAAAACTGTCGGTTGGGTTTGGGCAAGAGGGTGGCGGGCAGGCGGCACCACTGTCCAAAATGAACGAAAGTCATTTCCCCCCACTTGGCGTGAAAACCGGGACTGTCACCCCCCACTTTTCGTGACCACAACCCCCCCTTACCCCCCCCGCCCCACTTTTCGTGAAAACCGGGACACCCCCACCCCGCCTAGTGGCGGGTCAATCAGTGCTTTTGAAAACACTGATGGTTGGGTTTATGGAAGGAGGAGGGTGATTCAGTTAGTCAGTCAACAGCGGCCTCTGGGGGAGTTAGGTGAGAACAGTAGGCACAAATGGCACTCATGAGAGAAATTTAACATCTGAAAAAGTGTACATAGCGGCCTCTGGTTGATTCGTAAAAACTGCAAAAAAAAAAAAACAGCTCCTGGGACGTATTTGGCGCTTTCCAGAAATGTATATACATTTTCAGAATGAGCCTGGGTTGATATTATATTTATCATCTGGCCACCTAAATGCAAAAAAAAATATTATTAAATCAGTGCCCTAATTTTGAGAAATTACTGAATGTAAATCGTTTCAAAATTAACTTTTTTTCCTATAGTGAACAGTATAACAGGACAGATTATAGACAGCATTTTTTCATATCAAAATATGTCCCAGGAGCTATGTTTTTTTGTAGTTTTTGTTTTCACAAATCCACCAATGTGGCCGATGTGTTAGCTTTTTCAGATCTCAAAAATTCTCTCGCGAGTGCCATTCACGCCTACTGTTTTCGTGTAAATCCACCAGAGGCCGCTGTCGACTGACTAACTGACTGACTGTCCAATCGACTGACCCACCCTCCTCCTTCCCTAAACCCGACCAATAGTGTTTTAAAAATCACAGATTGACCCACTTCCCTAAACCCAACCGCAGTGTTTTAAAAAGCAATCCAGAAAAAGAAAAGCCCTCGCCTGATTTCAGACTTTAACACATTCCCCCTGTTATTTACTTGTTTATTTTATTTTTATTTATTTACCCACTTTCTGGAACCATTCTTCACCGGACCCATTGTCGCAGTCAACTCCGATCTGCGTCTCAAGTCCATCGACGTATGCGTCGAGCTACTGGACAAACTGGTAACAGCAGAAAAGCCGTCCATATGGAGGTAAGCGGTCAGCTGGTAAGCGAAAAAAGGAACGCATCATACCGCCTCGTAGCATCCATTTTATAGAAGAAATGCAGCCATATGTACCTCTAGCTACATAATTCGCGATCTCCAGAAATGTATATAGGGCTACATTTTCAGAATGAGCCTATTGGTTTTCTGAGGTAAGCTTATAATTTTAGCAAGATCTTTTTACATTGCAGCATCTTTTTAAACAAACTATTTTCTATCCTATTTTTGACCTTTTCTTTGAAAGATTTGAAAGTAAGTCCATACGTATATGATTGAGGAACAAATTAGAATAATGAAATAATAGATGGAGACTGCTGTGTACACTAGAAACAGCATAGGTCATTATCATCAACAACCCACTAATGCAACAAATAAAGCAATCATGACACATGGTAAAATCATTATCATGCTAAATGAAACAAAAAATCCATTTTGAGTTCATTTGTGAGGTAAAATTTTGATGGAAAGTGCTTTATAATGACATATAAGCAAATCTTCTCCACTCATAATGTTAAAAAAAACTCCTAATATATTCAAAACCATGTGTTATACAGTTGCATGATTAAAATCATCGTCATCGTTGACCATATCTCTCTCATCTCTCTCTCTTTCTCTATTTCTTTCTCTCTCTATCTTTCACATTTGATCTCTTTTTCTCTTCACATTCTGGCAGCGATTGAGGGCTTAATCAGTAAGACAAATTACGTTGTCTGGGGCTGCATCTCTTTAGCGCTAGTCCAGAAAAAAAATCTCAACACCAGTCTGCTAAAGAAACACTGTGCATGTATTAAAAATGGCTCCCTAATTACCGAGCTGCAGCATTTCTTTACAGATCTGCCCATCATCCAACACTCTCTGTCATGAACGCTTGGCTGAAAGTTTCATCTCACTCGAAGCATCACACTAAATATCAATTTCTTCCCTGATGCTTGGAGTTTTTACAGCGGCTATATTAGCCTCATCGGTCACCCATGTGACGGTGAAGTGCGAAAGTCCAGCAAAACAAAACGTTACTCATTTTTCTCATGCTCATCCCATGACAGAATGTGTTCCATGAAGGTGGTAATGAAACACTCGGCAACTCACACTTTCCATTAAATAGGCTAACCCTGCACTAACCTGCATGGAGGAATTTCTCAGCTTACAAAGGAAACGGGGTTGTTTCCAGAAATGTGCCTTTTTTGACCAGCTGGTTATGTCATTTGAATAGGATATGCTTTTTCTGGCTGTCACATCCTCATTCATATGGCATAAGGATGACACATGTTGTACTAATACTTAAGCTTTTTGCTCTAGCCTTACTGTTTTATTATTATTTATTTTTTCATAGGGGGTTGATATTTGCTGCATTGCTAGATTTTGTTAGGTGCACTAAGGTTTCTTAGACTAGCAGGTTCTGGTAAGTGCTTCATGCATGATTTAATTCGGCTCCAACGTTAAAGCATGTCTGAAGCTTGTGTAAATTTAAACAAATAACATATTTTGCTGACAATGTGATCAAGAGATTATGAGGGCTGTCAGTTTCACAGGTGCAGACATTTGACCGTGCACAACTGCATATTGTCTATTTTTTTTCTTCTTTTGAACTGTAAATTCATTTCAATTTTAAGATCAAAGTTTGCTGAAAAAGCAGGGTCCTATCATTTTTAAAAACTGTCATCATTGAAGCCTAAACTATACTTCAGTTTTTAAAGTCTCCATTAAATGAAATTGTCCTATATCATGTGGTCCTACAGTGCATGACTTAGTTCTTTGAGAACTGATCAGATTGATGATCCCAAAATGAAGGAAGAATAACGAATGGACAAATTCATCCATTCGGAGCAGGAATGAGGCACCCACTGATATGCCTGCCCTAAAGGAATTCCATGTGACCAGGAAGTAATGAAAGTCATTTTAACACTGTAAAAAAAAAAAAAAAAAAGTTGACTCAACTTAAACTTTTAAGGCAACAGACTTCAGGACATTTTTTAGTTTACTCAACTTAAATAATGTCATGTAAAGTCATTGGGTTGAAAGTTGAGTTGCCTAAAGTTTGTTGCCTTAAAACTTTAAGTTGAGTAAACTTTTTTACAAGGTTATGGCATTAGATTAAAGTTTATGATGGCAAAAGTTTTTTTACAATTTTGTACAAAATAATGAAGTACACAGATACATCGTTTATAACAATAACTACTATATATATATATATATATATATATATATATATATATATATATACAGGTGTATATAAAATTAAGAAGTGTACATTTTGATTTCATGGCAACTTTTAGTGCACATGCAATGTGTTTTTAATTGTTTTTGCACTACTCAGTTTGTCCACATGGTGTCAACAGTGAACCAAGTTGATGATTCAATGTCGGAAAAGAGGAGATGGAACAATAAACAATTTTATTGACAAGTGCTCATGTGAGGGAGTTTAAAGATAGTCACAATTCTAAATTAAAGTACAAAGAGTGGACTTTCGTGGTCAGTGCACGAAAGTGATTTGCAAAAAAAAAAAAAAAATTACAAAAAAAACAATTGCAGATGCGTAAACATGGCCCCTGCTGAAAAATACAGCATACTGTACAGTACGCTGGTAAAGTATGTTTTGATGCTGGTCTCAATACTGGACTTGCTGGATGCTCTTTACTCTAAGACCAGCAATGAAACCAGCCTCAAAACATACTTTACCAGCAAAAAAAAAAAGTTTTTTCAGCAGGTTGCAGACGTAATATGTGCTTAACGTAACCATTTTTCACATATTCCTATTATTGCAGTTTAAACTGAGACAATAAAATGTGTGATTTGAAGTCTGAAGACTTTCAGTTTTTCAGACCCCCAAAAAACAATTGTCATGTACTGTATATTAATGGGTAAAACTCATAAAAGAGTTTGAAATTGTTGTTATGAAAGCGTAACCAACAAAATTGATTTTGCTCGTAATGTTTTAGATAAAACTTACTAGCACACAAAAGAGTATCCTTTAAAGATTGAGCATGTGTGTAAAAAGTGAAGTATACTTTGGGCTTTTTCGAACAAATTTCAGATGCGTTTTACTCTAGAAATATCACACAAGCAACTATTGAAGTGAATTACAGCATAACTGTGCACACCTGCAGGATCAGTCATACAGCTGAAATACAGTCATGCTGATATTCAGAAGTGTGCAAGTGTGATATTGATTTTATACAACAGTTCTGTAAAAATAAACAGACGCTGGCCTGGAAAACAATGAACGCAGATGGACAGATTGAGGCTAACATTGACACGTCTCAGTGCAGTAAATATCACTATTGGCCAATTAAATTGAAGGACTGGAACTAACTGTTGTATAATGTGAAGTAGCTTTAGCAGTTTATGGAGCATGTCTGCCATGGCAGATGTTTCCTGCAATCGTTCATCTTGCCAAAGGGCTGTTCTTCATTAACATTGGGACTCTTTACATTGGGAGCAGCCTGTGCTTTTGTGTGTTGTAGAGGCAAGTCTTCCAGAAGATCTTGGAGATGACAGAGGTTATAACTGTGAATTTCTGCCACATCTGTCACCCGGACTCAAGGTCACCATCAGATCAATCTGGTAAGAGGCACCAATACATCCATTTTAAAGCTCAGGGGTGTAAATATTTGCTTGATAATTGTGGATTTGAGCTACCTCTGTAATTGTTATGTTTTATTTATATTTTTAAAATTAAAAAGGTTTAGTAACTAGTTGTGCTTCTATATGTCCATACAGTGTTATTTATTTGTAGGTATTTTAGTACATCAAGTAAACTAAATAAAAAAGAGAAATATTTCCTTTGCAGTTAGACAGAATAAAAGTTTATTACATATTTTATTTCAGTTAACATTGGTTTATTTCAAGCAACAGAAGGAGTTTAAGTTTTATAGTTTAAGTTTAAGTGTTACTTACTAAAAAACTATTTTAAATGATTACATTCAATTATTAAATATAAATAATGTGTAACATAAAATAACATTTACATTCAAATTAGCACAAAATAACATTTTAAGAATGCTAAAATAGATATGAAATATTTCATTTTTAAAACACGTATAAACATATTTTTTTATTATTATTTGAGAACGCTGAATTATTTAACTGATGGTACAGATTTGTAGCCAGCCTGGTGAAAGGGGTGTTTTTTTTTCTCAAAAAGTGGACATTTTTGCAGTTATTCACCTCATTTTCTATTTATTTATGAGATATAAATGCTACATGTTAGTGACATTTTAAGCACAATTTATAGCTGAATTAGCTTGTCGGATGGTCATCATAACCACACTTTTTGAAGTATTTACAATAAAGCAAAATGAAAAGACTATCTGTAAAAGTATCTGTTGAAGTCTGTTGCCTATTATCATTTATTATGCAAATAACACTGTCCACAGTTCAGTCAGAATTTGGCCATTTGAGTAATAAAAAATTCAAACATAAAAATAATAATTATAATAATGTAGACCTTCAAGATTTTTTTTAGCCTCTCTTATAAAAAAGTACATTTGAAAATTCATGAATAACAACAATAGCCAAATTAGTATTCAAATTCATTTTAATATGGGCCGCTTTTGGTGCTTCACACCTATTTATTGGTCATTTTTTGATTTAAGAATAAGGTCTTAGATTTTTAATAAAAGTTCCTTGTAAAATAGTTTCTCTATTTAACACTACGGTAGCAAATAATGACTTATCTTACATTAGGTTGTATGTTTTCTTGCACATGTTTTCTTGGTGGGTCTTTCAAACCACCCGAACCCCCCTGGCTAAGGGCCTGTGGGACATACAGTTGTTCATTAAATTTAATGTAATTCTATAACTACTACCTTACATTGTCATTATTCAGGACATGTTACACCTTAATGAAATATGTCATGTTGTCTTACCAGTGTAATGCGGTTCCTGTTGTCTAAGAGGAGATTTAAAGAGAGCCTCAGACCCTACGACGTAATGGATGTGATAGAGCAGTATTCAGCAGGACATCTGGACATGCTGTCCCGCATCAAAAACCTTCAGTCCAGGCAAGACTTACCTTTTTTTTTAACAAAAAAAAAAAAAAAAACGACCCTTTACCAATAACAGGATTCTCCTGCTTCACTAGTCAGTCAGTATTGTCCAGAACTTTGAGCTGCGCCCTCTGTTGGTCAATGTTCTGTATTGCAGGATGAAATACTTCAACACTGCTTGATCCAAATCACATTCACAGTGGTTTTTTGTGTTGTTTTGTTTTTGTTTTGTCTGTGTGTGTGTGTCACATCGAAAATGATTTGAATTCAGATTCACTCCTTTTCTCTCATATATGTTGTGAAATAACATCCACACATATACCGATATATTTCAACAGCAACAGTCATCTCTATCATACATGTAAACATGAAGCTCTGTTCCTAGGAGTGGGTGAGAACAGACATGTATGGAATATATTTCTCGTTGTTTGTTTGTGGACGGTCCTCCTCGTGGGTTCAGGCGGTGGTCTCCATGTGTTGCTTGATGATGCTTGGTCTCCATGTTCTCTCTGTGTGCTTTGCCAGGATAGATTTGATTGTGGGTCCCCCTCCCCCCTCGACCCCTCGCCACAAGAAGTACGTAAACATTCACCAATGGCCTTCCCAGAATCAATGGCTTTATTATTGGACAGCATTGCAGTATAAATGTTCTTCGATGTAGTGATACGGAACTGTGTTGAGGTCAAGACTTGCCTTGAACTTTAAAACGTTCATCAGCCAATTAGAATCAGGCATTCTTCAGCCCCGAAGTGTAATTATACACTTTTTTCTAAGCTAAGGTTAATGGTGTTTTTTAAATGATATTATTAGTAGGAATAAATAAGTTAATGCTGTGCAATAATACTATGCACCGTGCAGCCTGCTTGCTGGGGGACTGATGCCATTGTGCATGTTGTTCCAGGGATTAAAATGAGAGAATAGCTTAAACATAGAGTGTGTAAAACACAAAGCATCATAAGGCATGGAACCAGGTGATAGTTTTAATGATTTTTTTTTTATTTATTTCCCCACGTTATTTATAATAGGGGTCAAATTACTTGTCCTTACGTCTGACAGTCAGTGTTGTGGAAGCTAAAGTGGTGACTGTTTATTCTAATACAAATATCTGATCATATTAATTATTTTGTTTTAGATTTAGGTTTTTGAATGAATGAGTAAAAAAAAAACCCTGTAACCGTCAATGTCCCACTGCTTCTATCATGTTTTGGTAATCATCCTAAATTAGATATAATTTGATATCATTGATTTGCTATATGAAAACTATTTTGTGATCTGACATGTTATTACCATGCAAATGGTACTTTTTGTGTGGTTTTTACAGAGCTCCTCCTCATAGTAGGCAGTGTCCAGTTTCATGTTACAAAATATATTACATTATTTTAGAAATCAAAAATTGTTATTTAAATCTTGAGCGCACAAATTTTATTGAAAAGGTCTGACAGGGAAGGTTTCCTATTTAGTGGCTGTTTTGTGATATACATTTGTGGATTTGAGTGTCATCCGGTGGCTATGTTTGGTATTGAGCATAAACAAAATTAATTGATTTCTTAGATTTGATTTCTTAGATTTGATGCAATACATTTTCTTACAATAAACCTAAACATCAGTAACCTGTTTTACATTTTTATTTTAATATAATTTACATCAATTGCTGAGTAATTTTAGACCAACCTTGCGTCTAAATTTCAAAGCAATTTTTTAAGTGCAGAATTTTAAATGTGGCTCAATGTGGCGTTATAAGCTATTTCAGGTAACACTTTACAATAAAGGTGCATATATATATATATATATATATATATATATATATATATATATATATATATATATATATATATATATATATATATATATATATATATATATATATATATATATATATATATATATACTGTTGAAGTCAGAATTATTAGCCCCCCTGAATTATTAGCACCCTCCCCCCATTTCTGTTTAACAGAGAAGATTTTTTCAACACATTTCTAAACATAATAGTTTTAATAACTCATTTCTAATAACTGATTTATTTTATCTTTGCCATGATGACAGTAAATAATATTTTTCTAGATATTTTTCAAGACACTTCTATACAGCTTAAAGTGACGTTTAAAGGCCTAACTGGGTTAATTAGGTTAACTAGGCAGGTTAGGGTAATTAGGCAAGTTATTGTAAAACCATAGTTTGTTCTGTAGACTATCGAGAAAAAAATATAGCTTAAAGGGGCTAATAATATTGACCTTAAAATGTTTTTTAAAAAATAAAAAACTGCTTTTATTCCAGCCGAAATAAAACAAAAAAGACTTTCCCCAGAAGAAAAAATATTATCAGACATACTGTGAAAATTTCCTTGCTCTGTTAAACATCATTTGGGAAATATTTTAAAAAGAAAAAAAAAATTCAAACGGGGGCTAATAATTCTGACTTCAACTGTATATATTACAATAACGGCTACCCTAATTACGTGTTAGTACATGCTTGATTGTTAATTCATGTATTAATTACCACATTAGTTTATGCTTAATTAAACCATAATGAACTCATGACATGTTCATGTCTAATTATTAATTACTCATTAATCAGTAAACTACTCATGAACTCTTTATGTACGTCCGTCTGGTGCATTTACACTGAATAACAATAGAAAAAGTGTTCTGTCAACATCAATATGAACAGTTAAAACACAGGAATTCATGAGTAGTTAAGTATGAGTTAATGATGATGTGCCCCTCCAAGTAAAGTCATGACATAATTATACATTAATTCAATTCAATTAACAGCTCATGAGTTCATGTTGATTACATTTAGCTTAAACTTAAATGTTAATTAATACATTAATTAACAACATGTACTAACAAGTAATTAAGGTAGCCGTTACTTTCTCATGAACTCTTGTGACTCATAGGCCCCGTTTACACTAATGCGTTTTCGTTTTAAAACGGCGTGCTAGATCAAAAACGATCCGCGTCCACACTAGTGTTTCATCTAGCGTTTCTAAACATATCTCCGTCCACACCACTCCACCAAAAACGTATATCACGTGACCATTCGCGCACTCTGGGCATGCAAGTTCAAGTATAAACAGGAAGCATGCGTCTCGCTCGTCATTTGGTTATTGTTAGTCAACAAACGCTGGTTGAACGATGAACGCGAGCGATTAGCGAGTTCTCGAACAATAGCTTGCCTCTTGCGAATATATGCAGCTGCTGTAGTGAAAAAGGCAGAGTTTAACTGCACAATGGCGCCTAAAACGGACAATAGTGCAAACAACGCTCCCATTTCTGTGTCAATGTTGTTGTTTACAGTGAAGGCTGGTCTGCCGTCTTCCGGTAGCGTTATAGTCATGTGATAGGGGCTTGACAAGTAAGGGAAGGATACGCAATGACCCAAAAGCCCCAATCAGGTAGCGAATCTCAGCAGCCACGCCTCAGTTTTCAGATGTCTCCGTTTTCCCCCATCCACACTGAGACGGAGCAGCAGCGTATTAGAATGAAAACGACATGTCCAGCGTTTACAAAACACTCCGTTTTCGGGGCTCGAAAACTCCGGCGTAGTGTGGACGGATGGCGTAACCGTAACAAAACTTATGCGTTTTAAAACGAAAACGCATTAGTGTAAACGGGGCCATAGTTAAAGTTGGTTCATGATTAGCGCACGACTTAACTCATCATTAATTCATAATAAGTAATGTTTAGTTTATATATTCATACATCGTTATTCATGTATTGTTATTGTAAAGTGTTACCCTATTTCATTTCTCGTGTAGATGTATTGATCAGCGGAGTATCATGAAAAAAAAAACAGGTCTGTGGACACAAATGATATTGCAAAGAATCCAGGGGGTGGTACTACTAAACAGCATGTTTAGTTTTCTCCAGTACATGTTAAATGTAGCTGGCAAAGTTTAATTATGGAGTTTCTTGTACTTAAATGTCTCATGAGTGTTGATAAAAGGCTAATCCCCTGTGTTTAAAATTAACAACCTACCCTGTATCTAACTGATGATAGTATTAACACACATAGCTGAAGTAAATGCTCTTTTAACTTATAACCTTTGTAACCTGTTGTACCTTGTTTTCAAACCATGCACTGTGGTAAAAGCATTTTGAGACATTTAGTTAACTGTTTTTTCAGTATGAAAATTGTAGTGAATCATTCTAGTTAAATAAATCAATTTGTCAAGTAAATTATTTAATAAATGGAGAATTAATTAAATAAATGACTCGTGCCCATTGGAAATATGTGACACTGCCTACATGTCAAAATACAAAAACATACGTATTTCACTGAATTTGTAGGTCAAATGAACACTAGAGCTAAATTATGCTCTCAAAATAAAAAGGTTTTTTTTTTTACTATTTTGAATTACTTCCCAACACTGCTGTCAGTAACTGTGTCGAAAGACACTGAGTAGTTATTTTCACTGCAGTAATGTGAGCTGCAGCACACCTTGTTTGAGATGCTCATCTTTCCAACAAGAGCTTTTCGATGTCCTGAATCCTTGATGAATGCATGCTGATTAACGACTTTGCTTTATGGCACTCAGCATGCAATATCGCATATGTTCACTTCCAGCCAGTCATCTTTTTTTTGTGTTCCCTATTATTTCAACCCTGCTGTCCGATGTTTGCATTCGCATGTTCAAGTCCTCCTTCATAAAGCTAATTTCTGTTAACTTGACAAGGTACAGTGCACAGTTAACCACTGAATCTCAGTGTGGATGAGGGTGTATTGACTATGTGTCGAAGTGATGGTCTATTGGATCATTAGAGTGGATCAGATTGTGGGAAAAGGAGCCAGTGCAGGAGAAAAGGACAAACCCAAAAGTGACACGGAGGTGCCTGAGGACCCAAGCATGATGGGACGTCTGAACAAGATGGAGAAAGAGGTGAAGTATTTGGGCTATGCACACACTGTCAGTGTTTGAGACTGCATTTACTTGTATATATTAGTCTTTAAATGTGTGGATTTGTGTTAAACCCACATAGTGATGAGTTTTATTTGTTTTGATTGTCATTTAGTTACAAATGTAGCTTTTTAGCTTGTGAGAACACTTTTGTAATCATAGTGTGTGATTAGATTTTCCCCTTTTATCACACCAAAATATTGGTTCAGCTTCAAAGGTAAAGTCAGCTGCAACTTTAATGTCCAAAACAGCAACTTCACACATTTGAAATGGCAAAAGTTGATGAGAAATTTTAAATCTCAATCAATCAACTGAAGTTTCCATGCCTCAGTAAAGAAGAGATCATTTGAGGTCCGCATTGACCACAAAACAGGGCATCTGCTTTATCTGTGCTTCTGTAAGTTACCAAAACCACACTAGAAAACTGTAAGAACACATCAGACACGTGCTGTATGTGTTGTACAATCTATCTCTCCATATACACAACAGAGCTCATTGGTGAACATACAGTTCATACATGAGCCCTAAAATGTACCAACCCAGACTCGTTGGAAATACGCACCACTGTTACATATTTTCAATGCCTGGGTTGAAATGTACAGTTGTGATTTTGGTTTTTGAATGTGGTTGTCTCTCCAATAAGTAACTGAAATGTAAGTGAATGTACACTACAGTATATTCCAGGTTTTATGACACCTACTGTTACATCCACATGAGCTTTATTGATATCTCAGTCTTATTATGTAGGGTTTAATATGGCGTTAGCCCATACTTTGCAGCTATAACAACTCTTCTGGAAAGCCTTTCGTCAAGGTTTAGTAGTGTGTTTATGAGATAAATAGAATCGCATTTGTGAGGTCAGGAACTAATGTAGGATAAGAATGCCCGATTTACAATCTTTGCTTTAATTTATCCAAAAGGTGCTTAATTGGGTTGAAGTCAGGACTGTGTGCAGACCAGTCAAGTTCCTCCACATCAGAGTTGCTTATCCATGTCTTTATGCTGTGCAGTCATGTAGGAACAGCAAGTGGACATCTCCAAACTGTTTTCCACAAAGTTGAGAACATGAAATTGTCCAAAATGTCTTGGTGTGCTGAAGCTTTAAGAGTTTCTTTTACTGGAGCTAAGAGGCCAAGCCCAATCCCTGAAAAGCAACGCCACACCATAATCTCCCCTCGACCAATCTATACACTTGATACAATGCAATCAGGCAAGTATTGTTCTTTTGGCATTTGCCATACCCAGATGTGATTGGCATAACTGGCCACTCCAGAAAACACATCTCTGCTGCTCTGAGTCCACTGCTGCTCTGCGTCTGCTTTACATTCATTGCACTTGGTGATGTAGGCTTGGATGCTGCTGCTCAGCAATGGAAATCCCCTTAATGAAACTCTCTACACACTGTGCACGATGTAATCTAAAGGCCACATTTAGATTAAAGATCTGTAGTTATTGACTCTGCAGAAATTTAGCGAGGTCTACACACTACGAACTGTGTGCCTGTCTGTACAATGGCTGAATTTACTGGGCTGCAGAGAGCACGCCATTCTTTCCCAAATATTTGTAGAAGCAGTCTGCATGCCTAGTGCTGGATTTTATACACAGTGGTCATGGACATGCACCAGAATTCAATGATCTGAAGGGGTCTCCCAGAACATATGGAAATATACTGTAGTTTATATAAAAAAAATACTACAAAAAAACTCAAATATTAATAATAAATAAATTAATTAATTAATTAATAAAACTCTATATTTTGCTGCTGTTTGTCTGCATTTTTCTGCGTGAATGTGTGAATGTTGCCTTGGTGTGTTCCTATACCAGTTCTGAACAGTCTGTTTTGTGCAGGTAGGAGCAATGGACCTTAAACTCAACTTTTTGGTCAGCATATACACGGCACAAATGGGTATCCCACGATCAGAAACCGAAGCTCTTTTGGGCTTCAAAATCGCATACCCTGCTCCTCCCTACCACAGCCCTGATGAGAAGAGTGAGAAAGTGCCAGATGAGGATGAGAACAAAAACAAGACCCCGTCTCCCGTCAACCCAGGACCCAACGGGACTCTGACTGAAGGCCAGTGTCGGCCTTCTACCTCATGGCACCAGCAGGATGAGCATCCCCTCAGCGTGCCTCTCTGGAACAACAGTCGAGGAGTGTCACCGATTGGTACCGACGACCCATCACTGTACCGCTTACCGCCTCCGCCGTTCCACGAGAGCACGGACAACAGCCGCTCACGCAGGTCCAGGAGACCCGTCCAGCAGCAGGCGGCTGTCGAAAGTGACACATCCCTCTCCATTCCCTCAGTGGACCATGAGGAGCTAGATCGCTCTTTCAGCGGCTTTAGTATTTCCCAGGCCAGGGAAGAGGAATACGTGCCTCCGGTTAGTCTAGGGCCTTTTGGTGGAGGCGGCGGGACACTATGCACCCGTATCAGGCCATATCTAGCAGAGGGTGAATCTGATACAGACTCTGACCTGTATACGCCGGGAGCACCATCCCCTCTCTCGTTTACAGGGGAGGGAACTTTTGGGGACAGAATGTGGCCTGGAATGAAGTAGTTTGTTGGACAAATTTCCTGGATGTAGCTGATGGACGTTTTAACTTGTTGGAGTGAATCATTTTAGATGATAAATATGTGAGAGTGATTACAGACTCATGCAGCCGGAGCTGTGAAGAATGAATCGCAAAGATTGCGATGTAAAGAAAAAAAACTTCAAACATAAAAGCTGAAGGTGTGTGGATTCAAAAGTGGAAAAGATAGCGTGTATTTAATTACTGGCATGGATAAAATCAAACAAGGCACCTTTTCTTTATTAGTTTGCGTAGTCACCACAGCTAATGCCGTATTAAATGCACTTTATCTTAGAATTATAATTTTGAATCACAATATATTTATTTATTTATTTACATTGTCTCACTTTTTCTGAAATGTGTTATGAGACTGTTATGAAAACGAGTAGTTAATCAGAGCATGTGTTCGTTGAATTAACTTTGAATTTTAGTTTGAAGGTTTAATTTGGAGAAAATTGTTTCAACCAAAGAAAAAGACGACAGAAAGCTAAGCATGCCTTACAGGTACTTTACCCTCTTACATTTCTTATCTGTAGGATGGAAAAATTATTAAATATTTTATAGCCACATTTAAAGTCAAAGCACTTGCAGAGAGAGAGACACACTGTACTTTAGGAAATATTGAAAATTGCAGAAACCTTGGGGATGGTCATTGGAGAAATACTCATGCTATTGTATGCAATCAGTTTTAATTTCCTAGAACTGGTAACTTGCACTATGATAACATATTTTATGCTGTAGTGAAGAGGGCACTGAATAATTATCAGACCTAAAAATACATTAACTGCATGGCATGTTTACGGAATATAGCTTGTTGACAACCTAAATGAGATTACGGCAGAAGGAAATAGCACAAAGGACAAAGGAATTGGAAAAATATCAAATTTATTTATTTGTTTTGTTTTGTCAGGTCAGTTTTACTTTGAAAGATTTTGTTTGTACAGGTGTCCTATATGGGCAAAAGACCACGTACAGTACATCTGCAGATATGTCACTTTTTCAATAAAAAGGAGAAACATTACATCTAAATGTGGTTTACATAACAAAACAGGGATTACCATGTTAAAAGACAAATATTTTTCAAAGCTGTATTTCAAAGCACTGTTTAAACATTGCAATATTAGGTTGCACCCTGTAAGGAAATAAAGTTGGTCTTATCTCTGCTGGCCTGTCTGCTTTTTTGGTTTATCTGTTTAGATTTTGCATGGTCTAATGCAATAGTTACATATATACATGCATGCAAAACTTTTATTGTCTATTTTGAATCATGTTGAATACAGAAGATCCATCTGTATTCAGTAAGTCCATGTTGTCTGTTGCCCAGCAGTAAGACAGCAGCCCCACCACAGTCACAAGACTCAATGCGAACACTGACCGCAGCAGGAAAACACACTGTAAGAGATCAAGGCAGAGTTTGTTCAGGGTCTAAACGGTTAGGTTGTGTAATATAATGAACTGTTAAAGGTCTGCAAAGTATCTAAGCTCAAAGTGCACGACAAATGGAGTAAATGTCTGCAAAAAGACAGAACCACTGAGATCTCTGGAAGGAGTTGTCAGTAGTTTCAGTCTTAATTTCTTCACAGGCCTATGTAGGTTTTTAGAAATTTGCAGCTTTCTTCTTTGACTCTCTGTGAAGGTGGTCACAGTTTTTCCTCTCCCTCCCATATCTCTCCTGGCTGGCTCCTCTTGTCTTATCTTATTTTATCTCTGAGGCTCTCCTTTCCCTGCTCTCCAAACAAATAAGCAGTGATGGATTTGATCAACTGGTCTCTGAACGCAATTGACGCCATCTTCTCGACAAGACGTCTGGGTTCGGGGGAAGCCAACTGTCCTGCGGGAACGTTTGCTGCTGGATACATGATGGACTGGTGGGAGAAGTGGCGCGTGGTGTGCCTGGCCACTCTGTCCCTGGAGTATATTGAAGATATCTATCTATTCGGAACTTTAATAACAGGGTTTCTGCTGATGGGCTCACGTGGAGCCCTGGGGTATCGACAATTGATGAAAGCGGTCAGTGCGGTTCAAAACCCCAACAACCTGGCCGGCTGGATTGAAACGGTTGTGAGCAGAGTTGTTACAAACCGGACTGTGGCTATAGACTGCAAATAGGAAAACATCAGGGTGAAACTAGCGGCTTTGCAATGAGATTTGGACAGACCTGGAGACCAGTGATGGACATTAGATATCTGCGAAATTGGCAGATGTTGACCTAAACTTGAAAAAACTTTTCTTCTCCCCAATTCTTCTTTACACTTCTCTCTCCATTTTTGCTAAAGTGGTATGTGACAAATAAAGGCTTCATCATCATAATGGTGTTGCGCCAACGTATAGCACAACATGCTTTGTGTATCCCTAGACTGAGTCTGGTCTCACAGATCTTTCCTACTCCAATTTCACCTCCTGTCTACATATACTGTCCTATCACAATAAAGGCAAACGCCTTTGCATAATGTCTGTCTATATGATCTTCACTGGCTGCCTGTAAACAATGCCCATACTGACCCTCAAAAACTACAATTTCTGGATGAGTTTTTTTGGATTGGCATGTAAAGAAAACACTTTATTGTGCTGTAAAAAGAGTTCCGTTTAGCAAACACTTTCAAATGACAAAGACTTGAAGCAACACAATCACGCAGCAACTGCTATCTTTTTTTTCCGGATGAATTTGTGCAACATACATTCGAAAGCATACACCAACTATTATTTAATTACCCTCATGTCGTTCCAAACCTTGTTCATCTTCGGAATATTAATTAAGACATTTTAGATCTAAGAGCTCCCTCATCTTCCATAGACAGCAATGTCAACTGCTTTGAATGTTATCACTCGATTGAATGGGCATTATCAGTGGTTATCAGCTGATAGATATGAGCCAGTAGAGGCCTTCTGCGCCTACTGGTAGGCTCAAAAGGCTGTTATTATCATCCACATGGCTAATCAGCTATACTAATAGAGAAGACTCTAGATGCAGATCTGTTTTTACATTACTGTGATGGTTGGGGTAGGGGTAGACATTAATAAAATACAATTAATGGGAAATTTAATAAATAATTCTCATTAAGTTTTGGCCGCAGCTGAATGTGAACTATAGCCGAATAACCATGTGGATAACAGCCTTCTGCACCTACTAGTAGGCACAGAAGGCCCCTACTGGCCCATATTTATCAGATGATAACCACTAATAACGCCAATTCAATCAAGTGATAATCGGCTGGCAATGTTTCTGACTTGTTCAAAATCCAGAAAAATACCAAACAATCTAAATACTCAAAACAGACCACAGCCTTCAGTGATTGAATCAGAATATTATCCAGCTGAGAGTACTTTCAGTGCACATTTTTGATGAACTGTCCCTTTAATGCCATCCTTACTGTTGGTCTCACAACTGCTGAACGCAGAACCTTTTGCATGCTAAACTCTTTTTAAACCTCAAATACCATTTTACAAATCTGTATAATATGTATGTATTTTAGTGTATGTGTGCACATTTTACAAATGAGGCTCCAAGTTCTTGAATGATCCATTTCAGATAATGTGAGAAAATGGGCGATGGTGCAGTTTAAAGTATGATAAATGTTGTGTTTTTTGACCTTGGATGGATGTAAACGTATTATAGGAGAAAACCTTCAGTGCTGATTTACTGCACAGGCTGATTAAATGTAGTAAATTGCATTGTACGTGAATAATGGCAATCACAGAACCTACATTGCTGTTTATATGACGAATGTCCACACATTTTCTACATTATTTACTGTAGATGAACTCTGTTGTTATTTCTGCCCTTGAAACTCTAATATTTTTATGCTTATGAGGACAAAAAAAACTTTTATCAAACCTGTGCCCAAATTAAAAATTGAACTAAAATATAACTTTTTTCGATGTTGTTTTCAGAGGTTTCATTTTTGGCCAAACTCTTTCTTTTTTAATCTTTCAGTTCAATATTTACCTTATTTCTCTTAGGTGGTTCCTTCAGCTGTTTGTCTGTCCTTTGTAAGCCCTTTATTAAGACTTTGTGCTTTCCTGTGTACAAACGTCTCTCGTGTGGTTCATCAGAATCACTTTGGTCCTGAAACACGTGGAGAGCCAGTAAGACAGTGACAGTTTACAATTACTTAATTACTTTGTGCTATGTCTTAAGATCTTACCTTTATCTTTAGGGCACTGGAAGTGTCATCTTCTGTGTATGATTCTTGTTCACTGCTGCACGGCAATGTCAAAAACTAATTTACAAATCTGAAACATGAGTCATATTTAAAGCTTAATTAAGTTCATCTTACCTCTCATTATCTTCCTCGTTTTGAGAATCTTGATGCAGCCCATACAGACGTTTTTGACTTCTGTCTGTTACTGTTGAGAGTAGGAAATTACATTACATCTTGCTTATGTAGCACATCTTTTATGCAAACTTTTTACTGTATATCTAATATAAATATCTTATAAAACTTTGAGGTCTTTATGATTTTTAAAACTTTTAAATGTTGAAATATGATTTATTCTTGATGTTAGTCAATGTTAGTCTTCAGTGTCACTTGATGTTCCATCCTTCAATTCCAATGATAAAAACACATCTGCTGCTTAATATAATAGTGGAAACTGTTACAGTTTTTCAGGACTAAATATAAGGTTCAAAAGACAACATTTGTAGTTGTAGTAATGTATTTATTGTCACTTTTTTTACTGTTACTTTCCCTAAAAACCAAACTTACCCTCATGTTTTTCTTGACCCGACTCCTTATAGAATTTATTTAATGCTTCAGTTCTTTCTTGTTGCATTTCTCTCTCTATTTCGATTTTCAGCTTCTCCAAGAAATCATCCTCATCATCAAGGATTGTCTTACTTGAGTTTGTTTTATAAAACTCTTCTTCGCCAAAACCGTAATCGTATTCGTCAAGCATCACGTTGTCCTCATCCTTCAGAAGTGCACTGATATTTTCTAAAGTGTCTAAAACTTGTCTGCTGTTGTCGTTGTTGCTTTGGTCTTGGACTAAACTGGATTCTGAAGGATGCATCTCATACATGCAACCTTTTGTGTTATGATCATCTTCACTGCTGTGTAAACGGCAACATCACACACACAAATCAAATTCATTAGCTTATTGCACTACACTGACTAAAAATATGTGTTATTCAAAACATGTTATTTACCTTTTCAATGTCAAAACTTTGGAATCCATCTTACCTGTCACTTTCCTCCTCGTACAGAGAGTATTTTGGCTCCAAACAAAATGTCACTAGATGGCTTCGATCTGTTATGAAAGTATTATACAAGCCGTTAATTACTTTAAAAAAAAATCTTTTAAGGTATTAATTATGTGATAATTGAAGGATTAGTTCACCCAAAAAATGAAAATTCTGTTATTACTTACTTACCCTTATGTACACTAAAAATGACTCAAAGATGATTCCTTGGATTAACTAATTTGTTTTAGGGAAATGGTTGTAAATAATTAATTTGGGCTGAATCACTAAATTTAATTTGTCTGTTTAAATTCAACCCATATAAATTGTTTGCAACAATTTTGCAGAAATCTGCTGACCATATTTAGAACATAAATTATTATATTTTAGATAAAATTGGAGAGATCTCTCTTTCTTTGTAGACAGCAAACAGTCCCGAGAATTTCAAAGTCCAGAAAAGAAACCAAAAACATTGTCAAAACGTTCCATGCTACTTCAGTGGTTTGATTGCAATCATATGAAGCTCCAAGAACAATTTTATGTGCCTTAAAAAAAGTAAAAACTATTTTGTTTGCCTTTGTCTTCCATCAGATCAAGATGCATATTTGCTATGGGCAATATGACACTTGCATGTTGTACTGATGACTTTAATGGCAATACATTAATTGGAAATATCATAGTAAAAAAAAGTCATATTATAGTTTTTTGTTGTTGTTGTTGTTGTTAGTGTTCTTGGAGCTTCATATGATTAAAGTTAAACCACTTCAAATAGAACCAAAGTCAAATAGAATGTTTTGACAATGTTTATGGTTCCTCTTCTGGAATTGTCTTCTAGAAAGTCTTGGGACTGTTGCTGTCTATGGAGGATGATGGAACTCTCGGATTTCATTTTATTTTCAGATTATCTTAAGGTCTCAGTGAATTGGAACGACATGACGATTGGACACATTTTCATTTTTGGGTGAACTGATCCTTTAAGAGCACTCTGCAGCTCTATCGTTTGTCGCCTTATAAGAGTTCACACTTAGCTGATGATTGATTATAAAGCTTGTTTGGCATGCTGTCTCAGGAGAGAGCCCTGAGCTCAAAAGATCCTCGAGCCCGAGAGGGGAGTTTGAGCTCAGGTAGAACTCCAGAACTCCCCTGCTGTACTTAGCTCTAAAGAGATAACTACTTACTAAGTGCATGTCTATTGTGCTGTTTTGGATTAGTCAATTAACTTAAGTTGCATGTTTTTGGATGGTGGGAGGAAATTGGGGGACCCAGGGGAACCCTTGTGAGCACGGGGAGAACGTGTAAACTTCGCACAGAAACGTTGACTGGCTTGGTAAGGACTAGAACCAGTGATGTTCTTGTTGTGAGGCAACAGTGCTAACCACTGGGCCACCGTGCCACCCATCTAGGAAAGGAGGAGGAGTAGGGGTGGAAAGGGGGATTCTTCAAAACGAAGCTGATTGTAGTATGAAACCTAGGGCATTTATAGTGGCTTAGGAGTCGTCTGATTGGTGAATGATAAGTTGGATAATGCAGGGCCAGCCGCAAGCAATCATAAGCACGTGCTCCTCTTTAAATTAGTTTATAAATAAGCTTCACTTAAAAGTACAACATCAAAAAAAACTGGAAATTTGACAAACCTAATTAAAACACCAGGTCTAAATGGTAATAAGTCTCCCTCTGATCAATCAAAACACATCTTCATGCAAGGACCTTTGAAATATATAAAATAAACATCTACCTCTGTTTTCCTCGCCTTCAACAGTGTCGTAGTATTTATTAAATGCTTTTATTCTTTCTTTTTCTTTCTCCCAGTCCCTTTCGGACCCCTCTCCTTCATTCTCCAGATCTTCCAGGAGATTGTCCTCTTCATCACAGAGCGCTTCTTCCCCATTAATGTCCCAGTCATATTCATCAAACTTCATGTTGTCCTCTTCCATCACAGACCAAAATGTTCCCGGTAACAAAACGGTGATGTCTTCATTGTTATCTTTTTGTTTGCTGGCCTCTAATGAATATAACTCACTACTGCTGGTTTCAGTTGAGTGTTTCTCAGGTGAACCTTCCTTTTCAGATCCTGGATGAATGCTTGATGGACTTACATCACATCTCTCTGGATTCTGACTATCTGTGACCAGCACATCCCCTACTTCAAGCTCAACATCTGTTGGAAAATCCTCAATGAAGGTGTGCTCTTGTTTCAGGAGAGTGGGCTTGTTTTTTTCTGGTTGGAATGGCAAATCAGGTTTTTCATCTTGGATTTTGCAGTAGTCGCCATCACTGCTGATATCGCCATCATATTCAGGCTGCTCGTTCTTGTAGGAATCATTGGAACTAGATTGGACATTTTCACCGATCTCAAAATCAGAACTTTCCCCAGCATTCGAAATCTCACAGCTATAATCCCCATCTCTAAAACTGTCCTGCTTTGTCTGGAACAAAATGTCATCAGATTTCCTGGATGTGGTCGTCTCATATGGATCATCGTTCTTGACATATGTAAGCACGTCTGCATGATCCACACTTACATCTTCAGCATCTTTTCTTAAAGTTACAGCTTGGTAACTCAGGGTCAGTTCTTCCATCTTCTTCATATCACCTGACCAACCTAAGCCATGGTCTAGCTTGGTGTCCATGGTTTGACCTTCACCACTGTCTCCACTATTACTTCGAGACAGATCAGAGGGATATTCTGCTAAACCTTCCTCTTCTCTCTCAAGATCGTCTTCTGTAAACTCTTTCAGTTCATCCCCAGACTGGACGTCCATTGATGCTACAGGCCAGTCTTGCAATGTTGAGCTAAGAGAGTAGAGCTTATTATCATCCTCAGTGCTTTTAGGCTCCACCGTGTCCTCTTCTGATGCTGAGCTCTCATTTTCAGGTTCATCCACCATCTGGTAGGACAATAGATGGGAAGTGGTCACCTTATGAGAGCTCATTGTATCCAAATCAAGTGGAGTTCCTTTTCGAAGGGCCATTTTTAGCGCATTGTCATCTTCAGCTTGATGGATATCTTCGAATACGTCCTCTCTGCGTTCCTCATCATGCAAGCTTAAGTGCTGGTCTTGGGTCGGTGTCTTATTTTCATCTGAATTGCTGTCGTCCCATGAACCACCAAGCGTAGATCCTGGCTTCATGCTTTGCTCATCTAATGAGAAGTTGCTATTGTTCTCTGAACAGTTTTTAATTTCCTCTTCTCTATTTTTACACTCCAAATCTAAGTCAAACTCAGTTCCACTGTACTCTCGGTTATGTTTTTCATCGTCCTGCATATCTGCCGTATTTTGAGGTGTGTTCATGCTGTGTTCTGTTGTGTTGTCGTCATCAGAGTGTTGATGTTCCCTATTTTTACTCTCTAAATCTACTTCTGTTTCAGATTCACTGGATTCTTGGTCACTGTTGTTGTTGTCCTCCATATCTGGTGCATTTTGAGGTGGTTTTATATTGTTTGCTGCTTTGGTGTCGTCATCAGAGTGTAAATGTTCCCTTTTTTCAAACTCTAAATCTGATTCAGAGTCCAATTCACTGGATTCTTGGTCACTGTTGTTGTCGTCCTCCATGTCTGGTGCATTTTGAGGTGTGTTTATATGGTTTGCTGCTTCAGTGTCGTCATCAGAGTGTAAATGTTCCCTATTTTTACTCTCTAAATCTACTTCGTACTCAGATTCACTGGATTCTTGGTTACTGTTGTCGTCGTCCTCCATATCTGGGGCATTTTGAGGTGTGTTTATGTTGTTTGCTGCTGCGGTGTTATCATCAGAGTCTAAATATTCCACTTTTTCAAACTCTAAATCTACTTCAGACTCTGATTCACTGGATTCGTGGTTACTGTTGTTGTCGTCGTCCTCCATATTTGCCGCATTTTGAGGTGTGTTTATGTTGTTTGCTGCTGCGGTGTCGTCATCTTCTTCAGAGTCACTTTCACTGGATTCTCTGTTACTGTTCTCGTCGTCCTCCATATCTGGCATATCTTGAGATCCATCAACGCTGTGTGCCATTGCAGTGTCGTCATCAAAGTGTAGATGCTCAAAGTTTGGCTCTATTTTTATTGTTTTAAAAAGCAGGTATATACACAATTTAGTATTTATCAGAAACATTTTTTTATCAGCAATTTCACAGACAATTGCTTCAATCATAAAAAACAGCACAATCCAAATCAACAAACAGTGGGAAAAAACACCTGTGCAAATTCAGTTTTTTATATTAACCGAGGCCATATTTTTGAGGACTTTTTTTTAAAGAAATTGATTCTTGAGTCACAATATTTGTAAAATAAAAACATTTAGTGGTAGATATATTTAACTGCACAACTGGCTACAAAGTGAAAAGAGTTCAAATCTTACCTGAGAATGCATCCGTTAGAAAATCTGCAATGTTTTGGTCCATGTTTTTTAAAATTTAATTTCTTCTCGTACAGAAAAAATCTGATACAGACATGACAGACACTCCACTCAATGTTCCACCACTTGACAAAATGAGAGTGTGATGCTCACCGCTTCGTAACATCGCTTCCTGTTTAAACAGTGCCATGATAACAAGAACATGAACATTAAAATGTAACTAAAAATGTGCACTTGTTTTTAACACTGTAAAATATAAAAATCAAAGGTTAAATAAATATATTTTAACCTATACTAACTTGATAAATGACATCTTGCTGAATAGTTAGAGCGTGTGTGTGTGTGTGTGTGTGTGTGTGTGTGTGTGTGTGTGTGTGTGTGTGTGTGTGTGTGTGTGTGTGTGTGTGTGTGTGTGTGTGTGTGTTTCTGCAGGAACTGCAAGCTTGTATGACATTTTCTAGGTTGTGGTTTGCAAAGTTTAACCGCAGCACATTGCCTCTAAATTTATGCATCCTTCTTGTGAGTTGCACGGTAATTTTATTCAGAGCATTTCTGCGTGTTTCCGTCAGACAGTTTAGTATGTGTTTTTAAAATGAGCAAGATATTTTTCTACAGCTACACTGTGAAAAATAAATCCGTAAAATTTACGGTAAAAAACCGGCAGCTGTGGTTGCCAGTATTTAACTGTAAAAAATACGGTACAAACCGTAAAAGTAATTTCTCATTTTTACAGTAAATTACCGTATTTTATTAATTTATAGAGGTAATATGTCTGTATTTTAAATTAGCAACATTTACACATCTTTTGTTACACAGATAAACATGATAACGCAGCCATATGCAGGTGGTGAAGAAAGTTCATAACGAACCAAAGCTCATCACAAACAACTTTTCCCACAATCAGAAAAGTGTATCAGTGTAAAGAAGGTGCTCAGTGTCACTCACACAGCTTCTAAACACCAGTATGGTAACACGCATAAAATTAAAGTAATGAAGTAAACATTGTTTATCAACATTGGATGTAACATAACTCGCTAATATACATTACTGATGGGGAAACAACTAAAAACATCCATAGTAATGTCAACAAAAAGCAAAAAAAGTGATGTGCCGTGCAGGGAATTCTGGGAAAGCCAATTTACGGTGATTCGACGTATATTTTACGGAAACATACTGTTAACCAGGTTACGGATTTGTACTGTAGCATTTTTACATTTTTTTACCGTTGAAATCACGGCCAATTTTTACAGTGTAGTACGGTGCTGCAGATTTGTGTAGTCTGTTTTATAGCATGAATTATTTATTGACATTACAGTCAAAGAACACAAGAGACTCACTGCTTCTCTTGTTCACAACAGGGTAAGGGACTAGCATAAAAAAAGATTTAAATGTGAAATATATCAACCTACACATCAGAGTTTAAAGTTAGAGAACAATTTATAAACGTAATTTGTTTTTCTTCAGAAATTAGAACTGACTAAAAAATAGTAGGAAGTGTTCAGGTTTATCAGCTATTGTCAGATTAACATCATTAGCTGCGAAGTATCTGAAAGGGTTTTTATTGCTTATTTAAGATTTAATATAGTGCTTCTGAATGTAACTCGTGAAATATGCTTGAAAATCTGCTCTTTTTAGGATCACTAAAAATAGGACCAAGCAATGACCTCAAAATGTAGGAAATTATTAATTATTCTATAGATTGTTGATTGTTATATATATATATATATAGATACTCACCGGCCACTTTATTAGGTACACCTGTCAAACAGCTCATTAACGCAAATTTCTAATCAGCCAATCACATGGCAGCATTTAAGCATGTAGACATGGTCAAGATGGTCTGCTGCAGTTCAAACCGAGCATCAGAATGGAGAAGAAAGGTGATTTAAATGACTTTGAATGTGGCATGGTTGTTGGTGCCAGACAGGCCAGTCTGAGTATTTTAGAAACTGCGGATCTACTGGGATTTTCATGCACAACCATCTCTAGGGTTTACAGAGAATGGTCCGAAAAAGAGAAAATATCTAGTGAGCGACAGTTCTGTGTGCACAAATGCCTTGCTGATGCCAGAGGTCAGAGGAGAATGGCCAGACTGGTTCGAGCTGATAGAAAGACAACAGTAACTCAACCAACCACTCGTTACAACCGAGGTATGCAGAAGAGCATCTCTGAACGCACAACACATCAAACCTTGAGGCGGATGGGCTACAGCAGCAGAAGACCACACCAGGTGCCACTCCTGTCAGCTAAGAACAGAAAACTGAGGCTACAGTTTGCACAGGCTCACCAAAATTGGACGATAGAAGATTGGAAAAACATTGCCTGGTCTGATGAGTCCTGATTTCTGCTGCAACATTTGGATGGTAGGGTCAGAATTTGGCATCAACAACATGAAAGTATAGATGCCTTCTGCCTTGTATCAACGGTTCAGGCTGGTGGTGTAATGGTGTGCGGGATATGTTCTTGGCACACTTTGGGCCCATTAGTACCCATTGAGCATTGTATCAACGCCACAGCCTACCTGAGTATTGTTGCTGACCATGTCCATCCCTTTATGACCACAGTGTACCCATCTTCTGATGGCTATTTCCAGCAGGATAACGCACCATGTCATAAAGCGCGAATCATCTCAGACTTGTTTCTTGAACATGACAATGAGTTCATGGATGTGCAGCCAACAAATCTGCAGCAACTGCGTGATGCTATCATGTCAATATGGATCAAAATCTCTGAGGAATTTTCCAGTACCTTATTGAATCTATGCCAAGAAGGATTAAGACAGTTTTGAAGGCAAAAGGGGGTCCAACCAGGTACTAGTAAGGTGTACCTAATAAAGTGGCCGGTGAGTGTATATTATGCAATATATATCATAGCATACACTTTTAAACACTTAGTAAACACAACTCTTTTTTTTTCCTGATATACATTTTTAAAAATAAAAGTTCTTTATTGACATTGGTTGTTCCATGAATAATATGTTATATATATAAATATTATCTTTCCATTGCACAAAATGTTCTTTATAGTGAAAGTGTTCTTAACAGATATTTCTTTCACACAAGCAAAGGTCTTTTAAGAACAGTTCACATTTAGGGAACCAAAACTAATAAAATATAAAAAGTTTTTATTTGTCGATACAATGCCCATCCAAGTAGTAACAGTCCTATGTAGCAATAAATGATCACAGTATCAGGCTGATAATGATATTAAATTAGTATCTGTATACTTTGTAAGTCATATTCACAGATCATTTTACAGTTCATGGCGCAGGAGGTAGCGATGGTTTGCTTTTAAATCCACCTCTACTGGAAAGTGGTCACTGACTTCCAAAGCCTATAAGTGCAAAGAAACAGAAATAAATAAACCTGTTTACTTACTCTTTAAAGAAATGCATAGATCAGCATAATTATTTACCTCTTCCTCAGAGAGATTGAATTCCTGTTTGAAGTTGAACGGTTGAGCAGATTCCGGAACTATCCCAGAAATGAGCTCTTTTCCATGAATAATAATCCTTCAGAGGGTTTTTAGAAAGATTGAACAGAAGGGTTATCAAATATTTATTGGTATGGCATTGTGAAATTGTGCAGTATAATAAAGGAAATGATATATGCAATATGCTAACTGTATTTCAGACTCAGAGCTGCAGGAATGAGTCCCAAGACCTGAAAATAATGTTTTATTTGCCCTCAAGTCAGGTTTTATTTTTTTAAAGTTCCTGCTCAAAGAATAATTTTTTTCTACAACATGTACAACATCTGTACTCTCTCACTTGTGTTTTTAGATGTCTAGAAAGTATTGTTTGCTTACAAGCAGCTCAAAAGGGACTACAGACTAGAAAACTCATCTATTATTAGTCAATTTTTTCTTGTTTTTTGCTCACATTGCTAGTTATTCTACAGTATAATAGATTTGAAATATCCAGGCCATCAGAAAGTCACATCAAGCAAAGTTAATTCCCTCCTAATTTTTTTTTTAGCTCCACATACTACCTGTGAAAAATTCCTTGCTCCATTAAACATCACTTGGGAAATATTTACAATTGAAGTGAATCAAAAAAGCTTTTCAAACTAGTTGGTTCAATAGTTTTGAGACAATTTTGATGAAAGGTTTTTAATTGACTTGCTGATTGTTCGTTCATGGCTTATTTTAACAAAGGTTTTGTTTTGGTTGAGCAAGTCTTATCCTTATGGAAAACATGAATGGGAAATTACATTTCTAACCAGTACTGCTGAAGAAGTGATTGTGCATTAATGCAATCCTCAGATTTGGTCTACAATATAATGTCATCCCTGCAGCGCTCTGTTGTTTTTATGGTTACTGTGTAGGTTTGCTGTACCTGTCATAAGCGCAGCGTGTTTTTTCACGCACTGTAGTGTCTTGTTCGTCTCTGATCAACCAGTGAAACTTTGGGTCACTCCTGAGACGCACGTTTTTCAGTCCTTTATTAGTGACGTAGTTGCAGGCGGCATTTAAGTCCCCCAGAAACATCACATTCTAGATAAGAAACATACAAACATACACAGAGGCCATAAGAAAATAAATAGAACAATTGCAACAGTTCTAACAAAAAAAAATCTAAGACTACGGTGTAAAAATGAAAACTGAAAAATGTTAGGGGAAAATATAAACAAAATTTTATTAAGAGCAGAAATTAACAGTCATTTAAAATATGAACTTTACTTAAATTTGTAGTATATGATTTTATTTTATTTTATTTATTATTTTTTGCAGATGTTAGGTGAACACACTCTTATCCTAATGAATATAACTATTTAATAACACTGTTTTGAAATAATGCTACAATATATACTGTATTGTCCATATTCATATTCATAAACTGATAAAAAATCTATTAATTAATTTTACTGGTCACTGTATTCCCTCTAATATATTGGATACGTATGTACAATTTAAGTCCAAATGATTAGCTCGCTTGTGAAATTTTAATAGTTTTTAAAAATTTACCAAGTGGTGTTTAACAAAGCAAGGACATTTTCCTGTTATATTTGAAGAGTGCCGTCTGAAATTTCCATAGAAAATGAACCTTTTTCTCAGCCTCCTGTGTTTATGTTGAGTTATTTCACTTTAAAGACCACGAGAAGGACTTATCCTGTGCCGTAAAAGTGAAATTACTGAACCTACACACATGGAGCCTGATAAAAATGCTCATTTTAGAAGAACATTTCAGATGGCATTTAGAGGTTTTTGCATCTAAACTCTTCATTTTTTCATCTAGAGAAAGTATTATTTCTTTTAGTTTGGCTGGAATAGAAGCGTTTTTTGAATTTAAGAAAATATTTATTTTTAGGGTAAATATTGTTAGCCCCATTAAGAAATTATCTTATTCAATTGGCTACAGAACAAACCATTGTTATACAATGATTTTTCTAATTAACCTAACTTACCTAGTTAACCTAATTAACCAAGTTAAGCTTGTAAACTGTACTTAAAGCTGAATACTAGTATCTTGCAAAATAACTAGTAAAATAGTATGTGTTGTCATCATAGCAAAGACAAAAAAAAATTAGTTATTAAAACTACTGCACTGTAAAAAAAATCTTGCTGACTTAATTTTTTAGTTGACTCAAATTACATTAATCTAACTAAAAATATTAAGTTAAACTTTTTATAACTTAAAAAATGTTGTTAAAACCTGATTCACTTATTAAAATAAGTTCAATCAACATAAAAAGACATGTTGTCTTGACTTTTTGTCATTACATTTTTTACAGTGTGTATTTAAAAATGTGTAAAAAAAAAAAAAAAAAAAAAAAAAGTGCCACTTGGGAAATCTTTGAAAAAGAATAAACAGAGCTAATATTTTTTCCTTCAACTGAATATATTATACATTAAATGTGTTTGCTGTACCTCAGTCTTCCATTTCATCTTGACGGTTTGAAAGACCTCGTACAGTGAATCCATCTCTTTCATTGCAGTCTTTGGAGAGGTGTGCTGACCAATCAGGACAAAGTTCTTTACCACTGTAAGAAGACACAACCAATCAGATCAAACATACGCATGCTGTTTTATTCTGCTGGTTTTATGAGACGTACAGGTTGTTGGAGAGCGGATCCATATGATGAAGGGCTCTCTGGAAAAGACTTCTGATGCACTTTCATTGACCTCTGGGTGCTCATATTGCTCTTGCACCTGTAGCATGTCTTTTCTGTCAACACACAATATTCAGGTATGTTCACTGCAGATCACTTTCATATTATTGTGCATACAAATCTGCATATTTTTAAATGATTTCTTTTTTACCTGTAAATGTACACATACTGCTCTTTGTATGTTTTCTTTCCCAATCTTTTACTTTCTAAATGGGTGTAAATGTGAGATTTGTCGAATCTGGAAGAAGGAAAGGGAAAGCAATGTGTTGGATGCCCTATATTCATAGTTAGACGTATCAGTAAAACCACATTGAATGAAAATCACGGTTAAGTCTCTTACTGAAATCAGAAAACTAAAACCCTTTTTAATTCTTGAAATAAAATAAGTATTAACTAAATAAAATGAAATATGTGAAAAGTGAAAATGTTTTATATGGAACATATCATGCTTTACAAATTTCTTTGCTTAACTCTTTAACTACCCACCAAGAAAAAAATATTTGGATTGCATTTCTTAACTCCTAATATCGCTAGTTAACACACTCAATGAATTTTTTTCCAACACATCCCATAATTTCTAAAATATTAGCATCTACCAAATGGTTGATATGTCGGTTTATTGTCAAAGTACTGGAATTAATACATATACATTGAAAATCAGAAAATAAGAAGTGTAAGACCAATTTATTTAAAAAATATTAAAAATAAAACATTTTCAAATACCAAATCACCTTTATTTTTGAAGTATGCCATAAAATATTTCAGATTCTCGTTTTTTACAATAAAACTAAAATCAAGTGTAGCAGTGCAACAGGATTATGTTTGTTTGATTGTGTGTGTGTTTACTGTAGTGTAAACCATTATTTAAAACAGTCATGCTTTAAATGACTTTAACAGTCATTATTTAAAAGTCAAAATATGGTCAACCATTTGGTAGAGCAGGCAGTTAAGTTAATCTTACTCACACTATAATAATTTATTCCCTCGTTTCAGTGAATTCTGGCCATATTGTAAGATTTGGTTCATTTGTTGTTAAATCAAAAAAGTCTATTAATTATTTAAACATGGTTAAATAACAAGTGACGAAATCATGAATGAATCTTTAAATTGTGACCATGCAAAGCAAAGAAGTGAATGAACTTTTAGGATTAATATGATTTTTCTTTTTTTTTTTTTTTAAAGAAGCCAATTGCTCACCAAGGATGCATGTATTTAATAAAAATAAAATCAGTATAAACTTGTGAAATCTTATTACAATTTCAAATAACTTTACTTATTTTTGCGGTAACAATTTATTTTGATATATAATCTAATGAGAATTAGTTGGCATGTAGATGCAATGTAACTTAAAATCAACAAACACACCATATATATAACACCCCATTTTGAAAATGAATATTTTTATCCATTTCTCTGTAAATATAGACAATGTATTTTGGTGTATTTAAACAAAACAGATTTATTAAACAGATATATTTATTGAAATAATATTTTAGTTGCCAAACATATTTAGAAATTGAAAGATAATACAATTAAATACAAGCTAAATATTGCAAAAATAAATTACAACCTACAAAATTTCAACAATTTTTTTTTTTGCTTCTCTTGATTTTCCTCTTTAAATTTGCATTTAATATTTTTCTATAACAAATTTGAGTGTACTAGTTTTTGGACCATTATCGCAAGTTTTTTTTTGTTAGATAATATATAATATACAGTATATATATATATATATATATATATATATATATATATATATATATATATATATATATATATATATATATACTGTATATTATATATTCAAAAGGAGGTGTACTCATTTATGCTACACACACACACAACTAATTGAAACTAATATAAGTAATATTTACCTGTTCAGATTCATCAACAGTGCAGAAATGGCTTCACCTCTAGAATCTCGAACCTCCTGAATCAAACTCAGGTCACAGCGAGAAATAATCTAGAAATGTACAAAACGCTTAGAGAAATTCCAGCATTTAAGATATACTTAATTTGTAATCTCAAATGACACTTGTACCTTTGTCAAAATCTCCATAACTCTCTTATTGCTGGCCTTTGCTTCTCCATAGCTTTGGATGTTGAAGGCACAGATCTTTAGGGAAATTACACAAGTCCACAAACACAGTCCAACAAAACACACCAGAAGAGGCGACCTCATTGATCACAACCTCTGGAAATACATGAAATTACAATAATCAGATGAAACATCACAATGCTGGATACAGTATAATAGTATTAAGCAAATATGATAATGTCTTTAGCTAAACCTCAGGCTTACAGCAGCGTCATATTGTGCATGTTTTGAACGGCACTTCCAGTTTTGCATCATTTTTAGCTGCAATTCAGTCATCAAAAAGTATTCATTTTAAGTACAGTATATCTATGCAAACACATTACAGCAAAAGCATATGAAATGACTTACCCTGTAAGATGCCTGTCAAGCTTTTCTGAGTGATATAGAGTTGTAGTAGCTGTTTTTTTTATTGGTCTCTGGTTATCTCTACACAGGAAACCATGGTGCAAAATTGTGTTGGGCAAGAGGAGGGGCAGTGTGTGAATGTGTTTAAATGAGCTGTGTCAGAGCTCCAGTAGTGTGCAGGTCAGTCTGGAACATTAAAGAGTGTCACCTGTCATGACAATGTGCTATTCAGCCATTCAACAGGACGGTATTGTTGTTTTATCCTCAGTATGGGCTGCGAACTAAAAGAAGTGCATGCTCCTATCTGGAAATCATCTTTTAGTGAAACAAAGACACTGCTCAAAATACAGATACAGTTTAATACTTGTGGCGAAATACAAAGCAAACAAAGGGAAATTGTTCAAGACTTACAATTGTGCTTGAACACTGGAATGTACCGTTTTTTTAAATCATAAATGTCATTAATGGTACAATTTATGTATGGAATACAGAGTTAGATATTAAGGCATAATATCACCTTTGGTTTGTAATATAAAGCCAGTTTTTACACAGGTTTGGTCCCTTTTATATGGAAGCTTGTTTCACAGAAAAATTAACAAAAAAGGTAATTGCGAGTTTATATCTCACATTCTGATATATTAAATCAGAATTGTGACTTTATATCGTGAAATATCATGATGTAAACTTCAATATCATGATGTAATCAGGAGGAAAAACGTAGAAATTGCAAAACAGAGTCAGAATCGCTAGAAATCTTGAAACTGTGAGGGGAAAAAAGGTTATTTCTGAGAAGACAGAATTTGAAATATAAACTCATAATTGCATGAAATAAAGTCAGATTTCTGATATATTTTTTTTTTTAAATTGTAAGTAAATTAGAATCACTAAAAATCTGATAAATGCAGAATTGTAAGGGGGAAAAGCATCTTTCTCAGGCCCGTAGCCAGAGGGGGTTCGGGTGATACGAAAGACCCACTGACCCACTGGCAAAGTCCAGAATCTGACCCCTATATGAGCTCTTTTATCCCATTTTTAACTGCTATGCCATCATAAATTGTCAAAATTATAGATAGAAGAAGGCTTTAAGACAATTTTCATTTTTAATTATTCAAGTGGCCAAATTCTGAAAGTGAAAGTTGAATGAGCTGGCCAGTTTTTTTATTAGCCTATAGGTTACAGTTTTAAAACATATTTTACCAGATTTCTATTTTTTTTAAATGATGAATGATAATAAATTTGTATTAAAATAATTTTTTTTTTTTCATATTTCTTTATTCATTCTTTTTAAATACTAATCTCATAACAATATTAATAAAACTGGATTCATTTACAGTTTAAATCCTTACAATTTGACTATTTTTGTATATTCTAATATAATGGACACCTTTCCGTTAACCCAACAGCAAGCCCTGATGGTTGGCATGATTACAGCTAAAAAGATGATCTTACTTAATTGGAAATTTTCAAAGGCTCCCTGTTATAAGACATGGTTGAACAAGTTCATTCAAATGGAACAACTACATCTTGAAAAAATCTGAAACCACATGGGGACCCATCTTAAGATATCTCACTGAGGAAGGCATTGTGCCGAAACGTTTGTGTTTTGTATCACCCGAAGAATGTAAAATAAAAACTGTACGAAGCAATTATTTAATGAGTGCAAATCATGACCTTTTGAACTATATTATTAACAAGATTTACGCACCAAAAAAAAAGTTGTTAAAACCACTAGCGCGCAGGGTAAACTTCATTACTCGATCTATCTTTAGACTCTTGGGAATTTAGTATTTTAAGTTGGTAAATCTTCAACTTTATTTATGACCTACACTGTATATTCATGACACTGTCTTTGTAAAAATGTGAGTGTTGTCATCTCTTGTTTATATGTTTATGCTACATGTGTGTGTATATATATTTGGTAAAAGAGACGATCTCTCCTTCTTTGTGGGAGGGTGGGGTAGGGGTTGTCAATTATTCTGTACTATTTTTTTTCATTTTTATTGCTATTGTAAATATCTTATAAATGTTAAATGAAACAAAATATTACAAAACAGTTTAAATCCACATTTGTAAATGAATAATTCGTAGTAAAATAGTATGGAGAGCACTTTGACAAAATTGTAGGAAATATTTTTGGTGCATCAAAAAAGTGTGGTTATGATCACCATCCGACAAGCTGATCCAGCAAAGATTAGTTCTTAAAATGCCACTAAAATGCATAATTGAATTGAAAATAAGGCGAATAACTGCAAAAAGGTCCACTTTTTCAGGAAAAAGAATCACTCCTTTCAATAGGCTGGCTATGGGCCTGATTCTGATGAAAAAGTCTAAAATAAAAATTGCTATTGCTAGATAGTCAGAATTCTGATTGAATTACTCAAAATGTGAAAATATAACAATTGTGAAACGTAAACTCATAATTCTGATTAAAATGTTAGAATAGACCATTTTGAGGGCTGTAAACAATAACAACGGTCCTAACCTATTTCCTGTATTACATTTTTAATTTCCAAAGCTTCCAAGAATCCAAAAATGTCCACATATTGATAAATAATGTTATGATAGCTGTTATATTATATTAAGATAGGATCAAATTGCCTCTTGTTACAGTTACAAAATAGTTTGACAACAAGGAAATGTTCTTGGGCCAGTGACATCATCACATTGAAATGGTCTATAGATAATCTAAAAATTTGCTAGTAAGCTTATCAACTTGTGAAAGATGTAAAGTTATTCAGAACTGTAAGGTGTAAACTCATAATTCAGAGTATATAATCACAGAATTTTAATATTGTAATATAAAAACTCCAATAAAAAGTCGCAAATACCTTCTTTTTTTTTTTAACCTTGTGGCAGAAATGAGCTTCCATTAATACTAATACTTGGCTACTAATACAAAGAATTACTTTAAGTCTTGACTTCAAAAAATACTTGTACAAAATCCATTAGAAACATAAAATAATAACTATAAAATATAAATATGCACACGAAATCTCTATTAGCCTCTTGGTTTTGCTGTTGTCACACAGGTCTAAAGCAGAATCTGTTGCGAGTAGATGCTGTCAGTATGAGGTAGTCCTCCAAACGCTCCTCCAGCTCAGAGTAAAGATGGCGGAGCTGCTCTCTGACAGGCGGATGATAAAACCACAGCACCGCCAACACCATCGCCATCAGGATCAGTAAGAGCACACACATACACAGCCACGACCTACAACATCCACTCTGTACAAAGAGATAAGTGAAAGGGGGGAAATTATTGATGGTATTGAGAAACCAGTCGAAAAGGAGATGAACTGTGGAGGATGTTGAGTATGATGTAGTACTGGTTCAATCTGAATATGAGGCATGTACAATATAATCGAAATAGAAAGCAGACTAAAGTGATGGTTGTGTGTAGTTTGTAGAGTCTCACCCTGCTCTTCTTCTGGCGTGTGGTCATTGTGTTCATTTCTTCTCTGCATTGGGTCAGTCTGGATTGATAGCCGTAACACTCCTGCTCCAAAGCCTCAAGATCCGCCTGCAGCTCCATACACTGCCAACAAATGACCACCATTTACAAGGCGTCTTGTAATAATGTTTCTAAGAGAAAGCTAATGATTTTTTGACAGAATATTTTTTTTTCTTAACATTTATTTTAATGTTTTAATAATAAAAGTAATAATTACATTGCATTTTATTTGTAATGTGCTTTTTTTTAAAACCCAAAGCGCTACAAATAAAGATATTAAACACGTTGAAGTCAGAATTATTAGCCCCCCTTTGATTTTTTTTCTTTTTTAAATATTTCCCAAATTATGTTTAACAGAGCAAGGAAATTTTCACAGAATGTCTGATAATATTTTTTTATTTTGGAGAAAGTCTTATTTGTTTTATTTTGACTGGAATAAAAGCAGTTTTTAATTTTTTAAAAACCATTTTAAGGTCAAAATTATTAGCCCCTTTAAGCTATATTTCTTTTCGATAATCGACAGAACAAACTATCGTTATACAATAACTTGCCTAATTACCCTAACCTGCCTAGTTAACCTAGTTAAGCCTTTAAATGTCACTTTAAGCTGTAGAGAAGTGTCTTGAAAAATATCTAGTCAAATATTATTTACTGTCATCATGGCAAAGTTAAAATAAATCAGTTTGTTAGAAATAAGTTATTAAAACTATTATGTTTAGAAATGTGTTGCAAAAAAAATCTTCTCTCCGTTAAACAAAAATTGGGGGAAAAAATAAACAGGGGGGCTAATAATTATGACTTCAACTGTACATACATTTTTTTAAAGTACAAAAACAGTACAAAATAAGCTGTCAATTAAAAGCAAGCTTAAATAAATGTCTTAATCAACTATTTCAAGTGATCCAAAGCTGGTGTGTTTCGGATATTAAAGGGCACCTATTTTACCCCTTTTACAAGATTTGAGATAACCCTTTGGTGTCTCCAGAATGTGTCTGTAAAGTTTCAGCTCGAAACACCCATCAGATGATTTATTATAGCCTCCAGAATCTGCCCATTTTGTTGTCTGAGTACAGTGTAGCTGTTTTTGTAGCCTGTGGCTTTAAATGCATATGAACTGCTTCTCCCCGCCCACCGTTCCCACACACATCTGCTTCTCATCGTGCCTTACGTCAGATAAACAGCAGTGACAGGGACTCGGGTGAAGCTTAATACAGCTCATAAGTCAAAAATACCAAGTAAGTTTATTTGATGTATTTGTGGTGGAGTTTATTCAAGACTTTCTGAAATGATGAGTCTCACACAAATGCTGTTTGCAGTACACACACACATATTAGTGTTTACTGACACCATGCGGCCGTGGTGATTATAGCGGTTAAGAATTACATAGCGATTTTACTGTCTTTATTACAAACATGCATTGTTTTAAAAATGTTTTACACTTATAAACCTTATAGAAATCACTGAGAGTTGGAACAGATATTTCAATCCCAGTTTCTTTGCTAAAACATGTTCTGTGAACATGTGTATACGTGTTATTATAAACATGGCTCCTGTCAATCAATTCGGTGGGCCTCAAAAATCACTGGGATTTGGGTCCTATTTTAACGTTAGGAAATTTTTAAAAAAAGACTTGTTGGGTTTGTATCACTCCAATATGACTGTGGACACACTATACCTACACACAGTTCTGTCCAAACAGCTTACAAAAGTTGATTTTCATCATAGGTGCCCTTTAAGAGGAAGACCATTCCATAATTTGGGGGGTTTGTATGAGAAAACTCTTTCTCCCATAGTCTTTAGTTGACAAAGAATGATGGAGTAATAGAGAGCCAAGAAGAGCAGAGTAAGAAGAGTTTAAGAGTTTTCCTCCATCTTAATTTTACATCCCATTTTACAGTCACAAAAGATAGAATAAAGATTTTTTGCCACTTTTTAGATTATGTAAATATTTGAAAAACGGTTCTTACATACATACAAATCAATTATCTTTATGGAAAAAAAAACACAATATTAAGTCACGTTTTTCCAATACAAAATGCAATAAAAGCAACTTGTAAACATGCCATGAACTGATGGGCAAAGCACAGAGGTTAAATACAGTTAAGTAAAGGTACAGATCCTGTGACAAATAAATTTACTCTATTCAAATAAAAGTACTCCAGAAAGAATTTCATTATTTTCAGTTTAACCTCAATTGTTCTGTAAAAGAAAAAAAAGTACTGATCATTCATTCATTCATTTTCCTTCAGCTTACTCCCTTTATTCATCAGGGGTCGCAACAGTGGAATGAACCACCAACCTTTCCTGGATATGTTTTACACAGCAGATGCCCTTCCAGCTGAAACCCAGTACTGGGAAACATTCATACACATTCATTAACACAAATACACTACGACTAATTTAGTTTATTCAATTCACCTAAAACACATGTCTTTGGACTGTGGGGGAAACCGCAGCACCCGGAGGAAACCCATGCCAACACGGGGAGAACATGCAAACTTCACACAGAAATGCCAAATGACCCAGCCGGGACTCGAACCAGCAACCTTCTTGCTGTGAAGCGACAGTGCTAACCACTGAGCCACAAGTACTGATCAATAAACTATATTTATTCATTATTCTGTTAGTCCTTATCAGTACGAAATGTTACTGCAGACATTTATTAAGCTTATTCTACACTACCAAAATAAGTCAAATATTTTAATATATCAACTAAAGAAACATTTAAATGTGCAAATAATTGAAAACAAAAAAACAAATCCTATATTATTATTGTTATCATATTTTAGGAATTACAAAAAAAAATAACTAAAAGGTTGTGTGTATAGCAATACCAGTAAAACTTTGTGTGTGTGTGTGTGTGTGTGTGTGTGTGTGTGTGTGTGTGTGTGTGTGTGTGTGTGTGTGTGTGTGTGTGTGTGTGTGTGTGTGTGTGTGTGTGTGTGTGTGTGTGCATCTATAATCTGAAAGCTGTATAAAGAAACTTTCCATTTATGTATGATTTATTTTCATAGGACAATATTTGGCTGAGATACAACTATTTACTTTTTTATCTAAATACTGAGAAAACTAAATTTAAAGCTGTCCAGATTAAGCTTTAGCAATGCATATATTAATAATCACAATTTGTGTTTTTCTGTAGGAAATGGACAAAATCTTCACAGAACATAATCTTTACTTAATACACTTATGATTTTTGGCATAAACAAAAAAAACAACAATCATTTTAAACCACATGATGTGTGACCCATATGATTTTACAATAGCCAAAAATATACCAGACTGGTTTTGTGGTCTAGGGTCACAAAATGTAGTGGTGCATAAAGTAGGATGTATGGAAGTTAAAGCTTTTTTTTTACAAAGATGCTTATTAGTGGCCATCTATTTCAGTGGCCTCTCTGGCAGATCTTTACCTCTTTTTCTTTGGCTTTGAGTCTGTGTTCTGCATCTCTCAGATGTCTTGCTGGGCTGTTATCGGTTCGCAGGAGCTGGTCCAATACTGAAACTTCTTCGTGTGTTTCTGTGCTACTGTTCCACCACTCATGGTTGTTTCCTTTAAGTGTGTGAGAAAGAGAGAGAGAGGCACACATATAAAGACATGTATGAAGCTACATGAAATGAAATGAAAGATCTGCATGGATGTGAGGTGAACCTGTGAGCTCCTGTAGATATTCTCTCAGGGTGAGGTTTTCCTCCTGCAGCTCTGAGATGCAGGAATGAAGCTCTACTCGCTCCTGCTCAAGAGACTCGCTCTGTTTCCTCAGCATCTCCTCCTGGCCCACAGAACGCTGCACAAACGTTTACAAAACAATAAATGAAACATATCAGTGCATACATCCCAGCAGGCACCTTGATGTCAATATGAAATCAAAAAACATGGCAAAAATACGAATCAGTTTGATCGTCAAAACAACATCAAATTGACATCTAATATTGGCTTTAAAAAAATCATCACAGGACTGTCCTCTAATTGATTTTCTATATGTTTTTGACACCGATATTAGCTCAGTGTTAAATATCATGGTAGTTTACATGCATTATAGGGACACTGAATTCAGTGTAAAGTTGGAATTGAAGCTTTAAGATTAATTTAAATTTTACGTCAAATAGACGTCAAATCGATAGGCTAAGCATTTTTTTACGTTTTTTTTTTTTTTACTTCAATGTCTCAATGCTATTTTGATGTTGTTTTGACATCAAGGTGCCTGTTACCCAAAGTTTCATGTTAATGAAAAGATGTACATCACAAAGTATTTTATGATACATTTATGGATTTTCTGATGGCTGTAACAAAAGCAAGTTGACCACATTCTGTCTTGTGGTTTGTCAGCTTCTTTGATGTGCTCTGCGCCACTCAAGACTTTTAAGTCTGTCATCAATGCTTGTTACAGTGGTTTTGCTGTACCTCTAAATGTCCCTGTAGCTGCAGCATTTGATCAGTGCTCTCATCTTGTCTCTTCTTCATCTGACTGGAGCTATCTCTCAGCTCCTCACACAGCCTTTGCCAGTGCTGAGACTCTGACTGTGATGTCTGCAGCGCCCCCTGGAGGAGAGGAGGAAACAGTGGGAATCACAATGGGATTACAGCTAGGAGTTCTCATATTAGGGAGGCTTTTTTTGTGTCATATATTTTACATTTTTGATATTAGGGGTGTGATGTATTGACAAGAAAGTATATTTAAATTAAGAAAAATTTATTAATTTGCAGTGTTTTTTGGCCTGTTATGAATAAATTAGGGCGACGCGGTGGCGCAGTAGGTAGTGCTGTCGCCTTACAGCACAGGTGTCAAACTCAGTTCCTAAAGGGCCGCAGCTCTGCACAGTTTAGTTCCAACCCTAATTAAACACACCTGATCAAACTAATAATTGAGTCCTTCAGGCTTGTTTGAAACCTACCAGTAAGTGTGTTGAAGCAGGGTTGGAACTAAACTGTGCAGGGCTGCGGCCCTCCAGGAGTTGAGTTTGACATCCCTGCCATCCCTTCCCTCACAGCCCAAAGACATGCGGGACAGGTGAATTGGGTAAGTTAAAATTGTCCGTAGTGTATGTGTGTGAATGAGAGTGTGTGGATGTTTCCCAGTGATGGGTTGCAGCTGGAAGGGCATCCGCTGCATAAAAACATATGCTGGATAAGTTGGCGGTTCATTCCGCTGACGCTGTGGCGACCCCAGATTAATAAAGGGGTTAAGAAGGATTAAGAAAATGAATGAATGAATGAATAAATGAATGAATGGATAAATATTACACTAAAAGCACTTGTAGGTGCATTCAAAATCGCACACTTCCCTGCTAAATAGTATGTAATGACCAACTTCTGCTGAGTGTATATTTGATGGCCACTTTACTATCATATGAGGCCACAGGAGAGAGTGTATGAATGGAAGTGAAGTGTTGCAACTGATGCAGGAAGGTCATGTGATGGTCCATGTGGTACATTTCATTCAACGGTTAAAAAGATAAGTTAAGATTTAAATGTAGTATGTATTCAGACTGTACTTAATTTTCATCTGTCTTCAGTGATTCACTAAATAATTCATTCAAATGATTTGTTCAAAATGCCCAATTCATAGAAAAACAAGACAGTGAATGACTGCAACTGCATAATTTTTAATACATTTCATGTACGCATTTAGCAGACGCTTTTATCCAAAGTGACTTAGAAGACAGGATAAAAGAAGCACTACAAATCATCAGAGAGTAGCAGTATATACAGTTGAAACCAGAGGTTTACATACACTGTATAAAAAGGCACCTAACCATTTAAAAAAAAGTCAGATGTTAATGTGACTAAACTTTTTCTCTTTTAGGTAAGTTAGGATTATCAAATGTGTTTCTGTTATGCTTAATAGCAGAATAATGAGAGAGATATTCTTTGAGAAATTGTTATAACTTTTCTTGAAAGTCAAGTTTACATACAATAAGAGTATTATGCCTCTGAAAAATGCTCAGATGATGGTGTCAAGGTTTTGGAAGTTTCTGATTGGCTAATTGACAACATTTGAGTTAATTGGAGGCAGAACTGTAGAATAGTATTTAAGGAAAACCTCAAACACACTGCTTCCTTGTGTGACAACATGGGAAAATCAACAAGCCAGAATAAAAAAAAAAAGCCAGATTACAATTTGCTAAATTACACTGGGAAAAAGACAAATTTTTGGAGACATGTCCTGTGGTCTGATGGAACTAAGATTGAACTGTTTGGCCATTATGACCAGTGTAACATTTAGAGGACAAAGGGGAAAGCTTGCAAGCCCAGGAACACCATCCTAACTGTGAAGTATGGGGGCGGCAGCATCATGTTGTGGGGCTGTTTTGCTGCAGGAGGGACTGGTCCACTTCACAGCATAGATGTCATCATGAAGAAAGAACATTATGTAGAAATACTGAAGCAACATCTCAAGACATCAGCCAGGAAATTAAAACTCGGCCACAAATGGGTCTTCCAAACAGACCATGACCCTAAGCATACTGCCAAATTAGTTAAAATGTGCTTTAAGGACAACAGAGTGAATGTTTTGGAGTGGCCATCACAAAGCCTTGACCTCAATCCTATAAAAAAAATTGTGAGTTGAAAAGCTTGTGCGAGCAAGACAGCCTACAAATCTGACTCAGTTACACCAATTCTGAGGAAGGAATGGGCCAAAATTCCTTCAAACTATTGTGAGAAGGATACCCAAAAGATTTCACCAAAGTTATACAGTTTAAAAACAAAGCTAAAAAATACCAAGGAAATGTATGTAAACTTTTGACTGTCTAGAAATTAATAAAAATTCTCAAAAAAACAATTCTCTCATTATTCTGGCATTTAGCAAATGTAAATCATTTAGGTAAACCTAACGGACCTAAAATAGTAAACGTTTAGTATGATTTACCATCAGACATTTTTTTAAAATGGTTATGTTCCTTTTTTTAGTGTATGTAAACTTCTGGTTTCAACTGTAGATGCTATGATAAGTCTTACTAACTAAATGTAAAAGTCTATTTTGTTCATGCAAATGGAGAAGAGAGAGATTGTCCTACTGGTGATTGTTTTGTGACAGCTAAAATTCTATATTCTGTATACTATGCCTATAATACCAGGCCCGTAACCAGCCTGGAGAAAAGGGTGGTTCTTTTTTCTCAAAATGTGGACCTTTTTGCAGTTGTTCACAGCATTTTCTATTTAATTTAATTAATTTCTATTTGCATTTTAGTGACATTTTAAGCACTATTTTTAGATAGCTCTTAGCTTGTGGCATGGTCATCATAACCACTCTTTTTAATGTACCCAAATATTTCCTAAAGATTTAGAATAAAGAAATATGAATAAATACTTATTTTTTAAATACAAATATATTACATCATATATCATTAGAAAACAAATAGGAATCTGTTACAGTTTTAAATCAAAATCTGTAGCCTATTGTCATTATTAGGCAAATAACAAACTGGCCAGCATATTCAACTTTCCTTGTTCTTAAAGCCTTTTTCGATGGGTTATTTTTGCTATTTAAGATGGCATAGCAGTCTAAATAGGACAAATTAGTCCATGTTTGGGACAAATTCTGGACCTTTGTCAGTGAGGGGTGGGTCTACGGGCCTGAATACATATTACAATCTGTGTGTTGACCTGAATTAGTTGCATTGCTTCACTTATGTTTCATAAATCTTCTGCCTTGATCTTAATGTCATAGAAAGTTTCTATCGTGTTGACCTTATTTTTTCACGTTAGAGTGGGTGCAGCCATTGAAACTTTATTGGCTCCAGACTGCTGGTCTCATTCACTTCCACTGATTTGTAGCCATGAAAACTGCTCCATTATGCTGCTTTCCTATTTTTAATATTTTTATGTACAGTCATAAACACTTTTGTTGGTTGAGGAAGTAGATTTACCATTTTCTGCTGTTTGTTATTCCTAGTTATTTCCCCAATAGGCAAATGAATCGGAACTCCCAAAACAATTGCTGAGTTTACTTCCACATTGCAGAATAAGATGAACACAGAATTTGCTACATGTTGCCTATTGCTTTATGCGAATTCAGACATAATTCTTCTGCAATATATTGCTTTTTGCCAATAATATAGTAGGCAAAGATGTGATTTTGAATGGAGTCACTATAAATGGTTCATTGAGAGGGGTCTGGATGCAAACTGGGTGCAGTTGCATGCAATGCTTTAAATGCGCATACCTAACCCCACCCCTAACCCTACCCATCACAGTGACATCAGTAGCTCTACTGAGTGCGTCTGACATTGCAAGTCTGAGATATGCAGTCTCAGCTTGCAAATCTAAGTCTGCATCCAGATACTATTGGGATCATTGGGTCTCTTGGTTTGTTCAAAAACTTATTAATTCTGGAACAAAACAAAACAGTGAATCGCACATATGTCCATAGCTCAATAATACCTTCTTGTTTGCTGGTGTGAAATTACGTAACTAAATCATATCTGATAGATATAAAAAACAAAACCCCATATAGAGATGTGTGTTTTTTTTTTTTTTTGCGTTCATAGCTTGAATTAAAAGTTCTAACTTCTTTGTAATTCTTTTGGATTCTCAAGATGTGTTTTTCTTCTAGTTTAGCAAAGTGAGCGATACATTGAATAATGTCTCTTTGAACAATGTTAAAACAACAATTACATTTACATTTAGTCTTTTAGTAGATGCTTTTGTCCAAAACGACTTACAATTGAGGAGGCATTCGGCGATTCAACATGAATAGGCAATACACAAGAAGTGCTAGTTATACAAAGTAATGTGTTTGTGCTCAGAGAATTTGATGCTAGAGTAAGAGTGTTTTTTTGTTTGTTAGGTTTTTTTTGTTTAGAGACAGGGCATTCTGGTGGCGCAGTGGGTAAAACGATCACCTCACAGCAAGAAGGTCGCTGATTTGAGCCCCAGCTGGGTCAGTTGGCATTTCTGTGTGGAGTAAATTAAATGGACTTAGCCGAAAAGCAAATGAATGACTGAACGTTTAGAGAAAGGGGGGAGAGAAAGTGTTTCTACATGTGGTCTTGGTTTTATTCACCCAGGTTAAGGTGCTCTTGGAAGAGATGGGTTTTTATTTGTTGTTTGAAGAATACAAGTGAATCTGCAGTCCATGTGGGAATGGGAAGATCATTCCACCAGCGTGGAACATTGAATGAAAAGGTTTTAGAAAGTGGAAAACTTATGGCCTCTTTGCTATACCATTATGACATTATTGTTGGCAATAAATATTGCACACCTGCTTTCATTGTTAAAACATTTTGACCTCTGCATTTGGCTGTTACCTGGAGGTACTCCGACCTGCTCTGAGCTTCTGCCTTCTCATTCTCTGCCCTATGAATAGCCTTCAGAGCCTTCTTTTCATATTCCTCCCTCTGTTTTTCCATCTTCAGCACTATCCTTTTCACTCCATCCTGAGGAACCTTCTAAAAAAAAGACAAATGGCACCTTTGTTTTAAATGTCTTTTTGAAGGGCCTGAATTTTTTCACAACCAATTTTACAACTTTTGCCATTTTTACAAAACAATTTTTTAAATGCATAAAATATTATAATCAACTTCAGTTTTGTCATCTGATTTGAAATGTTTTGATGGTAAAGGATAAGTCATTTATATTTGTTTTGAGCTTAATGCATTGTAAGTCTCACAGCATGTTGCAGAATTGCAGCGTTGCCATTTTACCTTGATGCAGACCTGCAGCTGAGCCTCCAGAGCTTTGATCTTACTCTTCAACACGTCCTCATCACAGCGTGTCTGTGGGAGGAAAAGGAAATGTGTGTGCACTAGTGAGACAACCACTGAAACAAGAATTTTCGGTACATGCAGAGTTTCTGTACATACTGCATCCTGTGTCATAACTGCCATCCTCAGATTTAGTTAAAAGCAAAATATAAATTGTCTCTACAATTCTGTATTGTTTGCTACATAGCAAAGACTATAGAATACTTAAAGGGACTTTGTTTATACTCTCTTGAGAGATATAAGTGTGCTCCATGTGTTCAGTATGGAACAATGTAATGGTTTAAGTGTGGGTGAGTTTGAAGCATCCCTGCAATGCAAACACACTTCTCTCCGACACCTACACCTCTCTCCATTTCATTTGTAAAAAAGAAAAAAAGAATTTCTATTTTTCTGAACAAGCCATAAGGAGCCGGATGCTGTCAACCACATGACCATCCCCCAAACAGTCTCTGCAATACTGATGTGATCAAACCAGGAAACACTGCCACTGCTGGAGACAGCATTGTGCAGAATGACAACATTGCATGATTAATTGAAAACTGACCAATACTAGCTGTTCATTTTTAAAACACTCAACTCCACAAGTTGCTGATCATGTTCTTCAGCTTGATTTCACATGCTCAATGTATTAGATTATTGATATTAGACTATAGGCAGGTCTTTGTGTAAATGATGCTGCAGGGCTTCAGCAAGAAGTAGTTTATTAATATACCTTCCAGAGGAGCTCTGTAGAGTGCAGTAATGTAGCGGCACTCTTCTGGAGGTTGGAGAGCTTCTTTTTAAGAGCCTCCTCTCTTTGTAAGGCCTCCTGCATGGAGATGTCAGATTTCATAATATCAGTTACTTATTTCAAAGTAAGTCAGAAGAGTTGGTTGTAAAATATGAATGCTATTGGCTATCGTTTGCCATACCTCTAAGTAGTCAGTCAACTGGTTAACATCCTGAAGAAAAAACAAACATCAAACATATGAATTGCTGTAATCATAAATAAAATAGTGTGCACGAATTTAACCCTTTTACAATGTATCTGAGATTAACAAATTTTTAACAAGCAGCATATTCCTTACTGCCTCTTTGACAGTAATGAGTCCAGACCTGAAAGAAGAGAGTGCATAATACAGTATTAATATTTATAAAGCTGATGCAATATGGTTGAATTTAAGATTTTGACATATTAAACCCCAAGGGCAGACTGTCTGTAAAACTTTGAGCAGAAAATACAGTAAAAGCAATATGAAAGCAACTCACTCAGTCTGAATGCTGGCTGTCTGTAATGTCTTCTGGGTGTTCGAGAGCTGAGTAATGTCTTTGAGGAGAACTATAAACACAAACTTATATTATTATTATAACTAATATATATTATGTCATGTCCTGCACACATTACAAAACACATGTTTTAAATGTTTTGTTAGAATCAATAGAATTGGATGCAAGTATCTGCTTTAATTAAAGCAATGTTATGGTCCGATTGTGGTCATTGATTATAAATTCCACTAACCTCGCTCCTTTTTCACTTTCCCCCGAAGCTGAACAAAACTGAGGCTCGGAATTTCCCATACATCGGATTTCAGCTCATTTTCCTCATTCTTTGAAGTTGTGGAGACCTTTAGAATTTAGACATTTGATTTCAGTGTTAATATGAGGATGCAAGCAATATGCCACCTTTTCAGTTACACTTTTGATGGACCCCTTTAGAGATTCTGTTGACTTTAAGTAGCTTTGATCATTAGAATATTATTAGACTGTTAGGGCTGGGAGAATAAGTTGGCATGTGTGTGCAAAGATAGCAGATAGTGGAATCAGCAAATATTAAGTAAACAGTCTACTACTGTAATGTCTACTAGTTGACAGAATGTATCAGACAGAGAACCATCAAAATAAATCATCACATTTACTTAAATTTACAGCTCAAAATTAGCTATTATTTGAGAGTCACATCAGCCACTGTCTTAAAAAATAGATTCCTGTTATAAATAGTCACTGATAAATAGTCCATGTAACCCTTTCTATTCAACAAAATGTTCTTTATGGTGGAAAATGTTCCTTGGATTGTTAAAATTTAACTAAATACTATTAAAATGTAGGGTTGTTTAACCCCAAAATGCTTATAAAATATGGACAAACCCAACTGCTACATTTTAAAATTTAATTTATAACCCAATGGTTGGGTTTGTCATATAACCAAATTTGGGCTGAGTTTAAGACACAATTCTATAAAGTGCTGTTCACTTAAAGGTTTGCTGTGGAACCCAAAATGTGGAACCCAGAAAATCTGAGCGTAAACTAGAAAATCTGTTCAGCAATCAGTAACAGGACAATGGTGACTCTGTACCTGCTTTGCCAAGGTTATGCCATCTCTCTGGAGCTTTACATTTTGACTTGTTATCAAGGGCCGTCTGATTGACGTTAAGGTGTGCGTCATATGCTGTGTAGCATGCAGGGTTTCCCTTGGGTATCTGCGCCTTGGCACTGGAGATAACAGTGAGTATGTGCCATGGTCCACAGGTCTTCTTTTAAAGAACTCAAACTGTCTTTTGCGATGCAGTTCATTTTTCATCTGCCTGGTGTCCAGATCTCTGGTAGGACTGCGACATGATGTTGTGTTATTTCGATGGCTGATTTCTCTGTGCTTCACGGCACGTTGCTCCACTTTATACTCGTAATTTGCAATTGGTGATCTTTTGTTTTCAAGAGCACCTTCCATTTTTTCTGACTTTGAGCGAGTTGAAAAAAGTGTGCACTGGAATGTCACCTTATGATGTAAATGGATGCTTGCAATGGCAGTTTCCTGTAATTGAAAACAACATACTTTAAATCCATGCTTAAGTGGTACCATATTATTAGTCCTCTAAAACATATCTACATAAAACTTTTTGAATTCTAAATTCAACATACTGTAAGATGAAGTTCGGCCAGTCATTCACTTCTGTTGTCATATTGTTTCAAAACTGGCTACAGCTACATGTAACTGAAACAAAAAGTTGAAACCATTGGTGATTCGTTTAAATGCAAACAGTTTCTTCGATATGCATGTAGTAGTTTTATCATCACAGGAAAATGTCTTTAAGACAAAGTGATAGTTTGTAATGCTCAATGTACAGTTTTACAACAATTTTAGACACAAGATTTACTGAAGATCAAAACTACTTTTCAATCTTTTTCATTTATTTAGTAGCCTTTAAGTAATCTTTGTTTTAAAATGTTAACAAGGTGGAGCAGTGGAGCTCAATAACAAACATGCATTCGAACAGATAACCCAACACAGAATCCAAGTTCAAGATAAACTATAACATTTAGCATATTTGTGTCTTTAACAGAAAAGTACCTGTTCTTAGAGGAGTCGCTGGAGTTGAAATAATTGTGAAAGCTGAGTCTGAACACTTTAAAGCTGACATGACACTTGAAAACTAGTTCATTCAACAAAGGGCGGTCTATTTCTTTTTGCCTTGCTTGCTTAACAGGAAGTAAGATGAACCTCACAACTTGTACAAGTTCCTCTATCTCAGCAGCCATGCGTATTGAAACTGGTGCCACACACGGATGGGCCCTAAGATTAGCACTGAGGGGAGGTCACTAGCTGTGGCAATAGTGACGAGGAGGGACATTCAGTGCAATATCAAAAGCAAGATTTATAACATCAAGCCAAGTTCGATATGTGTAAAAACAATTGGCTGATAAAAAAACGAAGACAAGGAAACATTTAATGCAAGATGAAATAGGTGCAGGAACAGGATGAACGATAAAAAGAGATAAATTATTTGATAAACTCACTTGTGTTCTGTGTGAACATTTTAATATTGTTCCAATTCAGATTGCATCTAAGAATCAAAATAAACAATGTTTTTATATGAAGACACATTGACATTATGACATTATCATCTCAAAAGAGATGCCATAATTAAAATATTAATAGGAACTTAAAATACTCATGAGAACAACTTGAAAATGCCAGCACAGGATTTATTGCTTTTATGGTAAAATGTCGTCATCTGCTGGCTCACTGTCAGAGTTCATACAAAATAAATAAATAAACATTTTTTTTTTCTGTGATGACCTATTGAAATGCATTCAGTCGAGTGATTCAGATATTTATTACTATCATTAAATGTTCAAAAATGTAAATATAACCAACTTGAAAGAATCAGCATTATTGTTAATGCTTCAGGGTACAATGTCGCCATCTGCTGGCTCCCCGTCGCCAACGCGTTGAATTTCGGGTAGACGCCGCCATGTTTGGAGAGCGTGCTAACCGTTGTATGGTTACTTTTACTGAGAGAAAGCGTAAGATGTCGATATTTGTTTACACTTGACGATACAACGCAGTTCTTTTATTAGAAATAGATAGGCTAAGGCGAATGCGAAATGAAAGTGGCTACCGAGAGAAACTTAATACGACACGGTGGCTCAGTGGTTAGCACTGTCGCCTCACAGCAAGAAGGTCGCTGTTTCGAGTCTCGGCTGGGCCAATTGCCATTTCTGTGTGGAATTTGAATGTTAAGTTATCCATGTTGGGGTGGGTTTCATCCGGGTTCTCCGGTTTTCCCCCACAGTCCAAAGACATGCGGTGTAGGTGAATTAAATAAATTGGCTGTAGTGTGTGTGTATGAATGAGTGTGTATGGGTGTTTCCCAGTATTGGGTTGCAGCTGGAAGGGCATCCGCTGTGTAAAACATATGCTGTATAAGTTGGTGGTGCATTCCGCTGTGGCGACCCCTGATGAATAAAGGGACTAAGCCGAAGGAAAATGAATGAATGAATGAATAACCGCTTCAGCTTGCATGCAACTAGTTGATGCAGGTCCATCTGACTGAAGGTAAGCAATACTACTGTCAGTTGTTCCATTGTTTCAACACATTATTCCACTGTGAAATGGTATTGCACATTATTCGTTTATTGCTAAGAATAGTTTTGATATACTTACCTACTTCATTTTGTATTTACATAAAGTATTTTATTTATAAATATAAATACAAGTCAAATGTACACATTTCAAATGTTTATTTGAAAAAAAAGATTATTGTAATCTTAAAGAGATGTATAAAAAAAAAACAGGTCACATTCAAAAAGCAGTTGAACAAATATGCTTGAGCAGCAGTCAGTGACAATTATCCAAAAATGTATTTTCCCCCTCACATAGGAGAACCATGAAGATGGGACTTTTGAATGAAACATCTTGTTTATTGCACAGAAATATCTGAAGATGTGCAATGCTCTAGTCTCTTCTCTTCAACATCCTTAGCATCCAGCTGCGCATGACCCTTTAGGTAATTTGACTTTGGCACACATCATACACTTGCTCTAATTGTAAATCAAACTGGGAATATTATTAAATATTATTTCGCATTTTTTTATACAAATTTTAACGCCTACTTTTTAATGAACCTTATTCTATTTTCATGTAGATTTTATATTCATAAATGTACATTTTCAAATTGCAAACCAATTTTTGTACCATTATTCAAGAGATTAAAAATTACTTACAATTCCAGATTCACTTAACAAGAAAGCACTCAAAACATATAAAGTTTGCACAACCTTTAATATGTATAATCTTTTAAATCACTTTTACCTTCTTCTTTTTTTTTGGACTCCTCACTCTCAATTTCTTTATCTATTACATCTATCCTCAGATCAGATAACCTTTTGATTTTTGATTTTTTCTTACTTTATCGGTGGTACCATTGTAAATAATCTAAGGATTATTATTGTAAATGGTATCTACCTAATGTATCTATCTGTTATACAAAACCAGCCAAATCTGGAGCTTGTCTAACAAAATAATTTATGATAACAGTCCAAAAACTAGTACACCCAAATGTATATGATATAGAAAAATATAAATACAAATTTTAAAAAAGAGGAAAAATCAAGAGAAGCAAAAAAATTGACAAATTTTGTTGAAATTTTGTAGTTTGTAATTTCTTTTTTGCAATATTTTTCTTTAATTTATGTGTATTATTTTTCAATTTCTAAATATGTTCGGTAACTAAATTATTATTTAAATAAATATATCTGTTTAATAAATCAGTTTTGTTTAAATGCACCAAAATACATTGCCTATGGCTAGCTGACATGTAATCTACAGCCCGTACTAGTATCTATTTAATAAGTACTCATATCTAATTAATAAGCAATATATCTATTAAATAGATATTATTAGTACCAAATGAATAAGTAGGTCTACTACTATCTAATACATAAGTAAAAGTATCTATTAATTAGGTACTAGTACCTAATGGTTAACTAGTATATCAAATATGTACTAGTCCCAGCTGGAATACATACTAGTCAAAACTGAATTGAAATCTCAATGACAGATCCATAGAAATCAATGAAAAAAATGTCAATTTGTTACAAGTAACAACAGAATAGTTGCTAGTCATTATTCAAATAAGTACTAGTAGGCCTATAATAAATAAGAACAAGTATCTATTTAATAAGTACTAGTATGAATAAGTACTAGTACCTATTAAATAGATAGGCTACTGTTATCTAAAACATAAGTAGGCCTACTTGATTATATTTAATATACACTAGTATCTAACGGATGAGTACTAGTATCTAATAAAAATAACCAGTGTTTAATCAGTAAGCACTAGTATATTTTAAAAAGCACTAGTATCTAAAGCTAGGCACTAGTATCTAAAGATTAGGCATCTAACAAATAAGCACTAGTATCTAATGAATAAGTACTAGTACTTAATGGAAAAGATACTAGTCTCTAAAAAATAAGTACTAGTAATATGAAAATAGATAATAGTACGGGTATTTAAATGTAAAAACGGCTTATTATGCTAAACTGGGGCCATCTGCTGTCAGGGTTACCTAAGTACATTAACTCCACTGATGGACTCTTTTACACATCCATAAACACTGTTTCTCTTGACGACTTTATCATTGGAATGCGTTCTGGCATTATCTATTATCACATAAAGGTTCAAATATTAATGTAGCGACAACTTGCAAGTGTCGACGTTCTTATTTTAATTTTTTAGGTAAAATGTTGAGCCGCTGTCGAGTTAAGAGTCTCCCGGATATGACAGACGCTGGTTTCAAAACATCTCGCGATAGAAGCAGCGAGAGTTTCTCATCCTTGGTCTAGAAGGGCACAGAGAGCCCGGTGCAGAGACGTTTCAGCCGGGGATCTTGACATTCACCCGTAAAACATGTTGTCGAGGCTGGTGCTCGTCTCAGGTGAGTAGTTTTATCAGATGAAAGCTATTCGAACAGTTTAACTGATTGTGCGGAATAAGTAGACTGTTTTATGGACGAATGTGAAGTTGAAGGGTAAAACTGAAGGCCGCACGGTGTGAACGGCCGCACATGAATCCATAGAGAAACAATTGTATTCTTATGACTCTATATTCGGTTCCTAATAACGTAGTGAATGCTATAAAATGCTGCTTTTATGCTCAGGCACTCATTTATGAATGAGAAAGATGATGAAGTTGTTGTGTTTTCAGTGTGCCCTTGTATTTAGTTGTAGCATTAGCTTTCAGCTAATAACTGCACATTCAGACCTAACCACTTATTATGTGAGGAATAATGTACATGGTCACGTGTAGTAAGATGTTTTAAACATATATTTTATCAGTGCAAATGGTGTATGAGATTAAACTATATTTGCATTGTTTTCTAACCCGATGAGAGTGACGGCTTGCAAATTTTGTGTGCAAGGGCGTACAATTTAATACATTTGCTTTATGCACCAAAGTCAATATAAAGAAAAAGAAAAATGATGAAAAATATTGCATGTTATTATTATAGAGGTAAAGTTGGTTTTATATTCGCACATTCGGACTTTCCCCTTAATAATATAATTTCATAAAAGTATTATTTGCAAACTCTAAATAGCAAAATCATATTAGCAGCCAATGACTATCAAAGTCCAACATTGTTCACAGTCAAATAAACAGTGTTAATGTTGTTTTGAAGTCACACTTGCATGTTAATATCGATCGAATATTCAAAGTAACATGGTAAACAATATAGAGACTTTTAAATGAACGAATGTGCGAATATAAAACCAACTTTACCTCTATGTTATTATTTAGCTAATCGCATGTAGATATAAGGTTTCGAATGTGTAGTTTATTCATGCATTTGATTCTTCTGATAACGTTTATGTAGTTGCTCATTCTGTCATTTTAATTTGAGTGACTGATATGTTTATTATCATTTACAAAAGCACTGATATCATCTCACTGTTTTCTTGGTTATTTCTTGCAGGTCATTCCCTGAAAAACAGCGGGTCTTTTGGGGCTTGGTATGTATATCTTTAATTCTTGTGGTCAATACTCTGAGAAAGTGACATTGAAATCTGTAGACCTCTGACCATGTGTTTTCTTTCTCTTCAGCCTGGTCCAGGCCCCTCGCTCCTTTCATCAGTCATCCCAGAGTCTTGCACCAGTACCCCCTCTACCAGAGAAGGGAGGAAAGGTCCGTCATGGCATCTTTCCTGAGGAGCTTTTTACAATGTTGTACCCCAAGACTGGTGTGACAGGTGGGTTTATCAGCTTTATTTTCTTCTTTCTTAAGGGTTAGTCGCACTACACCTTTCAGTTCTTTCAGTCATTAAGGCAGGAAACGCAATCTCATGTGAAAATAGTATCATGCTAATCTTAAAGTTCGGTGAACTCTGACATAAGATATCATATATATAGAGAAATGTAAAATGAAAGAAGATCAGCATGGTCTCTTATTTGAATGAAAGAATGATTTAAATTTGCAGAAATTAAGCATTGCAGTAAATTACACGTTTAGATTTTACATGGTTTTTAAAAAGTGCCACAAAGTATAACACAATTTTACTATTGTAATATTTTACTACGAAATAGTTTATTACTTAATAGGGATGGGCATAAAACTATCACAATGTTTTCTGGTATTTATTGCAATAATAATAATGATATCAGTGATGATTCATATGTTTTCCACTGAGAGATTATATTAAGGCCTGTATCTTAAGAGAAATATTATTATGTTAGGAATGAATTATATTTATAATGCAATACTGTACAGTGAATTATGATGTAATGCTATCTTAGTTTTTATCCTATAAAACCTAGTTAACTCTCTAACCTAGTTTTTATCACCGTATAGAATATTTCAAAACTTTAACCTGCAGAATAAACAAATAACCTGCTGACACAGATCAAATGTAGGCCAATTCTGTAGGAAAACTACAAACTCGGCAACACTGATGACACCTAATAAGTGTCCCAATCTCAGAAAACACTTGTAGAGATGTGAACTGAGCCACTCTTTACCCTGAAATATAAAAACACTCAATATTTAACTAAAGCACTCTTTTAATTTTGCGTATCAAGTTTTTAAATTGATTTTGCAGGGCAGTCTAGATCGGAAACGTCTGCGGATGCTATTGGGTAATTTAAAAAATAATACACTATATAATTACAGTTTTACATTACTGTCAGTGTTGCCAGATTTCGCCCAATTGGGCGGTTTTGAATCCAAGTTTGCGGGTAAAAATATCATAGGCGGTTAGTCGATATTTGGACGGTATTGTAAAGGTACGCCTGCCTGCCCGCGATCTCCCATAACCCCCCAATTTTCCTCAATTTTGGGACCGTTCCCCCTACTTTTCGTGAAATATAGGACGATCCAACCACCCCTCATACGTTTTTGGAAGATTTGTGACAAGAAGATTATTGTGTATTGTAACAATGGTGTGATTGTAACGGTGGTGTTGTCTTCTGATTTCAGGGCCTTATATGCTTGGCACTGGTCTGCTCCTCTACCTGCTGTCTAAGGAAATCTATGTAGTCAATCACGAGACCATTGCTGGGGTATCCATTGGTGCAGTCATCATTTACGCCGTCAAGAAGTTTGGGCCCAGCGTAGCTGCGTTCGCTGACAAACTCAATGCGGTTTGTAACATTTTGCATTTGACTAAACTGTTACTCAATTTTAATTGCATTTGAATGACACAGCGACACATGCATGCTAAAATATGTGGCACTCTGCACAGTTAACCTATAGACTATTTAAGGGATGTGTTTGTGGAATTTTATTTAATTTATAACTCTGCTCTCTTCCTTTTCAGGATAAAGTAGCAAAGGCTCAGGAGGTGAAGGATCAGTCTATGGCTAGTTATGCTCAGGGCATTGAGAACGAGAAGAAGGAGCAGTGGAGAGTAGAAGGAAGAAGCATGCTCTTCGATGCCAAGAGGGTGAGAAGCATTTCCGTGTAGAACTATTTGCACCTAGGATTGGTGCTAGGTGTAGTTTTCTGATGTGTTTCATCCAATCTTCCATCAGAATAACGTGGCTATGCTGCTGGAGATCAACTACAGAGAGCGTCTGCACATGGTGACCAATGAGGTGAAGAAGAGGCTGGATTATCAGGTGGAGCTTCAGAACCTGCACCGCCGCATGGAGCAAGAGCACATGGTGAACTGGGTGGAGCAAAGTGTGGTCAAGAGCATCACACCACAGCAGGTACAAGAAATACACTAGATCCACTGTCATTTTGTTGTATTTATAGTCAGGGGTGCACATACCTAGTACACATGTGGGATTAAAATATAAAGTTGGACCAAATTTGGTGTTAGAGAGGTCTAATAGAGATAAAAGATAAAATATTATAAGTAATTGCATGAATTTAATGAACAAACAAACAGTACCATTACCAAGTAACATCTACAGGTTCTTTTTTGAGAACCAGACCGAGGAAAAAAAAAAAAAAAAAAGTTGTGCACCCATTTATACTACTTTTTATTTATTTTTTCTCAGTGAAAGAATAAAGTCAATTCACAGCACATTTCACACACACATAGTTTTGTTTCAAATAAATTAAGGCTTGACTTTTTTTTTTTTTATTGCATGCCATTTATAGGCATGTGCTGGTATAAGATTGTGATGGTATGATAACTTTGGATAAAAATTTCACGGTATCACTGCATTGTGATTAGTTCTCCAAAATAAGTTCGTTTTAAATGTCTGGGTAAAAAACTACAACTTTTTTATTTTAAGAAACATTTAAAATATTTTGGACCAGTAGCTTTTGATTTAGAAGTTTATTTTCTGCTGAAGATACTGTTGCTCTAAAAACAAAATAAAATAGTTGTGAAAAACATGCAAAAAAACAAACAAACAAAAGCCTTACATATACCTTAGGAACTGTATAACGGAAAACTTTGGCGGTTTTAAAACCTTTTTACAAACTGTGGTATACCTTGAAACTGGTTTCGTCCCATGCCTAGCCGTTTATAATTTCTGTGTGTTTTATACTTTTTTTTTCATAATTTTTCCTGTTCTGAATATTGTAACATTTTAAATGATTTTTTTTAAAACTGAGGTAATAAATTAAAAGAAATGAAGGTGTTTTTTCTGAGAAGCTAAACAAGTTTGTTTAAAACCAGAGAAAAGTGACTTTTTTTTTTAAAATTGATATTGGTTTGGGTTTTGGCTCATTAATTTTGATATAAATTATGCAAAATATGACTCGTTTCATTTGTTTGTAAATTTGTAAAATTGCAAATTTTCAATTTCAAAGTTTACAGAGTTTTGTGTGTTTCTTATTTTCATTAGAATAACACCAAGATCATGTTTTAATTTTATTCTTTTCTAAATGTAATTCACCTATGAATGTTTTTTTGACCACTAAGCATGGATTGAAAATATGGTCGCGTTCAGCACTAAAATGCTGGAAAGCAAGAAAAAACACTGCTCAACGCCAGTAAGTGGGAGTTGATGTCTGCTAGAAATCATTTTTTAGCTTGGCCTCTAGATGGAGTCTTTGTTCTTTAACACTCCTTCTGGATAAGAGTGTAGTTTAAAATATGTGGACCGAAAATACAGAACTACTAGCAGCTGACCAACATCACTTCCAAGCTCTGAACACACAACTGTCTTTAATGTTTTTGAAAGGTTACATCATGTGAAGTTGATTAAATGATTTGGTTAAATTGGTGCAAAAGGTTTTTTTTTATTTATTACATTAAAATTATAATAAGAACACTGTTAATAAAAGTGCCCTAATAGACCATCTTTAATAACTACAAACATTTATTTTCTAACACTTGTTCTTAACACGTTCTTTCTCTCATCTCATTTTTCATTTGTTTTTGTCTTTCAGGAGAAGGAAAGCATCGCCAAGTGCATTTCAGATCTGAAGGTCCTGGCCAAGAGCACTCAGGCTAGAGCTACAGTGTAAATCTGTGTCAGTTTTCATTCTAAATGAACCTTTTCCTCGTCAACACGCCAGACTGGCAGTGTCGTCAAAAATGTACATACCCGTATTAAATAAAAGATTTGGTTATTCACTAAATGTGCTTCCTGTCTGTCTTTAACGTTTTGAAGATCTCCAGCTCTCTGTCTTGCAGTTTTATGTAGCTATGAGGTGTCATTTAGATGAATTTAATGACTAAACAAATGAAGCCTCAAAATGTGCAATTTTAGGCCTTTTAGATAGCAAAACATCAAACCATGTGACACTTCACATTCAGTACATGCCAACCTTTTTCTTTTAAAATCTATCCTGTTTGGTTTATGATTTTTATCTACTACAGCAGCACGCTTTCGATATGATGTAAGTGTTGAAATGCATTTTGGATCACAGTGTGCCACTTTGTTGTAGACGTCAGAGCGGTCTAATAATGACCATACCTTTGAACTCAAGAATATAAATGGAAAACCTATCTGCTCTTACCTTCTACATAAATTCAGGAACTAGACTTTGACCCCTGTTTTTCCAAGCAGGAAGTCCAGAATATTTGCTCTAGTGCACTCCACGGACTTGAGGATATGTGAAATCTGGAGGAAGCTCAACTTCAGATTTGAGGATTTGCAGTTAAAACATTAGGATTTTCTCTAAGGTAAAGTAAAATAACTGGGTTAATTACCAGTCTGTTTTAGTGGTATCTTTTATATTTATAATGAATGAGCGTAGTGGCTGAATACAGTTTCACATACAGATTGAGGTAACTGAACTGTAAGAATGGTTGAATTCTTCATTATTTAATTGTGGTATTTTATACTGGTAATGTATGTGTATTCTCTCATTTTGTCAATTTACTCTATAGTGTAACACTTGTGTTAATGCTTTCTTGTAAAGCCACAAGCACAAACTTGTTAAAGAAAGTTCCAGCATTATGTTGTCAGCACTTTTTTGTGGTGTATTTAATTCATTACTGGACACTATTGGTCTGTTTTGGAGAACATAAGTGTTTCTACAGTAAGTGTTTCAAAGTCTTGTATTGTAATTGGTATATGGAAGCCTCAATTTGTTGACTTTTTAAGCATAACTGCTCCAGCATGATTGAGCTAAATGTGATTTTGTGACAAGTTATGGCTTCGCTCAGTTATGACATTGTTGAAGATACAACTTAAAACTAGACGTCAAAATAACAGTATCATTAAACATTATTTTTAATTAAATATTTTTAAAAGGTGTATGACCAAAGTTTCTTTTTAGTACCTCACAGATTAGTAAGAGTTAAATATTTAATTTGGTAAATCAAATAAAAATCAATCGAACTCAGCCTTGGCTCAACATACACAAGATTTGTTTTACATTAAAATGTTAATTATTTCAAACCTTTGTACATTTACAAAACATTCACAACTTCTCTGTAATAAAATTATAAGACTAGGAAATCATAACTAGGCCCACACGGAATCTGCGCGCGCAGAAATCCGCAAATTTCCACAGATTTTTAGCCCATCATTGAGTCCATGTATTTACTTGTGTAAATTTATCTTTATTCAGTTTTTTTTTAATTAATTTCACTAATGTTATTGTGATATAATAATAGTAATGTTAAAATGTTCATATGGTTTATTTACAATACAGTTTGTAAAGTAATATGTTCTGTCTTTTAGTAGATATATGAGAGACTTGCTTTGCTTACCAAACGAGTGGATCTAATCGGGTTTCCATCGTAAACATTAAATAAAAATTAAAAATGTTTTATTTTATATCATATATAAAGTTTTTAGTTATGATACACCTAAAATCATTCTGCACAAATCATGGTTTTTTTTTTTACAAAATTCTCTGCGGAAACAGCAAAAAATGTCCACAGATTCTGTCTGGCTCTAATCATAACTAATATGCCAGTTCTCTTGGGAACCTGGATGTATTCAATTATTGACTAGTTTAAAACATATTGGTATATCATTTCTTAAAGGGACAGTTCACCCAAAAAATAAAACATTTCCCACATTTACTAATACTAATAATGTCCCAAACATTTATCATCTTTTTTATTTCATTTTAAACATACTATTTTTAATTTCATATGTATTTGCCATGTTGGCAATTTATATTATTTTACTAGTATTTTACTATTCAGCATATTGAAGTGCAATTTTGAAGGCTTGACTAGTTTAATTAGGTTAACTAGGCAAGTCCTTGGACAACAGTAGTTTGTTCTGTAGCCAATTAAAAAAGAAAAATCTAAAGGGGCTAATTATATTGACCATAGCAATTTATTTATTCATACACTTTAAAAGGAAAATATAACAGAAAAATGGAAAAATGTCCTTAAATATTGTGATTTTGAACAAGACTTGACTTGGGTTGATTTTGTCTTCAACTGTCTTTGACTAAAAACAGTATATCATTTGTGACTATTTTAATTTGTAACTAATTAATTCACTGTATGCAACAAACTCATTTATTATCTTTTTATTACAGAAAACTGGTAATCATTGAATTTCATAATTTAAAAATTCTGATGGCTACCAGTTTCCAACATTCTTTAAACGTTTTGTATTTAACAGAAGAAACAATTTTGATGACAAATTTTTCAAAACATCAATTTGTTCTGGTATTTCTGTTTTTAGACAATGTTTTTGAGGATGTAATATGCATGTTTTCCTCACATTATGGTGACTAAATGCTTCTCACCTTTTTTTTGTCAAAGTGTTGTCAAACCACAACTGTTGAACAGACACTTGTATGCAGGACTAGCAGTCAGCCTTGCATAGTTGATCAGATACAGAAGTTAATCTGCTGTATTTCTGAATGGTTTTATGACTGATGATATTGTATTTACAGGTGTTAGACATCACGTTGAAGAATGTATGGGGGTAACCCTGTTTTCCAGCCAAGGTACATGTCCTACTCACCTCTGTCAGTGTTATCTTCTCCTGTGTGCCAGTGGAATTTGGACTTGAAACCTATTTAAGGGTGGTTCAGTAAAATACGTCATGCCCTGCCATCTATATCTCTCGAGTATCAGTTGTCATAACAGCCAAGCAAACAATATTAACTGATTGATGCACTTTTAAAGTTTATTACAAATTACAATTTTGACTGAAAAGTTTGAACAGAGAAATGAATTTGGAATTGTGAGAAATAAGTTGTAATTCTGAGGAAAACAAAATTTCTCATAATACTTGTCACATGTCGACGCCAATAGCCTAGTGGTTGTGCGCCAACGTATAGTACCATGGTGCTCATGGCGACCCGAGTTCGATTTCCGGCTTGAGGTCCTTTGCTGACCCTTCCCCTCTCTCTCCTCCCAATACTTTCCTGTCTGTAACCTACACTGTCCTTTCCAATAAAAGGTGAAAACCCCTAAAAAAAAACAATACTTGTCACATAAATATTGAGAAAAAACCTGTCAGTTAAACAGTTTTTTTTATATTTGAGGTGCTTTAAAGGTTTTATATTTTGTATTAAATCATGAAACTAATAATCAGCTGTATTTCATTTTTGGAACGATTTGTCAACTTGCACAAAAGAGGATTCCCTAAAACTCTTGCAACGGAATTCTCTAGAATATAGATATGGAGTTGTATTTGTTTTCACTGGCATGACAGCATTAGCCAAGCTAGTTAATCAGAAATAGGAGTCTTTTTGGCTGTATAGTGAATGTTGTAATAGCACTTAGTATACTATAATAACCTCAACTCTTTATGAGTTTCTTTCTTCTGATGAACACAAAAGAAAATATTTTGAAGAAAGCTGAAAACCATTGACTTCCATAGTAAGAAAAACAAGTACTATGGAAGCCAATGTTTACAAGTTTGCAGCTTTCTTCAAAATATCTTCTTTTGTGTTTAACAGAAGAAAGAAACTCATAAAGGTTTAAAAGGGGGAGTAAATTCTGAAAGAATTTTCAGTTTTGGGTGAACTATACCTTTAACTTTAAGATTTGCTGTAAGAATACTTAAATTTAGAGTGAACTGAGCATAATGACATATTGTGTTGTGATTGTTATATTATAGAGGCTTTTCACCTGAGCCATCATCTCAGGGCTCTGGCATGTCTCGTCCCAGTGCTAAATCCATCTACAGTAAGTGCAAACCCATTAAAACATATCCTAAGAAATAAAGTACCATGATTTTAACTTGACTTTGATGCTTTAGTGCAAAGGAAGGAGTATGCAGAATCAATAAGCAGACAAGACAGCTTTCAGTACAGAGTGGAGGTAAAAATGTTATTTATATTCAATTTTTATATATATATATATATATATATATATATATATATATATATATATATATATATATATATATATATATATATATATATATATATATATATATATATATATAGAAATAAATAATTATATATAATTATATATAAATATGCAATTTAAAAAACTTATTTTCTAATATCTCATTTCTTATGTCTTTGACATGTTGACAGTTCATAATATTTTACTAGTATTTTAGTATTCAGTATATCGAAGAGCAATTTGAAGGTGTAATTAGGTTAATTAGGCAAGTCAGTGAAAAGAAAAATCTTAAGGTGGCTATAACTATATTGACAATAGCAATTTATTTATACATTCATTTTATACACACACTTTAGAAGTAAAAAATATAACAGAAAATATTGTGGAAAAATATCTTTAAACATTGTGACATTAAACATAACTTGGGACGATTTAAAAATAAATAAATAAAAAGTGTAAAAATTTCACAGGAGGTTTAATAATTTTGAAAAAAATGTCTGATTAAAACATTTCTATAATTTGTAATAAAATTTTAATTTGTGCTCACCATATGTAACAAACTCATAATCATAGTCTGTTAATGCAAAGCCAACACCCATTCATTCATTTTTTTTTCGGCTTAGTCTCTTTTTTAATCTGGTGTCGCCACAGCGGAATGAACCGACAACTTATCCAGCACATGTTCTCCGCAGCGGATGCTCTTCCAGCTGCAACCTATCACTGGGAAACACACACACACACTCATTCACACACATACACTACAGACAATTTAGCCCACCCAATTCACCTATAGCACATGTCTGTGGACTTGTGGGGGAAACAGGAGCACCCAGAGGAAACCCACGTGTACACAGGGAGAACATGCAAACTCCACACAGAAACGCCAACTGACCCAGCCGAGGCTCAAACCAGCGATCTTCTTGCTGTGAGGCAATTGTGCTACCCACTGCACCACTGTGCAGCCCGCCAACACCTATATATTATAGAAAAGAACAGAGAACCAAGCCTTGTCTGTCATGTTATAATTCCACACAGAAACTCAACTGGACTATTTAATGACATAAGTGTGAATTTCACAAGTCCCTTACATGATAACTACAGCAATCTCATTCTGTGGTGGAGAAACATCTGGGCATGATTCATTAGGTAAAGTTTTATAAACTCATTTCAAGAGGATTACGTGCTATGACTGACCATGGCTGGTCTTACATCAACAATCATATGATGACCAATCGGATGAATTTAAGCTTACATAAATAGCCTTTTTTCTTACCTCCCTCATCTTCGTTTTTGAAGAATCCACCCCATGTCCCCCTTATTCCCTTCTATACTAAGGGGGCTCTTGAGACCCATCTGATTGGAACCCCTTCTATACTAACTATCCAGGAGGGATAGCCCAGGGCTCTCTTCCAGGACAGTAAAATTGTACTGTCCTGGACATGATTGTACTCAACATGCCTGTAAAATGTGCCAGAATGAGCCAAGAATGGCTATGTCAAATGGCAGAATGTTAAAAAAAAACACACACCTTAAAACAGAAACAAAGCATCATAACACAAAATCTATCATATATATAAATATACACGCAGAATTAAGAAAGAAGGAGATAAAGCAAGAAAAAAAGGGACTGTGGAAATTTTCTTCTGTCTTTGTTCTCCAGCATCTGTTCACCTGTGCACTGGATGGCAGAGAGGTGAGCAGCATTGAAGACTGTGTCAACAGACTGAAGAACCTGGACAGTAAAGGGAAAGTTTGGGGTCAAGACATGATCATACAGATCCAGGCCAACCACCTACAGCTGTGTGACATCGAGACCAAGGTCAGAAACAAACTTTATGCTCAAAAACCCTTACTTTCTTTGCGTGTTTGCTTTTCTATTTGTTTGCGAAGTTTCTATTTACACTCAGACCCTTTAAAATGCATTATGGCTTATTTTTTAAAGAAGGAAAAATGTAAAATGTACTCTTATAATGTTTTATTTAAAATCATATTGATACAGTAAACTAACAGTAAACTCTTTCTTTGTTGCAGGAGATTTTGGAGTCTGTTCATTTGAGCAGCATCAGGAAGGCCAAAGCTGTTCTGGACAGTTGCGTTTATGATTCTCTCCTCATAATCTCAGCCCAAGAGCCCAGCCAGCGATCTCCACAGGCCTACTTGTTCCAGTGTGAGGAGGCCGGGGTGAGGAAAAGATAGTGGTGTATCTGGCTGTTATAAATGTGTCTCTATCATATCTTGTGGATTGGGGGAGTTTCCATTCCATTCCCTCACTCTCAGCATCTGTTTTATATAGATATGTCTGTTGTCTAATGTTTAGGCTCAGGAAGTGGCCAATGATCTGGAAAAGGCGATTCAGCAGGGAGGAGATGCCAGTCCACCACTTAAAGAACCGCAGATGGACATCAGGTCAGCTTCTGCTTACAGCATAGTTCAATATATGATTAAACAAAACAAAAATTCATCTGGGTAGTTGACTTTTAAAAAAAAAAAAAATAAATAAATAAATAAATAAATAAATAAATAATAATAAATATATATATATATATATATATATATATATATATATATATATATATATATATATATATATATATATATATATATATATATATATATATATATATATATATATATATATATATATGTACAGTAGTCTGATGGGGTTTTTTTTTTAACTAAAAAAAGTGTCGTAAATATGATGTGACATAGCAAAAATAAAGAAAATAATCTCTTAATATTATACAAAAAGCATGTGAGCAATTTATCTACATTTTTGTACACTTATCGTAATATAGTGCTATTTATTTTATATGAAATTATGAATAACATCTTCAGTTACATGATCTTGAAGGGGGTCCTTCAACTAATGAATGTTTTCAGTGGAATTACCAGATTTAAAATTAGCATATAGTGTTAGTGTTAATATAAGTTGCTATGTTTTTAGAAAATATGGATGAGAAATATTATTGTCAATTACTATAGACACTTGTCAAATTAGGCCTGGCGTATTTATTAATATTTTTCTTTTTAATTTATAAGAGTTGTAATTTATTCAATTATACTTGAAACAGTCACACCAAAGGACAGTTTTGAGATTTGGCTCAAAAATGTAAAATATATAATATGTTTTAAAGCAAGCGATCAATGGAAGAAGAATAAACGTTTAACAAAGGTTTAACCCATATGAAGATTTTTGTCAAATATTTAGTTTGTTGTACTTATATTTTCATCAGTGCTCTTCATAATTCCTGTTTTTCAGGAGTCATCTGGAAAGCATCATTGGTCAGGGTTATCCGGGTAGTGTGAAGAGACCCATGCAGTCAAACCCACCTCCCCCAGATTTTCCACCTCCACAATACAACAGCTATGAAGATCATGGTGATCACTATGGTCAGATTTCATTCATTTACTTTAAAATGATATGAAATGTGATGTTCTTCAAAAGAGTTCAATGTTGTTCCAGTCCAATCTGAGTCTCGTTCTTCTGCTGAAACAGAAAAAAAGAAGATGTTTGGAAAAATGTGAATTATCAGATGGGCGACCATTGACTTTCATACTTATTTTATTCAATTTGATGAGGGAGATTTTCTAACATAAAAGTGAATATATCATGGCAGAAATTACATATGTGGATTAACTTTCAGACATTTTGGACAGAAAAATATAAATCTTTCCTTAGAATGAAATGAAACCTGGTGAGTTTTGTGGCACTTTCTGCATAAATAACTAAAACTTGTAGACATGATTGGAAAAAACTAAGGCTCTGTTTACACTTGCTATTAAGATGCTTATTTTTTGATCTGATGATAAGAGAACAGGTTAAATCCAGGTGTAAACAGGGTGTGAAACATTTTGTTGTAAGTTGAAAAAACAAATCAGACAGAAAGGCTTTCACAATGTAAACTTACATGTGGTCAATGCATTTGAACTGGTATGGGATGTTTTGCAGAAGTAAGCTAACCAGACAGGATTTACAATTTGTTGTCTGAAACTGTACGTTTTGTTTGTAGATGACACCAGGTTTGAAGAGAAATGTCTTTTCGTTATCTAGTTGTGGTCTGATTGATTTGATGGGAATTGTCAAAATATAGAGCTTATTTTTAATGGTCATATGTGTAAATTGCCACATTTAAAATTCTTTAATTGGGTTTTGCATTTATATATTTAGACATTAATAAAGTAATGAAATATAATATTTATTTTATTTTAAACACATTGCATGATTTAGAGGTAAATAACGTACTACCATGATATCAAATCAAAATATCAATGAAGCCAACTATATTCATTGATTTTAGTCTGTTTTGATCAATGAAGATCATAGATCGGAGTCATAGATGCCTGGGCAATATCTAGGCAGCTTTTCTGATCCACCTTGCCTCTCCTCCTATTAAAATAAAGGCAAAAAAGACCTAAAAGTACCATTTAACAACTGTGACTTCATAGTAAGGAATATTTAGGGGTTAAATTATAGCGTTCATCCACTGATTCATTAACTTATTCATTGAACTGCTTCTTCCAGATGACAGACGGCCTTCACCTACAATGCAGTTTCCCAGAGATGAAGTTCCTTTCAGGCCAGTGCAGTCTGAGCGAGAGCAAACTCCACCTCCATTCAATGACGTCAACAGAGATATTGTAAGTTGCTTTTATTCTCAAGCTTCAGGCTCTTCCTGGACTGTTAATAGATCAATTTATACATTGATTCAATGACACATTTCTTTCATCCATCTAATAATTCTTCACAGGAGATCCTTAACCATGTAGCAGCTGACATTGAGACTTTCACATATAAAGTAGGCTCTGCTTTGCCAAAAGTTGATGGAAGCAAAAAAAAGAAAAAGAAAAATGCTCCCAAAATGCCTGGTGAATAACTGATACATGTTACTTGCAATTTTAATTTCAATTATGTTTTAGATTTATGAGTGTTTTTTATTTATTACTACTATTTTTAATATTGTAGTTGCAAATATTCCCACTGTGGAGGAGTATGTGTCCTGTTTGCAGAAAATAAAGTATGGCTTCAATCTTCTGGTAAGTAATTGAAATTTAACTAAGATGGTTATACACTACCTGACAAAAGTCTTGTCGTCGATCCCAGCTGTACGAGCAAAAAATAATAACTTGACTTCTAGTTGATCATTTGGAAAAGTGGCAGAAGGTAGATTTTTCTGATGAATCATCTGTTAAACTGCATTCCAATCATCACAAATACTGCAGAAGACCTATTGGAACCTGCATAGACCCGAGATTCTCACACAATTCAGTCAAGTTTGGTGAAGGAAAAATCATGGTTTGGGGTTAAATTCAGTATGGGGGCATCCATCAACATCAACAGCCTGAGGTATCAAGACATTTGTGCTGCCCATTACATTACAAACCACAGGAGAGGGCAAATGTTTCAGCAGGATTGTGCTCTTTCTCATACTTCAGCCTTCAAATCAAAGTTCCTGAAAGCAAAGAAGGTCAAGGTGCTCCAGGACTGGCCAGCCCAGTCACTAGATATGAACATTATTGAGCATGTCTAGGGTAAGATGGAGGAGGAGGCATTGAGGATGAATTCAAAAAATCTTGATAATCTCTGGAAGTCCAGTAAGAACGCTTTCTCCTCCAAGCTCATGGGAGTCATACACAATATGAATTATTTTTCCACTGCACCATGACTTTATATTCTATACTGTACATTATTTCTGTTAAGTGACAATACTTTAGTCTAAGCAAAGTCAGACCTTACTGTCCTAGTCAAATAATTAAAAATCAAGGCATGATCATATTTTATTCTGGTAAAATAAGCATAATCTAGAGGCCTTTGCTTTTTAAATAAGCCATTTCGGATACCAAATGATCAACTAGAAGTCAAGTTATTATTTGTTGTTCCTAAAACTTCATAGCATAATATCTTTAAACTACAATAGAATTAAATATTCTTGGAGTTTTACAAAAAAAAAAAATTTTATTATTTTAAAATTTGGTCTCTCATTGAAAGACTTTTCAGTAAATAAATACAAAAACTCATCAATGTCACTATAACAAACATCCAGGAAATGTTATGTATTTTAATATTTAATATAACACATACTTATCTCTACTAAATAGGGGAAGCTGGATGGTCACCTTAAAAACCCTCCTGTTCCTGACTTTGTTCACGGTCTCTTCTCCTCCCTTGGTTTTGTAAGCATCTGTTTGTTCAGTCTGTTTTCATTGCAACCACTTTCTACAGCATTTCATTATGCAATAGCAACGGATAGGCAAAGTTTAGGACTGCAATTTAAAAGCTTGTTGTACAAATAGTGAGTCAGCATGACCACACCTGACTTGTCGGTTAACTGTTTGCAAAAGCATAGCAATGTATGTCAAAGTATGCACTTTATTTATCCAGAGAAAATCTTTGCTTTTGATTAGTTTAGTCACATGGTTACTGCAGAATATTTTTGGCATGTTAATGATTAAAAGTGCACCACATCACCCTGTATAAAATTCCATGTCTGACTGATTCTTTCTGCTTCAGATAATGAGTCATTATCCTCCCAACATCCCTACTTCTGTTCTGAGTCCTCTGCTCACAGAAAATGCTCTGCAGCTGCTGGGACGTGTGGTCACACCGAATGAGGACAAACTGTGGAGCAGTTTGGGTGATGCGTGGAACATCCCAAGGTCTTCTTTTAAAAAACTACATACAAAAATGTTTACACGACCTTTATACTAAGGTTTTGTTGTTCCAAACACCATGTTTTATTTAATGTAAAGGAATGTTTTATGAATTGTTTCCACCTGGTATTAACATGCATTCCAATGTGTGTTGGGACTGGTTCAGATTTGATCAAATCCCGTCCCTCTTTTTTCAGTTTACAGGAAAGTGGGAAAGGAGGGATTAAAAAGGATCAGTAACAATTTGTGTGTTTAGATGCAATGCAGCAAAGGTTGAATACATTTTGGTATGCATTCTCAGCACACGTCTAATAAAAATAACAATTTGATATAAGTCAGTAAGTGTAAACTAGTTGATCATTTGCGGCTGTTTAATTGGACTGAACTACATAAGATTTTGTTTTCAACTACAGTAGCTTGAGAAATGCTCAGAAGTGGATAAGGTCAAAACATTTTAGCCCCTTGTTTTAACCTCTATGTAGTGGCATCCACTTGTGATAGGATTAATAAAAGCACATTTTAATACCAGGTGTAAACAAGACTGAGAAGTGTGTTTATAATTAAAGTTCTCTTTATAGTTTGCATTCTGTAAATAGTGTTTGTACTGTCGTAAACCATATATTTACATTTGTTTATATTTAATCAATTGACAGAAGCATTTATGCAAAGCGTTTAAAAATGAGGACAGTAGAAATGATCAATGCAACAAATAAAAGAAAAGAAAAGGAAATAAAAATGCCATTATTAGTGTTAGAAGATAATTTTGTATATAAAAAATGCAGACAATAGATAAATGAGTATTATTAGTATTAGTCAGAACATTTTTTTTTCAAATAAAAGGATAGAGTATTAAATAGAAAGGAGACCACAGAGTACACTGTAAAAAATATTTGTAAATTAACCATTTTCCGCATTTTGTGATTCATGTCTTTATTTTTCCCTGTTTATTTTTGCTTTTGAATTGCATTATGAGATTATTTTGTCCAGCAACTTTTAATCTTGAAAACTTTGAAAAAGTGACTTTTATTAACATTTTAATAGTTCAAAGTGATATACAGTATTGTCTAGGTTGGTGTTGTAATTTGAGGTTTCTGGGATTTTACAGACTTATATTATTTCTTATTTAGGCTGGATTATAGTAACCCAATGTTGGATCAAATAAGAACAAACCCAATGTTGAGTTAATATGTTCAAAGTTACCCCAGCATGCCCACAACGTCGTAAGATGTTAATATTAGGTAGATTTAGGTTGTGACGTCAGGTAACCAAAATTCAATGTCTAGCCAGCGTCTAAGGACAACGTTATTTTGATGTCCAATACCGACTACAAATGATATTTATATTTGGTTGATTTTAGGTTGTGTTGGAAAGTAACCAAAGTCCAACGTCAAGCCAACATCACAAACCAACATATTGACATATTAAACCATCCTATTGATGTCAAATACTGACATTTTTTGTCAGGTTTGGCAACCAAAATCCAACATCTGATAAATGTCATATTAATAACGTCCACACAACGTCAAGCTGTAACAGCATTAGATGTCGATATTTAGTTGATTTTAGGTTGGACGTTATAAGGATGTGCAATGCAAGATACTAAACTGGGTATGTCAACATATCTTGTGCATATTCATTCAATCAGTGACTGACACTGCAAATAAAAACATTAACCCTGGGTGTAACATTGTACATTGTGAAACGTCAGTGTATGACTACCCAGGATTAATTTTTAACCCTGCATAATATATGAACGATGTCAAATGTAAAGAAAGATAAGCCAGGATTCCTTAAGGGTGACACAGTGTCATCTATTTACAGTGTAAAAAGCCCTATAGATAAGCACTTCAAAATCTTTTACTTTATTTATGTACATATTTATGTTTTTCAATCAGATCCAAATGGCCAAACGGCGATCAGATCCCTCCATATTATCCTGAATTTTACGATGGCTGGCAGCCTCTTCCACCCGGCCCTTCACAATCTCCTCCAGCAAACAGACAGCTGTCACGGAGCAACAGTGAGCGATTTCCACCCACAAACGTCAGTCAGAGGCCACCTGAACAGGTACAATCTCCCAGAGGGCAAACTTCATCAGTGTTATAAAATATGTCATGTTTGACATGTAGATCTAAACCTGAGGTGCAATAAATTTAAATTAATACAAAGTGCTGTTTCACCTCTTTTCTAGGACAGCAGAGCCTGGAACCCCCCACCCATGAAGTGAGCCATATCCTGTTCATTCTTATAATTCTGTATTTAGGCTTTTGTGTTACTGTTGCATTACTGTTTTCTCAAGGTTTTAGTAAATAAAACCAATAGTACATTCTTTAAAATAAAGGTTCCAAGTTGGTAAATTCACAGTAGTGTCATAGATGAAGCATCATTGGTTTCCTCAGAGAACCTTTCACTAAAGAGCTTCTGGAAATAAAATCTATAATGTGAAAAACTTTCTAAACACAGTCTAAAAAATGTTTTCCATTGTAATAAACCTCAAGCAGAACTTAAAGGTTTCATAGATGTCAGAGTTCATAAAACCACTGATGGCAATAAAGAAGCTTCTGTTGAATTCAAAGTTTTTATGGATACATAACCTCTTAAGGCCCAAGGTGTATTTTTACATGCATTTTTTATTTCTCTTTGCTATTTGGGCTTATTGGATCCTAATTAGAATAAAAATCTAAGTATCATCTTTTGATATGATGTACTTTTAGAGAAAAATAATGTCCATATATGTGAACTCGTGGTCCGAATTTACATAAAACACTTCTTTCCGAATTTTCTTTTATGCATATTTAACATAGAATTATTTTTTTTGAACTTGCTTTGGGTATCAGCCAGTAAAAACAACATTTTTTCCCATTTTGGACAGTTAAAAATAGGGTTTGGGACATTTCATATGCTGCAAAACAGTTGCAGGATGACACTGTATGTCTGTAACAAAATATAAAACATTCAAAGTATTTTAAATAGCCACTTAAGAGCTAAAAATGTGCTGTCCACGTATGTGGACACTCGGGCTGTAGGAGGTTAAGGCCATTCGTGGAACATTTAATGCCAATGCTTTTATTTTTAAGAGTGTATTAGAAATACTACTAAGTAAACTTTCCAATCTAGCACAATTACATGTTTTTATACTCTAAAAATTGCTAGGTTGTTTCAACCCAATGGTTGGGTTTGTCCACATTTTATCCAGCTTGAGTTGAAAATACCCATAAACATAAAATCATTGAACACTTTTAAGTAGTATTTAATGGACAGATAAGACCACTAAAGACTTGAAAGTATATTTCCAATTAATTGTATTAACACCTTTGTTGTATGTAATGCAGGTCAGCAGAGCTGCCGCTCCTCATGAGGGTGATTTATGACTTTATGGCAAGAAACAGTCAGGAACTGAGTGTGATGAAGGGTGACATGGTGCAGGTAATTGCCTGACCCTTAAGCTGTTCGTATTTAAACACACATTAAGGAAGTAATTGTAAAACTTTAGGGATGAACAATAACTTTTTTCCCATTCGTTAACTGTAGTTATTGCTTCAGTTTCTTGAAAAGCTAAAAATAATTTCTCAGATATTAAAGTGTAATAGAGCTTTAATTTTAGAGTGTGACCTGTTAGATTTTTTTTTCTTTCCTCGACAAAATATAATAACTCTCTTACATTTTATCAGGAGTTACTATTTAACAATATATTATTTACAAAAAGAATCTATTTAGTCATATTTAGAAGAAGAATCATTTGATGATATATTAACAGACTATATTTAAGTATGACAGTTCAGCACCAAGATACTAATTAAAATTCATTTTAAATCTTTAAACATTGCCACTATTATTCAAATCATTAGATTTGACCAATTTACCAGTAAGAGTTTTTTATTTGAAATGCAATTCGTTTTAGCATAATCACTTATATGTTTATGTTTAAAGTAAATATCTGCATATTTTTATGTATGCACTGAAAAATTCTACATTGTCATACAAGATTACACTCGTATGCTTGTATAAACAGGTAATCGACAAGTCTGGGCAATGGTGGAAAGTGAAAAACAGTCGTAACGAGGAGGGTTATGTGCCTCAGAATGTTCTGGAACCCGTTGATGTTCAAAGGCCACCAGTAAGTCTTAGTCCCTACAAAATCCTTCCATAAAGACACACAATGTATTGTGCACGTGCTAAACAATGCTTTCATTCATTCATTAATTTTCACTATTGTTCGGACAGGATGTGTTGTGTATATACTCACTGGCCACAGAGTTGGGCTCATTTTGTGGTCTTAATTCTTCATGGCATTGATTCAAGAATGTGCTGGAATATTACTTAGAGATTTTGATAGCAACCTACAGCTGCTGCAGATTTGACTTCTGCACATTTATAACAAATCTCCTATCAGCAGGTTCTGAAATACTTGGACCAGCCCGTTTTGTACCAAGCATTCTGCGTTCCAATTCTATAAATCACTTTCTTCCTCATACTAATGCTCACTTTGAACTTCAGCAGATTATGTTAACCATTGTCTACATCAGTGGTTTCTAGAGCACCACTCCAGGAACATGTTTTGCATGTCTCCTTTGTCTGTCACACCCGTTTCAGCTATTGCAGTCTCTGCTAATGATCTGAATGGGCTGTGTTTGGTTAAAGAGACATGAGCTGGACCTGAAATCACCACCTATACCCTTAAATATTGCACTATTTGAGGGAGTAGCCATTTCTAGTGGTGTCCGAAACCACAGTGGACATTTTGAAGTGCACGCAATCAATCCCACTATGCACCGCAATAACAAGTGTATGATAAAGTCTAGAGCTGCATTCTAGGCCAATTTATTACTTGTGCATGTGCACATCAATATAGCATGAGGGGTAGGTTTAGGGTTGGGCTATTGGTAGACGCTAATAAAACACAATGTGATGATAAATCATATAAACTATTCTCGTTAATGTCCAGCCGAAGCTGTATCCCTTCTAGCAGCAACCCAAGTGTACAACCTACTGTATGTACACTCAACAGCTAAAAAACACCCATAATGCACTGTGAGCTTTCGCGTTGAATCAATTTCTGCATCTAAACACAAGATGGCATCCACAGTAGAATCTTATCGGTGTACGTTTCTAAATAAAATATTTTTTTTACATTTTAGCGTTGTATGATGGAAATCAAAATATTTGGTTTCATTCATTCATTTTCTTTTTGGCTTAGTCCCTTTATTAATCCGAGGTCGCCACAGCGGATTGAACCGCCAACTTATCCAGCACATGTTTTACGCAGCGGATGCCCTTCAAGCTGCAACCCATCTCTGGGAAACATCCAAACAAACTCATTCACACTCATACACTACGGACAATTTAGCCTACCCAATTCACCTGTACCACATGTCTTTGGACAGCTTAACATAGAAGTTCTAGTAAATTGAAACTGTGTCAGTCCAGTTTTTAGAGTTTAAGTTCAGTTTAGTTCAGTTCAGAGTGGTTTAAATTTCACTGCTGAAAGTCCAAACACTGTAGAGCAAATCCATCGATGCGCAGCTCCACACGTCCCAAACTAAGCAAGCCAGTGGCGTCAGTGGTGAGGAACAAACTTCCCCAATTGACGAAAGTGAAGGAAAAAACCCTGAGAGAAACTAGGCTCAGTTGGGAACGACCATTACTTCTCTGGCCAAACTTCTTGTGCAGAGCTGCACTGTAGGCGCCGGAGGCTGGAGAACGCAGGACGTCCATTGTGGAGAAGCTGCTGGTCTGAGTAGGTCACCGGCAGGTGCTCAAGCTGGCCCATGTGATCAATGCAGAGACCTGTCTGTCACTGGGGTCTTTTAGGAATCAGTCCCACGCTCTCCACTCCTCCATGACTGCCACAGCCTCAGCTCAGGATACGGCCCAGTTCAGGATTATGGAGACCTCAGGATGATTAACATGAGCGTAGATGCGGTTCAAATCATAATGTCTTTTGGGAAGTGTTCCAGGCTCCGGTTGCCCTAAATAATGCAGACTAACAATCCTTTAGATGTTTTGGATTTCAAAGCATTTGTGTTTGATGTGTATGCTAATGCAAAGAGATGTGTCTTTAGTCTAGTTTTAAACTGACAGAGTGTGTCTGCCTCCTAAACTGTGTTAGGAAGGCTGCTGTTCTATTCAATTCAATTTAATTCACCTTTATTTGTATAGCGCTTTTACAATGTAGATTGTGTCAGAGCAGCTTTACATAGAAGATTATAGTAAATTGAAATAGTGTCAGTTCAGTTTTCAGTGTTTAAGTTCAGTTCAGTTTAGCTCAGTTCAGTGTGGTTTAAAGTGTTCTGGAGTTAAGGTGCCAGATATGAGAAGGATCAACCGCCTACAGTTAATTTAGATTTTCTTGGAATAATCAGTTTCATTACTAATACACCGATCACTGAGTGTTAAATAACTAGCACAGTGTCTGACCAAAAAGTTTTGTCTGAAGGATTTATACAAAAGCATAAACAAAACGGCATCTTTTCCAGAGCTCGAATTTACTCACTCGTTTTCATTCGCTCCTTGAAGTGGACTAAATTTTAATGGACTAATGTAGAGTATAGGGAATGAGGGATATTGGGGGAATTTCAGATACAGCAACAGAAATTTTGCAGCGCTGGTGGTCCTCCAGGAGCATGGTTGAGCTGGTCTTGTTGTGAGTTGTGGCTGCATGTGACTGGTTGATCACATATTTACCAAAAGAAGGTGTACCTAATAAAGTGGCCATTGGGTTTATTTAGCCAATCAGTTAATTTTTATACAATTCATTGTTTTATGAAGCAGCAAAATATGAGAGGACCTCCATCTCTGGACATGAAATCTAGACCCGAGGAAGTCAAAGCCTGGTTACAGTATAAAGGCTTTTCTAAAACGTAAGAAACATATTTCATTTGATTCTTGATTCATTACAGCAAAATGTAGTTTGGAGAATTTTTTGCCACATTAGCCTGTTACTGAAGTGGTTCACACACTCAGTTCTTCTTGTATCTGTGCAGGACGATCCAGAATCTCGGGATACTTGATGGAGCAATGTTGCTGAGAATGAAACGGGAGGAAATCAGAGCGATATGTCCAGAAGAAGGAGGACGAGTGTTTTTCCAGCTGCAGAGCGTCAGGTCCACAGTCGCAGTAAGTTATACAAAGCCGTTTGTTCTTCGCAAACTCACCCCTTGTACGAATACCATTATTTATGAAGCACTTTTGATTGTGGTCATGTGCTTTCACCGTGTGTTTTCATACATGGAGGTCATTTGAGGACTGAGGCAGAGCCAATGTTATCAGTCTTCATTTCTTTTGCAGCTCGCCAATGAGGCTCAGTTCAGTCAGTATGGTGGCCGCTGATAATCCGAGGACGCTGCTGTGTTTTTGATAGCAGGAATCTGAACTTGCCTGAACCTGAATGAACAAGTGCTACTGAGTAAACACCTCACAATTTCCATTTATCCGAAAACAAGCCAGGGCTGATGCCTACTGGCTTGTTCACTACTAAATTATATATCACATCACATTTTACTGTTGCAAATCATGTATACCTGTTTGAGAATTGCATTCATTTATTTATTCCATACAATACAGATTCTATTTAAATTGATTTTTTCCACTGATCTCCTTAAGGTGGTGGTCACTTGTTGAATGATTAGTTACAGTTTTTCCCAATTGTTTACACACATTTTCTGAAAGCATGTCTCACATTGTTAGAACTCTACACACAAATCACACACACATTGGGAAAATCCCTTCAATTCTTCTGCAAAATCAAACTTTACATTCAAAACAATGTGATTTCTTCTCAAAATGGTGTTTTGTTTTCAAATGACACACACAAACCATCACATGAATAGACATTTATAAGAACCAGTTGAACACTGATGTGCTTACAGTTTTTTCTGAATGCTTAAACCCTAACCGAGATTCTTATAGCACAATTTAGAAAACGATTCATTCTTATAGCAAAACCACTCACAGAGTTTGCAAAATTAAAAGCACAAACACTGCTTTGCACTAAGTTTGCAATTTTGTAAAACACACTTTGCAAAATTGTAGGTACAATCCACTGCACAGCACTCTTTTTGCAGAACTGTAAACACAACTCACTGCTTTACACTGAATTTTCAATTGATCAACACACTCTTAGCAAAGCTATACACATGTATGGCTATTATTTACACTATTTTGCCAACTGTCTGGCACACTGTCACATGTGAAAACTGATTTAGATAATTAGTTCACTTTGCAATCAGATACTTTCCCCGGTGCCTTGGACTAGAGGACATTGCATGTGATGTAGATGAAATTTTGTGGCCGGACCCAGAGAGACAACACGATGTAGTCAGATTTTTTTTTTTTTTTTCTCAGTGAAATGACTATTTTGTGTTTTGATTTGGAAAATCTCTTGTGTTTGTTTTGATGTGTGTAAATAAACACCAGTACTTTAAGTTTGCATCCCTGTGTGTTTACAGAACTATGAGAAAGGTATGACCCCAAACTGACATAGCCTATCTTGTGCTCAGAGAAGGCAAAAGCCAGATGTTTTTCTTTATTTTCTTTATCATTTTTTTATATTTGCCTTTCAAAAACACAACAATTTAGGCCAATCTCAATTCAAACATAATCTTGCACACACTGACTGAGACATGTCATACAGTGAATGAAATTCACAGCCATAAAATTACACACAAAAACAAAACAAACAAACACAAATAAACCAACAAACAACAAAAATATATATAAAATAACTTGACAAAAAAAGAACAACATATTGTGCAGACATCAAATAGAAACTCTGTAAGGGGTTAAATAAAGGCATATTCTTGAAACAAATCATATAACTGTTTAGTCTTCTCACTCTTCATTATTTTTAAAGCTTCTACATTGGCGGCAAACTCCTTTTTAAAGATCAGTTGAGACGCTGTTTTTAAAGCAAAAGCCAGATGTAGTTTTTATTTATTCCATCAGTGTGTAGTTGGAGCATTGTGTGCTTATTAATGTGATGCTTGTGTTAAATGTTTGATACAAAAATACCATTTTTACGAGGGTTTGAAGAGTTTAGCAAGGTTTATTAGCTTTTGCAAGAGAACTAAACTGTTTTCAGATTTGGTGAAGGGTTTGCTTATTAGTGTGTAGAGTTTTGCAAAAATAGCCAATAGTTACAAAAAATGTGCTTAAGCATTCAGAAAAAACTGTAATGTAAAACACTATGACCACTTCTTCTCCATTCATCATGACTTACTGTAAGCCTTTTTTCTTCAGTGTTACACTTGCAGACAGTACATAGGCCTACAGAAATGCATTGTAACATTTTTCAGAATATCATTTTTTTACAAAACACACAAATACACGATACCAAATATATTTTACTGTATTTTTCCCACAAAAAAAAAAAACAGTGTACACAGTGTTCATCCCAACCAACACAAAGTTGCAAATAACGTGGTCTACATATGCCATCAACAGAAGTATTTACTGAATAGTTACAGTAAAAAAATAAAATAAAAACTTCAGTCATACACTTTCCATCCTCAGGCAGAAAAAAAATTACTCAATAGGATTGAGAAATGGAGAATATGAGATGAGCTCTGATTTCTAAATTGCAATTATGTGTGACAAGTGTTTACCTGTTTGGTGAGTTAGTATGCAAAGTAAGGCAACTGACTTTACAATTTTGAATGACAGTGTGTTCCTTGTGGAAACAAGAGATTTTCTGCATGAAAATTGTGTCAAATGCAGAGAATTGTGTGTAGAGTTTTGAAAAAAGTGTGTTTTAAATCTGCAATTTGAGCGTAAAGCAGGAATTGTGCTTGTAGTTTAGCAGAATTGGTTCAGGGGGTTGGTCCATCAGTGACATGTTGTAGTCATTGTGTCTGAAGTACAAGTAATTGTGTGTAAACAACTAAAAAAACTGTAATATACCAGCCAATGCAAAATAAGTCATATTTGCAAACCACTGATGAAACTGTAGGCTAATTGTGTATTAATAAACATGTGCTAATAATAAGCTCTGTAGTAGTTTTTTGCTTGACGTTTTTAATTAAGCTCTGCATGCAGATGTTTTGTTTGTTGGTCTTTAAAGTAAGATTTTAATTATGGGGTTACATATTTGGTGATATTTAAGTTTTAACAATACAGGAATACATTTGTGTTTAAACTTACAGCAGAAGGTCAAAGATGAAATGCCTCAATTTGTTGGCGGCACAAAATTAAATGTAGATTTTTTTCCCACATACAAAGCATATTCAATTGTCTGTTTCAAATGGGACGAATGTTTCAAATGGTGGCTCAGTAGGTAGTGCGGTCACCTCACAGGAAGAAGGTTGCTGGTTCGAGCACCGGCTGGGTCAGTTGGCATTTCTGTGTGGAGTTTGCATGTACTCTGTGTTCGTGTGGGTTTCCTCCGGGTGCTCCGGTTTCCCCTACAGTCCAAAGACATGCGCTATAGGTGAATTGAATTAGCTAATTGGCCGTAGTGTATAAGTGTGAATGCAGGAGTGTGTGGGTTGCGGCTTGAAGGGCATCCGCTGCGTAATAACATATGCTGGATAAGTTGGCGGTTCATTCCGCTGTGGCGACCCCAGATTAATAAAGGGACGAAGCTGAAGGAAAATGAATGATTTTTCAAGATTTTCCTCAAATCATTCGGTCCTGCAAGGCTTATAAACTCAAATGTAAAGGTTATATTTGCCATTTATTTTTTTATTTTATGCAGATGCACAAAAAAAAAAAAAATAATTCTGCTCACTATTAGCTACACAATAGCTATTCAAGTAATGTGGTGAAAATTCCAGTATGTTTTTATATGGCAATATAATATATCCTGCAAAAAAAAAACAAAAAGATTCTGAATGAATATGAATGATGTTTCAAATATATTTTGTGTAATAAAGTCACAACGAGGGTGAAAAGTTTCATCATCATTCAAGATATTTTTTAGTAAAAATTAAATTTTGCCTTATTAAAATATATTGAAATTATTGCAAAATTCCACGTAAAATGTTCACCATTTTACCAGACTAAAATGCATTGCTGTCAGATGGGTAAAATCTTGTTTTAATAGAGAAAAGAAGCAAAGTATAGAGGTTTAAAATGACAATTATGTCAATGGTCCTTTAATAGAGCCTGTTAATGTGAACAAATAATTCTTGTAAATATGCCTGACAATTATTTTTTTTTGGCATAAACTGCTATTTATGACATTTTAGTGGGAGTCTTCTGTAAATCAAGACAAAAACACGAATTTTTTTCTTAGAAAGTATAATGTATGGAAAAATATGACATTATTTAGTTTTGATGCTTTACAGTTTTTTTTTTACAATCACTATGACAGGCTTTTTTCAATACATTTAACAAGTTTCCTAAACTCTTAACACGGTTAGCACAACATCTGTAGTGCTACATCTTTGTAGGCTATACAATTAACACATTTTTTTGTTGCTTTGATACAAAATGCATCCAGTTAACCAATTTCAAATGCTTGATTTTCTTTTACACACAAGCTCAACCAAGACCAAAACAATGTCATTTTACAGTCAAATTTACAAATGCTTTCACACGGTATGTCAGAACAGACAACATCATGTTCTAAACAGAACTTATATAGGCTAAAGTCAAAGAGAACAGCTGTTCATATTGTGAATTGAAACAAATATATTCCCTGTATTTTATTCCATTGCCAATGAGAAACAGCTTATTGCAGTTATGTAAATACATAAATCACAGCGGATTCCCATCTAGGAACCACACTCAGGTGTTGAGGTTTTTCCAATCATATGTTCTAAAAGAGGACTCTTTGGGCTGATCTTGTGTGGAAAAGGAACAACAAGAGAATTCTTCCCATGCCTAGCCAGAGAAGATATCAGGTGTGAAGTGGATGAGAACATGTGGCCAAATGCAGATTACTTAGTTTTTTTTTTTTTATTGTAATTGCGGTGCTTTTTCTGTTTGTTTATCTTGCAGTAATGTCCTTTTGCAAATAAAGTATGTACTGCAGCAATTCTGTGTCTGTATTTTTTTTTTTTTACATAAACTGTACATTTTATAAAGCTACTCTGATATGGTCGTTCATTTTTTGTATTGAATTTCTGCAGCAAAAGAAACAAAATGCATGCATTTACTAAACCCAACAACACAGAAATGTAGAGAGGCTTTAAATATAAGGGCAGACCTGACACATACAATAATGCCGTTTCTGTAAATTCAGCTGATGATAGTGTTTTCAGTCAGTGTGTTAAGATTGACTAAATGTTCCTGTTGGAAGAGAACATGTGTTAGTGTTTTGAATAATTATTTGATTTTAAAACATGTTTGCAGTGTTTTGTTAGATATGGTGTATTGTGTTAGTTTATTACTGTATTTTGAACATTAGTTTTGGGGTTTAGTTTATAATGTGTGATTTTGAGCATGAATTTAACCGTTTTGCTATTTGTGTGTTTTAGGTGTGTTGGTATGTTAAGAGTTTAGGAAACTTGATAAATGTATTTAAAAAAACTGTCATAGCAATTGTTAAAAACAAAACAAAAAAATAAACTGTACTACCCCTTTTAATTTGTGACCAAGTAATAAGCTTAACTAAAACACATTGCCTTTATTCAGTGTTTGTATGGATATTTTAAAATGACCACATAATTTACCCTCCCTCGTTTTATATCTTAATGAGTTTTGTGTGTTTAACCAAAGGCTGTAGAGTACACAAGACATGTCACTCGTATCTTTTGAATGGGGAAAAATGTAACAGTCAATATGGTGAATAAAGCCCCGCCTACTAGTACAGGAGCCAATCATCGATCACTATAGACTGGCGATTCTCCAGGGGAGGGGCTCAGACCAGACGAGAGTTTCTGCAGATTTTGTGTGATTTGGATGTTTAGAAATGAATCTAAAGACACAGCTGTTGTTTATTTTATTCCTAATATGAAATTTAATGGTAAGCTTGGCAAGCAGTTTTAGAGAATTTGACATTTCCCCATTCAGACAGAATGCCCGAGCTAATGCCCGAGAGGTGTTTCAAAGATGGCCGCCGAGTGAAATGACTTGCCTTAAAGCAACCACGTTCCTGGAGGACCTGGAGGACCACGTCTCCTTAGTCGGTCACACCCATTTCAGGTCTTTCAGTATCTGCTAATGAGCTGATGATCTGAATCAGATGTGTTTGGTTAAGGAGAAATGGAAAATGTACAGAGCTGGTGGTCCTACAGGAACATGGTTGAGAAACACTGCCTTAAAGGTACTTTCGTTTACCACAAAAAAAAAAAAGAATACTGGTTGATGGTACCCATTAGCAATCATCGTAGGAAAAAATAACGTAAATCAACAGTCATTTTTGGCTTTAATTTCTGATCAATAAGGCTTTTTATGCACTGAACCACTTTATTGTGTAAAAAAAGATCCTACATTTAAACATGTTTGTTTGTAGAAAACCGATAATGTAACAATGAAATGACATCAAACTGTCATCATCAACATCAATTTAAGTGCTTTTCAGCAGCACTGTACTTGTAGACAAACACTGCATCATTAGCTTGTACATCTGGAAAAAGTACAAACTAAATTGGGAGGTTTAAAAAAAAAAAAAGTAGTACCAAAAACAACAGACAAGACACAATCTTTTTGGTTTTACTCCTTCTTGTTTCCCCATTTGGCCATCTTGTTGTTCACAGGTGTTTTCATGTACTTGTTTGACTTCATGTATGCTACAATCTTCTCCAGACTCTGCCAGAAAACACAATTCATATTCAGCCATAGATAGAAAACATAACTAATCTGAGACTATCCATAACAATCTCATGAGAATCACATTTTTTGGGCTAATTAGTACAAGTTTGTACAATCTTGTAAAATCTCATACGATTTGCTTATCCCCCAATGACAATGAAGTTTAGGTGTAGGGTCTTGCCTCTTTTTTTTTAAATTGTAATACAAGCTAGCCCCTTTTCTAACAATATATAAAATGATTATATTTCACTATGAAATCGGGCTGGACTATCAAGTTATTACATCTGCCAAAAGCGAAAATTCAAACCTCAAAGTGATCCAGGAAAGATCGAAGGTTTCTGTAATCATCCAGACACTCTGGGTGTAACATACGGTGTAAATCCAGCAAGTCGTACATGATGAAATCCACAAATGTGATCTACATGATGACAAAGGTGGGAAAAGACAATACATAACCTCATTCTATCCACAATAAAAGAGCTTTCAAACTTTAAGGCTCATTTACCTTGTCCCCCGCAAACCACTTCCTGTCACCAAGGAAGTCAGAGAACTGCTTTAGAGATCCTGGCAGCTTCTCACAGTAACAAGGTTTGTTTTTGTCCTGTAATCAAATACAGTCTGCATCATCTAAACACTTCTTCAACACTAATACATTTTAGGGCTGCACAATATATCAAATATTTATCATTAAACTGAGTACATTTACATGGACACCAATAATCCGATTTTAATCCGATTAAGACAATACTCTGATTAAGAGTCCACCATCTAAACTGCAATTTTTGATTCATTTAATTTGATTAAGGTCATAATTGAACTAAACAGAAATCGGATTAGACATGTGGAGTATGGAGTATGCCGATTTTAGTTGTGTTACTGAAGTGCAGTACAGACATATAAACATCGCAATCAAACTATTACCGTCCTGTAGGATTTGCGCTGCATTTTGCAACAGGATAGTCTATACCAGGGGTGTCCAAACTCGGTCCTGGAGGGCCGGTGTCCTGCATAGTTTAGCTCCAACTTTCTTCAACACACCTGCCTGGAAGTTTTTGTATACCTAGAAAGTGCTTGATTAGATGGTTCAGGTGTGTTTAACTGGGGTTGGAACTAAAATATGCAGGACACCGGCCCTCTAGGACCGAGTTTAGGCACCTCAGACACCTGCATCGCGAAATGACGAGTTTTTTTTTTTCCAAATACGGCATGCGGTATCAGTTCATACTTGTATACAATATCTCGTTTGTAAATAAAATAAATAAAATAATAAATAAAATGTTACTGAATGAAAGTGAAAGTGCTAAACTGCAGTTAAAGTCGATAAATTAATAATGAAACACCTGAAATTATGTGAAACTCCATAGGAAATGTGGATAGCGTGGCGACGCAATGATGTTAATCGAATGCTATCCGCTTGTTAAGTGTGACGTCGCACGAAGCGGCTTCCAGGTCCAAGCCCTCTATCAAACTGTATGGGAAGACTCATCAAATGGTAATAATAAACATTTACAAAGCGCTGAAATACTTTTGAAAACCACGATCGCAATATAAATATCCATGCCTAATATCTGATGTCCAGAAAGTGAATAATTTTTTATAAATTGTTAAAATTTTGGTATTTGTGATGCAGCAAGTCCAGAGACTGTTGTGTACACTATGATTTTATTTAAAATTCACTTTATTGTGTGATTGACTAAAACGTGTCCATAAACGAATATTTTCTCAATTCAAGTGAGTAGCGGCTTGGACCCGGAAACAGTATTCCATACGTCACCAATACGTCACGACTTAACAAGCGGATAACCAGGGGTGGATTTAACCAATAAGCGAGGTAAGCGGACACTTAGGGCCCCAGGAAATCTGTATTTTGTATGGTGAGAGTTACAAATACATTTTTAACATAATTAAATATTATTTAATATACAAACAAAATCACTAAGTCCGCCTCTGGCTATAATATGTAAAATGGGATGATGAAAGGAACATTCAAAAAGCAACTCATGTAAACACCTTAATCATATTATTGTCTTATTCAGATTAAGGCAAAACATTTGATTACTGATGTCCATGTAAACGTAGTCAATGGCATGTGCAATATTCATATCACAGGGAAGCGCAATAAATTAAATTATTTTATGTGACGTATTTGTGTGCTGCATGCATGGGTAGTTTATCCAAATCTGATCAATCAGACGGAGCCTTTACTATCTTCACCCCTCCCTCTCCAATAGGTGCTGTTACTATTATAATTACTAATGCTTGGTGACAAGAGAGGAAAATGACAACAGCCAATAGGAATCCTAATTTTTGCACATTGACATTTTTTAATTATCTCTGAAAAACTAGACTTACCTGTTTAAGTTTGATCTTTACACTATATTTTATTTAAATTGCTCATAAAACAGCATTTTTAAAAGGTAATAATATCATAAAAATACTCAACAACTACATCAAAAATTTTCCTAATATCATGCAGCCCTAATATTTACATGATCAGTCACTTACAAAGTCTCCATAGCAGAGCTGGATGAAACTATTGCGGAAGTCCATCGCCTGATTCTCCAAGATGTCAACTCTGGTCTGTTCTTCTTCAGTTTCCCCACCTAGAAACATTTACATTACAGTAAAATATACACATTGGACACTATATTTTCATTAATGTTTGAGATTTGCTCCAGTACTTACAGAGATTGTTTTTGCGGGCGATGTATCTCAGTATGGCATTGCTCTGGACTACCTTTGTATCACCATCCACTAGGTAGGGCAACTGATCAAGAACAATGATCCTAAGTCACTCCATTGTTGCTATTTTACGATATGTGGTTAAAAATGTAACTTACATTAGGAAAGGCCAGCCCAAGTTTGTTTTTCTCATTAAACCAGCAGCTTTTGTCATAGTTGGGAGCTGAAAGACAACACAATATATTCAGATTCCAGTGAAAATATCTGCTGAGTTATAATTGCAGTACTCACCTTCACCACAGGAATAGAACTTTTCCTCATATTTAGTACCAGTGAATTCCAACAGTAGACGGACTGGTTGAGCAATCTGTTAACAGAATTGATAACCAGAACGTAAAGATATCTTGTGAGAATATTTATCACTAATTAAATTACTTAAGATCTGATCAGGATTTAAAAAAAAAAAAAAAAGTACACAAACGATAACTTTTTTGTTTTTTTTATTTTATTAGCACATCTTTGCAGTAATTATTAACTTAAAATTTCTGAACAAATTCTGCTTTATTGCAAAATCTTACATTCTACTTGCTGAAAAAAATTCAGATTTTGCACCGACAATGGTGGTTCATTCCGTGGTTCATGCTTCGCTTTAGCCAAAGAAAAGTGAGTACACAAAGCATTTCACAGCAAGTAAATTGCACAAAATAAAATGTATATTTTGCACAATACATTTTAAACTTTAAATGTATTGTTTCTTTAAATAAATCTGATAATTTTTAAATTTGAATCAATTGTCATTTGCAATGCTTCTTGTTGGAAAGTTCTTTTTTTCCTTAAGTTATGTAATGTACAGTATGCAGTCTTTTACATTTGTCTTATTTTTAGACTTCTACATTTGACTGCTGTGATTCACCTGGTAGATGTTTAGTCTGAGCCACAAACCTTTAAATTTAAAAAAAAAAAATCTGTGCAGGCATTAAGGTATTTTAATTAGAATAGAATTCTTAACAAAACATAAATAATCCTGAAGGCAGGGATTGATGTTCCAGTTTGATGAGCGTTCTTTGGGTGATTTTTTACTCTATTATTGTGTTAAAGTACACCGCACTTAACACAGAGTAAACGTTAACAAGCAATAAATAAATAAATAAATAAATGTGAGAAGCTGTTTGCTGCAGAACATTTAGATAAGCTAAAGATTTGACGATCGGGTGCAAACCTTGTAAAGTAGCCTATCCATTCTAATAACCCAAGGTTTAAATAAATGTTTGCCCAAGGGCTTTGAAAAAAAAAAAAAAAATCAACAGAGTTAAAGCTAGTGCGAAAAGCTCTTATGAATTCATTCAAAGAATGGCACATGAGCTTCGTCATAATGTACAGTAGTCTGAGTGTAACCACACCCAAAACTGAAATGTTTAACTTGCAGGTAAAATGATAAAACAAAGTATCATCAGTGGCCATGGAGAAAAGAGACAAGTAAAAAATCCTTACATACTGGACTTACTTTTTTCCCCTCATGTGTATTATAAATGTTACTTTCTATTGTTTTCTTTTCGTAGCAACAGTTTGTTATACATAGCTGCAACGCATCAAATATATGTGAAATATTGGCGTTTTCAGCAGACCGACTACTCTAAGAGTGGTTAATCTTTTGACTGCTTGACAGGTTAAGCAAAAATAAATCTCAGAGAATAAAAAATTTAACTAGTTATGCAAAATACTGTTTCTTACCCCGCGGATATCCCAGTATGCCAGCTTCATTGCCATTTTGCAGCCGACTTCGTGCAGGAGCAGCGAGCGGAGATGAATGGGCACGCTCAGGTGAATCAGAGTTCAGTTTTAGACAATAGGCGGGGCTACACTACACTGAGGGGCGTGTTCAGACTGCAAGCTAAAGCAAGTGGTACTCACTGCAGAGCCATATGGACAGACCTGAGCTCCAGCAAGTGGGAGCTTTAGCTCCAGCTCCTCCTTGCTGCAATAAGCAGTCAGTTAAGAAATGCAAAATTTAATTCCAACTTTACTGCAATATGTGAATTAAATTACCACATGCAGCCAGAATTCATTGGTAAAAAAAATTTTGTTTGCATAAATTTGATGCAAGTATGATTTCTGAAAATCATGAATTTGTTAGGAATAACTAAAAATAGAGTTATCTGTTTTTGCAAATAAACTCTTCATACATTTATAGGTTTTCCCAAGAAATAAATATACTAATGGAACAAATCTGTGCTCTTTACTGGGTCAAATAAGGTACTGCATTTAATGCTTTGTAAACAATTCAGAAAATGTAGATCAACAATCTAAACAGTGAAGTCTAACAATACATTTATTTTGTTTTCATGGAATCAATGTGAAAAATCACAGTGCAACACTCACCTGAACACATACAACCTAAACAGAAGTGCTTTTCAATTACATTATTTCTATAGACAACAACTGAAAATTCAGACTGTTGTGTTATGCTTTTTTGATCTATAGTAATGTCAACTATCACTGGAATGTACATTTAACTAATTGTTTGTCTATCGGAATGCTTTAAAACAGTGGTCTAGGGGTCCGTTCATACCTCGTTTTACCGGAGATGATTTGGCAGATTCTGGATTTTTTTAATCCTGATAACTGATCTTGGGATAATTTGGTTATTCAAACAAGTTTGTCAATCAGATTACAATATAAGGATGAATTAATTTGAGATTGCTGCGAGTGTTCATGTTTGTTGTGAAGAACGGATCTATCAATCCTCAAAGACATGATCAGCAATGTAGTGATTGGCTGACAGCACAGCAGCCATTTATCAGCCATGTGAGCAAAATTCATAATAAATCAAAGGATTTGTACGGGCTGTATGAGCTTTCCACATTTGATGTGGGCTATTTGTAAAGGCTTTTTTCACTTTCATGTGTCAAGAATTTAGGAATTCATTAAGTTTTACATATGGAGCCGAAAAAAGGTTTCGTAATACAGTGGATAAGACATAACTATTTTAAATAATTTGGGTCAGGTTTGATCTACCAGAACTGCTGCTATGCCAACAACTCCTGGATGAGTTTTGAAGAAAGGAACTATCCCAGATTGTGTCAAATCATCAACAATTAAATCCAGCCAACTGAGCGATCCATGTACGTAGCACGGACCCCTGATCTTGTTGGCTTCACTCTTTCTTGTTTCCCCATTTGGCCATCTTGCTGTTCACAGGTGTTTTCATGAACCTGCTTGACTTCATGTACTCCGCAATCTTCTCAAGATTCTGACAGAAAACACAATTCATATTCAGTCACAACCAGGCTCATCCACAAAAATTACAACTTATCTGAGATTATAAAGTTAGTTTGTGTGCAAAAAAACTGAATCCTAACCTCAAAGTGATCCAGGAAACATCTAAGGTTTTTGTAGTCATCCAGGCATGCCGGCTCAAACATGCGATGCTGATCCAACAACTCATACATGATGAAATCCACAAATGTGATCTAGAGGAAGTGACAGTAGGGGGTGCGTATCAAAAAATATTCTCACAGAATACAGTCTGTTATTTACAACATCTATAAATTGACTTCAAAACATTAAGACTCATTTACTTTGTCCCCAGCAAACCACTTCCTGTCACCAAGAAAGTCAGAGAACTGCTTTAGAGCTCCTGGCAGTTTCTCACAGTAATTGGATTTGTTTTTGTCCTGCAGGTAAATAAATTAATTAAAGATATTACTAATGACTCTAGATCATCTTCTGAAAAGAAAAAAAACACAGTAATACATATAAAATAGTCCATTACAAAGTCAAAGTAGCAGAGCTGGACAAATCCATTGCGGAAGTCCATCGCCTGATTTTCCAAAATGTCAACTCTTATCTGTTCTTCTTCAGTTTCCCCACCTAGAAACACGTGACAGTAAAAAAAATTACATTATGTTATATTATTTTAAGTGATACTTGAAATAGTAAAAGAAAATGAAGAAAAAAAAATAATGCAGTTCTCACAGAGGTTGTGTTTGCGAGCGATGTATCTCATTATGGCATTGCTCTGGACTATCTTTCTGTCTCCATCCTCTAGGTAGGGCAACTGGTCAACACAGATCATGGTTAGTTAACTCATGTCATACTTTGCAAGAAAAACATAATAAAGTACAGAACTTACATTTGGAAAGTCCATCTTAAGTTTGCTTTTATCATTTAACCAACAGCTTCGGTCATAGTTGGGAGCTGCAAGACAATAATATGAAACTCACTCCATGTTTACTTGGAAAAAACATCTGTTATTTAGTTATATTGATTTACCTTCACCACATGAATACAACTTCTCCTCATATTTAGTATCGGTGTATTCCAACAGCAGACGGATTGGTTGAGCAAGCTAGATTAAATAAAATTAAGTTGTATAGTTAGTTATAGATAATTTCTGCTGCTGTAAAATGCCATTCAATCTAGAAATTTTATTATTTGACCCTTACAAACCATGGGTTGTAAATACTTTGCACATGTATGTATGAATAACTTATTGAAGTTATGAATAACTTTGAACAAACAACTTGTTGAATAATTAGAAATGCTGCCACATAGATCTGCCCTAGTTTTCTGACACATAACGTAGTAAAATTGTTTATCACTGCAGTTAACTTCTTAGTTGTTTGACAACTTCCTCTTAATCTTTAAGGCAAAACAACCTAGAAATTGTATGAATGTCTAGAGTCGTAATTTTGCATATAATGTGTCGCCACACCCAATAAGACAAAAAAAACCGCGTTAAATTATCTCTATATATGCTTTAAGACGTTAATGTTATGTAGCCAGTCTTGTTTTTACAGTTCTGCGTCACAGCAGGCAACCATTATCTGAATCAGTTTCAAACTTTCTCCGCTGGCTGTCTATCATCGGTTCATTAATTTCTGAAGCCACGGTTTATGTCAATCTCAGACAGGAATGTAAACAAACTACGCATACGTATTTTTCAGACAAGAACCGCGCTGAACACATTTAGATGTCGACTGCATGAGAAGTTCTAATAATATACTTATTGCAAATAGAAATATCTTAGTTCGAAAAATTGACAAGTTCTTACCCCGCGTATATCCCAGTAAGCCAATTTCATTGCCATTTTGAAAGAAAAAGGTGTATAACAGCAGGCAATTCGGTTTCCTTTTAACGTTACACTAACTATCAGAAAGTACGGAAAGCAAAATGGTTCAAAAAATGAACAAACATCTTCTCACCGAGACTTAAAGATGGATTTGAGAATCGAGTTGATTTAATTACAGTAAAGTATCCATTTAAAACACACGTGCATACTTTAATGAGTGACATAAATATAACATGTTTTCAAACAAAAGTTGTTCAGCAGGTGTATTACAATTTACAAAAATAAAATAAAATACTTCTTTGTGCAGTAAAATGGAAATGAATGCGCGCCCATCAGGAGACCAAGGGTGCAGTTTCACTCAGGGGCGTGTCCAGACTGCACACACTAAAGCCAAACCAACAGGTGTACTATGCTATTTAACATAATAGTTTCAAGCTAAAAGAACAGAATACCAATCCTACTAAATAAGAATGCTCCAAAATGTAACAAACTTGTATAAGTGTCATATTTTTAGGTGAACAAAATAATCAAAGTGTTAATATACCAAATGTAATTCCACTTAAACAGCAATAAGAGCATTCAACTGCATATTTAGTTCATTAGCAAAGAGTCTTTTTTTTTTTTTGCAGTAATTTTCTTTAATACTCAAATGTAAAAGTATGAATTCTGAAGACGGAACTCCAGTTGTGGTTTCTATCGTTTTTTTCCCCCCTATGCACAGCTAGTTTTAAAGCCGACAATAAACTTCCGGTGAAAGCTTAATGTGAGTATTTTCAATTTCACAAGGTTCTTTTTCCAGCATAGGTGTTGTAATGTAATTACAATACATTCAGGTAAATAGACTAAAGCATTCATTTAGTTATTCAAGCATAAAACGATATGAAAGACCGTGGTAACTGCGCCGTCAGCAGCAACAGGCTAGTGCAGAAACTCCATTGAAATCATATTTTATAAGACATGGCGGGGGGAAATGGAATTTAATGCAGTGCTTCTTGTCTGATCTGAGACCAACTTATATCATATATATCTAACAGGCAGTAAAGATCTTAAACATGACAATTTTGTAATGGAAAGACAGTTCACCGGAAGCCATTTGTATTCTTCAATACACAACAAAAACATGATATCTGAAAATGACAAAATTGGGTTATCTGTTTATGCAAATAAACTCTATATATTAATAGGTTTCCCCAAGAAAAAAACAATACTGAATAGAACAAATCTGTGCTCTTTATTGGGTCAAAATATGATAAATGCATTTAATGCTTTGCTTACAATTTAGACAATGTAGAACCACAATCTAAACAGTGAACTCTAACAATGGAATATTTTCTTTTTATGGAATCAATGTGCAAAATCAAAGTGCAACACTCACCTGATCACACACAACCTAAATAGAAGTGCTTTTCAATTACATTATTTCTATCAACTATTATTATTTCTAGACAACTACTGAGAATTCAGACTGTTGTGCTATGTTTATTTGACCTACACTAATGTCAACTTTCACTGGGGATGTACATTTAACTAATTGTTGATCTATTTAATTGTTTTAAAACAGTTGTTAGTTTTCCTCCTTCTTGTTTCCCCATTTGGCCATCTTGTTGTTCACAGGTGTTTTCATGAACCTGTTTGACTTCATGTACTCCGCAATCTTCTCAAGACTCTGATAAAAAACAAGAATTCATATTCAGTCACAACCGGGTTCACCCACAAACATTACAACTTATTTGAGATCATCATATTGTTCTGAATCCTAACCTCAAAGTGATCCAGGAAACATCTAAGGTTTTTGTAGTCATCCAGGCATGCCGGCTCAAACATGCGATGCTGATCCAACAACTCATACATGATGAAATCCACAAATGTGATCTAGAGGAAGTGACAGTAGGGGGTGTGTATGAAGCAAATAAGCTTATGGGATACTGTCTATTATTTCAAAGTTCTTGGAAAGTTCAAAATAACCATGTTTCAATAAAAAGATTAAGGCTCATTTACCTTGTCCCCAGCAAACCACTTCCTGTCACCAAGGAAGTCAGAGAACTGCTTTAGAGTTCCTGTCAGTTTCTCACAATAACTGGGTTTGTTTTTGTCCTGAAAGCAAATTAATTAAATGATTACTAATGACTTGTATTATATTCTGGAAAATCCGTCAACATTGTAGTACACATTACAAAGTCTAAGTAGCAGAGCTGGACAAATCCATTGCGGAAGTCCATCGCCTGATTTTCCAAAATGTCAACTCTCATTTGTTCTTCCTCAGTTTCCCCACCTAGAAACACAAGACAGAGAGAGTATTTACATTATTTTAAGTGATGCTTGAAATAGTAAAAACTTTTTTAAAAGGAACAAATAATGCAGTTCTCACAGAGGTTGTGTTTGCGAGCAATGTATCTCATTATGGCATTGCTCTGGACTATCTTTCTGTCACCATCCTCTAGGTAGGGCAACTGCTCAACACAGATGATGGTTAGTTAATTCATGTCATACTTTGCAAAACAACACAGGAAAGTACAGAACTTACATTTGGAAAGTCCATCCCAAGTTTGCTTTTCTCATTAAACCAACAGCTTTTGTCATAATTGGGAGCTGCAAGACAATAATATGAAACTCACTCCATGATTATATGAAAAAATACCTTTTATTATACTCGTTATATTGATTTACCTTCGCCGCATGTATAGAACTTTTCCTCATATTTGGTACCGGTGTATTCCAACAGCAGACGGATTGGTTGAGCAAGCTGTTAATAGATTAAATAAAATTTCTGCAGCTGTAAAATGCTTTTCAGTCTTGAAATTATACTATCTGACCCTTCTAAACCATGGGTTGTACATGCTTATAGAAGTAAATTTGGTTTTATATTCACACATTCGTTCAGTGACACACTCCCTATATTGTTTACCAGGTTACTTTGAATATTCGGTCTGAAATCACATCTAGGAATGACATCAAAACAACATTAGCACTATTTAATTCACTGTAAACAATGCTGTACTTTGATAGTCATTGGCTGCTAATATGGTTTCATTATTTAGAATGAGCAAACAATACTTTTCCTAAATTATCAAGGAGAAAGTCTGAATTTGTGAATATAAAACCAACTTTACTTCTATTACATACTTTGCACATTTATGAAGTGAATAAATTTGAACAAACAACTTGAATACTCGTCTATTTATGGAAATGCTTCCACACCTGCCTTAATCTTCTGAAAGATACACAGTAAAATAATCGTTGTATCACTGCAGTTAATTTGTCTTTTGTTCTCCTTAAATATTAAGGCAAAACAACGTAGAATGTGTGATGAGAACTTCAGGCATTTTATGATGATTAGTTGCCAAACAACTCACAGCAACGTTTGAGAAGAGTGCTGTAAAACCATCTCATAAACACGTGTAAAACTCATTTTTTCCCAAAGCATATAGTGTAACGTTATAGCTCGAATCACAACAACACGTTAACCGTTTCGTCGTAATTTTGAATATTAGTGTCGCCACACCCGAAGTGGCTTCAGATAACGTTAAACATAACTGACATATAAAGTACGTTAGCACCGTAAACGACAAAACGCGTTAAATGATCTCTAATTTGGTTTAAGGTCATGTTACACAGTTCCGCGTCACACACAGCATCCATTTGGACGAGTTTCAAACTTTCTCCACCGATTGTCTAACAAGTTCATTTCTGAAGCATTATTGTCCATCAAAGGATTTTACGGTGTTCAGATATAAGAAACATAACAGAACACAATTCTCTTTTATGATGGCGACTGCACGAGAAGTTCTGTTTTTTAATCATATAGCAATATTTTAATACAGTTAGCATATTTACTACTGGTTCTTACCCCGCGTATATCCCAATAAGCCAATTTCATTGCCATTTTGCAACAAGGGGGTGCACCGCTACTCTGCTCTTCAAAATGAGGTGCAGGAGCGACGGAATGGAGGAGGGGGCGTGTGCGCGCACGTGGGCTCTGTGCGATCAGACTCTATTTAAAGGGAAAGTACGCTCTTTCTTTTCTTTTAGTGGGTGCTGCTGAACAATGCAATATTTCATTGTATAATTTTGTGCAGTAATATATGCATTGTGAATACATACATATGTTTCAGTATTAAGTTTTTTCTTCCACGGAGAAATTTATTTAATGAAAATAAACAACAACAGCAATTGGGGTTTTAAAGATAATACACACCTCCACTCGGCTTTTAAAATGGTATCATCCGGACATCGGCTTTAAATGCCCGAAGAAAAGCTTAAAAAAATAATTTGTCTTTTTTTTTATTCGGATCATTGCTTGATGGTCATTTCGAGAGTTTGTTGGTGTTAGTGTATTTCTTTCTTATTTTTGTGATGATTATCTGTAATATGTAATGGAGTTAGTCAGAACTATTAAAACTTGTTTAATTGTCTTATCATATGTTTTTAACTCTGTGTATGCATTTATGTAACCAGCATTAAAGCATAACGGAGATGTAAACAAATAAAAGCTTATTAGAATCAGTCTATAACACATTCACTTCATAATGTGGCAAAATAGGTGTTTGCTTTAATTCCACATTTGCTGAAACACAGCAATAACCTATATTTCAACAAGTCTGCAAAAATGTACTGTGATGTAACCTTCATGCTCTTGTAAAACAAATGGTTTAAAGGATTAGTTCACCCCTGCTGTTAATACAGTACATTCAGGGTATCCAAGATGACTTTTAGTGCTGGTTTATCACAGATAATGGAGATGCTTGCCTTGCATCATTCAAGTAAAAAAGTCAGCTCACGTGTGAGTTGCAGACTGTCCTGAACACATTTACAGAGGCTCTGCATAAAAAGTAATGCTGCCATGTTAATTTTCAGTTTCTTGCACAGAGTGACCATTTTGCTTTATTAGACCTCATTTTTTATCATCAGGGTATGTATTATTTTTGTCTTTTCCTGTATATAGATTTATATTTATGTTGAAAGTTTCTGTTGGCTTGCATTTTATGAATAGGCTACTTTAGTTTTTGGGTGAACTGTCGCTTTAAGACTCAAAGCTGAGGCAGATTTTTTCTAACTTGTAACACTAGATGAACAAATGCTGCAGGCAAAAGGCTGGTCAAATGAACAGAACAGAGAACACAAAGAAAACCGTGTATGTGATTGTTAGGCCAGGTCAAATTTATAAACAATTGGAAACTTTATGGGTGTTTCAGGCCACAAAGTCTGCCACTCTGTGATAGATGTATGATTTAGACTCGTATTCTGAACTTAATCTGTCTATTTAGAAACATAACAATTAGTGTTTAAAGTTATTTTAGCTTCAAAGAAACATTTTCTTTAACCATCATGCAACTTGATGTTGAATTTGTTACAATCGGAAACACTAGTTTGTAGCACATTGTTTTACCACATTCTCAAAAAACAGTCTATTTTTTGGTTTGTAAAATAAGGGGAAACGTATATTAAACTCCACAGACAGCCAGAATTACAATATTTTTATTTTGAGATACAGAATACAGCAGAAAAAATAAACTTGACTTTGATATTATGTGGAATTTACAATAAATAGCACTAATGATTACTCAATTACAGACACATAAAAATGTATACAGCCACTATAAAATAAATAACATCACAATAATAAACACATTAAAACAGAAACTGTTGAAATCAAGAATAGAACGGAAATTAATATTCATTGAAAAATGACATGACGATGACGGCTTATGACGGAGATGTGCGTGGGTACTTCAGTTCACACCAGAATAGCCAACCAACCAATGTTTATGGCTGTTAGCGTTCAGAACAAGTGTACCATTGACACCAAATGGTCATTATGTATGACAGTGTAAACCATTTCGCTGAATTTCATGCTGCAGGTTATGGACAGTGAAAGGTCCACAGTTACAGAGGGGGGAATTTTGAGGTTTCCTGGAGCTCACCTGAAGCCTTCATACATACTGAACATGCGTTTTCAGTTGGTTTTCTGTAAAATCTGTCTGTGCTTTTGGCAACAATGCCATTTACTTTGTGCAAATGCTGTCAGTTTCTCAGCAAATAGAGCTTTGAAAGGCTAGTTCATCTAAAAAAAGAAAAAAAAATTCCTGTTAAACTCGCTCTCAGGCAATCGAAAGTGGAGGTGACTTTTTTCTTTAGTAGAACACTAACTGAGATTTTTTTTATCTGAATCATAAAATACAGTCAACAAATGTGTATTGCAAATGTGTTCAGGGTCATTTCGCCATTGGCTTTGGATAAAAGGTAATAATGTTGAGTTTCTTGCACAATCTTATCATTTCTCTTCATAACAGTGTATCATCAGGAGACATGGGTAATATGCTATGGTCCAGACAACTCAAAAATGGGAGTTTTCCTACTTACTCGGAAATAATGGCTGCATCCGAAATCGCATACTTCCATACTATATAGTATGCTAAATACAGTATGCGAGCCGAGTAGTATGTCCGAATACATAGAATTCAAAAAACAGTACGCGAGACGTACCAGGATGACCTACTACTTCTAACGAGATTCTGATGTGCGCATCCGATGGACGCTACGCTATCCTATGATGCACCACAAGAGAATTTATGAATGTGAGTGAAGCGGCACAACTGACGTGGGTAGGTCACGTGATGATGACAAAATGGCAGATGTAGTATGTCCGAATTACATTCATACTACTCTTATTCATACTGTATAGAACGTACATTTCTAACGCCGAGTAGTACATTTAAATTCAAATGCACTACATACTAAATAGTAGGCGATTTCGGACACAGCCAATGTCTAGAATGTCGCTAAAAGTCAGACATCCGACATGGAAACTCGGTGCAGGTCATAGAACCCTAAATTCAGTAAGTTGTGTCAATCGACGTCACTTCACAGATGACGACTAGTTCTGCTTTAGTAAGATTAGCGTGAAGCTACCTTCATGAAACATTGCTAGTCTTAAAGTGAACGATTAATCCATTAAAAAACGTTTTTTGGTCTATAATCGGCATTTTCTTCCATTCTGGAATGGCAGTTCATTTCTGATGATGTCATTTTAACGGATTTGGTGAAATATGCTTTCACGTTCCTCCAACCGTTAGTTTGCTGCAAGTGAAATATAAGAGGAGGAGCTCAAAAATAAAACCCCGCCCTCTACTGAGTGTTACATTTCAGTTGGAAAATTGTTACCATATTCAATTCAATTCATGATTATTTATATAGCGCTTTTCACAATGTAGATGTGTCAAAGCAGCTTAACATGGTTCTAGTAAAGTCCATACTTAAATAATATTCTGCAGCAACTTTCGTTAAAGTGATGATAGCTGTTAACTTGCGTTTTATGAATCTCCAAGGACCACAGTTTCAACTAAAAACGTTTAAGAAAAAGTCACCTACATCTTCCATAACCTGAGTAAATGAACTGCACATTTACATTTCTGACTGAACCATCCCTTTAAAACTGCACTATGCATCTAAATTAATTACAATACATTACTATCAATTGGATTTAGGTGAATACCTGTGGATTCAAAGTCAGTCCCACATTTCCCTGATTCACCTTTCACTCGCACTCTGCACTGGTTGAATAATTGAAAGTGTGAAACACTGTTAGCGTCCTGAAGCCATGCACAGGGATCCCTCCTCTTTGACCATCTCCAGCTCCTCTGACCGCACAGCCTGTGTGATCAGATTCAGTTCTTCACACAGAGTCTCGAAGCGATACGCCACACGGATATCAGGAACGTTGGTACGTCGGATGTCATTGCCCTCTTGTCCCTCTTTTATATAATGCGGCCCCAACCAGTAGCTTTTCACCTTCACAGAAGACATTTGAATAGGTCAGTTAAATGCGCGTCTCTGATTGCTTGTATTTAAATAGTCTGTGTCAATGTTTTGGTTTTAGCATGAAGAGTGGTGGCTAAATACAGTGCCAAAATTGAATGGCAGCCAATAATTCAGAAATATATATATTTACAGTTGAAGTCAGAATTGTTAGCCCCCCTTTGATTCTTTTTTCTTTTTTAAATATTTCCCAAATTATGTTCAACAGAGCAAAGAAATTTTCACAGTATGTCTGATAATATTTTTTCTTTGAGAGAAAGTCTTATTTGTTTTATTTCGGCTAGAATAAAAGCAATTTAAAAAATTTTAAAAATCATTTTAGGGACAAAATTATTAGCCCCTTTAACCTATAATTTTTTTCGATAGTCTACAGAACAAACCATCGTTTTACAATAACTTGCCTAATTACCATAACCTGCCTAGTTAACTTAATTAACCTAGTTAAGCATTTAAATGTCACTTTAAGCTGTATAGAAGTGTCTTGAAAAATATCTAGTAAAATATTATTTACTGTCATCATGGCAAAGATAAAATAAACCAGTTATTAGAAATGAGGTATTAAAACTATTATGTTTGGAAATGTGTTGAAAAAATCTTCACTCCATTAAACAGAAATTGAAGGAAAAATAAACAGGGGGGGCTAATAATTCTGACTTCAACTGTATATTTATATTAATACAACATTTCTGTCTTGTTCTTGAATCTGATTGGCTGATAGTCGTGCGATATTCTTCAAATAACAGCGTTCGTACAGCCTTTTCACCCTTGTGTATTACTCCGCCCACATACAGCTACAAGCAGAGGACACTCTACTGTTTGACAAATTTTGCTGCAGTTGGACAACATAATGTACTTTTGAGGATTTTTTATTCAAGAATGTAGTTGTTTAGATTGCAACTATGCAGTTTATTTATAAGGATAGGGCCTATATTAAAATATTTATCATTTCGGAGATTCGGTGCATCGGCCGCCATCAGCCTGTTTGAGCAAAGCAAAGTGACGATCCACGTTCTGCCACAAAATGGCGTCAGAAACCACATAATAAGTCCTTAGAGGGAGAAAAACTTTTGACTTTTGAGTTTTCTTAATGTAAGTTTTAAACTACTGCTGAACTCATCCATATAAATCAGGTGAGTGAAATTCTAAGTCAATCTCTTTCTTTTTTTATGTTGTAGTGCTGTATTTATTGTGATATCCCGATTGCAACAGAGAAATACTGGGAAATCTGATGGCATTTTATGACGTTTAGCCTTATAATCTTAAAATGTGAGCAAAAATGACGTGTTTTGTCATCACTTTAGACATTATGCTAGAGAATCATTTAAATACTAGCTCTAAAGTGACATTTGTGAAGTAGCAACTGTTTCTGCTGTTCTGACGTTAGCTGCAGATACGAATGAATGGCAATAGAGTAGTTCCTCGTACAAAAGGTTTTTTGAGACTCTCCGTGTCTGATTTTCTTTTTTATATACACGATTATCTCGTCGAACTGTTGTATAAACGCAATATCACACTCGTAGCAGTGCGATATGGCTGTATATCGACACTGGTGGGATACTAAGGTACTCGGCCTCCCACCAGTGCTGATAAACAGCCTTATCATGCTGCTACTCGTGTGATATTGCCCATATATATATATATATATATATATATATATATATATATATATATATATATATATATATATATATATATTCTTCTTTGAATTTACAAATTTTAACATTATTTACTGTATTAGGCATTGATGAACTACGTTTTTGCATGTGAATTAAATACTAAAGGTACACTAAAGCTGCACTGAAGGTAATTGAAAAAATTTTTATAATTTTTGTTGGTAATACAAATTAACAGATTTTTTCAATTTAATGAGAAACATAAAATATTACCACTCAAAAGTCTATAAGATTAAAAATAATTTTTTAAAGAAATTTTATTTAAAAAAAAAAAAAAACAGTAAAAACTTAAACATTTTTGCTTTTTAAAAGAACTGTTTTATATTTAATATATTTTAAAATATAATTTATTCCTATGATGGCAAAGATCAATTTTTAGCATAATTACTACAATCTGCATCTTTCAGAGACCAATCTAATATGCTTATATGGTGCCCAAGAAACATTTGTTTTTATTATAAATGTTAAAAATTTGTGCTGCTTAATATTTTTTCTTTTTCTTTTTTTTAACCAAAATTGTGATCAGATTTAATCTGGATTCTTTGATGAATAAAAAGTAATTCAATTAAGTTAAATTATTCAAATTATCCAATTATCTGAATTGTAAAATTACAAATGACTGTATCCTTGTTAAATAAATAAAAAACTACATTACTATAACATTTTAGGCTTATTGTTAGATTATGTTTTAAAATGCATTAACTAATGCATTAACTTACTGTCAAATATCACAAAAAAGAACCAAAAGTTCTTTGACAGAGGTGTAAGTGTAGCTGTGAGCACCTGGTTTGAAAATCCGCTCATGAGCACACTGTTTCGGGCCAGTTCACACATGTCACATGAGCTCAGCTTCCACACCTGAGCGGCGATGCTGTACTCCTCCATCAGCGGCTCCTGAACAAACCACACACACACTCGGTCAAACACATTTATCCACAAAATAAGTCAAAACACTTCATATCGTATGTTGTGGTTTGACTTCTAACCTTTGTGAAGTGGAACTGCAGAGGGTCGTCAGTGGACAAAGACACCATGAGGCCTCTGGACAGATATTCAGGCAGTGGATTTCGATGGTAACTGAGGAAGAGGCTGTTGTTGCTGAGTGGCGACATGGCAATGCCAATCTGAGCCAGATAATACAGATACTGCAGTACAGGAGCCTGAGGGAAATACAGCAACATATCACTCTACAGGGTTTCTGCAGGTTTCTTTAAGTCAAATTTAAAACTTTTTAAAACTCTTAAAAGACCATTATGAATGAAATTTTAGTCTTATACAGGGCTAAACATTAAGGATTTTTTCTAATGGTCCGTAAATAGTTTTGTATTAACAGAAGATTATGTAAAGGGATGTGTTGCTTTAGTTTTCTTTCCCCGATTAGGGAATTTAATTTGGAGAATTTCCTTTAAACATGTCTTAACAGCGGTTTTGAATCACATTTCTTTGAAATAAAGAACTTAATTATAAAAAAAGTTGTGTCATGTGTCAGCCTGACAGGGTAGCTTTACCTTGACGTAAATTAAGACCTGTTTAAAATGATTTAAGACCTACAACACAATATTTCAGTGAATTTAAGACTTTTTAAGGTCTGAAATTTAAGACATTTTAAGACACTGCGGACACCCTGCTCTAAAACATTGGGCGGACTCATAAACTCTTGAGTGTTTGCAAGGAAATCGGTCCTGTGAAGTGCTTTGAAACGTGCATTTTGTGACATAATGTCAACTGAAACATGAAGACAAGTGGGAAATATAGTAGCTCCTCCCCTTAAGAAAAAAACAGCCAATAGAGTTTCGTTTTTATCACAGCTCTGTCAGTGAGAGTGGTTGAGCTTAAATGCTCTCTAGTATCTGACATGCCCCGCCCCTTCAAGTCACTTCTCATTTGCTTTTCATTTGATGCCCTTAATTGGTCAGATAATTTGATGAGAAACTGACGTCAAAAAAAAATCCATTTAGGTGGAAGTGACAAACTGCAAGCTTTGAATGTTTATATCTTCTAAATGCAAATGTTGTCACTGTTTTGCTGCGCACTAGCTTATAAATATTCTTAAGACTAACATACTGATATTAGGGCTGGGCGTTTTTTTCGATTTTTTCGATTAATTCGAATTTACGCTTTAAGACGATTTTATTTTTTACAAAATCGAGGAATCGCGTTTTTTTAATAAAAATATTAAAGCCGCTTTTCCACTATCGTGCCAAACTGTTCTAAACTGTTAGACAACCGTGCTGAATTGTGCTGATTCTGTGTGTTGACGTCGCGGCTCTGTTGATGTGCTGCCACAGCTGGTAGCGGAAGCGCGCCAGGGCGGACCGGCCATTGGGAACACCGGGCCTTTTTTCCGCTAGAGCAACAACAGCCCCGCAGTCAGTCAGCCAGCCAGCTTCACGAATGTTTCCATGCGCGTCGTGCTGTTGTTCGCGTCCCGCAGCCGTCTGTGTCTCCCGCGCGAGCTGCGAGACGGGGACCCGCGCACCACCTGAAGGACGGTTACGGCGTGTTGTAAATGTCGGTCACCGCAGAAAGTCAAATCTTTCTTTAATTTGGACTTTTGCTTGAATTACGGAGTGGCACAGTAGCTGTCAAGGTACTGTATGAATTAAATCATAACCCATATATGCACCAATAAACAAGTAAAATGAATGAATGAATAAAATAAATATGGATTCTTAAATGTCGGCAGTTTTTACTCCAAAAAATATCAATACGTATCAACAAATGTTTTATAAAATAAATTAAGCAGTTTCCAACATTTCAGCTATAGGCCATTATACGATTCAGTTAAATATAAGATAGACATTTAAATTTAGATAGATATGTAACAGGTTTTTTTTTTCACTGTGATCTTTAATATATACTGGGTGGTGGAGCTACGCACAAATATTTTCTAAAACGTCAAGCAGATATTTGTCTATAGCTCGTTAGTTATTTATGAAGACAAAAAATAATTAAAATAACAAAAATAAAACTATAAAATTACAAAGATAAAAAGAGCAGCATTCTGCTAAATATAGTCCTTTATATCCTAATATGCTATGTGTTGTTTCATTCGTTTTTTTATATTTAACTTGATGCATTCGTTATTTAATATTTAAATACAAAATCGTTTAAATGGTTATATTTTACCATCAAAATGTAGTATATTTTATATCATTACCAACTTTTGATATAAAACCGCTGTTTTTTTATTGATTGTTATGAAATAATTTAAGTGCTATATTTTTTATTAGTGAAAGTGCCCGCTCACTTTGACAAGGCCTGTCTAAATATATATTTCTGCCATGCCACTAATACAGATAAACTATTGTTGCATTATCATTGTTTATTTTTCTGTTATGTACAGAGATTTGAATATTTATTTCCCCTCCAATCCTTTTTAATCTTCAAGTTACATTTTGGTCATTTTCTCTCCAAATAAAATTTGCCCAAAGCTGCACAACATATGACCTGCTGTGACTTCTATTGTAGCTATGTTTAGCATCCCTATATGAGAGAGTGCCATAACCGCGTTTAGTCACACTATTGCTTTTCTTTTACAAGTGAGCATGAAAAAAACTAGTTTCAGCATTTATTTAAATTTAAATGAACAAGGTAAGCTGGTAAGGTAGTTACACAGTAAAAAAAATTAATAAAAAAATAAATAAAAAAATCGAAATCGTGAATCGGTCAAACTTTATGAAAAAAAAAATCGAGATTTTTTTTTTTTGCCATATCGCCCAGCCCTAACTGATATTAAAGTCGAAAAAACTTTATTTTGATTTCACGAGGACTATAAAAATAAGTAAACTGGCTCTGTCTTTTAGCTCAATTCAAAGGCTGAATTCTTCGGAGACCATTTACAAAAGCGAGTGCGTCACTGCAGCACAATAAAGCCTGTTTCATTTTAAATGCGGCCTGCAAATCTGGCCTCCATATGTGTCCTTATTTTCCCGGCCATGAAGGATACCACAGATGGATTCTTCACAGTACAGTGCGTCGATGGGGACTGGACATTTTTGAGAGAACATAGATGAACCAGAGAGAACATATTTAGACAGATTTAGAACATATTTTTAACACTGTTTTGGATCCAGACAGTCAAATATAAAGACTACTGTATGCCCAAAATCGTTCACTATTTTACTGATTTCCTCTGATCTAGGTGCACTTTATAAGAGATAAAAATTGAATAAATTCAATGAATTGAAGCAAGAAGTTTAGAAACTGTTGTATTACACTATGATAACTGCCTTTTTTTTCCAGCAAGGATACATTTAGCACCATCATGACTTTTCCTTGCTTTAAGATTTCGAATGGGTAACAGCTAGATAATGACACTGATGACATTTCAAGTTAACGTCATGGCTAAATTGTGCTAAAAGTGTGTTGTTTTTGTAATGGCTCATTTCCACTGAGTGGTACAGTACGGTACGGTACGGTACGGGTCACCTTTATCAGGCTTGCGTTTCCACTGCTAAAAGGGTACCAATGGTACTCTTTTGGTGGGTGTGGTGTACGACAGAAAGTTTCAGACGATGTCATTTTTGCTCGAGGAAATGTCAAAGTAAAGCTGTACGGGTCGTTCACATATCATATGGGAAGCACTTCTCACAAAACAGATGCTTTATACTGTACACATAAATACTTGTGTATAAATGTTCATTACTAACTTTTCTATGAACATAATTTGATTATAACTGCAAATCAATGACGTGCGAAATAGCCTACTATAACGTCTGCAATTATATAAAATAAATAAATAAATGCAACATATATGAACACATACAGACCCTTACAGTCTCCAATATGTTACAGAAATCTACACACAGCATACATTTAGTCCTTATTTGGGTTCAAAAACAACACAAATATAGCCCACCACAGTCAGTGCAAACCTCTCATCTGTGTCTTTAATCTTCAGCAGCACGTGTAGCTTGTTAGAATGTAATTTCGTCATTCCCAGTTCATAATAGTCCAAAAGGTGATGATAATAGTTACACATAGCAGTTTGTTCATGTTTTAGGTTGCAGATGCATCATTTGCTGCTGTTTTTTCTGGCTTCTCCTTTGTTTTTTCGCGCTTTACTCTCGCGTTTGTTCCTTTCTGACAGGATCGGATATCAAAGCGCTTCAATGATCATGAGCACGTTATTAATATGAGTTCAAAAAATTCGTTATTTCAAATATAGACGAAATTGCGAGCTCTCTGGATAAAGTGAAACCGCTCGCACTTTTAGACGGGCTCATTAAACAACAAGAGGGCACAGCAGATTTTGTTCTTTTGGCTTTGTGGCTGTTCATCAAGACGACGACAAGGTGTGTTTGAGCTCTGGTCGACCATGGCTTGTTATTATATGTATATATTATTACGGTGTAATGTCTCGGCTGTGTGTTTAAAACATGGCGGTTTCTTTGTTTTCATTCTGGCTTGTTGCGTGGTCGAATGACGCATCTCTGTAAACCAATAGCGTTCAGCTACGCGTCTAGCTCCGCCTTTTGCTACCTTTGCAAAGGGTGTCCAAAAAGTGGTACGGTACGGTTCGGTACGCATTTTGACAGTGGAAACGGCCATAAAAGCGTACCGAACCTTACCGTACCACTCAGTGGAAACGGTCCATAAGGGGACTTCATGTCATTCACTCTGGGAAAAAAACCCAAGGCGTTATATAAATAATGACTGGAATATTTCAAATGAAATCAACTGTATCAAAAATGATCTTACATCCATTTCAGGCCTAAACCAGCACAAAAACACAATCTAAACAGTGTGTTTTTATTTAAATTTTCCAGAAATGTAAAAAATATTAAGATTTTCTCAACTGGGACACATCTATTGTTCTGATATTGCTTTCAAGGATAATGAAAAAACAAAGTTGAAGGTGTTTGATGGCTACAATAATAAAGTTTATTGTTCAATACTGGCACTCAAAAGTGTGACGTGGCCTTGGTCTAACACAAAGTAAAAAAATAAATAAATACATGAGCATGCTTTAAATCTGAGCAGAACAGATTTCTAAGGTGACCGTGAGCCAGTAAATGTATCAAGAGTGTCTTTACTTTTCTCAGAAGTAGGCCATGGGAAATATTCTCTGACAGCATGAATCCAGACACGAGGTGGTGAATCGGCCCTGCTTCTCCACAGTGAGGACGCAACACGAACGAATTCAAGTTTCTTTGCCTGTTGAGAGACATGAATGATGAGTTTACTCACCCTCAAGTGATCTAAACTTTTATGAGTTTGTTTCTTGTGTTAAGCCATTGAATTTCATAATCGGAAAAAATGGCCAATTTCCAGCATTCTTCAAAGTATGTTTTTTTTTGTTTTGTTTTCAACCAAAAAGTAACTCAAACAGGCTTGTAACCAGTTAAGGGAGAGATGTAAATAATTATGATGGAATTTTCAATTTTGGGTGAACTATCCCTTTAACACAGTTTTTTAGTTAAATTTTAGCTGTTTGTGTCTCAAAATCTCAGTCTCAAATCAATATGAAATATGCAAAACGTGGATAAAATACCTGCGCAGGTGGTTGAGTACAGTCATATTTGCATACATGTAGTACAGATAATACGAGTATGGAGGATTGTCTTCATCCGTCCAGTTGACAGGTTTAGGACTGTCCAGGTTAAAGATGTGATGCTCAGGTTTGGACTCATCATCCACACTATCAAACCCAACAACCTAAAGAGCAACATAATATAATGACACGTTGAGCATACTTACTCTATGTGTGTGAATGGTTATGGTTTTATATTGGTTGGTGAAGTGGGAACTCGTGATTTCCCTACTATGGGTAAAGTTTAGTGACAGAATAAACAGTGACAGATCTTACAACTTCCTTAAAGATACAATTATATTTTTTGAATACATTCTGTTGATCTCCAGGTCTGGCTGTAGCACTTTTAGTTTAGCTTAGCTTAGCATACATAATTGAATTGGATTAGACCATTAGCATTTCCATCAAATTTTCAAAAAAATGCTAGATTGTGTACTAAGACTGATGGACAATATTTTTAGGACAATACATTTTTTTAGGACAATTTAAATTTTTAGGACAATAAACTGGTAGTTCAAGTGTAGGGCTTGGTCCTGGGGTCTGTTTTCATGCACTGCAAAATATGCTTGAACCTGCTACCAATTCCTTGATTATTATAAAAGAATATGAGTATAGAATCATATAGATATGAGAGTATTTATATCGACCTAGTAAATAGCAACTTTTAATTTTCCACTGGTCTTGGTACATGATGTAATTACAGATGAAGCTTTTAATAGGAAAATTAACGAATCTCTTGGGTTATTTTTGAGTAAGATGCTAATGGTCTAATCTGTTTCAATGAGTTATGCTAAGCTAAGCTAAATGTGCTCCTGCCAGACCCGGATATCAGCTGAATGGATTCAAAACTAGTAAAACTCAACAGTTTATCTTTAGGGGAGTTGTAAATAGAGTCTATTTTTTTTAAATATATAAAAGAGAAGTGTTCCTTTAAGAAACTTTCAATAGTCTCATTATATGCACAATAATAAAAGTAAAAGCCAAGAGTTTGAAACTTCACTTGGCCAGATCTTTAAATCACAGCCCACGGCAAATGTAAAATTGAAAGCAAATGTCTCTTGTAAATAAACTGGGCATTACATAATCTTCAATTTGCATGCCTTCACTCCACACAATACACAATGAAATATAATAAAGTTAGTTTAAGTGGAAAAAATATAAGACAAAAAGTCCCCTCACGTGCTGCAGGAAGAGGTGCAGCTCTGGGTGGCTGCTGGGATTGACAGTGACCTCAAACAGAGGCATGAAAACGTTCGCTAACATCTCCTGGAAGTTCGACAGCTGTTTTTTGGTGTGGTAAACATCACTGCAGAGGAAAGGAACAAACTGTTACCTAATCTTTGTATCTCTGGGATAGCTATAGTCTGAGATTTCCTCAGAAATTGATAATTATGGGAAGTAAAAAGACTTAGTCTTAAAATTAGTCCACTTATGAGCTTTTCAGTTTAATTTTCGGTTTTCCATTTTGAAAAGATGTAAAATGGATGTAAAATCCACTTATAATGAACTCAAATCTTTGCAATTTGTATTTTATTTATTCATTCATTCATTTTCCTTCGGCTTAGTCCCTTTATTCATCAGGGGTCGCCACAGTGGAATGAACCGCCAACTTATCTAGCATATGCTTTGCACATCAGATGACCTTCCAGCTGCAACCCAGTACTGGGAAACACCCATACACATTCATACACTATAGCCAATTTAGTTTCAATTCACCTATAGCGCATGTCTTTGGACTGTGGGGGAAATCGGAGCACCTGGAGGAAACCCACGCCAACACAGGGAGAACATGCAAACTCCACACAGAAATGCCAACTGGCCCAGCCGGGACTCGAACCAGCAACTCTCTTGCTGTGATGTGACAATGCTAACCACTGAGCCACCGTGTCACCCTTTGTAGTTTATTACAGACCTAAAATTTGTCTTTTTCAAGATACATAGAGATTATTGCTGATGTAAGTAAGTCCAGATCAGCATTTTAGAATGACTAAAAGAATAAAATGATCACTTAAGATACAAAAGACTGGAGTAATAATTAAAAAAATTCAATTTTCCATCACAAGAATTAATTATATTTTTAAATACTTTTAAATAATAACATAGGTTTGATTAAAATAATATTTCACATTATTAACCCATTAACAGTCACTCCACTTTTTAAGTTCAACCTTGAAAATGATATATGATATATGCATATGATAAATAGTTTGCAAAAATAATATCAAAAAAACAAAAAAAAACTAAATACAGTTAAAGTCAAAATGATTAGCCATCCTGTGAATTTTTTCTTTTTCAAATATTTCCCAAATGATATTTAACAGAGCAAGAAATTTTTCACAGTATTTCCTATACTATTTTTTTCCTCTTTAGAAAGTCTTATTTGCTTTATTTAGGCTAGATTAAAATCTATTTTAAGATCAATATTATTAGCCCCCTTAAGCAATTTATTTTCAGATTGTTTACAAAACAAACCATTGCTTAACTTCCTTAACCTAATTAACATAGTTAAATGAAATAATAATTAAAAAAAGCCTTTTAGATTGCACTCAAGCTGAATTTTAGTATCTTGAATTATATCTAGTAAATATTATGTCATCATGGCAAAGATAAAACGAATGACTTATTAGAAATGAGTTATTAAAACTATTATGTTTAGAAATGTGTTGAAAACATGTTCCTTGTTCCATGTTCCATCTTCCATTAAACAGAAATCGATTAAATAATATTTCAATAATTTAGCAGGGCTATTAATTCTGACTTTAACTGTATATAGACTGAGAAACATTGCACATGTGTGAAGGAGACAGTGACAGTTTTCTTATCACTGTTTCACCAAAATTAAAAAATTCTTACCAACCCCAAACATCAAAATATTATAGTATATATTTTTTAGTTTTATAAAATAATTAGGCAAAAAATAGATATTAGCGTTGATATTTCCTATTGTTCAGTACTCACAATAGCCGTGGCACCTGCACCAGCCAGCGCACGTTATCTGAATAAACCTTGTGTGTGACAGCCCACTGGGCCAGTTTATCCCATTCATCTCTTGATCTTCCGTAGATGGAGAGACGCAGCTCCACGTTCTGATATTTGCTCTCCTCCAGATCTGCCATCACCTCCTAAAACACACCAGCACACAACTATCTGTAGGGGGCGCAAGTCATCCTATAAAACCCATTCATCAACATCCTCATGCATCAATGATTACAACCCATACCTTGATTATGTGCCCAAAGTATTTGCCCTCAATGTGGTTGTCAGTTTTGATAAAGATTTCTCGAAGTATGGACTCTCCAATAGGGTTGTATTTGGAGTTGAATTTATCAAAGCGGTGGAATGTGTTTCGGTCCTGTGGGAAAGAGAAAATTCTTTAAATATTTAACTCCTGCAGATCATAATGGATAGTTTGTCATGTTCTTTTTATTTATTATTTTGTGATATTTTGGCTGTGTTAATGCAAACAGCACAACTTTTGGTGTAAGAAAGGTGTATTTTTTAATAAACTCTTTTCTTTGCATAAATCTGTATTACAATAGGTAGACAAAAGTTAGACAATAGGCATTTGGGACTAAATGTCCCCATTAAGTGTTTCATAGATATATTATAGAAATATTTCATCCCAGTGCCATTTTAGCAAAAAGTCATACATTCTTTGATAACAAGTTTCTATTTTATTGGCAAGATTTTGATGTTGAATTCATTCATTCATTAATTTTCGTTTCGGCTTAGTCCCTTTATTATTCTGGGGTCGCCACAGCGGAATGAACCGCCGATGCTGAATTATTTTAATTTATTTTATAAATATAAATTATTATTTTTTTATTTATTTAAATTTATTTTGTTGAATCTATTTGAATTGTTTTCTGCTTTTGGGCAATGCATGTGTAATGAGATGTGGACTCTGACAACGCAGGTTTATTGAGAATGGTCAGGCAAGCAACAGTCAACACAGGAGCAAACATACAGTTGAAGTCAGAATTATTAGCCCCCCTGTATTATTAGCCCCCCTGTTAAATTTTTTCCCCAATTTCTGTTTAATGGAGAGAAGATTTTTTCCAACACATTTCTAAACATAACAGTTTTAATAACTCATTTCTAATAACTGATTTATTTTATCTTTGCCATGATGACAATAAATAATATTTTACTAGATATTTTCAAGGCACTTCTATACAGCTTAAAGTGACACTTAAAGGCTTAACTAGGTTAATTAAGTTAACTAGGCAGGTTAGAGTAATTAGGCAAGTTATTGTATAACGATGGTTTGTTCTGTAGACTATCGGAAAAAAAATATAGCTTAAAGAGGCTAATAATATTGACCTTAAAATGTTAAAAAAAAAATAATAAAACCTGCTTTTATTCCAGCCCAAATAAAACAAATAAGACTTTCTCCAAAAGAAAAAATATTATTAGACATACTGTGAAAATGTTCTTGCTCTTTTAAACATCATTTGGGAAAAATTTAAAAAAGAAAAAAAAATTTAAAGGGTGGCTAATAATTCTGACTTCAACTGTATGTATACAGGGAATCCAGAGTCATAGTCAAATAATAGGTGAGTGGTCAGTACAGGCAGGCAGCAGGCAACACAAACAAACAAACAAGACAAGGGTCAAAAACACGGCAAGACAAGGAAAGGAAAATGCGTCATAATGTTTACAATCAGTATAACAAGACTCAGCAACTAGTGTGTGTGTCTGTGCTGCTTTTAAATTCCATGTCATCGGTTCTGAACAGCTTCAGCTGTGTGTGTTAGCAATCAGCAGACAACCGGAACAGGTGTGAGTGTGTGGTGCATGACTGGAACTTGTAGTCCATATACCAGCGGATTTGTAGTTCTTTAGCGATCTGCCAGGATTAGATTGCTGGTGATTGTGACAGCATGTCAACTGAATGGAAATTCTGAATTTGTTTTGTATGCACATATAAGAAATTTGCATGTGTGTGAATTAAAATAATATATATAGAAACTAATAGATTTTATTGCACATTTTGTATTTTAAAAAACAATAGTTGCATTATAACAAATTGTAATTTAAAGATTTAACATTAATTAAATTGATAATTATGATCAATACTAATGCTGGTAAAGTAATCTATCAGTAACAGTGTACTCTTTTATATATATTTGATACATTATGATAACCTCTATGGGCAAAAACTGCAACGTTGCACATGCTTTCCAAAACCTCTTCCTCAGAATAGTTATTCCCACAAACAATTCAGAGAAGAATCTCTGGTAATATAGATTATTATTCACATGATTTAGAGAGCCATTAAACTGCGGTCAAGGTTGTATAGCGTTCATTTAGAGAACAACAGTTCATTCATCAGCTTGTTCATTTTTCACTTAAGTGCAAACTCTCTAAGCTTGTGCGACTGCATCTGCAATGCTGTGCTACATATTTTCAGTGAGAGTGACCTAGATCCCACACAAACACATGGAGTCTGGAGCTCCCACTAGATGTTTGCTTTGGCATCTACTGTGTGAAACAGCACTGAACTACAAGATCACTTCAGATTCAGAATTGTTGTGTTATATTGTAGATTCCAGTTTTCTGTTTGTTTGTTTTATTCGAAGTCTGCTTTGTTCCACTTTATTACGTTTTAACGAATAATATGAACAAGATATAACATCAAACAGTAGAGTTAAAAAGTTTAGTAAGTAATTTATATTTAGGAAAGTAAAAATAAAAAATAGCATGAAAGGGACATTAACATTTTAGGATATTATGATTTCTCAGCATATTATGATTTTGCAAGGGTTGTGTAAAACTGAAGACTGGAGTAAATAACAAAATTCCTGTTATAAAATCATGGTTAATTTTCATATATCCTATCCCGTACATAATTGTTACAATTATTAGACAGAAGCTGCAGTAAATAAAAAAAAATTATGTTCTTGAAACTAAAAAGTGTTAAAATAAAAAAAAAATTGTCTATTACATTAGTCACGGTATCAGATTATGCTATTTTCGCTCCCAATTTCTTGTTTTGTTATGAAAAAGAAACATGTGGCCGGTCATGATGATGAATTGCTAACAATATGCAAGATTTGTTTGACTATCCAAAAGAGTGTAGCAAGCATATGGCTACCAAAGCAGTGTGTTTTGAAAAAAATAAAATAAGAAAACTCAAACATGTACACTTTATTGCAAAATGCATCAATAAGCAGCAATAGCACCATTTTTACTAGCTATTGACAAGCTTTTGTGCACCTATTGGTCAATATCCCAAACATGCAGGATGGGAAAAAATTAAACATGCTAGCCTTTCTGTTGGAACGTCATGAAGCGTTCCAGATATGCCATAGGTAGGGCCAGACAGAATTTGCAGACATTTTTTGCCATTTCTGCTGAGAATTTTGTAAAAACTCTGCAAATGTATGCGGAATTATTTTAGAAGTATCATAACTAAAAACTTAATATATTCAATAAAATTTATTATTATTTTTTTTTTACTTTTATTTAATGTTTACAATGTAAATCCAATTAGATCCACTTATTTGGTAAACAAAGCAAGTCTCTCATATAATGTATCTACCAAAAGACAGAACATATTACTTTACAAACTGTATTGTAAATAAATCATATGAACCTTTTAATATTACTATTATTATTATATCACAATAATATAAGAGAAATTAATTTAAAAACTGAATAAATTAAAATTTACACACATTTAGACAAGTAAATAAATAGACTCAATGATGGGCTAAAAATCTGCAGAAATCTGCGCATTTCTGAGCGCAGATTCCGTGTGGGTCTAGTTATCATTCACTATGAAACACTATACAGGATAAAATAATTGAATCTTGATATTGTTTGCAATCACGACAATGACACGTCAAGTCAAACAGGTTGTGCCAAAATTTGACATTACATATTATTTATTAACCCTTTCAAACATGAGTTTAAAATACTCCAGCTCACCGCCCGTATGAGTTTTTTAATGTGACCGTTTATTTAGAATGCATCACTTTAAAGTTTCAAGTTTTAATGTCAGTTTTATTTCCTTTTCTTCAAATATTGACAAACATCTTAATTACAGTCAGAAAAATCTAATATTCTGATTTTGAAATATGTGTAAGAACATGTATTTCATTGTTTAACCAGCCTAATAATGATCATATTACTAAATCTACGATGGATGATGGGAGCAATTAGAGTTGCTGGATTTACAACATGCTAATTTATCAACTTCTCCCAAAATACATGAAAGTAATTGGCTGAATAGATTAAATGTTCTAGATTACTTTGACAGCTCTTACCGCATGCATATCCAGAGTATCCACACTGAGGTCAAAGGCCGTGAGGTTCATGCTCTCAAACACTTCTGTCAGGGTTTGTCCTCGGCCTTGTTCAACATGGACGATTTCTCCTGGATATTTCTTCATGGCTCTTTTAATGAAGCGCAGAAGGTGCTTCTGATTCATGCAGGATGAAGCATGGATGTGTGTGTCCACCTGAAGAAGAACACGTCAACGGTCAGTGACCAGAAAAGCATGAGAACAGAGCAAGAAAGATTTGTTAAATAAGCGAATGTGTACTATAATAACCACTAAGGAATCTGAATAAATTATATTTTTGTGTTTTTGTTAATGGATCGACGAACCTTCCTGATGTTGTAGAAATCACGGTGAGGGACTTTTTTCTGTGCCGCCAATTCTTTCATTTCATTTAGGAGGATGTGCATCTGAAACTTGGAGCTGAGATACTGCAGTCGCCTATAGCAGAAGGATTTCCTGTTGGGGAACAATATAAAATCAGAAATCCTTAATCTCTAGCAGACCAGTTCTGGGTGTTTTTGGGTCATATTCAAATTAGACACTGCCACCTCTTCATCTTTGGGAGATAATTCAGATTACAGATTAACTACAGGTTTTTATCTCAGTCAGGACGTGTTCATTTTATTTTTATTCATCCACAAGTTCAAAGCAGATGCTTTCAATCAAGCAAAGGCACTCGCTCTGGGCTCAGCTCACATCTACAGTCTGATGAAGCACTTACACTGGCCCGTTAATGATGAGCGCCATCATCATGTTCATATCAGCTATGTATTCCTGAAGATCTGGGTATGGCAGGTCCAACTCTGACGAACTGATTGTGAAACAAAACAGCAGAAAAATGTTTGATAAATGTGAAAATTTTAAAGGAAGGAAGAAAAAACCAACTACTCTATTCTAGAAACATTCGATGGAGTCTGCCCTAGAATTTTTAATAGGTAACTAAATATATAGAATAATTAATTATTGTTGGAAATGATCAGAAGTCTTACTTGTGTGTGTACACATGAACAACACCATCCACCATCTTGCATGTGTATCCCAGCGCTGGTGGCATGTTGGCAGGGTCAAGACTCTCAAATGGGTGGGTTTTTGACACAGGTGGGTGAACTGTTGCACCTACAGAGAACAAACACAACAAGGTAATTGATGAAGATTCAATTGGTAATTTTGTTTTAGAACTGAAATCAGATTACAGCAAAAATGACCCCCATCAGAAACGTGCACTACAGTTCAAAAGTGTGGGGTTGGTAAAAACTGGAATGTTTATGGCATAAATTTGTTATGCACACCAAGGATGCCATTATTTGATCAAAAATACAGTGAAAGAGTGAAAGGATAAAAGGCGGGCTATTATATATTGTTACCAGGATTTATAGAGGACACATACTAAAATGTTATGTAGTGTAACGGTTCATCATTTAATAGATTATTTAACTAAATTATTTTTTTATGATCACGAATCCTTTATTTATATATTTCTACAGGTGAGAATAAGCTGTCAATTTTACATAAATGTATCTCTTACTCTGAATGATATGTACTAACATAATTAGGCATTAAAAACATATTTTGTCATTTTTAATTTTAGTTATATTAAACATTAAAGTGGACAGTTTACTTGTGTTAAACATGCTTTATATGTACACTGTGAATTAAAAATTTGGGATTTTTACAATGTTTTTTAATATAAGCCTATTTTGCTGACTAACACTGTGTCATAACAACACGTGATGAGGGACCACGAGACACGATATCTTACTCAATGTTAAAAGGAGATACTGTACCTGTGCTGTATGTGTGCACGCACTGTTATTTTGATCTTCTTATGGTTTTATAATTCCACTCTTGATCTAATTCTATATTCATGTATGTATATCTTTATTGTAAAGTATATAGTTATTTTCACAATGCACCTTTAAAATACAGTAAAATACTGCATAAATGTCCTAGAGTAAAACACAGTTCATTTTACTGTAAAATACTGTTTTTGTCCTAATCATCTGCGACATCGCTGCATGAAATTTCTTTTTCAGAAATGCTTTCTATTTCTGCAACGTCATGGCAGAACAACAGCATGTAATACTATGACAAAGATCACCTCAAGTATTGATTATGTATTTTAGTCAGTGTTAAATGCTTCCAATGTGAATTTAAATAACATTTTACATGATATTTATTGCCATACTACTGAAAAAGGCAACAGATAGTTCACCTCAGATCTTGAAAATAAAACAACCAGAAGATGGTTTAAAAATGAAAGTCAGAACTGTAATCCAGTGCAAACCGACAACATCAATTAGTCAGTAACCTATTAATAATGTTAATAATTTTTATATGTATTAATTAGATTAAAAGCCTTCACCATTTCGTTGGGAATGTGTTGTTAGGACATGGTGTTAAGCTGCATTTATTTGATTAAAAGTAGTGATTATTAACCCACACTGAACTGAGCTAAACTGAACTGAACTTAAACACTGAAAACTGAACTGACACTGTTTCAATTTACTATAATCTTATATGTGAAGCTGCTTTGACACAATCTACATTGTATAAGCGCTATACAAATAAAGGTGAATTGAATTGAATTGAATTAAAATCCTAGTATAAACTGTTTTCACTACTGTTTCTTTACTGAAATGTAGTTTCATTTAAACAAAAATATAAAAAAATTAATGAAATGCATTCCTTATGATTTAATTTTCATCACCATTACTCTAGTATATAGTCACATGATCATTTAGATATGCTGTTTTACGCAATATTAATATGTACTTAATATTTTTGAACACACAATACCAGTACTTTATCAAATAAAACACAAAACAATCATTTAAATTAAAGCACACCTATTAATGGCAATTGCAGAAAACCAATAATAATTTTTATGAGTTTATTTATGAATGTAAATATAAATAAATAATACAATATAACAATTATGAGACATATGAATGTCATTGTTGATGTAATTATTACTAAAAATTGCTTTAATATGAACTGCAGCTTTAATGAGCAGAAATACGTTTGTGTGGTTAAACCGATCACTTGTGGTTCATAACCAGATACTGAATCTGTAAACAGAGCACCTGCTTTCACTTCCTTCTGCCGTTAACTGAATTCGATTGCATATAAAAGGTTCAACTGTAAATTATTCCACTTTCTCTAACACAGATAAATCCAGCATGTCTCTTATATTTGTTGTGTACTTTAGACATAAAAACTATAGTGTTATAAAGTCCTTCTATCATCGCTCAGAATATATGAAAGAAATGCACCTGCAGAGGTGGAGGACTCGGACATCTCATCGAAAGTGCTGATGTCCGGCGTTTGCTCGCTCAGCTCCTCCTGCAGGTATCGCGCTGTGGTCCTGCTAAAGCTCTGCAAGGACAGAGAGATGTACTTCTCTCGGATGAACAGAGCTTTCACCACACACTTAGCAGCATCCAGCAGGTCAGTGAACGGAACCTGTAGTAAAAAGAGAAGAATACTGAATTAAACATGGTCTGAAAGTCAGTGAAGTTAATCATCTCTCCATTTATACATGTTATGCCATTAGGTGGTGACAAAAGACTGTCATTCAGTTATTGAATCATTCATTCAAATGATTCATTCAAAATACAGATTCATTCAAACAGGAAACAAGCAGGGCTGCATTCCACATTCATGTTCTTTCATTTTACTATTAAAGTTTCAGTATTTTTGTTAAGTTTTTGTAAATTGTTTAGTTTAGTCTTAGTTTAGGCTTTTCCCTATAATAAAACATTAAAGGGATCTAAACAGTTTCATTTATTAAGATGATTTATACAGCAAAACTTAAAATATTATAAATAGGTCTCGAATTATTTAGAAAATACCTTTTACATTACTTGTTTCACCTCTCAATACTGTATTTATTTGTTTACATATTTATTCACTTGTTTATTTTATATTTTATTGACTTCATTATTTGATTTTTTTAATATAATTTGGATTGATTTGTTTATTTTAGTTAAAGAATATTTTGACCAAATTTTCATTTACTTTAATCTGATTTCATAATTTTTTGTGAATTATTTTAACCTTATTGGATTTTAAAATCCAGTTTTATCTTATTTTTAGTTTTATATGTATCATATCTGTCTACTATATGTCAGTTTTATTCAAGTGTCAAACATTATTTTAGATTTATGAAAAAAACTAAACATAAAAGAAAAACTTTTCAGCTCATTTTTCTTCATAAGTTTATGTGAAAACCCTTTAGCTGTGTTGCTGTCAGCCTGTGCTTCCGCTGGGGTTTGTGTATTTGTGTGCGTGTGTGTATGTGTGAGAAATTTTTCTCCCTGAGGAGTTTATGTAATGTCTGCAGTGTCCACTCCAGTTCTCTCAACAACATCTTGTTTTGGTGTAACAAACAAAGCTGAAGAGGTCTGTCTGTACCCCACACTTCTCCTCTCCAGAGATAGTAACTCTCTGGTACTCTCTCTCGGGGATGAGCTCTCTCTCAGGATAGTCTTCTATGGGTGTCTGGCTCTGTTCTTTCATATACCTGAAAAAAAAAAACAAGAGATACAATGTGCTTGTTAAGTTCTGATCTAAGAAATACTCTTTCTGGGTACTCATTTGAATTAAAACTCTCAATAGCCCATAGCCGTTTATGACTACTGGTTAGTCATGTTACACATTTAAGCAAATCTTTTACAAATTCATCAGGATTTTGCTGAACCCATTTACAAAATATGGACCATCTAAAATTAGACATGGATATAAACATTATGCACACCAAACTGTAAGCATTTATTCCCTGCTTACAATTTAAGGTTAGAATATGAAAGTATTACACAAAATGGGATCACATGCAAAGAAAACAACAACAACAACAAAAACATGAAAAAAAAATCCAAAAACAAAAAAACAACAACAACAATACAGTCAGATACTGGCAGATGCACGTGTTTACATGTATGTGTGTATATGTCTGTGTGTGCGTGTGTGTGTGTGTGTGTGTGTGTGTGTGTGTGTGTGTGTGTGTGTGTGTGTGTGTGTGTGTGTGTGTGTGTGTGTGTGTGTGTGTGTGTGTGTGCAACCCTTCTCACCTCCTTACTATTATCATTAGTATTATTACTTCTACTTTTATTACCATTATTATTATAATTATAATAATAATAATTATTATTATTATTATTATTATTACTGTTCTGATATGTCCTCCTGTTATCTCCTCATTATCATTATTAAAAGTATTTCTACCATTGTCATTATTCAGGTTGCTGTCATTGTCGTTGTAGTATTAATGGGTAGTAGTGATTGTAGTATTGTAGTAGTAGTTGTTGAAGTAGTAGTTGTAGTAGTATCAGTAGTAGCAGACGTCGTTGGTGTAGTAGTATCAGAAGTAGTAGATGTTGTAGTAGTAGTAGTAGTAGTCATCGTTGGTGTAATAGTATCAGAAGTAGTAGATGTTGTCGATGTAGATGTTGTAGTAGCACTATGTAGTTCTTTTAATCTTGTCACTATGGTCAACTGTGATAGCATCTTTTTTAATTAGACGGGGGGGGGGGGGGGGGGGGGGGGGGGGTATATGTATGTATATATATATATATATGTTTGCTCTTTTATGTCATATGTTTATGCTTTCTTCCATTAAGTGCCTATTGCTGTTTACTGTTTTTATGCTCTTACCGTTTGTTTATTTATCTTATTTTATCTTAGTCTCTCTCTGTAAAGCACTTTGTGCAGCCTTGTGGCAGTTGGAAACGTGCTATATAAATAAATTGAACTTGAACTTGAACTTGTAGTAGCAGTAGTTGTTGTAGTAATATCAGTAGTAGTAGTGGTAGATGTTGATGTAGTAGTATCAGTTGTAGTAGACGTTGTAGTAGTATCAATAGTAGTAGTCATTGTTGTAGTCGTCGTTGTGGCTGCAGTAGCAGCAGTAGTAGTTGTAACATTAGTAATTTTCTGTAGTCGTAGTAGTTGGTGTAGTACTTGTAATTATTATTGTAATTATTATTATTGTTGTTGTCAGTTATTATTACTGTTGTCCGTTCTTTCTTTTTACTTTCATTATTATTATCATTACATTACTATCATTGTTGTCACTCCTTACCACTGATAGATTTTTTTTCTATCTATTTTATTTATACCTATGTTATTTGCTTCATTTATTGACTGTTATATATGTTGTTTGTGTATATATGTTTGTTTGTTTTTTCCCTTTTTCCCTTATGTATGTACTCTGACCTTCCACCTAGTTACCTTTAAAAAAAAAACACTCTCTTAATGTTGTCATTACGTTATATGTAATTCATTTTTTGATTGTTCTTAGTAGGTTCAAAACATCAATTTTTGATTATGTAAATAACATTATTTTTTGGTTATAATAACGTTATTCACAACGTTTTCATAAAGTTTCATGTTATTTTCATGTTCTCACAACGTTATTTAAAAGGTTATTAGAACATTTCTTCCACATTATATTAATGTTTAATTCCACATTATTGTTCAATTTTGGACCCAGAAACTATGGCATGTGATGTCAGACTTATCTAGTGGATGAGTCAACAAACAACGATCATCACAGAAGACGTTAAAGGCACTCACTCCAGGTCCGTAGCGCTGTCTGTTTTCATGAAGTCCTGTTTGGCTCGTAGAAGGATATCAGGCTCAAACCTCAAGAGAATAAGCATTTAATTAACTTTCTGTGGGGCAAAGGTCACATGTGCATACAGTCCAATGAATGCTGGACTAATATTGGCTCATGCATTAGGGAGTACATTACAAATTCCCAGCTGAAAAAGCTAATGCAGATGAACACTAGAATGATGTTCATGCTGTGTTTTGGTATGGCTGCTCGACTACAACTTGAGATTCAGGTTTTCAAAAAGTTTAATGAAAGATCTACAAGTTTTATTGTTTTTTTTAAAGTTAGCTATAATAATCCTGGTTAGCCAGTTGAAACTCATACAGCATACTGGTTGACTAGCTTTACCAGCAAAACTTTGCTTCTACACCAGCTCTAAGCTAGACTTTTTTGTTAGAGATCATAACAATTTGTTAGCTTAAGAAATAGACAATTTGGGATTAACCCTTGTGTGCTGTTGGGGATGTATTCATCCACTCTGGGGTGACTTTGAGTCTTAATTTGGGCACAACTTTCTCTGTGTTTCAGCAAATGGAATGATATTTGGAATCTTATTTTAACACATACTTTGGGAAAATGCTTTGAACGTTTTCAAAAATTCAACAATACTGTACACAAGCACACAAGGGTTAAGAAAGCAGGATAAAAATGTGGATAAGTTGAATGCTTGTAAGAACTTCAAGAGTGCTGATGGATGATGGGATGCAGTACTTGATATCCTGGCTGATCTGCCGCTCGAGTCTGTGCCGTCTTTCCTCCAGCTGCTCGATGGGGCTGTCCTCTGGGAACTCATATGGAGCGCTGCGCATCTCGCTCTCAGCCAGACTGCGGGAGAACAGCTCCTACACACACATTCACGCAAGCACAGAAACAATACAAATATAGAAGCAAGTACATTGTTTATTATCATTTAGTAATGTTACAACCACATAAATCAGTAATAAAAAAAGATTTTCAGGAGACATTTTCTTCTTTATTTATTTATTTATAGCAGTTATAGGCAGTTATTAAAGCCAATCGTGAAATTGTGATTTGTTATATTTGGCCAAGGCTAATTTGAAAGTAAAACTATTAAATATTGCAAATCTAAAGTTTTTTCAAGATTGATTTTGTCGAGGTTGTGCGAAAAAACCTGGTACTAGCTTGCAAAGCAAATGTTTTTTTTATTTTTATTTTTTTTTATAATGTTAATTACTCCTGATTATTCAGGGACTAAAATGAAGGAAAGACAGTGAGTGATCCTGCCCACTTCAAATTTTGCAACTGTGAACAACTTTCTATTCTATAAGTTTTTACATTCATACAAACCTAGTACTAGTTCACAAGTGTTATGCTGATGTTGTTAAAAATCTAAAATACCAGAAAATTTGGTCAGGATGGCATCCAAAAGCATCATGAGTCTTGTGATTTGTGGTTTGTTTACCTCTGCAATCTCTTTGTATTTGCCATCCATGGAGGTGCGTAGGTCAATGTGGCCGTGCTTAGTTACAGGGTTGCCAGGCAATGAATACTGGGATGTGAGGAGGTGTCGGCCAACACGGAGATCTACTAATAAGACAGTGAGAAAGACATCTTTATATTTTAACTGAGATGGCTTTCACATTTAAAACATTTAGATTGTAAGAGTATAGAGAAAAATGTTTAAGCAAAAATGACAACATTGATTGTGTTCCATTATATCTAGCCTTGTTTTTCTGCTGTCCAGAGAAAGGCAGGGTCAGAAAGCTGACGAAGATCTGCAACTGTTTGTCCGTTTGTCTCACAAAACAATGGAGCATTCAAGTGGGAGGATATTAGTTCATATGTGAGTTTGTCCTGGCCTTCGTCTTAGATTGGCTACTTAACTTGTGGGCAAGTAAAGACCAAATGCATCTAGTCCCCACGCTGTAAAAACACAGTTTATAAAATGTTTTCTAAAACGTTAACTAAAGTTAACAAGCACAACCTTTTAACAAAGGGTTTTAATAATACATTAGTAAATGTTAAACTATGATTAATTAATAAATGTTGTACAAGTATTGTTTATTCTTGGTCCATGTTAGTAAATACATTAACTAATAAAACCTTACTGTAAAGTGTGACCCAATTTATTAATAACTTTTTGTAGTGTATCTTAAATGACTTTTTTTCATACTCCGTTAAAAGCATTTATATATACACTCATCAGCCACTTTACAAGGTACACCTTACTAGTATCGGGTTGGACTCCCTATTGTCTTCAAAACTGCCTTAATCCTTCAGATTCAACAAGGTACTAGAAAATTCCTCAGAGATTTTGGTCTATATTGACATGATAGCATCACGCAGTTGCTGCAGATTTGTCGGTTGCACATCCATGATGTGAATCTCCCATTCCACCACATCCCAAAAGTGCTCTATTGGATTGAGAACTGGTGACTTTGGAGGCCATTTGAGTACAGTGAACTCATTATCATGTCCAAGAAACCAGACTGAGATGATTCGCGCTTTATGACATGGCGCGTTATCCTGCTGGAAGTAGCCATCAGAAGATGGGTACACTGGCCACAAAGGGATGGACATGGTCAACAACAATATTCAGATAGGCTGTGGCATTGACACGATGCTCAATTAGTAATAATGGGCCCAAAGTGTGCCAAGAAAATATCCCCCACACCATTACACCAGCCTGAGCCGGTGATATAAGGCAGGATGGATACATGTTTTTATATTGTTGATGCCAAATTCTGACCCTACCATCCGAATGTCACAGCAGAAATCAAGACTCATCAGGCCAGACAATGTTTTTCCAATCTGCTATTGTCCAATTTTGGTGAGCCTGTGCAAATTGTAGCCTCAGTTTCCTGTTCTTAGCTGACAGCAGTGGCACCCGGTGTGGTCTTCTGCTGCTGTAGCCCATCCGCCTCAAGGTTGGACGTATTATGCGTTCAGAGATACTCTTCTGCATACCTCAGTTGTAACGAGTGGTTATTTGAGTTACTGTTGCATTTCTATCAGCTTGAACCAGTCTGGCCATTCTCCTCTGACCTCTGGCATGGACATGTCATTTGTGCCCACAGAAATGCCACTCACTAGATATTTTCTCTTTTTCGGACCATTCTCTGTAAACCCTAGAGATGGTTGTGTGTAAAAATCCCAGTAGATCAGCAGTTTCTGAAATACTCAGACAAGCCTGTCTGGCACCAACAACCATGCCACATTCAAAGTCACTTAAATCACCTTTCTTCTCCATTCTGATGCTCGGTTTGAACTGCAGCAGATCGTCGTGACCATGTCTACATGCCTAAATGCATTGAGTTGCTGCCATGTGATTGGTTGATTAGAAATTTGCGTTAACGAGCAGTTGGACAGGTGCACCTAATAAAGTGTCTGGTGAGTGTATATTTTACCACAAAATTACAATTATACATAAGAAGATTTCTGCTGTGTAGCATAAGCCAAAAGTATAGTCAAATGTACTAACCGTAAATCAAAAATGTTTTAATACCACAACAAAATTTAGCTTCATAAAAACACGCTTGAAAACACTTTTGCTTTCCTCCGAGTAAAGCTCAACTCATCAGCTCAAGGTCCACAGGTCCCGAAAGTGATATCAGTCTTGCTAAACTCTGACGTCTGATCAAATATTCATAAGGGTAATGAATAATTAATCAGCCATGTCTAGCCCCTGCACTGCAGAGACCTGGACTCCCATTCTTACAGCTCTCAGCAAGATACTGAAACCTCCAGCAGAGCTCAAAATGTGGTAAAGACATTACAGTTTGCAGTAATAGTGCAGTTACAGTAGCAGCACTTTACTTTAAACTTTGTTTATTTTTGCTACAATAAGAGTTGTTTCATCTACCTGAATTCATCCCAAGCTCTTGCATTGACATGTTCATCACTGTTTTACCAAGAAGAGCTGAAACTTCCTTTTTCATCTCTGAGATGAATCCATTATTATGAATAGATTCACCTAAGCTGAGGATTTTTCTTTGTTCATTGCAGCAGCAGAATGATTAACTCAAGTTTTCAACCCCTTGCTGTATAATTCCTAATGTAGTGTAACTCTACTGTATGTGCCGCTGTTATTTTGATCTTCTCATGGTTTTATAATTCCACCCTTGATCTGAATTATTCATGTAGATTAAACCGAATTGTAGACACTGAGGGATCTAGATACTTCTCAAGAACATTTGTGCAGTGCTTCTTAAATAAAACAAATATAGTTTTGTATATGAATAATATGTGACTAAATTTGTGAGTACGTTTTCATAATAGAAATAAAGTGTATAATAATTATAATAGTTTTACAAAATATCATTCTGAAATTTTATTATTTAAATATATATTTAGGGGTGGCACGATGGCTTAGTGGTTAGGACTTTCGCCTCACAGCATAAGGTCACTGGTTCGAGTCCCGGATGGGTCAGCTGGTGTTTCTGTGTGGAGCTTGCATGTTTTCTCCGGGTGCTCCGGTTTCCCCCACAGTCCAAAGACATGCGATATAGGTGAACTGAATAACCTAAATTGGCCGTAGTGTATGAGTGTGAATGTGAGAGTGTTTGGGTGTTTCCCAGTACTGGGTTGCAGCTGGAAGGACATCGGCTGTGTAAAACATATGCTAAATAAGTTTTAAGCTTTTACAACCCCTGATTAATAAAGGGACTAAGCCGAAGGCTTATATTTAGACTATATACACACTGTTAACAATTGCCTGTAGAATTTACAGTAACTCAGTGGCAGCAGTTCGCCAGTAACTTACTGTAAATCAATTACAGGAAAAATACTGTATTTATATTTACAGCATCATTTTTACAGTTTTATGTATATCTTTACTGTAAAATATACAGTTATTTTCACAATGCAACTTTAAAATACAGTAACATACTGCATAAATGTCCTACAGTAAAACACAGTTTATTTTACAGTTAAATACTGTGTAGTTTACAAAAATCCTTAACAGTGATTGAAACTACCGACATTTTTTAAAACTTCAATTATTTTTCTTGCTTTGCATTGTCTTTGCAAAAAATATTTCTAAAAAGCATAAATGTTATTTCAGAAAAGATACAAACATTAAAGCCCTTACTAAAAAAAGACTAACATTTACAGTTTTTTTGCTGTATATTTTAAGGAGACGTTAAGGAAACTTACTATTAACCAGGTTACGGATTACTATAGCATTTTTTTTTACAGTTTTTACCATCATTTAACAATTGCCTGTAGAATTTACAGTAACTCAGTGGCAGCAGTTCACCAGTAACTTACTGTAAATCAATTACGGGAGAAATACTATATTTACATTTACAGCACCATTTTTACAGAGTTTTATGTATATCTTTACTGTAAAATATACAGTTTTTTCACAATGCAACTTTAAAATACAGTAACATACTGCATAAATGTCCTACAGTAAAATACAGTTCATTTTACAATTAAATACTTTTCTAATTTACAAAAATCATTAACAGTGCAGTACAGCATATCTGCAAATATACACAAATTCATTTTTACATTTTTCAAATAGACATTTTTGATTTCTTGATTATGAAATGTTTTTTTACTAAATGTGTCTTTTATTCTGTAATAAATTATTAAATGTATTAAACTGACAGTTAAACTTTAGTCTGCAACAGTAGTGTCAATTTTATTGTTAAAACTACACATATATATAAAACTTATTATGTTTGGAGGGAAAACGGTTTGTGTCTTATCAAGGATCTTTATGTTGAGGGGCGTTTTGCTTCCTTCAGTCAATTAAGGGAAAATTTGATCTCCCTCATACACATTTTTTCCGTTATTTGCAAATTTAGAACTCTGTCTCCCCCCCCCCATCCCCTCCATATTTGAAAGTTGTGTTAACGTATCCTCTATAAGATTTAAAGTTGCCTGAGAAAAAGATTTGGGAATTGAACTCTCTGCAGACACATGGGACAATTGTTTGACTTCAATACAGTCATGCTCAGTCAACAGCAGACACCAACTGATTCAGTTTAAGGTCATACATCGTCTACACTACACTAAATCTTCCACTTCCATGAAATTTTTCCTTCTGTCTCACCAATGTGCGATAGATGCAAGACAGCCGAGGACACGGTTGCTCATGCCTTTTGGCTCTGTCCCTTACTGAACAGATTCTGGACAAATATATTTGACTGGTACTCCAAGGCTTATAGCAGACCTTTTCTGCCAGATGCCAGAAATATACTTCAGAAAATGTATCGATGTACATTTTTCAGACTAGTTTGCAAAAAGAAGTCCAGTAAAATTATAAACACAGTTTCAGTTTTAATATTAATATATTAATATATTATTTTGCCATCAAACACAGCAGCTGTTGAGAACACAACACTTTATCCACACAAACTTGAGTCGCATCTGTTGTTTTTCCTCTTCTAGAGCTTTACCATTAATCTCAAGGACAAAGACTTTGTTATATCATTGCCATTTGATGTAATGCACACATTCTCGTCAGTCCGTCTGCTTGGACTCGATCACTAATTACTATAATTATCCACAGTGCTCAAACACAAACGAGAGCAACAGAACTGAATAATTTAAAGTTGAGCATCACAGGATATGCCCAATCATCTTATGCTGGAATCATGTCAAACTGACCCTCGTTCAACAACAGTTTACATGATGCTTTACTGTTTTACTGCTCTGGCAAAGTTAATGTGCAACAGACTTATCGCAGAGTTTATTGAAGGTAATTAACGATATTGAACTCGCTGCTAAAATCTGTCTGGCTTTTTCACAGGTCCAGATGGTGGATTAATTATAACAATGACAGTTCATTAGCACACAAGCACCGATAACACACTTATAATAATCACACTTCTACCTCCATATAATCATGGCCTACGTTTTTCTCACTTTACTGCAAACTAATTTAAAAGACTTACTTTGGACAACATGACTATGGCAAGAGATTAGGATTTTTGATGAGCATTGAGCCTAGTTTGCTTACCAATGCTGAATTACAGAAATATAGTAAAAATATATATTATACATTATCAGATTTATTATAATGATTTTTAAAAGATCATGCAACAACAAAGATTAGAGTAATGATGCTTTCATAATGACCATAAGAGACTTTTAACAAAAAAAAGTGTTAAAGTATAAAACTGTAGTATGTTGAAGGATTCAGATTTCTAGATAAACGTTTATCCTTTTCTCATCATCCTGTTTCTCATGATTTTTTATGAAATATGATTATTTGATTACTTATAGTATTTAACTTTGAAATGTTTTTAACTATTGAATAAAGATAACACATTGCTTAATATAAGAATGTTCATTGCCTGTCTCTTTGTAACTATTTTCAGGAGCCACCAAACTAGGTCAGAGGTCACGGAGACCTTGAGTGGAACTGAAGGGCTGAGGACTGGACACAACTGGTTCTATTGTTATTTTTATAAGTTAATACTATTTAAAATGTCTTAAGTGATTTTGCTATTTTTACGGTTAATTCTTTTAAAGTGATTTGACTTTTTATTCAAGATAGACTTTGTGTAGTAAGGATATAACTGCCTGAATTTAGATTATACCGGTTTTTAACCCGTTTTGATAAAGATGGCTCAGAATACACTCAGCCTTGGGTAAGAAACAGATTGTACTTTAAGTGTGTGTGTTCTATTTGATTGTGGATCCGTTTCACAGGTCTGGAGTCAGCTCTAAACAGTCTACAGGGCTATTCAATTAGTTTGTCACGGGGGCCAGTTCATGAAAAGCATCCCAAACAAAGGGCCGGAGAGATATGACTTGCAATATAAATGATGACACAACTGCATATAAGAGCAGTGAATTTTATATATATATATATATATATATATATATATATATATATATATATATATATATATGTTGAATTTTTTCTCCTTTAGACTCCCACCTTGTATTTGTCTACATTAAAATGTTAATATATTGTATTTTGAAAGTATATAATATCACTGCATTGTACAATAAGTTTTTTTTAACAAACATTCAAATGTTGTATTTCACAGCACAACAAAATCAGTGTATTGCAGAAGTAGGCTTCTTCTACATTCAGATACGTTCATATGTTATGTTTTGAACTGCATAACAATTATGGATGCAACAATTATAGATTTTGGTTGTACGATTACAATGAAGAATAATCAGGGTTTCACAGTTATCACGTCTAATGTAAATGTAAGCTTTATATTAGCTAGATTTAGATCTGGACATCCCTAACTAATATCAAAAAACCTTTAAAAGGCATTTTCATTAGTAATAGTTTTTATGCTGTAGGTTTGTCTGTGCTTATAGGGCCAACAATTATGTGTGTGTTTATAGAGAGGAAAGGGAGAAAATAATATATTAATAATTGTTATGAAGGTCGGCGCCAATATTTAGATTAACTGTTGTTATCATCTGCGTTCATACATACATAATCATTTTAATAATAGTTCGTAACATGTCTTTTGTTTACATTGCACTGAAAGCTAAGCACAACTCTCACCGCTACAGCATGAGATGTTTTCTACTGCGTGCGCCTAGACAGCCGCGAGCGCGTTGCTCTGCTTGCGCCCGCATATTGGCATATATTCTTACAACATAACAAACTTGCGCGCGGGAAAGACGTGATATGGGAACGGCCCGCGGCTATAGTTATTACAGTGTGCGTGCGTATTAGCTTCGTTGGACAAGCTCGGAACTTTAAACTAGCGCACAGTTGGCAAATTGGCGTAACTTTGTTCAGCAGTTTCGTTTCGTGCGGCAGAACAAAAATGCAGAAATGCGGCTGAGAGAAGCCTTTAGGATTAATTAACCGTGACAAATTAAAGCGCAGTTAATAGTGAAATTGGTTAATCGTTGCATCCCTAATAATGATATCAGTGCATTGTACAAAAGACCTTTTCTACAAACATATTCAAATGTATTCGGCTGCTCTCGCCACTCGCTTAATGTCAGGTGACTCACGCTCTGACGCACGTCACTTCAACTATAGCGGCCGTTTTTTGACTGAACTAAATTTATTCTTGATGTCTTGGTCACATTATTTGGAGGGCCAGAACAAATTGCCTCGGGGGCCGAGTTCGGCCCGCGGGCCGCCAATTGAATAGCCCTGGTCTAGTAGATGTCTGAGGTTTATATGCTTAAGATATTGTTCAGAATTTTACGCACGCACCCACGCGGAAATTCTTCTAGTCTGTGTTTTAACCAATCAGGTTAGAACACCTATATGTATGACGCAGTTAATGCCGTTATGTGAGAGTATAATTGTTATTGATTTGTGATTGTAAGCAGAACGGCCTAGGAACTCATTGCGAGTGTTGAAGCTGGCTTTTGCTGATGAAACTGCAAACTATCTTCAGTAAACTTCATTTATTTATTTGAATCTCTGACTCCGGCTCTTCTTTATCAGACAGACTGCTAATTCTTTGGGTTAAAACTGTAAATGATCCCTACAATGTAGTAAACAGTAGTATACATGACCCATCCCAGAATTGTGAGTACATTTCAAGTATTTTACATTTATTGTCCTTAAACTGTGATGATTTACAACAAAAGTATTAACATGTCCATTATAATGTAAACAGAATCCATTATTATTGTAAAGTATTTCAAATTTATTAAATGCAATAGGGAACATTTGATTTTGTTATTAACTGTTGTTTGAATTATTGTTGAACTATTTAAATTGTTGTATAAACACAATATCACACAAGCAGCAGTGCAATATGGCTGTATATTGTCCCTGGTGGGACACTAAGGTACTCGGCCTGTGGCTTCGAGCCAATACACGACTCCCACCAGTGCTGATATACAGCCATATCGCACTGCTACTCCTGTGATACTGCTCATATAGATATATATCTATCTGTTACTAATTTTACTATAAAATACTGTTAAAACATAATAATATATATTAAAATAATAATTCATTTTAGAAGTAATTAACAGTAAAAAGTATAAATGTAATAACAATAATTTTGTTATTGTTATCTACAATAAATGACTCCAGGCACCTTAATTTACACACTAGTATTTTTCCTCAGACTGAGTGAAAAATATGTTTTTTTTTTATTTACTACTTGTATTACAGTAATAGTCATATATTTTAGTAGCAGTGTGTAGCAGGATTTACCCGTTTAAAATGTAATTTTTTTTAAATATACTGCATGTTTACATTTGTATTTTATTATTATGGCTGCAAGGTTTTGAATTCTACACTGTAGGCATAAATAACACAAACTAGACTATAAATTAAACTGTGTATAGTACATCATAAAGCCAGAAGGGGAGACTGATATATCCACTGGCTTGTGTATAATCTTCTCATGGCTGTTATTTTGGGAGTTCAGTGCTTGTTACATAACCAGCATCCCCTTCATACACAGGATCAGCAAAAAAGCAACTGAAAACCAAACTGAGCGTCTGACCTCATCTGAGTACGACTGAGGCTTCAACCGCAGTGTTGCACAACTGCAAAAACACAGCTAATGGAGATATTGATTATGATGGTAAACAAACAGTCTAGAATGAGGCTCTATAAATGTCATGTATTTATGAATGGGAGAAGAGAATGATCAGTGTAGTGAGATATGAAGCTGAGAGATAAGAATGACCAACAGCCCTGTGACACATGAGATCAGGTCAAAGATCAAACCACTGATCAAAAAGCTGGCTTATATTACTTTTAGAAATCACTTGCAAATTCAAATAATTTTGAATACGTTTTATTATCATTTGGTCAGTCATAGTTTACACTAAAAATCTAAATATGCAGGTAATTTATTTACCCTCACCTCATACAACATGTAGATGAATTTTAGTTCAGTAGAATATAAAAAAAAAAGCTGACACTGTAGATCTTACACTCAAAAAAAATGACATTTGAAGTTTCTTCAAACGACTTATATAAAATGAGCTGAAACAACACAATTTTTGAGGCTTTTTTGCGACAACTTAATTGTTTCATGTTCAATCCACTTAAATTTGTAAAAACCTTAACTTAATGCCTTTATGTTGACCCAACACAAATCAATTGTGTGGACCCCAGCATTTCTTTTTACAGTGAATGTGTCAATGGCTACAGATATTTTATAGGTGTCAAAACAAAAACAAGGTACACCTAAATTAATACCTGTACCTTTAATGTTCTGAATTATTGGTAATAATATTGTAAATACTATTTCTTTTTTCTTTCTTTTTTTTTTTTAGTACAGATTGATTATTTTGCTTCATAAGATCAAAATGAGCTACAGGCATTATTGTTGTTTTGCCTCTCGTTTTTGTTTTACTCTCAAAGTACTGGTAGCCACTTGAATTTTATCAAAAAAGACCTCTTGGGTGAGCTGAGAGTGTGTAAATTTACAGCATGTAAACCACCAAAACATCAAACACCAAAATATGAATATGCTGTATTAATACACATTGTTCTGTAAATTCCTGTTTGATAAATACAGTATATAAGTACAGTACAGTACAGTATATTATAAATAGTAATGGTTAGGGGTGATTTAAAGAGTGTAATTACAAATGTTAATTAAATGCAAAAAGTTTAAATATAATAACCATGTAATAACATATACAGTGGGTGACACTTCAAAAGGACCATTATCGTCGCGTGTGGCGCCGCCACGGCCCTAAGGGATTAAGAACGTGTTTTTAGGTGTAACAGCAGTTTGCTACTATGTCGCCAGGGGGCACAAAGTCACAGGATGCAAATGGACAGAAATACACAGTAGCTGTAAATACTCTACTACTTGTAAATGAAGATGATATAATGAAACAACGCATTATAATTGCTTCATTAATCATTAAAAACTTGTTAACAAGCTTTATTATCATTGTAAACTTGTTAAGTGCAATAAGGATTTGTTTTGGAAAGTAAAATTAAAGAAATAAAAGACAACTAAAATTCAAGTACAAACATACATAATTACATGCACAAATAAATAAATAACAAAGCAGTGTTTTAGCCTACATTTAGAGAGATGTACAGTGTTTGTTATTTTAAAGTGATAGGACTAAGACAGTCAATAAATAAGCTTTTTCATTTACGTTTTCATTTGCAGTCTTCATTTACATTTTCGATGTTGATTATATTTTGCTTTCTCATTTTATGTCTTCTTTATTGTACATAAATAATAAATGTATGATTAAATACGCCTAAATAATTAATTTTTACCGAAACAAATAGGTGAACTGCATCAATGGTATAAAGTTATTGCCACCTAATATAAAGCTTGACCATATATACATTATGTGTACATATCCATTTGTGAATATCTCATATTATACTTCATTTTTAATTGTCAAATTAAGAAAATTTTAATAAAAGATTCATGCTATGCATTATATTTATTTTTTCTTTTTAATTTTATTGTGCTTTCTGTTTTCTGTCAGATACAGTTTTATGCTACTTTTCAAAGGTTTGGGTCAGTAAGATATATTTAGAAGAAATACTTCGATAGTCAGCAATGACACATTAAATTAGCATTTACTGAAATCATAGATTACAAAAAAAAATACTCAAGCAGGACAAATAAATGTAACATGAATAATAATCATTTTAAAATTATAATAAATCAATGATTATAATAAATTACAAAAACAACATTAGAATGAAGCATAGATTTCTGAAGCATAGTGTGACACTGAAAATTGCCATAATGATGCAGAAAATCTAGCATTAAATCATGGGAACAGTTTGAAATAAAAAACAGTCCATGCTTGCAGGAACATTATTATTTTTTATTTTTCAGCCTAAAATGACAGATTTTGTGACAGATTTTTTTTTCAAAACTTATGCCATTATTTCCATCTATTCTTTAATTCTACTGTTTTGCTGTGAAAATACACACAAATGTTGTATAATGTTTATTTTTTATCTCAAGAATCATTGGACATGCTAAATCCTGGAGTAACTGAAAAGCAGTTGTTCTAAATTGTAATAACAGCATATTTTACTGTGATATTACTGATCAAATAAATAAAACCTGAGTCAGCATTGTTTCAACAACATTTAAAAACATATTTCCATCCTCAGGTGTTTAAATGATTGTGTACACATAATATTTCACATAAGTTATGATTATTAAGTATTTCAGTATACAAGAACTAATCTTAAATCAATTACTGCCACAGACGTTCCATACAGTATAAAACATTGAGTGAGGTCTTACATAACCATGCCTAATATCTGATGTTTAAACTGATAAGGTGGCATGCTTCATTTAAACCCTGTTCAAAACTGAGCAACGCTAAGGATGACGGTTACCAAACAGAGCCAGTAACTGTTGCCACGGCAACCTGATGCTGCATCCTTGCATTCGCTGAATACCTCACACGACCTAACAACAACCTGCATCTGTCAGAGTAGAGATGCAGCCTCCATTTAGAGCATAAAACTAAACACATATAACTTTAATGTGACCTCAATCCCAACATTTAAAATCATCATGTAATCATGTTTTTAATGGAATATTGCAGTATTTATTATAAAGGATATATCTGTGCATGCTGCACACCATTATTATTATTAGTACAATGATTTTTACATGAATATTACAGCTACAAGAGCGGGAAAACCTGTCAATCAAGTGGGATCGAGCAATAGCAAACCAAATATATTCAATCGTTGGATAAAATTCAGTCCAGTTTTGCATGTTTTTTCTTCAAGAAAATGTTTTACTCAAATATGTATCGCAACTTCCACTTCATCTCATTAGATTAATTAACTACAGTCTGTGTTTTACACAATTATTCATGTTTTGGACAAAATGAGAAAAACTTTGTACAACGTTTCGATACAAATGAGATTAGCCACCAATTCGTCAAAATATAACATAGTTGTTTTTGAAATAGCAGATAAGATATTGAAAAAAACAGTACTAGTAAACAGATTATTATATGTCAATAACCTAGTAACTTTATAGTTGTACACTGTATATACCCATAATATCCCAAATCTCTGTAATTCATCTTTCATTCCTCTTTAAAAATTTACAGCACAAAATGGTCGTGAATGTGTTTATTTGTAACCCATGCTTCTGAATCTGAGGACGAATTAAAACAAAACAAAAAATCAAGTTAGGTCAAAAGTAATCTAAAAGTAATCCAAGATCCAAAATACAGTAAGTTAGGTCAAATGTAATCTAAAAGTAATCCAAGATCCAAAAAAATAGTCGAGTTAGGTCAAAAGTAATCTAAAAGTAATCCAATATCCAAAATACAGTCAAGTTAGGACAAAAGTAATCTAAACGTAATCCAATATCCAAAATACAGTCAAGTTAGGACAAAAGTAATCTAAAAGTAATCCAATATCCAAAATACAGTCAAGTTAGGACAAAAGTAATCTAAACGTAATCCAAGATCCAAAAAATAGTTGAGTTAGGTCAAAAGTTATCTAAAAGTAATCCAAGATACAAAATACAGTAAGTTGAGTCAAATGTAATCTAAAAGTAATCCAAGATCCAAAATACAGTAAGTTAGGTCAAATGTAATCTAAAAGTAATCCAAGATCCAAAATACAGTAAATTAGGTCAAATGTAATCTAAAAGTAATCCAAGATCCAAAAAATAGTTGAGTTAGGTCAAATGTAATCTAAAAGTAATCCAAGATTCAAAAAATAGTCGAGTTAGGTCAAAAGTAATCTAAAAGTAATCCAAGATCCAAAAAATAATAAAGTTAGGTCAAATGTAGTCTAAAAGTAATCCCAGAGTAGTCACAACAAACTAAAAATATGTAATCTCATAGTATAATTGAGCAATTCCAGCGATATGGATGTGACATTTGCAGTAAAAATTCAAACAGGTTCACAGAGAAAGTATATTTTAACATTATATTGAAACATCTGTTTATATTTCTTAAAACAACTAACCACAGACTAATGGGATCAGAAAAATATCAATCTGTAAACATTTTTTATTTGAATGAGGAAAATAAACACGCTTTATGGATGTGACCAAAAAAAGTTAGCAAGTTTACAGTATACAACATACTTTGCAAAAATTCTTTAAATTAAACTGCACAACCCAAAAGAAACAATGCAAATCAAAAAGATACGAGCTGGCTCTCTATAGAACAAACATGATTGACTTTGTTATTTTCCATTTTTGCATTTATGAGGATGTGACAGATGTGAAACAGCTATTTGTGTTACTTTGGTAAATCAAATATAATTGTTTGAAAACATTTACTGAAACATTTTTAAGTATTTTTACAGTACTGTAAAATGCTTGCACAAAAAATGTCAAACGGTTTCGCTATTTTAGTGAAAACTTGACATTTGCATGGAATTGCTCAATTACAAATTTCATCACGTCATTGTAATCTGTAACAGTCCACAACTTAGAAGTAATATTTTTTGCTGATCCAAAATGACCAACGAAAACATATACACCATCTTAACGCGAATTTCCCAGTAGGATTTAACCTGAGGCCTCATAACCTCTTTTACTTTGAGCAGACACATACTGAAACCTCATATAAACAAACCACATCCTTCACTAGAACTCTCTCAACCATCCACTTAATCTATCATCTGTAAAACACAGAGCTACACAACGCTGACCACAACACCTTCAAAACAGAGGACAATCAATACAAAACACACACACACACATCATCATCTTTCAGCCACACACACACACACACAAGTCCATGACTCCCAAGGGACAAACATGAGCTGACAGCAGCAACACAGCTGAAGGCTTAGAGATGGAGACAAACACGGGACAAAAAGAAAGCCATGAACGTCCCAGATGAAAGAATAAGAGCAAACTAGTGCAGGTCAGAGAGAGAAGAAAAGATAAGAACAGCTAGAGCAAAAAGCTACACTTTCTCAATCAAAAGTCAAAGCATGTCATTCATTCATTCATTCATTTGCTTGGGATTGAATCTGTCCCACATATATACATACAGTAAACACAGCTGATGGAGCCGGAGCATCCAGTCTCCCCTCCCTTCTCTTCCTGGTTCCTGCCAGCTGTCTGGGCTGCCCACTGTCACCCCCCTCTCATTTAAATATCCCTGACACATGGCTGGACTGTACCACCTGGTCTGAAGTGACAGGGGGGTGTTTAGAAACATCACTGCTGTCTCATGATAGACTGGAATAAACGGCGTCTCTCTAACCCCCCCTGTCCTTCACCCTGTGATGCGTTGGCTCGACTGCAGTGCATGCGAAAATGCTGGAGGATGTTTTGAGAAAGGGATATAGAGAAAGAGAGACTCCCTTAGAAGCTGAAATGGAGGTCAGAGCGGTAGAAACTAGACATGGCCTGTTTAAACAGTCATCAAGATAGTGGGTTTATCAATGCTTGCTCATCAAACCATCAGTGTCAAATATTGATCTCAGCTTTTGGTGTAGAAGAAGAGTGATTTTTGTTGGTGTTTATATGGAGGGAGTCTGAATAATTGTGCTGCCGCTTTCAGAGGTGTTTCTGATCGTGTTTAATCAAAGGGAACAATAGCGTCCGGCTTCTCTTTTGGAGGACACAGGCTTTGATGAAGACATCAGAGAGACAAAGCTCACACTGATGAGGCCTTTGTGAGGCTCTGGGAACCTATCGCTTTTATTTGTCCATGTGATTGAAGGCCTTTGTTTAGGTGGGGGGTGTGAATAAAATAAAATGATATTTTTTATGAATAAATAAGCACAAATAGCATAAATTAATTGACAATAATTTTTACAACAGTTTCAATGAATTAATCAGTACTAATGTATGCATATGCATCACATTTTATTCATTAATGAATGCAAAAATGCATAACATGTTTATAAAATTAACATTAATAAATGCAATAAAATGATGTGCTAGTTTTTGAGATATAATGTGTGCTTAATTCATTTAAAGCATTTTTAAATAATAAATTGAAGTCAGTTTTACATACGATCATTTCTGATTTTTAATTCATCACTGATTTATTGAATTAAATAAAACCGTTTTGAACTTTATGGTTTACATAATTACTTTCCAGATGTATAATTGGTATCACTTTATTTTAAGGGTCCCTTTAACACATTTTGTTGAATTTAAGTTACATTGCATCTACATGCCAACTAATTCTCAACAGATTATAAGTTGACATGTACTTGCAAAGTTTCTTATGGTCAGTTAAATGTTGAAGGAGCAGTATCAACAGATATTAAGCAGACAGTCTACTAATACTCAAATGAGAAGTAATTGGCATGTAGTTGCAATGCAGCTTTTAGTCAACAAAATGTGCAATAGGGACCATCAAAATAAAGTCTTACTGTATAATTTAAAATCTTGAAATACAACCAGGGTTAGTACCACCATGTAACTATTTTAGTTTTTTATTATAATGTTCATTTGTTGTTCTAATTTAGTTTAGTTTTCTGGTTTACTTTAAACAGAATGGGAAATTAATGCCAACTGATTGAAATTTAGTTGTTTATTACAGCTAACATGTATTCTATACCAAGTTAAAGCTTTTGGTTAACTATGGTATCTTTTTTATTAGTTATTTTATATATGCCTATATTATATTCTATATTTTAGTTAATTTAGTTTTAATTTTAAAATAAATGAAAATGACAAATACTACAAATAAAACCATCTTAAATTAATTGTTTATATTTATCTTACATAAAGGGTTATGGTTTTAGTTTTAATGAATTAACTGGAAGAACCCTGGGTATAGTAAATCCATTTTACATGGTGAGCATGGAGTATATTTGGAAAGAAAAATGACTCGCTGGTTCCCCCTAATGGACAGCGGCTAAACTGTTTATTTATATTTGACGATCGCGGCAAAAGCTCCTGTCAACTCACTTTGACCAACTTACTGTGCTTAAAATATATTCACAAAAAGTTCACACTCAAGTACCAACACACCATACCGTGACTCTAACTAACCTGCAGTAAAAGCACAAGGGTGTTTAAAAAAACTATAATGCTCCTACCTCGTGGGTGAAGTCCCTGGGAATCTTGGAAAGTATAACAAGCTGGTGGATTTGAAGAAAACAACTCTAAATAGCAGCAAAATGGTAGCTGAGGGGGAGGCAGTCAAAAGGTTCCTTTAAAGAAACCCTCCTCTTCCTCAAACCACACTGAAGGCAAAGGAGGCACAACAGGGGTCAAAGACCCCTAGATGGATAGAAAGCTGGAGGCTGAACTTTGACCAAGTTCGTTCAAAATAAACAGCACAATAAGAAATTTGTTTTTGCATGCTGACATGTTCCCATTTAACACATAATACGCTGCTAAAACATATGCTGAATAAGTTGGCGGTTCATTCCCTGATTAATAAAGGGACTAAGCCGAAAAGAAAATGAATGAATGAATGAATGAATGAATGAATGAGTTCACCCAAAATGAAAATGTACTCATTCACTCACCCTTAAGTGGTTCTAACCATTTATGAGTTTTTTTTTACTCCTGTTGAAAGATATTTTGCAAAAAGAAAACCTGTAACCTTTTACGTCCATACTTCATAGGAAAAAAAACAAATGGAAATGAATGGAGACAGATTTCCGAGTCCAGCCTTTTTTATAATAACTGTTTGTGTGTTTAAAAAGAAGAAAGAAACTAACAAAGGGTTAAAACAAGTAAAGAGTAAGTAAACAATGACCGAAATGTTTTATTTTTGGTTGAACTTTACCTTTAATAACAGTGTTCCTTATGAAAACAACACATTTCTCAAAAGTCAATAGACTATCTTATCCATTTTTATGTTAAGAAAGAGAAGGTTAATAAACTAACATAATGTAACACAGACAGGGCCCGAATGACACATCTGCTCTGTGTACAGTCAAGTGAGTCATGAAAACACTTGTCAGGTAGAGGCTATAAATGCAATCAAAACAAACAGCTATATGATTATACATTGCCTGACTGCTGGGGAGTTCAACTGAATGTTATTCAGAGCTTGTTATTAGAGCTCTGTAAAATGGAGAGAAACCTGTTTGTTTTATTTTTCCATATAGGGGAAGTTATAAGAACTTGGTTATAGTAACTGAGCGGTACCTCAGTTAATATCCATGGCATTCAATAAAATCAACAATTGGAGGATGGAGGACACTGTGATTGAAACTGTGTTTTTGTTACATGTTGTGGGTTTTGTTGTAATGGAGATGAAACGTAGACTTACAGTACAGTATAAATTCTGCAACTGAAGGACCAAATAGGAGAACTGAGAGACTGAATCGAGGACACAAGGGTACAGGAAAAGACATTCAGAAAAGAAACAGGCAGACAGGACAATGGCAAGATGGCAATAAACCTTGATACCACAAGCTGACATGCATGTGTGATGAAAAATGTTGACAAAAAGCAGAGATGTGGCATGCTACTGCATGAGATATGGCTTATGTAGAAGGTGTAATGTCAGGTTTATAACTGTCAAAATGTAAAATTTGTAGTGCAATGTATTTTGTACTCTATGATGCTGTAATTAGAATGAAACATTTAAAGAAAAGAGCAATAAAGAATAATTATTAATGTAACTGATCAATATTTTGAAAAATGTGCTTCTGTTGATACTAAACTTCATATACCATGAAAAACTGCACACATTTAATAAAACGTGGCAGAGATAAAAATAAAAATAAAAATAAAAAACAATAAACAATTTACAATGCAATAAAACCAATTTTAAAATTCCTTTAAATTTTTGGATTGTTTGCTACTATCAATATCTAGAAAATATCTAATATATATACATATTTCATTGGAAAAAACATTTTTAAATCTTGTTTTTTTAATCCTTAAAACAAGAAAAAAAATATCTACCAATGGGATTTTCCCTTTAGTAATTTAAAGGGAAACTAATTTTCTTACACTTACACTTTTTTTAGACATTTTTCCAAAGATAATACTTTTTTTTTGTCTAACTGGAGGTTGACTAACTGGAAATGTGAGCATTTAAGTAAAATCAACTTACTGTATATATCTGCCTATTTTACATTTATGTTAATGATATTGCTTCTGCAGCGATGCGGTGGGGGAGTGGGTAGCACGTTCGCCTCACATCAAGAAGGTCGCTGGGTCAGTTGGCATATCTGTGCGGAGTTTGCATGTTCTCCCTGTTTTATCGTGGGTTTCCTCCGGGTGCTCCGGTTTCTCCCAGTTCAAAGACATGTGGTACAGGTGAATTGGGTATGCTAAAATTGACCATAGTGAATGTGTGTATGGATGTTTCCCAGTGATGGGTTGCGGCTGGAAGGGCATCCGCTGCGTAAAAAATATGCTGGATAAGTTGGTGGTTCATTCCACTGTGGCGATCCCAGATTAATAAAGGGACTAAGCCGAAAAGAAAATTTATGAATGAATGAATATTGCTTCTGCTGCAGGTGGTTCTTCCATACATCTATACGCTGATGATACCATCGTTTATACATCTAGTTCTTCTCTGACTACAGCACTTCACTGCAAGCCAGTTTTTTTTAACATCCAATGCGCTTTTACTCATTTTTATTTAGTTTTAAATAAAACAAAATGTATGGTTTTTAATAGTAATTTACCAAATGTTGAGTTTCCTCCTAAAATTTCCTCTGTATTTCCTTGGACGGTGCTGAAATTGATTATGTTGACTGCTACAAATATCTTGGAATCTGGTTATATGTCAAACTGTCATTTGAAACTCACATAAATTAATTGCTCAAAAAGGTTAAAGACCGTATTGGCTTTCTTTATAGAAACAAATCTTCTATTACACACTCTACAAAGCAGAGCCCCATAATCCAAAATTGGTAATACTGTTAATATGACCAAATATATTAACAGTATTACCCATTCTGGATTATGAAGATTTATTTAATTTACAAATCGGCCTAAAACATTCTGCTTCACAAACTAGATTTGATTTACCATGCAGCAATTAGTTGTGTTACTGGTGTGTCGGCTGTATTCAATCACGTCGACAAACTTATTGGTTTCTGTTCATTTGCAAAACTCTTATTGGGAAAACATTCAGAGAAACATGTCGAAATCTGCACTCTAGTAGTTTTATTAACCTCTGTATACCCAAAGTTCGCACTTCATTTGGTCGCTCCTCTTTTTAGTTTTCTGCAGCTGATGCTTGGAATCATCTGCAGCAGACCTTAAAGCTCAACACTTTTATTCCACTATCATCTTTTAAAAAGTCAATCTGGTAATAATACAAGATCACTGTGCTGTTTTTAGTTTTTCCTTGGTTTTATATGTTATTATCTGCATTTGTGAAATTGTTATTGTATTGTGTCCCTGCTGCTTCGTATCTGCGTTTTATGTTGCCTCTTGACCAGGTCATCATTGTAAATGAGAACTGGTTCTCAATTGAATTACCTAAATAAAGGTTATTATTTTACTTAATTAAATTCCATTTTAATTATGATTTAATTATAATTAAATTCATTAATTCTTTTTCTTTTCGGCTTTATTAATCTGGGGTCGCCACAGCGGAATGAACCGCCAACTTATCCAGCATATGTTTTACGCAGCGGATGCCCTTCCAGCTGCAACCCATCACTGGGAAATATAATTTAATTATAATTTAGAATTGATGATAATTTAATTCCATCCAATTCAATATGACTAAATATTGCACACTACTAAAAAGAACATATCAGTCACCACCATTGGAAATGTGTATCATATGTCACCAAACTGCACTTTAATATCATTCCTATATGCCATTAGATGAACCAATGGTCAGGCAAGTTTAGACTGCAAGAAAAGAAATCCCAAACACATTCCTCAGGAGATCGGCCTCATTAAACACACTGGACTGTGCTTGAAAGCTGTAATTTATTTCATAGCGAGATGGACTATATGCTCGTCCTCATGTTTACACTGTGGCCTCTGTTTTAAATCGAGCAGAATCTGTCCAAAATGAGCCACAGTGAAAGCATACTGAGGCTTTGAGTAATCAGACACTTGATTGCGGCTGAAATGCGAGAGGAATTTTAAATATTGCATGTCTTTGAGTCTGTAAAAAGATTATTTAAAGGGCTTTTCATTCAAAGCAGAGCGCAGACTATAATTTACTGCAAGTTTGTGAGCAAGAGACTATTTCAATGAATGCTGCTGTATTTTCCTCAGAAAGATAGCAACAATATGCCACCTGCCAAGCCTCCATGCTTAGATAATTACTCCATCTCTGTGGTGAAGATGTTTTTTGGTGATATTTGCCGCCGCAGGCTGCTGAAATTATGCTGCCGCAGAAAGGCAAATCCATCTTAGCATTTATCTCTATCTGCTTTTGCGCTCAACCACAAAAAAATGCACACATTTTCAGGTTTTCACCAAAGTATCAGAGGCACAGCAAACTAACACATACATGCAACGCCTAACAGAATGTGTTGCTTCTAGCGCAGAGTAAAAATCACAATTTTTCAGCAAAAGAGAGAGAGTGAAAGAGGTGTGAAGTGTTTTTTTGGACCAGATCTTATGTAAGCCTTACGCAATGCTGGCCTGACCACAAACATTGTGTTACATGCAGTTTATGGATGTGGTCTAGAGCAGACACTGTTTGATTTCCCCTCGCCTGGCTTTCTTGCAATTGAATCAGAAACATCATCTGGATGAATCTATTCATGAATTGAGAAACTGAGGTCTGAAAGCCCATCAGCGAAGTACTGCCAATTTAATTAAAGTCAAAACCTTCCGCTTTCTGCTCATCAGAGAAATATCAAAAACATATCCGGGAGCTATTATTTAGCTCCAGAGAGAAAACATTATGTAAAGCATTAGATTTGAAGCCTGTAGACCCGTGTAAGAGAGAGAGAGGGAAAAAGAGCACAGTCTTCTAAAAGCTGCAGCAGTTTCCCTTAAATCAACAGGTATAAAACTTTCTATTTTAAACAGATGCTGGATTACAGAAACTCTGCTGAACATCTGGCACATAAAAGTCAAATGCAAGAAATAATCGACTTAAAATATTATAAAATACTGAATTTATGATGAATAATGAAGCTAAGGGGAAAAAATTAGGAGAATGCTAGGAAATACTCAGGTTCTCTTGATGTACTGAAATTTATTAGGTGTGTGTTTGAGTAAAATGCTAATATTGGTTTTATTCTGTAAAGGTATTGTAACATTTCATCCAAATTTACCCTTTTTTGAGTTTTTATATGACAATCAGTCAGAAAATGTGTTGTTATTCTATCAAAAATCTATGTCTTAACTCTATTTTAAGTATAAACTGGTATTGCGTAGTCTAAAAACAAACAGAAACATGAAAACAGGGAACCTATTTTGTTATTTTGACCACTTATTTTAACGACAACATTTTTATTTTCAATTTAGAAGCAAATGTCATTAGTACTTTACAAAAAAAACAACAAAGTCCAACTACAAATTGTAAATCTAGATTAACTGAGATGTTTTAGGTGGTCTCTTAATTTTTCCCACATAAACTGCACAGGTTATGACACATTCTTGTATCATTTCTAACTCACATTTTATAAACCCATGTGTTTTTCTTACCTCCACTGGCTGTGTACTGCAGGCTTCCTCTCTTCCTGAAAGGGGATGTAGGTTTGCCTGAAGGCAGTTTAGAAGACATTTTGGCTTTAGAATCACTAGAGACCGACAAAACACCGGTTGGTCAAGGCACAGATTCTTCAGCGGAGCAGAGAAAGAGGGGGTTCACTCGGTCCAGCTTTCTCTGCAGTAACTAAGATGTTCAGACGTGTGTGTTTGTGTGTAAATGAGAAATCCCGCTTCTTGGATGCTGCAGTATAGAAAGTGGCTCCTCCCTCAGCTCCCGGTGCCCACTCACACGCGGGCACACGCCGCCTGCATGCTGTCACTCCCCGCGGTTTCCATGGGAACTCGGAGCCACAGTGAGAGTACGGTGAGTATGTAAACGGTGCCCCTGTAGTGTTGTGGTGATGGAAAGGAGATGCTCCTGGTAATGATGGACACAGGAGACGACGGGGGAAACACGACGACGAGCCAGACAGACGCTGCTCGGGGCTCAGAGTTTATTCAGCCGGAAGAGATGCACCGGAGGCTGCCTCTGCTGACTCCGTACCGCCACTGTCTGTGATGGGCAACAGCTGGAAGTGTAAACGTGAAATGGTAGAAACACACGTATCAGAGATGCATAAGGCTCCAGAAAAGTCACTACAGAGACAGGGGCCAATCTGAAATAGCCTATCGTCTAGGAAAAAAAAAGGAGGATAAGGATAGAATCTGATTGACTGCAAGAAAAGGAGCGTCAGGCAAGGTTGGAAGGGGGGATTTTAAATCATTAGTTTATCAGTTTCACAACCCACTAAAACTACAGTTCATTCATTCATTTTCTTTTCAGCTTCGTCCCTTTATTAATTTGGGGTCGCCACAGCGGAATGAACCGCCAACTTATCCAGCACATGTTTTACGCAGCGGATGCCCTTCCAGCTGCAACCCATCACTGGGAAACACCCATACACTCTCAATCACACTCATACACTACAGCCAATTTAGCTTACCCAATTCACCTGTAGCGCATGTCTTTGGACTTGTGGGGGAAATCGGAGCACTCGGAGGAAACCCACAGCAACATGGGGAGAACATGCAAACTCCACACAGAAATGCCAACTGACTTAGCCGAGGCTCGAACCAGCGACCTTCTTGCTGTGAGGCGATTGTGTTACCCACTACGTCACCGCGTCGCCCTAAAACTACAGTTTAACTTGGAAATGTAATAAAGAGCTATTTGAAAGAAGCAAACATTTACATCTAGATTTACAGGTTTTGAAAAAAAGAAAGATTAAAATTTAAATTAACTCACTTAAAACCGGGATATAATTACATTGCAATCTCTTTTTATACTAAATGAAATCCATTAAATTTACAATGCACCATAAATCATAACAAGTCTTTTTTGCATAATTCTTGTTTAGTATAGGGATGTGCTGATCAGGTTTTTTGGCCCTCGAGTCCGAGTCATTTGATTTTAAGTATTTACCGATACCGAAACCTGATCCGATACTTCTATAATACATAAAAAAAATGAATAAAAAAGAGCGAAGAAACAGATCCAGGATGTTAATTATTTTAATTCACCTTATTTTAACATTCAAAAACTTTGCAACTTTGCCGGCATTTAACTAATAGCGTCTCTGCAACAAAATGATGTCATGCCGCACACGTTGCTTTCTGTGTGAAGTCACTAAAGAGGTCTAACTCTGTGCCACTGCAACTGTAGATGTTTAAAAATAATGAAAAAAAAAAAAAAAAAAAAAATATATATATATATATATATATATATATATATATATATATATATATATATATATATACACACACACACACACATATATATATTCGAGTCCTGATTGGGAGGTAACATCCGATTCCGATAGAGTCTGAAACTGCATGATCGGGCCTGATGCGATCAGATCTGGACATCCCTAGTTTAGTAATACCTTTTTAAAAAAATATTGCAGGGCAAAGTGAGGGGCATTTTAGCTCTTAGAAAATGTAAATATTACAGAAATTTATTTTAAACACCTTTTAAAAGATACAATAATGTTCTGTAACAGGGAGGATATTTGGCCTTTGTCACATGTGAACATTCTGTAAAAATACTAAACCGTAATATCCTGAGATGGACAAATATATTTTTCTTATAGTTTAGTAAGTACTACTTCAACTGAAATGATAAAATCTTGCAAAAAATTTTCAGGGACCGCTATTACCCTGAAATGGTACTAGTAGGAATGACCCAAATGCTTTCTTATCAGTTTTTGCTATTAGCCTAATAATAGGCCTATCTATTTATTCCGTGATACTATACAGACTTACTTCATTACCCGTTATCTGTAAATATATATGTATTTTAGTATTATTATATATTGTGAAAACATTTATTCAAATAAGTATAATCATTTCAATAATATTTCTATTTTTGGAGTATTTTTGCAGCTCTGCACAAGACGTTTGGGGGGAGGAGAGGTCGTGCCCAACTGAGCTTGGTTTCTCTCAAGGTTTTTTCTTTCACTTTGGTCAATTGGTGAAGTTTGTTCCTCACCACTGTCGCCACTGGCTTGCTTGGTTGGGACTTGTGGAGCTGCGCATCGATGGATTTGCTCTTCAGTGTTTGGAATTTCAACAGTGAAATTAAAAACACACTGATCTAAACTGAACTTAAACTCTGAAAACTGGACTGACACAGTTTCAGTTTACTAGAACTTCTATGTTAAGCTGCTTTGACACAATCTTCTAAAGAATATTTAGGCAAAAGAAGTGCATTTACTATGTCCATTTAATGTACAAAAATATACATTCTATTAGAAATTCCCTTTTTATTTGTATTTTTGCAGATTAAGTGATTATCCACTGTATCCATTAAAGAAAGGTAATATTATATGATACTATAACTACCATAACTATTTCATAGTTGTTTTTCAAAAGTGCTTAAACATATCGTATGATATCACAATATTATATATTATAATATGGCATTTTGAGCATTAAGGGAAGATGAGTGCAGTTCAACCATGTATCTGAATATAAATAATATTATATTTCATATTTATTTATTAATATTTAGGTACATAAATGCTTTCACTGCATGTGGCAATTAAATGGAGTAATTCTTAATATATATATTTGTTTTAAAATTCTATAAATTTCATATTTATTTGAGTATAAGCGATAGAAGTGTTCTTTTAAATTGTAGAATTAATATTAATTAAATATAACAAAATATGTCAACTCTACGGGCTATAACCTTGTCTGATGTTTCCATAATTACCACATGTCATTGTGATATGTCACAGTCATATACCACGTCATATCATATTAAAAGCAAAATGTGATAGTTGCTTTTAATAGGTTACTTAAATTCACATTGAGCTCATAAAGGCAAGCTGAGTATGAACAGACAATGCCCAATCCTGCAGTCAGATAGCCTAACGCTCACCTCATGATCTGCTCCTTTTTATTTGTTCATGATGAAAATGCTCGGGAAATGCTAGTGACAGCATTGACCCCCATCAGCAATGTACAGGGTCTTTAGATAACAAAGGAATGTTTGTATCTCTGCTGACTGGACGTGTCAGCATGCTGAAAAATGCAGATACAAAGAGCCATAGAAACATTAGCATTAGCATAGAAACAGAAGCATACATGGAACAAATGTGTAAGGTATTGTCCAGAAAAAATATGCTTTGTTTGAATACGTTACAAAAAAATGGGGTATCTGCTGCAAATCATCAAACAGGCCAGTAAATTTTAAATAAATGGCTGTTGAGCTTTGTTCCTCACGTGTAATCTAATGTGAACAACCAACAGAAGAAATTGGTTTATACCTCCCTCTGGTGGAGAATGAGAGTAATGCATTCATATTAGTTTAAATATGCTGTGATTTTATTTCGGTGCCACAAACTATATTGTATAAAGTCTACAGTAACAAAACATTAAAAATGTTACACAAACATATAATCGTCATCATACTTTTGTCCAAGTAGCTGCAAACAGGATTGGGCAAAAATACATTAAAAAGTATTTTAAAATAAAATCCCACATAAGTTTAAGTGTATCAAAATAAACTACAAAATACAGCAGCCAAAACAGGTATTAAAATAAAATACTGCATTTTGAATTTTAAAATTACTACAAAGACTTTCGTAAAAGAGCATGATATTTATTTGTAAACCTTCCATCAATTGGCCTTTTCGATTAGTCCCTTAACCATTATACTTAACAACAGCTTTTCTCTGACCACGTTTTAGCTTTTCTGCCGTTCACCTGTAATACTACTGTACATAAGGTGTTTTTTGTATAGCCTATATTTTCTGTACATTTCATATAGAAATGTTGTTTTGCATCTGAATTGGCATATGCAGGGGCGGACTGGCCATTGGCAGACGTACTTTTTGGGCCGGGCTATCATCGTCTTATGATCTGATCGGCCCATAAAACGCTTAGCAGTCTGTCGTTTTTTTCAGCCTATTTAATAGACGATGCTGTAATCCATTTTTTTTGACGATGCTGTGATCTGTGACGCTCTGAAAGTAAGATGCTTTTTTCCGGACAGACCGATCGATGTGACATAATCTGCAGCCCATTGGTTCTTTTCTTTATTGACATTGAGCTGCCCCAATCACAAACTCCCATTTTGGGCTCTGTGTGTATTTGTCAAAGTAGTCGAGAGTCACGCCTAAACAACACGCACGCGTATGGAGAGCAGAAGCAACGCGCATCTAGTTACTGTACCTATCTGTCTATATAAATAGTTTTGATTTTTACTTTGCATCTGCACCAAGGCCAGCGGCAACTTCCTCCCATGCTGTTTCCTTAACCTGCAACTCTTTATTTTACAAATTATATAGATCCTAAAGTACTGTATGCTTTTCAAGCTCTATAAGTGTCATTCATGTAAGGTGCACTATGTCAGAAGACAGTCGCCTGATATCATGACTTCTCGTTTTTGATCGTCAGCATGATGTAGGCCTATATAGTTACAATAATATTTATACAATATAATGATATTTATACATGATAAAACTAGTGTGTAACTTAAGCAAAACTAATACTATTTTTTTTACATTTAGTTTTGTAGTTTGGGCCCAAACAAATATGTGTTGCATTTTTTAATCGTTTAAGTTCATTTAATTGACTAATCTTTAATCTATGTTTGATGTTTCATTGTTGACTTAAACTATTTTTAGGGGTCTCTGACACATTGCTTTTATTATTTACTTTATTTTGGTAATCAACATTAACTGTGTCTGTGTGTGTAAGCAGGCAGTTTTTGTTATGTTCATTATTTAATATAGGCTCCCTCAATACACACAGGCACACACAAGATAGACTTCCAGTGTGGATTAGAATTTTATAATATTCATTCATTCATTCATTCATTCATTTTCATTTCGGCTTAGTCCCTTTATTTATCAGGGCCTGCCACAGCGGAATGAACCGCCAACTTATTCAGCATATATTTTACGCAACAGATGCTCTTCCAGCTGCAACCCATCACTAGGAAACATCCATACACACTCATTCACACACACAATTTTTAGCTTACTCAATTCCCCTATAGAGCATGTGTTTGGACTGTGGGGGAAACCAGAGCACCCGGAGGAAACCCACGCCAACACGGGGAAAACATGCAAACTCCACACAGAAACACCAGCCGAGGCTCCAACCAGCGACCTTCTTGCTGTGAGGCGAACGTGCTACCCACTGTGCAGCTCAAATTTATTATAATAATAAATAAAAAAATTAAGTTTTTAATTGGTCAACTCTCATTTTTTCCTATATATGACTTTAGTGCTTTTATGGAATAGGAGTTGGTAAACAAACTCAAGGGCGTGCACAGATGGGTAGCATTTTGATTGTATAGTGGGCCGCTCTGGCCCAAAATGCCAGGGCCGATTTTTTTGTCCCAGTCCAGCCCTGGGCATATAAAACGATGAAGTATTGTAGAAATCGCCTTTGTAGGAAGCATTTTTATGTTGTTTGTTTTAACGACAAACATTTGGCATCAGCAATCCATCCAAAAACTGCTATTATTTGTACAGTATACTCCTTCTCCAAAGATTTTTGTTAAACTGAAGAGTCAATAATGCCCAAATCAATCAAAGCGTGCATTTCATGATGTCATCAAGTAGACTTCCAACACAATATATTTACAGTGTTTTAAAAATACAAGACACTAAAGTATTTTGATAAAAACTATTAAGACATTTTCATCAACCCTATCAAATACAAATGACAAAATACTATTTTGTATTTTAAATGCGTATTTGAAATACATGTATCATAAATACTGCCCATCCCTGGCTACAGAACATATTTACAAGCAATTTGTGACATGACCAAAAGCATGTCTGATGTCCCAGGAGACCGTAGGCGTCTACTGTACACATTACACCTTTATATGAGTGCAAGAATGAGTCATTAATGATTCAAACAGTCCATCCACAAGGGAAACCTCTCGTGTTCAGGTCTCAGCAAAATCATGCATTTAGTGATTTTTATTTATTTATATAATTAGCAAATCCGCAAGGTGGAGATGTTTGTGCATTGTTCGGTCCAATTTTAATTGAAGTGCACATGCATTAGTACTGTATGAAACATGACCATTAATTCAATTAAAATGTATTTTTTATTTATTTATTTATTTCCTTTATTTAGCCAGGAGATCACATTGAGACAGCACTGTCTCTTCTTCCAGTGAGACCTGGTCAAGATGGCCGGCAGCTTATACAGTTTCACATAAAAATCATGAAAAATACCACCTAATTACAAAATCACCATGCATAAAAGATCAGATCATAAAAAACAAATACAAGTATCCTTTAAGAATTTGTGCAGAAGATGCTTAAAAGTACTCCAGAGTCGGAAGTGTATTAAGATTAAAGTGTATAAAATTAATGATGGTTTGTATAATGGTGGTTAGTATAACGTAAGAGTTGTGCAAGTAAACTTCACTCCCCTCTGCTTCACTAATGACTGACAGTAGAGACTGTGGTATTTATCATCCTTGCTAGTGTATTGCATCCCACTGAGAATGGTGAAACCAGGGGGGTTCCACTGGTGCTGTGACCCAGGTGGGTGTGAATGTAATGGGCACTTAGTAAGCGCTGTGTGAGGTAACCTAACTTCCCTGCCCTCGAGAGATATAATAAAGACTGATACTTAAAAGTGCGATCTTTAGCACCTTGTTAGTGCACCCACTTCCATTCTGGAGATGGAGGTTTGAATCCTGTTCAGAGAAGTGGAAAAACCAGCGGAGTTTCTTTGGTGCCATGACCCAGATAAAAGTGAGTTTATGTGTAACAGAAGCAAGCTATTAAGAGACATCCTGTTAAACCGGAGTCCTCTGGTTTTAAGATGCGTACTAGTGATTGATTCTAGAGGCTGCAGTATTTAGCATCTGGTTAGTGTGCTCACCATGAGATGCCAGAGTCCCAACTGGATGTTTAAAAGGGTAAGTGTGACTGTGTGCAGCTTAATCAATTTGTACAGGTAAACCTAGCTCCCCTGGCCTTGACAAGTGCTCTAGTGACTTAAAGTCATTGGTAATTTTGTCAGTGCTCCCTCCTTCCATCCTGGAGATGCCAGATTTAAAGGCCACCTATGATAAAAATCAACTTTTGTTAGCCGTTTGGACAGAACTGTGTGCAGTTATAGTGTTGACACACAACGTTAAAATATGACACAAATCCCAGTAATTTTGAGGCGCACCGCAACGTGATGTAGGAGTGTGGTTTTCCAGCCTGATCTCACGAGGAAACGTAAGTATTTTACGTTTTGTCAGTTTAGTGGCTAATTCGTACGAGTTCAGTCGAAAATGTACGATTTTAAAAAGGAGGCGTGGCACCTAAACCCACCCCACCCCTAACCCCAACCGTCATTGGGTGATGAGCAGATCGTACTAATTTGTACGAATTAGATCATGCGAATTCATACAAATTAGCCACAAAATAAAAACAGTTACGAATTGCTGTGAGATTGCGTTGGGTTTTCCCTGCCCACTGAATTCATTGACAGGCATCATGTTTCTATAATAGCATGTATACACATGTCCACAGAACTTTTTTTGCAAATAAACTGGGATTCAAATATTTGTTACAACTCTCGGTGACTTATAAGTTTAAAACATTGTTAAAACAGAACATGTTTGTAATAAAGATAGTAAAAGTGCTAATTACTAACCGCTATAATCACCACGCCGCATGATGTCAGTAAACGCGCACGTGTGTGTGAGTGTACTGTTAACGGCATTTGTGTGTGAATAAACTCCACCACAAATACATGAAATTTACCAACTTACTTGGTATTTTTGACTAATGAGCATCCGTGTGTGTCTCTATCACTGACTGCTGTTTATCTGACGTAATGCAGCAGAAGCAGACATGCATGTGGGAACTGTGGATGGGGAAAAGCAGCTCATTTGGATTTAAAGCCACAGGCTACAATACAGCTACACTTATACTCAGACACCAAAATGGGCAGATTCTGGAGGCTATTATAAATAATCAGATGGGTATTTTGAGCTGAAACTTTACAGACGCATTCTGGAGACACCAAAGGCTTATCTTAAATCTTGTAAAGATGTCACATAATGAAAATCTGTATAGCTGAATAATAAGAGTTCAGTACATTGAAATGGCCGTACTGTGAGCCTCCTACACCATTGTTTCCTTTTGTTAAAAATATTTTTTGACAAATGAAGTATTATTTTGCACATTAGCTCATTAATATTCACAACAACCATTCCAAATATCGTCAAAATGAAGCTTGTCATTCTAGGGCTCATTTCTGAGTTTATAAATGAGCATATAAAAGTGCTTTGGACAAATTTCTAACTTGTAGATATCAGAGAACAATTTAACTTATTGAATCAATGAACTCTTTGACACCTTGGAACAGTGGGCAAGGAACGCAACTAGGAGTGGGGTTTAGTGGTGTAACAAAAGATGGCTATTGGTTGAGCTGCACAGATTGGTTTAAATCCAGCACAAAGTGGTGCACATTGGTGCTGTGAGGGAGTGAAACTAAAAGGGAGTGAGGATTAAGGGGGTAAGTGTACCAGAGAACAGCCAGTGAGAGCTGATGCTAAAGGATCTCATAGACGTCTCTTCAAATGTCAATAGGAGAAATGGTAGTAGATTGGGAGAGGTTACATTGATGCCATGACATAGATGGGAGTAAGTTTAGGGGGCTAAGAGTAATGGAAGTTAGCAAGCAGCAGCTGTACGAGTAAACTTTACTCCCCTAAAGATGCATTGGCTACTGATGGTAGAAGCTGTGGTATTTAGCATCCTTGCCAGAATCGATCCATGCATGGAGTTGTTTTTGTCCATTAAATGATTTGACCTAGCATTCAGCCTGATTCAACCTCCAAATAAATGTCTGCGTTACAAGCTGGGATTCTTTTTTTTCCAAGCAGAACCTGAGGGATTACATAAGCATGCATTTAGTGAGCGTATATTTATATTCTGTTACTTTATTTCAGTACTTCCTGTCTTCAATGCTGCTGATAACATTTCCAGATGTGCAGGGCTCTTGGATCTTGGAGTTGTGTCTGTTGGTTTACTAAGCTTGTGTTCATTCTTAGAACCCCCTCCTCATTCATTAGTTCTAACGACAAGGGCAGAAAATAACCATCTCTAAAATAATCGCCCTCCACAGTCCCCTACCTCGACCCATGAGGCCCTCAGCTAGTAATCTTGTCAGATGCATGAAAGCTGTGCTGGAGTGTTGGAGGCAGGGCTGCACCACAGAAACCTTAATGAGATTGGCTCAGATGAAGAGAAGGATACCATGATTAGCTTGCTATATTCCTCTTGGAAGCATTTAGGGATTTGGGTGCTCACAACCTGCCACAAGCAGTAAGAAAAAATCTGCTTACCAAAAGTGACGTGGGTTGAAATCTCGCTTTCACAGAGAAGTTGGTTCGTCCCATGATCTATCTGGGGAGGGAGCAGGTGACTGCATGCGCTCCCGGGTTGGAGGATCTGTAAACGGATTTGTTTAAAATCAACTGAGAAGGGAGTTAATGATTGTCTGAGGAGCTAATATTTACTTCTAGTTTACTGGCATTCATTTTGTAAACATTCAGCGATGGTTTACACACAATGTGATTTTGCATTGAGATTGATGTATTTGATTGTTCTGCAGTGTTTTCATGTTTATGAAGACATACTCCTAAACCTTGTGTTCAATATATTATTTTAGTATTGTTTAGATATTCTAATGAGTCATGAGATTGTGGTATTCAAAAGAAACTGCAGATGCTGCTGATCACTTTTACCCTGATGAAGGCAAATGTTTGCCGAAATGCGTAGGCACAGTTTTAAGAAAATAGCCATGTCAATAAAGGCTTTTTAATATTTTTTCCACATTTTTCAAGGGCCTTGGACTGATTCTTTGCTACATATTCCTCTTTAGAAGTCTTTATATTTTAAAACATTTGACAGTCACTAAATTTAATTTAAACACATTTAATTAATTAAATGTTAATTCTCGGGTCATCATTTAACCACAATATCAGCAATTGGAAGATTCTAAAAAATGTTTTTAGATTAGTTAATCTAATCTCTGGAAAATAGTGATCTGTGATATTGGTATTATATATAATAGTGATCTGTGATTACTGATATTGGTACTGTATTGTGATAGTGGTTTTGTCTATTTAAATGAATTTTAATTTAGTACATTGTTTAATAAAATTGTGAAGTTAGAATGATTCCATGGGTCCTGATTAGAGAGGGAGTCCCATGCAATCTAAAAGAAAGACAAAAATCCAAAATGGCACCCTAGCTTGTAATGCAGACATTCATTTTGAACTGCATTGAATCACTTAATGCACTAAAGTATTAAGTCAGAATGAAATGAAACAGGTTTTCACAGCCCAACGAGAATAAATCTTATTGTACAATTATAGTAGAGAGTTAATGCAAGTTCATTCCCTTAAGCACAGTGGGAGGTGGAGATAAAGATCTGTTCAATGGTGTTAAACATGATGTTAGAGAAAAGAAGAGTGATCAGATAGCAACTTCATCAGTGACTTCACCACTCCCGTTTTCCGGAAACAAGACATACAGACCTGTAAGCCCTCCCTCTTTTCCTCTAGTTCCCCAAGCTTGGGGTTACATAACACGTGATACCGCATGTGTGTGTGTGTGTCAAATGGAGAATGCTGTACATGTGTCAAACCTACAGTCAAGAGAGTTCGCAAAGGACAACCTTTCATGCTCTGACCTCTTCATTCTAAGAATTGATGTAAATCAGCAACAGAGTTGAAAAGATTGAAAGATTTATAAGAAAGTGATAGAGTTTGTGGTCCCAATGAGCTGTACATTCAGAAAACCTAATTTTACTCTAATCATTGGTTGTATGAAGTACCTTTAACGGAAATGGAAACATCCTATTACATTAAAGTCTAGAAAGTTTAGGAAAAAGGTATGTCAAAGAGTATTAAAATGTTCTACAAAATTGTGCACTATTGGCCTGTTTCCACTGACTGGTACAGTACGGTACGGGTCACATTTATCAGCCTTGCGTTTCCACTGCGTAAAGGGTACCAGCTTGAGGAAATGTCGCTTAAAATAAAGCTGTACGGGTCGTTCACAAATCATACGTGAAGCACTTTTCACAAAACAGATGCTTTATACACTTAATTGTATATCATTACAAAAATAGCCTACTAACGTCTGTGATTATATAAAGTAAATGAATAAATGCAACATATATGAACACATACAGACCCTTACCGTCTGTAACATGCAACATATAGACCACAGTCAGTGCAAACCTCTCATCTGTATCTTTAATCTTCAGCAGCACATGTAACCTCTGTTAGAAAGTAATTCCATCATTCAGAGTTCATAATAGTCCAAAAGGCGATGATAAACATGGCAGTTTGTTCATGGTTTAGGTTGGTGAAAGACTCATTTGCCTCTTTGTTTCTTCCGGCTTCTCCTTTGTTTTTTCGCGCTTCACTCTCGCATTTGTCCATTTCTGAAAGGATCAGATGTCAAAAACACTTCAATAATCACACGCATGTTATTATCATCAGCTCAAGAAGTTAGTTATTTAAAATATAAACACGCACACAAGCGATCACGAGCTCCCTGGAGAAAGTGAAACTGCTCACACTTTTAGACGGCCTTGTAAAACAAAAACAGGACACCGCAGATTTTGTTCTTCTAGGCTTTGTGGCTGTACATCAAGACAACGACAAGGTTTGTCTGAACTCGGCTCAACCATGACTCATTATTATATGCATATAGTATTACAATGTAATGTCTCGGCTGTGTATTTGAAAATGGCGGTTTCTTTGTTTTCATTCTCCTGCTTGTGTATGCGCAAGTGACGTTTCTCTGTAAATCAATAGCGTTCAGCTGCGTGTCTAGCTCTGCTTTTTGGTACCCTTTTGCCGTGCTAGGAACCCTTTGTAAAGGGTACCCAAAAAGTGGTATGGTAAGGTTTGCTTTTAGGTACCTTTTGATAGTGGAAACGGCCATAAAAGTGTACCGTACCGAACTGTACCGTACCACTCAGTGGAAATGGGCCATAAATGGTTCTTTGGGGAACCTAACATAATACTTTTATGGAAGAGTTGGGCAACTTGGATCCGGGAGGGCTATTGTTCTCAGTCTTGTAAAAAGGGGGGTACAGAGTGCAGATGGTTGGCTCAGATGGTTGGAGGGGCCTGCAGGAATAAAACCAATGTCTTCGATGTTATGTAATGCTATACACTGAAGGATAATGGACCTCCAGGATTTTAGCTGCCAACACTATTCTATGGCATTGCTGCAAAATGTTTTATTTGGAAACAAACTAATCCCATAGCAATCTTCTATGACATCAAATATTGCTTACAGTTTATATCAGTTGAGCAAGCTCAGTTAAGCAATCTTGAGGAAGATCCAACTGATTGCAGACACACTTTTAATCACACTATCATCTGATCAATGTCAAATGCTAGTTGACTGGAAGCATTGGTCCTAATTTTTACAACCTTCATTTCTGTCCTTGTTAGCCGAGCTAATAGGATTGGCTGGTTCACACAGGAAGATCAGTAAAGCCCTCCCCAATCCTAAGCTAAGACTTTTGAGGTGGACAAGGAGGAATTAGAGGGGATAGAGCAACCAAAGGAAGAAACAGTACAGTCCACTTCAGTCTCTGTACCTGTCTCTATCCACTTGTCCACCTCGACGTAGGTCACACCTAGAAGGGGAATCAAGACTTCTGCGACCCTCCCCCTATCACGTGATCTGAGGTACAGGGCTACCTGCATCCATTTCTCTGTCTGCAAAGCACAGGGGAAGCCGGCAAAATTTCTTTCCTTGAGGAACTTGACAGGGAAGCGTCAGACGACGAGATGGGTAGCGGAGCGAGCGCAGAGGATAAGGAAATGGCCAAGAAGTCCAAAGAGCTGGAAAAGCAGCTCCAGGAAGATGCTGATAAAGAAGCCAAGACGGTCAAACTTCTGCTGCTGGGTAAGAATTTGACTTCTCTTGTGCACTTGTGTTCAGTTAAGGGATTCAGCCTCCAGAACCAGCTTCCACAAATCCAGAAACTACAGATGTTTTTGTGCCTGCAGCTACTTTGCAAGCTGTAAAATAGTACAGTTCTGAACTTTGCTGCAGATTTTAGCAGATCAGGAGTTCTGGACAACATGGTGCGTTCATCCTGGATGACAGACAAGATCTAACCACTTCCAAATGGATTATGGAGATTTAAGAAAAAAAGCGATACTGTGAAAGCTTTTTTTTAGTTGCTTTTTTTAAACTGGGATTAAGAGTTTTGCACTAAGATACAGCATTAAGGCATTCTGTAATCAGACAATCTGGAATTCTGACAGGTTATGTAATATAATAAGCTGCATATTGTACGTCTTAATTCACAATATTGTAGAAGTAAAATATAAAATTAGAAGATTGCATGCAAAATGTTTACACTTTTTTTGTTGATGTACATGGCCTATAACACTATTTGATGACATTTAAAAAATATTACTAAGTGCTTCATGCATTTCAGATGATTTTGCATGTGATGCATAACAGCTTTTATAAATAATCTTTTAAGCCTAATTAACTTATTCATGTTTTTCAATTTTAAGCATTCGCAGAATTAGGTTTCAGAAATGTTTGCAGGATTGATTCCAGTTTACTGCAGCAACACATCCACATGTTCACTGCATGTGAAGTCGCCTTAAAAGATCACAACCTGAGGAAGCCTGTGAATTGTGGCATATTGGCAATAAGACCAGAATCCGATTACGGTGATGATTTAAGCCCCGATCCTCTTAAGCTCAGGTTCAGTTTATCTTCCAATGGAAATGGAAAGCAGAGGAAGCCAGTTTCGAGGCTCCTGGCAGTTGATTACATCAACACACTTCAAATCAATGAGCCCATTTCAGCAAATCGCTGGGAGAGAGATGCATCGATTAAGTATCGATCTGACTTCTCCAAACCCGATAAGCCATTTCCTGTCTAAACACAAAAATTCATATCCTCCTGTTATCAAATAATATTAACTCTGTTAAAATAATAAATGTGATCCTGGTCCTAAGTTTCAAGGGTATATTATAGATTCAAAATGATCAATTTTATTTTATGTCAAAAATCATTCGAATATTAAGTAAAGATCATTTTCCATTAAGATATTTAGTATATTTCTAACTGTAAATATATAAAACTTACTTCATGATTAGCAATATACTTTGCTAGGAACTTAATTTGGACAACTTTAAAAGTAATTTACTTAATATTTCACTTTTCAGATTTAATATTTTGAAATGTTTGTATCTTGACCAAATATTGTCCTATCCTAACAAACCATGCATCAATGGAAAGCTTATTTATTGAAATAACATTATTCATTTATTTGAAAATTGTCCATTCTGGATGGTTTTGTGGTCCTAAGCCAAAAAACGTAAAGTAAAATATTAAAATATAACGAATTATTATAATTATTTTAAATACATTTTTCTTTTGGACAAAATCTTATTCAATAAACTAGCAAACTGCTTTATCTCTTCCACAATTACAGTCAAAGAGTGTGGTAATAATGGTAGTGATGTGTATTCATATCTGAGAGTTAGGAAGTAGAAACCAGTTAATCTAATCTAGTTGCTAAACTAAGCAGCCGAATAGACAGAGATGCAACAGCGATGACGCACATACTCTTAACACATCACCACAGCTACAGTTAACTCCCAAAGTAAAGGGCATGTAAGAGTGACAGTTGCTACGGGAGATGGTTAAGCCCCACCCCCTTGCCCTGGACTGACTGAAGCTCAAAGGCGAATCAAAGTGTCAGTGATCTTCTGAGAAGCTTTCCCTAACACAAATCCAATTGGGTCACTTTATAAGCAGGCTAATAAGCCTTCCTCTGACCTGCCCATCAATGGCAATCTATGAGTTTTTCTTGACAGATTATCTACAGCTTAACATTGACCTTGTTATTAAAATCAATATCCATAGAGGGCAAAACAACTGGTTTAAATTCAGGGAAAAAAGGCATTATGGTATCTGTAGGAAGTGATACATCTATGTCACAATGGAGTACGAAACCAAAGGACTAAGATTAAGCTCAATGTGGTTTGTTCAAAGACCTTCGAATGAAGTTAAAAGTTACAGACGGAGTTCATTTTGCCAAAACTATGTATGATGTTTGGTTTAAAAGCGTTTAAGGACTCGTTTTTCCTTTATTTACCCTGCATCATGTTTTTTTTCCGTTTGTTTTATAGGTGCTGGTGAATCAGGGAAGAGCACCATTGTAAAACAGATGAAGTGAGTTGAAACACATGCAATATACAAAACACATGCTCAGATAAGACAATTTGTATCTTTGTAGACAAGTTGTGTAAGCTCTTGACTTGAGATTTAGGTTTCTTGCATTCTAGCTGAATTAATCTTTAACAATTAGTGTGCATTTGGGTTGGGAAATATCAGCACTTACCTTTAATGCTAAACTGTTACCATTAGGTGGTATTAAATGAGAAGCCTGTCCTTATAAATAAATGATTTACCTACAAATCGTTAATCAAAACCCCTCTTGTTCCTGCCCAAGGATTCTCCATCAAGGTGGTTATACAAAAGAAGAACAAATGGAGTTTCGATCTATTATTTTTGGCAACATCCTGCAGTCTGCTCTGGCAATCATCAGGGGCATGGAGATGCTGACAATCAACTTTGGGTCACCATCTGCACAGGTCTGCAGGACTGCTCTAAAGCAAACAGAACAATTATTAGTGTGAAAATGATTCTCTAAAAGCATGTTATGGTTTTCAGAACTAGCAAGAGTTATAGTGGGCATGCAGTGAATGAACAGCGCTCTCATCCAACCGTAGGCCTAGTTCACACTACATGACTTGAATCATCAGCAGATCGCTGTTCAAACTACACAACTTAATCTTGGAGTCTTTATGTTCCCATTATGCAACAATACATAAATGTTCTATAACGTAATGTGTGTATTTATATAGCGCATTTATCATGTATGGCCATACACCCAAAGCACTTAACAATCATGAGGGGGGTCTCTCCACACCACCACCAGTGTGCAGCATCCACTTGGATTATGTGACGGCAGTCACAGTACAACAGCGCCAGTGCGCTCACCACACACCAGCTATAGGGGGAGTAGAGAGACAGTGATAGAGCCATTTAATGGGGATGACTGGGACGCCATGATGCAAGGGCTGATGGATGGAAATTGGCCAGGACACCGGGGTTACACCCCTACTCTTTACGAGAGGTGCCATGAGATTTTTAAGGACCACAGAGAGTCAGGACCTCGGTTTAATGTCTCATCCAAAAGACAGCACTCACTGACAGTATTGTGTCCCCTTCACTAAACTGGTGCATTAGGACTCACACAGATCACAGGTTGAGTGCCCCCTGCTGGCCTCACTAACACCACTTCCAACAGCAACCTTGTTTTCCCAAGTGGTCTCCCATTCTCTGACCAGGCTCAGCCCTGCTTAGCTTCAGTGAGTAACGGGTTTTGGCTGCAGGGTGATATGGCTGCTGTGGTATAAGATGGGGTCACTCACTACACAAGCTGACTACAAATCAAACCCAAAGAACAGTGAATGATATGTGTTTAGGACGAAGCCATCAGTAAGAGCAGAACAATATTGGCTGCTTGTGTGATGATCACCAACATCACTGACACACAGTCACTCTGAAATCATTCATTGGAGAATTTGAAATCAGCGTCTATTAGCTGATCCATCAGCGGATCAATCACTAATATTTCTGCACAATTCATCTAATAGATGTGGCTTTCATATGCTCTTGTGTCTGTGTAAACGAAAGGTGAAGCGAGTGCATCAATGAGCATTCTGGCCAATGAGACATTTCTGTTGAGCATGTGAACACAACGGCCAGTCAGCCTATGACTTGCTTTCTTATTGGCTGTAGTTTGTCACTACATCTGACACCATGTGGTGTTGTGTCAGCCTACCAGTCCAGAATATTTAACACCCAAGATGTTTGCTTTTTGTTTGCAAGGTGTCAGTGAGCATCTTTGATGCATTGTCCAGTAGTTACCACATAAAGGCTGCCAAGCGCTAATGTGAATTTCCATGATCGCAGACCGCTCTGTCTGCAAGCTTGTTAACTTGCAAATCATACTAAAATCAGGCCTAAAATCCTGTAGTGTGAACAGGCATTAGTACACATTCCTGAGGTAACAATGGACTCCACTTGTGAGTGCTACCGAAAACCCAATCAAGAACAAGTGCATAGAAGTCTGCCATTTTCTCCATTTGGATAATTCATTACACTAGGATCATGTACATCATAATATGGAAAACAAAATCTGGGATTATGTCTATTTAATTTACTGAGTTATAGAATCAGCTAACTTACCACATGGTGCCTAATAGTGCCACTTTTCTCTGTCCCTTGTAGGAGGATAGTCAGAAGCTCCAGAACCTGTCTGACTCCATTGAGGAGGGCACCATGCCTCCAGAGCTGGCAGACGTCATCAAAAGGCTATGGAAGGATGCAGGCGTGCAGGCCTCTTTTGAAAGAGCTGCCGAGTACCAGCTGAACGACTCCGCTGGATAGTGAGTACAACATTCAAAAGGCTCAGCAACACAAATAGAGTTGAATTGTGCCTGAGGAAGCGATTAGACCATGCTTATTTGATGTTGAATGCTGCTTTTATGCTTTGGTGACTTTTTAGTACTTTAACAAATGAATAATTCAGGTGTGTCTGTACATGAACTGCTGACTCATCTCCCACAGCTACTTGAATGAAATGGACAGAATCTGCAAACCTGACTACCTCCCCACCGAGCAGGATGTGCTGAGATCTCGAGTCAAGACCACTGGTATCATTGAGGAACAGTTCGGTTGCAAAGAGCTCCACTTCAGGTGTGTCTTGCCTAACTGAGAGGATGGAAGCAATTGTTGGTTCAAACTGAGAGCCACCAAAATTGGTTCTTTAATGAGATTTGGATAGGTTTTAACTGGTCTTGTTCTGCACAACAAATTTTTTCTTCCCTCTGGATGCTGCAGAATGTTTGATGTGGGTGGTCAGAGGTCCGAGAGGAAGAAATGGATTCATTGTTTCGAAGGTGTGACTTGCATCATCTTCTGTGGAGCTCTTAGCGCTTATGACATGGTGCTGGTAGAAGATGATGAAGTGGTAAGAGCTGATCTTCTTTATTGGCATTGATGGTTCCATGAAAAACTTTAAAATAACTTTAAAAAAATTGTCTTCACACCAAGACAAAATTGTTGAGAAGTGTTCACTGGGCAACCAAGAATGAAAAAGAACAATAACATGGATAAATAAATCATTTGGAACAGGGTTGTCCAAACTCAATCCTGGAGGACAGGTGTCCTGCAGATTTTAGGTCCAACTTGCCTCAACACACCTGCAAGATGTTTCTAGAAAGCCTTGTAAGAGCTTGATTAGCTATCCCAGGTGTGTCTGATTGGAGTTGGAACTACACTTTGCAGGACACCGGCCCTCCAGAACAGAGTTTGGGCACCCTTGGAACCTATAGTTTTATGAGTAAAGAAAAGTTCGTATAGATTCAGGATTCAAGATTGAATCCACTTTTGGTTTGATGTTGATGTTTGCTGCTCAAGCACTGCATTTCAACTTATATTTGTCTTCTTGTTCCTCATGCTTCTTCCAGAACCGCATGCACGAGAGTCTCCATCTTTTCAACAGTATCTGCAATCACAGATTCTTCGCTACAACTTCCATTGTGCTTTTCCTCAACAAGAAAGATCTCTTCCAGGAGAAGATCAAAAAGGTCCACCTGAGCATCTGCTTCCCTGACTATGATGGTGAGTGTTGTCTCTATACAAATACATATTCTACAATATTCCCATAAATCCACAAAAAAACTATCATTTACAGCTAACTTACCCTCTTTCAGTTCAATCCAGGCTACTCCTTTAATACCCAAGCAAATGAGGAATAGGGCTCTCAAGCTACAGAATGACAAAAAAATCCCCATAAATGTGTTCTAATATAGGTCCATATGAATCAAATGAAGCTTTGTGTGAGAGAACTGAAATTTAAATTGTTATAAACTTGATTTACCCAAGGTCTCTTTGGTAAGTTCATGAGAGACAATGTATTATTCAGATCCTTTCAATCAGCTTAATGAACTATTCCACTCAAACCAACTGCAATGCTTAACAGCACACTCCGTGAGACGACTATTAGTGAATAATGACTTCAATTTTGGTCTTCTCCTGGTTTGGCTTCTCATGGCCTTTTGTAATGATTTTGCATTCTTTTTAAAGCTTGACAATCATTTACTATACTTTTATTGAATTGAATTGTCTAGGGTTAGAGTGTCCAATTCTGCTCCTGGTTGGCCATTGTAATGCATTCCTGGTTCAGGTGTGTTTAATTAAGGTTGCAGCTTAACTTTGCAGGACAGTACCCCTCTAGGTTTGGACACCCCTGGTCTTGGGCATGGGTTCTTTACCTTGGTAGACCCAGCAGTGCTTATTTTTGAAGTCTCTGTAATGGGACACAAATTCAAATCATCAGCTTGTTAGTAAAGACTCCAAGACTTTTACATGTTGTATAAAAATGTGATTTTGGATGTACTCCATGGCCAGAATTGGAAACTGTTCAAAGGCACGGGTGCCCAAACCTTTTCCTGAAGATCTACCTTCTTGCAATATCCAGCTCCAAACAGACCAAAATCAGCTCATTAAGATCTTAAAGAGCACTTGATAAGGAGTATTGGAGCAAGAATAAAACTGTTCAGTTTGGTGGATCTCCATAAAAAGGACTGGAAATTGCTGGTTAAAGGTATTATTTAAAAAAGAATCATCTTAGCAAAATATAAAAGGTCATACAGGTTTAAAACTGGTGTTTTGTCTTTGATTAACCAACTGTTTAAATATCTATATGTGCTTGGTTTGAAATTGGTGGCAATTGAGTGACAATAAATATCCCAATTTTCAGGTCCAAACACATATGAAGATGCAAGCAACTACATCAAGACTCAATTTCAAGACCTGAACATGAAGAAGGGAGTGAAGGAGATCTACTCACACATGACCTGTGCCACGGACACAAAGAACGTCGAGATTGTGTTTAACGCCGTGACAGACATTATCATCAAAGAAAACCTTAAGGACTGCGGTCTGTTCTAAACACCATCCACTTTTTCAAAGGTATGTGGTCTAGCAAATATAAAGCAGATTCTTACGGTTAATCCCGAACTTGATAGATGTGATGTTCAAACAAAGTTACAACCCCCATAACGACAATACACGAGGGAGGGATCACAGATGAATAGCTACTCAAGCAACTTCATTTTACATTTAATTATCATAGCATTGTTCCCAACCCTAGATTTTTGTCTGTCCTATTAATTTATAAATAAGCTTGTTTATTTTGTTCCCAGATCTTTCAGCCCCATCCCCACCTAAATGATTGGATTTACTCTGGTGAAGTTGCCACAGTAATAAAAGAACATCCACAGGTGGCATGAAAGTGAACTCTACAGCAAGCAGTCAAGTGTGCTAAGTGGATCCCCGGCCAAAACAACAACCTCCACATCCCAACCAAACCACAGAGACTAGATCCAAATTAGACTAAATGGCCTCTGCTCTCCAAAAAGGACTCTAAATACATTTTGACCAACTGTTCAAGTCACTAATACAGTCAGTAAGAGAAGGGTTACCAAAGAAAGGGGACTTTTGATGCTATGAGTTAATGGCGCTTGTAGAGAAGCTTCCTCTCATTGTGTTTTAAAGTCAAACCTATAGAGGTTGGGCTGTTAGATGTTTTATTTTTCCATTCATTTCCAGAGAAAGAAAAGTAAATTTAATGCAAATAATTTTGCTGTATAAAAACACTGTAGTGGGAAATCAGATCGCAATTAGAAAGTTCTTTTATGTACAGTGAGTAAAAACGTGCATATAAATCAGCAAGACCTGATTGTTTGAATTTAACCAGCTCACACAATATGTGAAAGACTTTTCTTTTTCAGCCCCAAACACAGTAGGGCAGTACGTTTTGTAAATAAGAGTAGGCAAATCAATTCTATATGAAATATATATGGAAACCTAAATATATATATTTATGATACAGTATTACAGTAACAGTGAAAATTCTAGAATGGCCTGTTGCTTTGTTTTAAACCTGAGGTCTGAACTTGTGGAGATGTTCTGGAATGTAAATGTAGGCACATGAAATAAAGACTTGCATCAATTCCACTGGTTGCTGGTGTCCGATTACCATTATGTACTGCTATAGTCTTACCATTAGCGCTACTGTAATTGCTCATATTCACAAAACAATGACCTTACTTTATGTTGGTTTAACGGGGGTTTTCAAACTCTGACGCTTTTGAGGGCTTTTCACACTGGGTTATTAACTCTGGGTAATTGTTGTTGTAAACATTACGTTTAACCCCAGGTAAAAGAAAGCTACATTCCCTCCAGTCAATAGCAAAAATGAAAACAAACACATTAACCTATTATGAAACACAAGGGAATTAATACACAGGATTCATTTTTTTCCCTTGGTGTGCAGCGTGAAACATGAAGCGAAATGTGACCCAGGGTTAAATATTTCAAACGTCAAAAGACTTTCCAAGTCTGAGCTAATATCGAATGAACCACAGTACAAAATACTCTTTCTGCTAAGATTATTATATAATTAAAAAGAGGTGACAGCTAAAAAGTCAATATATCAAACACTACATATAAACACATTTAGGGCCACAGACACAATCTGGAAAACAAATGGAATAGTAGGAAATAGTCGAACCAAAAATGGCAATTGCACATTTGTAACAAATCAAAGACACAGTCTCATTTATATAAGACAAATGGTAAAATTAGGTTTGAGTTTCCAAAATAAAACATCAGTATTTTTGAAAACACTCACTGTAAAAAATGCTGGGTTCCACACAACACATTCATGTTGTCCCAACACAAATCAATTAGGTTTTTGCAAATTTAAGTGAATTGAACATAAAAAAAATTAAGATGTCCATAAAAAAACTCAATAATTGTGTTGCTTCAACTCATTTTAAATAAGTAGTTTGAACAAGCAGCAAAAAAAATATATATCTATTGAATGCTCCAATGATAAAATAATCCTGAATCTCTCACCCAACCATTTTAAAAATAGATTTAACAGAGTTTCAAAACCTTTTTAAAGACCTTTTTAAGACCAAATAGAGACAATGATTTGAATAATTTGACTGGAACGCAATACAACAATATGTTACTTACACTGTAAAACCCAACAGTCAACTTTATCAAATGAAATAAGTGTAGTGAACTCAAAATTTACTGTAAGTTAATTCTACTCATTTGAAAATAGTTTTGAACTCAGTGTTGAAGGTAATGTCTTAATTAAATACCTCATTACTTCAACTTAAATGGAGTAAGTTCACAGTACTCATATAGATTTTTTTTTTAACTCAAATGATTTGTTGCAATCGGTTTCCTCAAACGGTTTGAGTTTACTTAACTTATTGTGCTTTACAGTACTCAGTTTGAGTTCTCTTCATTTATTGGTATTAACTGTGTTTAAATTGTTTCGTTTATTCAAATGGAGTAAGTTCACAGTACTCATTTGGATTAGTTTTTGAACTTAAATGGTTTGATGCAATCGGTTTCCTCAAACGGTTTGAGTTTACTTAACTTATTGTGCTTTACAGTACTCAGTTTGAGTTCTCTTCATTTATTGGTATTAACTGTGTTTAAATTGTTTCGTTTACTCAAATGGAGTAAGTTCACAGTACTCATTTGGATTCGTTTTTGAACTTAAATGGTTTGATGCAATCGGTTTCCTCAAATGGTTTGAGTTACCTTAACTTATTGGGTTTTACAGTGTAGATTAAACTAACAGACTCTAACAGACAATGAGCTGTGTCAGCAAAACTTCAATGCATACGTTTCTTTAGAGGTTATTTGATTGCATATGCATTGTCTTAAAACTGCAGCAGTCACATGGTATAATGAACAAATGCATATATATGATCAGAACCAACCATTAAAAAACAAAAACATTTCGAAGTAATACTCTGTGGAAAGGTGTTCAGAAAATAACCAAGCCTTTAGTATATTATGACTTGATGTGCTATAATTATTGTTAGTTGTTCACACTAAAATAAAGCACAGTGTTTTTCAACCAATTGTTGAATGAATCCAGTCTAATTCACTGAGTGCTCCAACATATCAGAACTGGAATATCCTTTTTTTTTTACGTAATACACAAACAACGGCTTGGAAATCTAAGAAACACTGGTGACTCAAGCTATTTGGCATTTTGCAAAATGTTACGGACAACTAACTTTAAATTGACATTTTCGTATTAAACACAGATATTACAAACCAGATCACATTGTGTCAGTTTGTTTAAAAAATACTGAAATCCACAGGATTAAACAAAACGCACATCAAACAAGCCTGTTCTCCGTCAAGACGGGAAAGCAAATCCAGCAAATAACCATGCTCTTTTTTATGCCACTTATTCCTGCGTGTCCTTGGCCCAACACCGGTCTGTTTTTTGCATCGTACAGAAATCTTAAAGAGAATTATTTGTTTGCACCTTTACTGCTCCTAAAGAGATATAAAAATAGCATGTTGCTGAATATAAAGTGTGTTTTATAAAGTGAGTGATCATGTATGATTAGTGACAAATGAAACTATTGCTGTGTGTGTTTAGATTGTGAATTACTAAAGGTACAATAGAAATAAAACAATGTACAACAGTAGCTCTCACACTAATTCAGTTTCACTCAGCATTGAGACTTCATACAGCTTCTGAGGTGATGTGAATATATGGGTCAAAGATAGGGATTTTCAAACATCCAATAATAAAAGTGTAATACAGCTTAAAATGTTGTCCTTAAACGTGTTGCGTTGTATTATGTTTTTCTAAAATATAATGACTATTATTGGGGGACACAATGACTCAGTGGTAAGCACTGTCACCTCATAGCAAGAAGGTTGCTGGTTCAAGTCCCGGCTGTGCCAGTTGGCATTTCTGTGTGGAGTTTGCCTGTTCTCCCTGTGTTCGCGTGGGTTTCCTCTGGGTGCTCCGGTTTCCCCCACAAGTCCAAAGACATGCGCTATAGGTGAATTGAATAAACTAAATTGGCTGCAGTGTGTGTATGTATGTGAATGTGAGAGTGTATGGGTGTTTCCCAGTACTGGGTTGCAGCTAGAAGGGCATGCCCTGTGTAAAACATATGCTGGATAAGTTGGCGGTTCATTCCGCTGTGGTGACCTCCGATGAATAAAGGGACTAAGTCGAAGAAAAATGAATGAATGACCATTATTTTACCATGATTTACAGAAGACATCCACTAAAATGTCATTAAGTGTGACAATAATTCATATACAAATAAATCTTGTCAGGCATGTTTAGAACAAGAGCCATTTGACGACGTATTAAAAGACTCTGTTAAGGATCACAGTGTAGCACCAAAACACATTTTTTTTAGATTAAATCTTTATATTTCTATCCTTCAAACTATTATTTGTCAATATTAATCCAAAATATAACAATCTACTATTCACTTATTCTTTTATATACACTCACCGGACACTTTATTAGGTACACCTGTCCAACTGTTTGTTAACGCAAATTTCTAATCAACCAATCACATGGCAGAAACTCAATGCATTTAGGCTTGTAGACATGATCAAGACGATCTGCTGCAGTTCAAACCGAGCATCAGAATGGCATTGAACGTGTCATGGTTGTTGATGCCAGACGAGTTGGTCTGAGTATTTCAGAAATTGCTGATCTACTGATTTTCACGCATAACCATATCTAGGGTTTACAGAGAATGGTCCAAAAAAGAGAAAATATCCAGTGAGCTGCAGTTCAGTGGGGAGATTGGAAAAACGTTGCCTGGTCTGATGAGTCTCGATTTCTGCTGCAACATTCGGATGGTAGAGTCCGAATTTAGCATCAACACCATGAAAGCATGGATGCATCCTGCCTTGTATCAATGGTTCAGGCTGGTGGTGGTGGTGTAATGGTGTGGGGGATATTTTCTTGGCACACTTTGGGTCCATTAGTACCAATTGAGCATAATGTCAAGGCAACAGCGTACCTCAGTATTGTTGCTGACCATGTCCATCCCTTTATGACCACAGTGTACCCATCTTCTGATAGCTACTTCCAGCAGAATAACGTGCTTGAAGATGACAATGAGTTCACTCAAATGGCCTCCACACTCACCAGATCTCAATCCAGTAGAGCACCATTCGGATGTGCTGGAACGGGAGATTTGCATCATAGATATGCAGCCGACAAATCTGCAGCAACTACGTGATGATATCATGTCAATATGGACCAAAATCTCTGAGGAATATTTCCAGCACCTTGTTGAATCTATGCCATGAAGGATTAAAGCAGTTGTGAAGGCAAAAGGGGGTCCAACCCTTTACTAGTAAGCTGTACCTAATAAAGTGGCCGGTAAGTGTATGTTAAAACCTATAGTTTAGAATTTGTAATTTTGACATAAATTGATCTGCTACACTGAATAATGATATCACGCCCATTTTAATCTTACAAAAGGTTATTTGAAGCATTTAAGTAGACACTTTATATACTATGTATAAAAAATCCTTTGTCAATGTTGTGACCTCATCTTTGATCCATTCACAAACTTAAAGACAGACCTAAATCATTAATAAGCTAGTTTAATAATTACTATTAAAAACATGCTAAAACCATAACTTCAGCCTGATACGCTGTTATTAGTAAGATTTAGACTGAATTCTTGCAGTTTGCTACTTTAAAATAAAAAGTATTTGATCTAATGAGGTTATAATGCAGTCACACATTTAGGTCATTTGTGAATTTTGATCTATGCATAGTGCTCTGTCATGTAATGTGTATAGAGGAAAACAAAATTTTTTTAAGTGTATTGGTAAATAAATGAAGACTAAAGAGAAGTGGCAAAGATACAGTGTCATTAAGAAAGGATAAAGGGAAATAAAATAGTTTCTGAAATCCTGTCCTTGGTTCCAGGTACCACATTTAATCTGAAGAGTGTGTGCTGTGCAGCGGGTTGGCAGTGTCTCCAGCTCATTCACCACCAGTGAAACTGGACAAACCAGGTACAACCAGCTGGTGAAGCTCTAGAAATCTTCCAGAAATAACTGTAAAAGCAAGAAGAATAAGAAGTGTTAACAATAACAATACACATGGGTTACATACAAAGAATTAAGACAAGGACCTTGGATTAAGTTTAAATAGTTAAATATACATTGTGAATAGAAAATATGTCAAAATATGAGTGAAATAATACTGTATACTGTGCTGTGTAACATTCATTTTCCTTCCGTTTAATCTCTAATTTATCAGGGGTCGCGACAGTGGAATGAACTATTCCAGCATATGTTTTACGCAGCAGATACCCTTCCAGCAGCAACCCAGTACTGGGAAACACCCATACACTCTCGCACTCACACTTATACACTACAGCCAATTTAGTTTATCCAATTCACTTAGCGCATGTCTTTGGACTCTGGGGGAAACTGGAGCACCTGGAGGAAACCCACACCAACACTGTAATATACAGTATAATAATAAAATAATTCTGTGTAATATGTAAGATGTAAAAATCAAACATATTCTGCCCTCTACATAATAAAATATCTAAAACAATAGATGATGATACTAAAAAATAAATAAATAAAAAACACTTAAATAAAATAAATAAAAAATGCTTAAAGTGGCATTACATCATACAACTTTGATGTATTTCAGGCTAACACAAAATTGTATTGTTATATTTGCACAGATTTTATACACAAATATGCAGTCTATTAGTACTTACCTAAGCAGACACTTGATGAGGCTTCAATAGAGCCCACACTCGATGAGGTTATTCTTGATGATGACATCAGTGACTGCATCAAACACAAACTGTACGTTCTTGGTGTCTGTGGCACAGGTGAAGTGTGTGTAGATCTCCTTTGTCTCCTTTCTTTTGTTCAGATCCTCAAACTGGCACTGAATATACGCCGCTGCTTCCTCGTACGTGCATGTTCCTGAGTGTCACATGACAGAGTAAAGTTTAAAGCTCTATTTTCAACATGCATTTTCAGTGATCTGTCAACAAGTGGCAAGCTAAGGCGCATCACTGCTTCCACCTGGTATTAAACTGTTCAAATGCTTCTCATGATCACCTTTGCTTCTTGTTTTGTCAAGCTCTACAACCCTTTTAAGGGTCTGCGTAAGATCAGGGTGTGTGTTTATGGCACATATTGACAATGTTTTTGGTTTTTTTTCTGGAGTTTGAACGTCTTGATTGTTGTTGTCTATGGAGGATGACGGAGCTCTTGGATCTCATCTAATATATCCTAATTTGTGTTCTGAAGATAAAGATGATAATTAATAACAGAATTTAAATTTTTGGGTTAACAAATACTTTAAATATGCAAATCTTGGTATGGTATGTTTTCTCACAACACATCACAAAATCATTAATTATGTTAGGTCAGTAGTTTTTTCCACATGAAAGTAAACCAATCAATTTGTGACAAGCTCAAAAGTACCCTGTTTTAATGGACAGATAGAAACCTTAATACCAGGTGTAAGGCATATGATGTGGGATTTTCATGTACCGTTCCAAGTTTGATTAAAAGTTCCAAGCAAGATTTAAAAAAACACCAAAAAACAGCATTTTTAAAATATATTTCCAAAATGATGTTTAAGAATGCAAGGAAATCTTTTTTACAGTATTTTCTTCTGGAGAAAGTCATATTCCTGCAATAAATTACATATATTTTTAAAAAGTTTAAGTCCCCAAAAAAGTTAGTTTTGTGGTGAACAAATTCATCTGTACATGTCAATAAAAAACAAAAAATGTTTGCCCTTCTAATCTTTAATTGAAATCTGAAAATGCACTTCCTATTTTATTTTTTAGTTAAATTGTCAGATTGTGTATATCTTAGGTATTTGGCGTAACTAACATATATAATCAAGCCGCTCCAACTGTCAGTTTTGAAAACAAACAAAAATGGTGAGAAGGAGGGGTCTGTTAGGCTGTTAAAACTCTCCCCAAACCTTTTTCACCATCTTTCTGAATGAAACGCCTACTTTACTACATCCATTCAGCTTGCAGTAGAAAAAACAAGCCCCGCCCACTGGGTTCTCATTTAATATTCTGTTTTTCTAGAAACGGCGTCACAATACAAAAGAAAAATAACGGTCGCAGCTTCGGTTCATGGGGACATTAATAATACCTTTTTTTTCAATTGGGTACATAATAAAACACAGATGTCCAATGACTTGCTTAATTAACCAACATTTCCTGGTAAACCTAATTGACTTAGTTAAGCCATTAAATTGCACAATAAGCTAAATACTAGTATCTTGCAAAATAACTAGTAAAATATTATGTATTGTCAACATTGGCAAAAATACTTATTAGAAATGAGTTACTGAAACTATTGTTTAATAATGTGCTGAAAAAATATTCTCTCTTTTAAAGGTGCAGTAGGTGATTGTTTCCAGAAGCATTTTTTGTTGTGCTGGTTGAATATCTCTTCACATTGCAATAGTATTGATTAAAGTAAATGATCTACATGTATTTATATGTATTTTTATATTCTTGGTAAGGCATAAGACAAAAAAAATGTTCATCCAATTAAATCTTGTCGAGCCGACTATTCCCATAATTCTGATTAGTAGCCCAAACTGTCTGTCAGCAAATGTAGATTTGTACAACTGCGCATGTCTGTTCACGCAGATCCGCTGATGCGCGTTCACGCAGGCCGCGGTCACGTGGACACGAGGGAAAGCGCTAAAAACGAATGCTCAATCAAAAACTTTTTAAAATCCTAAGTCAATATTGGAGTAAGTTTTGCACACTGGAGGAAGGACGACACCATGGCTGAAGTATTTCTTTTAGTCAGGTAATGTGATGTTTTAAAGCTATTTTAGTCACGCAAAGCTGATGTAGATTGTGCTGGGTTACAAATGGTTTTTATGTCCAGAAGTATTGTTTAGCCACTGAAATCTTCCGGTGAACGATTGATGTGACTATTTTCAGTTTCATAAGGGACCTTTTACAGTATCGATAATGTAGAATTTTATTCAGTTTAACAACAAAACATAAGTAGATAGCGCTATTCCGCCTAGCCTGCTTTACTGAGCTGAAGTTGGTTTTATATTCACATTGGTTCATTTTTGAATAATGACAACCAGTGACACGCTAACAATATTGTTTACCATGCTACTCTGAATATTCAGTCTGAAATAGTATGCAAGTATGGCTTAGTAATAAGTGTAATTCCTCACCCCACCGGCCAACCACTAAGCATACAGTAGTCGCTTTAGGACAAAGCCTGTGAGAGAGTGAGACTGTTGAGTGAGACTGATGAGAGAGTGATGACAAGTTTTGCTTGCTAACTACACAACTGAAAACATGCTAGATAACATACAGTTTTTTTTTTGGGAATTGTAGTATTATAAAGTACTATAAAGTTTTCTAACTGGCGAATGACATGATCTAGTGGGTCTCTGTCATCTTTAATGAGTTTCAGGAGGTGTGGCTTTGGATGAAGAACTGTATTTGAAAGATAACCGGTTAGCATTTAGGCAAATCACCTACTGCACTTTTAACATCATTTTGGAGGTTTATAAAAAAATTAACTGGTGGGCTAATAATTTATCTATAAGATAATGAATCTGTAAACATTTTTAAGTGCTTTTGTAGGAGCAAATGAAAGCCCCTCAGTGGTTCAAAGTTTTTAGTCTAGTTTGGAAAACAACACAAATACATCATTTTGAAAAATTATTTAAGGCGAAGGTTTCCTCTAATGGTCTGGCCGAGTAGCAAAACAAACTGGTACTTTTCATACATGGCTGATTTCTTTTACGTACACTGAGAAACAACAACATTATTAAATGTGCAGTGTTTAAAGACAGAGAGAGGCACTGAAACATCTCCAAACCGCCAAGACTCAACTTTCACCCTGAAGGATGACGATCAGCAGACACAAAACAGTTTTTTCCACAGCACTTAGACAAGGAAGAGCTCAATTTAGTCCCTTCTTCATTTTATAACTTTTTATAAACAAGCAATAATTCATCCACTCTGCCATTGGCAGAGCCTTTAGGGCAAATGGTTATGATACTTGAGAAAAAAAAAAATGATTTACTGATTATTTGTTGATCCACTTAATTTTAGACTGATTTAAACAGTTTTCTGGGGCTGAACAAAAACAGATGGTTCAAGTTGAATAATCGTCACATTGGTTATGTATACTATTTAAGCCACCAACTTTTCATGAATAATGACAATATATCTTTAACCTCACCGCAGTATTCAGGGTAGCATATTGTAAGTGGACTTTTCTTGATCTTGTCCTCGAACAGATCCTTCTTATTGAGGAAGAGGATGACCGACGTGTCTGTGAACCACTTGTTGTTGCAGATGCTGTCAAAAAGCTTCATGCTCTCATGCATGCGGTTCTGTAGACAAAACAATATCAGCATTTGATTCCTTTCTAAAGTTCACATTTGACTGGACACTGATTTGTTTTTGGCAACTGATAGTACCTGATAGAATTCCAAGCGCAAAAAGCCCTCCCCAAAAATACAACACTAGAACTAATAGTTATTTAATTATAGAGCTCCGCTGAAATCAATATGCAACCTCAAATCATCCTTGCATGGAAAAATAGTCAGCGTATTTTAAGAAATTGGGTCTCATGAGGAAACTATGTGGCCTTTCCAGGAGCTATGAAGAAATCACTTTAACACAACCAGGACAAGTGGAACATCCCCTGTGGAGGTTATGGGGAAATAAACATAATTCTGTGCTCTGTAACCAGCTTGTCTAAATGATTATAAACCGTTATCATATATGTATTACCATATTTTCGGAATATAAGAGATTGTTTTATTTATCTTCCACAATGTGCTGCATCTGTCAACCTGATTTCACAAAGTAGAACATATTTCTGGATTAACATCTATGTTGATCCTGGAACAACATTCCAATCAGCCAATCAGAATTAAGAGATACGTTTACCATTTATATTAAATTTAGGCTTACGATTAGGTTTATGTTACCCACTAATATTACCCTTTACTAATTTAACAGTTTACAGTTATGGCTGGGTTTAGGGAAATGGAAGAAGTATGGATTACATTTTCGAACAAATCCAGGATCGTGCGTGCTGTAAGTTATGTCTTGTGATTTGATTCCTCTAATTTGTTTGGCTCAAACCATTCATTCATTCGTTTTCTTTCGGGTTAGTCCCTTATTTATCAGGGGTCGCCACAGCAAAATGATTGGTTCAAACCACGAAAAAGATAATAATACATTTAGTCCTGGTTTACTTAGTGTTCACACTGCTATTAATATGTTTGAATCTAAAGATGATGTTTTTGGGTCCTTTACATGTCATTTTGTGTTCATATTTTATAGTCTAACCGCATCAGAGTTCATTTGGAGGTGAACTTGAAAGCCCATCTGTTCTCAGTCCGCTTGTCTGGTGGTGCACCCCATGGTTTCCATGAATGGAAGTGTTAACACAGAAGTCCAAAATTTATGTATATTTGCATTTTTTTTTGTATTTGTATTCTAAAAATCTGTCATGCTCAGAAACCTTGCACAATGTGTCCGATGCATATTAATTAATCAGTTATTTAAAAAAAAAGCCAAACTAAAGAGGAAATAGTGTCCACCCAATTCACTGCACAAAGAGAAGGTAGAGATCACCTCCTTATCATAGAGCTGCACTAAATTATCCCAAAATTCAAAGTTTATTTCAGAAAATCTTTGGCATTTTAATACTTTGTTTGTAATACTGTAGCAACGTAACACATTTCTGCAGTTACAGCATTCTGAATTTTGGCTTTCGATTGTACGATGACTCTGAATAATCAAAAACCCTTTCAAAATGCTTTCTACAGATGCAGAAAACTGAAAAAAAAAATCCAATTTTTTCTGACAGACAAAAAATTTGGACATGGTGTGTAAATGTAGTTGGCACAACGTGAGGTCAAATATTTTTTTTTTAATGTGCCAAAATTTCGGACAATTTCGTACAATGAACTTTACTCCAAATAACCTCACTAATACAGCAATTGCACCAGATTTAGTTTTATTTCAACCAAATCTGCCAAGCATGAACACACCCTTACATCGTCTCCTAAGTACACTGGGACACACAATAAAAAGTATCTGTTCCATGTTAAACTTATTATGCTCCTTTTTACAAAGTGTAAATTAAGTCTCTGATGTCTTTGAAGTTTCAGCTTAAAATACCACACAAATAGTTTTTTAAAACTTTTTGAAACTGCTCCTTTTAGGATTTGAGCCACATTGTGTCATTCGACTGTCACTTTAAATTTAAATGAGTTTGTGCTCCCAGCACTCTTTTCAGTGACAGATTTAAAACAAGACTTATCTTTGTGAAAAACTGAAAATGTCAAAAGAAGGCAGTCTACTGTATAAAGACTACACTGGTGTTCATATATGTGCATCCTAAAACTCCATATTTATAATATAATAATATAATATAAATAATATTATAGGGCGAAGCAGTGGCGCAGTAGGTGGTGCTGTCGCCTCACAGCAAGAAGGTCGCTGGTCTGAGCCTCAGCTGAATCAGTTGACGTTTCTGTGTGGAGTTTGCATGTTCTCCCTGCGTTCGCGTAGGTTTCCTCAGGGTGCTCCGGTTTCCCCCCACCTGGTACAGGTGAATTGAGTAGGCTAAATTATCTGTAGTGTATGAGTGTGAATGAGTGTGTATGGATGTGTCCCAGAGATGGGTTGTGGCTGGAAGGGCATCCGCTGCGTAAAAACGTGCTGGATAAGTTGGTGGTTCAATCCGCTGTGGCGACCCCGGATTAATAAAGGGACTAAGCCGAAAAGAAAATGAATGAATGAATGAATGAATGAAATAATATATTATAATATAAATTATAATATAAATTAATACATTTTTACCATTATATTCACACACTGTTGCCACACAACTGTGTTTAAACCTCTTATAAATGTGGTTTTTGCATAATAGGTCCCCTTTAAAATAAGTATTTGTCCTAACATGACATATGCTGTATTGTAATAATGAAAGTGCCAATGTCAGTTTGGTTTTAAAAATGTTTATTTAGGCTAGATGTTCTAAATGCAGTAAAAATGCAGTAAAAGTAACTAAAATGTATGTTTGTTAGTTCAGAATGTTTTGTTTTAGGACTACCAGTTACTTCTTTTACATTATTTATGAATTAATTTATAAAATGTGACTGACAAAACCTACATTTGTTTTTTTTCTCTCAGAAAATTTATTGTGACCTCATAAGGCTTCCGTATTGATTATAAAATATTGCTTTTTTACTTATAAAGCTTTAAATAGTCTAGCTCCTGTTTATCTAACCAACATTTTGTCTATCTACAAACCAACCTACTCTTTAAGATCTCATAACTCAGGGCTTATAGTAGTAGCCAGAATAGCAAAGTCCACTAAAGGAGGTCGAGCCTTCACATATATGGCTCCTAAACTCTGGAATAGCATTCTAAAGGCTTAAAAAAGGTTTCTAAAGGCTTACAATTGGTAACACTTTATTTTAATGGTCCACTTGAGTATTAGTAGACTGTTAGTAGATACTGCTCCTTCAACAGACATTTAACTGACCATAAGAAACTTTGCAAGTACATGTCAACTTACACTAACCCTAACCCCAACCCTAAGTCCAACCCCAACTTAACAGTCTACTTATAATCTAATGAGAATTAGTTGGCATGTAGATGCAATGTAACTTAATTCAACAAACAGACCCTTAAAATAAAGTGTGACCTTACAATTTTGTCCAGACAACATGGCAATTCATAATATCAAAGAAACGTCTCATGTGGTTTTTGCGAACCACCTAACTGTAGGGTTAAAAACCTGTGAGGGAAACTCACCATCTCTTCATCCTCAGCAAGCACCAGGTCATAGTCGCTGAGCGCCACACAGAAGATGATGGCAGTGACTCCTTCAAAACAATGAATCCACTTCTTCCGCTCAGAACGCTGGCCACCCACATCAAACATCCTTTTCGGGAAAAAAGCAGTGTACAGTGATCAGGACATGAGAAAGAAAGCAAGCAAGAAAGAAAAGGCTGAGACTAACTTGAAATAGAGCTCTTTGAAGGTGAAGTGTGTTTCTACAATGCCAGTGGTCTTGACCCGAGTCCTTAGCACATCTTGTTGAGTGGGTGTGTAGGTGGGCTGTGATATCCTTTCCAGATCATTCAAATAGCTGGACAAGAGACAAATCATAGTGAGCAGTGTTGAGTGAAACCACTTCAAAAAGCAACGAAAATGTCAGACTAATTTAAAACACATTTGGAAGGGAATTTTTAAATAAATCACCACATTTCTACTATGCTAAATGTACTTTATCTAAAAACAACTATAAACTGGAAGACAGTATAAAAGGATGCACTTGTGCTGAAACCTACATGCATATGCGTATCATTTGGATTATTTTATTATATGTTATTTACATTTATTTATTTATTTTATTATCTTTTATATGTTCTTTATTATGTTATGTTACCCCTAACCTGATTTCACCAAGGACATGTTCCTGGATTATCATCTATGTTGATCCTGGAACAACATTCCATTCAGCCAATCAGAATTAAGGGATACACTTACAGTTTATGTTAAATTTAGACTTTCGGTTAAATTTATGTACTTCTACATGAGGGTTATCCAACTATTATTCCCCTCTGATTTTGGTTTATGGTTGGGTTTAGGGGTAAGGAATAGATATGGATTACATTTTCTAACAAAAATGATGTTCCAGGATAAACATAGATGTTAATCCAGGATTGTACTTGGCAAAATCATGACATGCATCATGTTACTGTTTTATTATAATATTAAGTCTTCAGTGGCCTATGATCCTTAAAGGGGATCATGATGTAAAACAAGTCTCTGATGTCCCTAGAGTGTGTATGTGAAGTTTCAGCTCAAAAATACCACACAAATAATGTTTTATAACTCTGTAAAACTGCCCCATTTAGGCTTTGATCCAAAATATGCAGTTTTGGTGACTGTTGCTTAAAACTCAAATGTGACTGGGCTCTTTTCAAAAGCCTATGTGTTATCATAGTGGCAAATTAAAAACAGCTCTGTGAAAAACCAAAAATGTCAAAACAAGTGTCTCAGAAAAAGACACCAGTTTTCATTTGCTCATCTTAAAACTTCACATTTATAATGCCTCTTATGCCGAGTTCAAACTGCACGATTTTCAAAGTAGTCATGTCACAGATGTTTTCACACTGCATGACTATCTGGGGTAGCGTTCCATCGCTGCTTTGTTTACACTGCAAGATGGATCGGCGACAGGGTTTCACACTGCATGACTTTACAATAGGAAGAATCGTTGACAACTTTGTTTCGGTCCACAAACTACATCTCACAACCAAACACACGTGAGAAGTGACATGGAAACAATGCAAGGTCACGTAGTATATCTTTTGTTATTAACTACATAATGAGAATAATATAAGCTTTAACACAAAACTTATAAATGGCCCCTTATACATACTTTCCAACAACTCCTATACCAACAGCTTTCATTTATTTCATTCTTTTTTGCTAAAAAAATATTAAAAACAAATCTAATATTGTATGATCAAGTATAAAACATACAGTAAATATACATATTTTCTCCAGTAAATATTATAACAAATAAATAACAAGTCTAGTATATCCAGATGCATCAGAATAATGTAGCTACTAGATAACAATGTTTATATATATTATACTATATACTATACTACGCCAGTCTTATCTGCCTCTGATCTAACTTACCTAAACTGTCTCTATCAAATGTCCAGTCTGCATCATTCTCATGGTCACTAAAACCCATCTCATCCTCACTTTTATCTGCAGGAAGAGCCAGTTCTGTACTTGTTTCACTTACCATAGAACATGGTGGTGCTCGCTAACACACTGTTCCCTGTATTCATAGCTAATTAAAAGTAGTATTGCCATTAAAACTAGATTTTATCCATAATGCAAATGTCATTAACATACAAGTAATCAACATTATATTACTAGCTTTCATGTTGTTATTGTTACAACTTAAAAGTTCACAGCTGACCTTGCTAGCTAGCTAACCCATTGCAATATTGCATGTTCCACTATTGCACAGTGTTGCCATTTGGCAACACATACATTTGATCCATTTACAAAAAACTAATTTGATTTAAAAAAAAAAAATAATTGTTGTGAATATGTCATCATAACTTACTGGAGGTGATGTTTCAGATTTTTTTTTGTGGATCTGACATAATTTGATCCTTTGTTTTTATTGACGTTTTACATTTGCATTCAGCTCACAATACTTACAATAAACGCCAGTCTGTCAGAAATCGCGCTACAGAAAAACACAGCATGTCATGTGACTTAACCAAAGCACATCATTAGCTACTCTAAGGTCTACTTTTTCCAACAAAAAAAATTTTAATGTTGGTTTTAAGAAACAGTGGCAGGGAAATGAACATAAGTATCATGTTGCCATATGGTAACAACGTGCAGAAGAGGGTTAATGGGGTAGAAAATGCACTTATTTTGCTTACCGGCCCTTTAAAGGAAATTAGCAATTTCTTATCAACTTTTTTTTCTTTGTGATATTTGCTCAAATGACACGTCAAACAGATACAGGTGCTTCTACCAAATTTCTACAAGTTTTTCCTCCATTTCTTGGGTCCAAAAAGACCTAAAAGAAGCCCTTTTAACTTCTCCCCCAACCTCCCGCTAGCCTGCAGATGCCCATATTAGTGGATGCTGCTCTCTCATTGGCTTTAGGTAATCGCCAATGTTATTTTCAATCAGAACACATTTCATACGCCATGATTTGAATCGCCAACAGGTCCAGATATTTAGCATGCCAAATATCTGACGGGTGTCGGCAACCCATCGCAGATTCTCTCAGATCGCGTCTTTGAAAGTTTATACTATGTGATTGTTACTCGCATGAATGAGCACCGATTTGCCTGTGACTTCAGGCATTTGTCTGCGATTTCTCAATACCTTGACTCGAGTCAAAATCATGGCTAAAATCATGCAGTCTAAACTCGGCATTAGTCGCTGACATTCAGCAGGTGAAAACTCTAGTGGAGGACAGCTGCTTCTCACTCAGGGCTGTTTATGCTAATATCACTAATGAGCGGTGCTTTCTTACTTTGATGACATGTACAAATGGAGAATGCCAATGTTTATCAAGTGTCATTATATAAAAAAAAATATCTTTAGAAACTGGCTATATTCACACATTGTTGCCATACAACTGTGTTTATAAAAGTGATTTTCAAATAATAGTCCTCTTTAAGAAATCAGTCTAATTCAACTAACTCAACAAACTCAAAACTTTGTCACTGATCTAGAAATAGCTGGCTGATTGAAAGGTTGTGGAATTAGCCACTTCGTAACGTAATGATGTTTCTAAACTTTGCTTCTTTAGAAGATCAACCTGCTTTTACATCACTGTTTAGATGTCTGATGTCTGCTTAGCTTCGCCCACTCATTCATGAATGAAGTAGATAAATAATGAGAGATCTAATTAGGCAATCAGAAATGTCAAAAGAAGACAGTTACTTAGAAAAGTGTAACTTTTTATTACATGCAGTCACTACTGCTTTGTCTGTAATTAAATGCAACAAGTGTTTATCCATTTTAGCGTCCAACTACGAAGCATGTAGACTGTCAAACACAAATCCAGAAGTTTAGACCACTGGGCACACGGTTGTCCTTTCAAAATATTCAAAACTGTTATCCAATGGTAGCAGTGATCCAATTTATTTCTGTGTCTACAATCTGCCATCCCTATTCAAACAATGCGTTCTGATGAAGAGTCAAAACAGGACAGAAAATAGACTATTAAATTATGGTGAAGGGAAACTCAAAGAACAGCACAAAATAATAGAAAAGCAGTTCATGAACCCTTTCAGTAAAAATCTAAGCAATATCAAACTTTTGAACTTCAGTGCAATTGTTAATTGTTCTCCTAATATTATTACTGAAATCAATGCAGAAAGCCTGCTGTTTCCAAATTATTACAGTTGATAAAATGAAGACGATTTCATCATAATGAAACAGCCCTCTGTTTCTCTCTCACTGGAAGACCTGGTTAAGGAACTTTGCTGTTGATTATTATCACTGGAAACATTCTTAGTGGCTACCAAAGCTGAAAACAGAGCAAAGTAATGACTATAACATGGAAAAATCTGGGGGGGAAAAAGTTGTGCAATGCAGTTGAGAAAGCCACAAATCTCCTCACAGTCAATGCGCTGGAATCCACCAAGTAAAAAAGCGGAGCAAGTTTGCACAAGCAAGATGGCTCTTGATCAACTGTACCTGTGCCTCAAAAAAACTCATTCAGAAAACTCACACAAAAATTCACAAAAGCTCAATGATTCTATGGAGACTATTTGCTAGAACATTTGATACATTACTATCAAATTTTATAAGCCCAAATAAATACTGGCTTATTCTCTTCGATTAATTTTTTACTTTAAGCTAAGTGTTCTTTAAACAGTTTACCTAATAACTATTTGAACAAGTAAATGTTTATGAATGCCACTACTGTCATATAATAAAGAAAGAAACAGCAATATAGATACAGTAATATATATATATATATATATATATATATATATATATATATATATATATATATATATATATATATATATATATATATATATATATATATATATATATATATATATATATATATATATATATACATACAGTTGAAGTCAGAATTATTAGCCCCCCTTTGAATTTATTTTCTATTTTAAATATTTCCAAAATGATGTTTAACAGAGCAAGGAAATTTTCACAGCATGTCTAATAATAATTTTTCTTCTGGAGAAAATCTTATTTGTTTTATTTCAGCTAGAATAAAAGCAGTTTTTAATTTTTTAAAAACCATTTTAAGGTCCAAATTATTCGCCCCTTTAAGCTATATATTTTTTCGATAGTCTACAGAACAAACCATCGTTATACAATAACTTGCCTAATTACCCTAACCTGCCTAGTTAACCTAATTAACCCTTTAAATGTCACTTTAATCTGTATAGAAGTGTCTTGAAAATTATCTAGTAAAATATTATTTACTGTCATCATGGCAAAGAGAAAATAAATCAGTTATTAGAAATGAGTTATGTTTAACTATAAACATGTGTAAAACTATTATGTTTAGAAATGTGTAAAACTGTTATGTTTAGAAATGTGATGAAAAAAATTCTCTCTATTAAACAGAAATTGGGGTAAAAAATAAACAGGGGGGCTAATAATTATGATTCAACTGTGTGTGTGTATATATATATATATATATATATATATATATATATATATATATATATATATATATATATATATATATAAATTCAGCTTTCAACAATTATGAAAAAACAGTAATCAAAATAAAACGATTATTGTATCACATGTCGCCCCTTTCCAGCAATCTGCATTCATTCCTTCAAAAAGATCAATTTCACGTGTAAATCTGTAAAATCATGTAACAGAACATTTTGAGCATAAGGCACTTGATTTATTAATATGTATGAGATTTAGTTATGTTTGCAAAAGTGCAAAAGAGGACTGTTCTTAGACATGTAAAGTCATCTTTTAGCTAAAGCTGAGCCTAAATGGTAAAATACATGCAAAAATGTGTAAAAACACAGCACTTAGTGATTATTTCTATTCCCTTGATTTTTATATAATAAATGAACGTTGAGAATAAAAATACGTGTAACAGTAAATCAGATCCGTGTGGCACTTAAAGTGACAGCGTGCTAAATCTCTGCTGCCGACTGTGCTTATCATTATTAATCAAACTATAAAAGACAAAATCACTTACTACACTTGATTGAAAAACTTTTGTTGCAGCTTAAATAAGAAACAAATAAAAGCTTAATTCTTACCTTGTTTGTTTCATTTATATATTTTTATTTTATTGTATACATATATATTTTCTCTATTATTATTGTTGTATATATAACAGTTCTGTCAGGTTCTCGAATCTGATTGGCTGATAGTCGTGCAATATTCTAGAATAACAGCACTCGTGCAACCTCTTCACCCTTGTCTATTATTCTGCCCACATAGAGTGACAGCAGATCAATAAACTCACTACAGTTTGACAAATATTGCAGCTGTTGGACAACCCTATGTACTTTTGAGGCTTTTTCAGTCGAAAATGTAGTTATTTAGATTGCAACTATGCAGTTTATTTATAAGAATAGTGCCTATTTTAAATATTTATCATTTCGGGCCATTAGCCTGTCATTGAGTGGAGCAAAGATGGTTGATGTTCCACCACAAGATGGCGATAGAAACCACATAATACGTCCTTAGGGGAGAAAAACTCAGCGAAAAATTTTAAATTACAGCTGATCAAATCATTATAAAACAGGTAAGTGACACTCTATGTCGATCTCTCTCTCACTTTTGTAGGTTGTAGTGCTGCATTTATACCACAATAATCTGGCAGTGTTTACTTTGCTTTAGCTTTTCAGTGTTAATTGTTGTGATCTCCCGATTGCAACATACAAATGGGAAATCTCTGTAGATTGATGGCATTTCATGCTGTTCAGCCTTATAATTTCAAAATGTGAGCAAAATCACTTGTTTTCTCATCACTTTAGACATTACGCTAGAGAATCATTCGAATACTAGCTCTAAAGTGATGTTTGTGAACTGGCAACGGTTTCTGCTGTTCTGACAGTCAGCTGCAGATGTGAATGAATGGCGGAAAAAGGTAGTTCCTCATACAAAAGGATTTTTGCGACTCCGTGTCTGATTTTCTTTTTTTATATACCCGATTATGCCATCGAACTGTTGTATAAACGCAATATCACACTCGTAGCAGAGCGATATGGCTGTATATTGTTACTGATGGTACACTAAGCACACCTCCCACCAGTGCTGATATACAGCCAAATCGCACTGCTACTCATGTGATATTGCTCATATTTTTTTATTTTGAGGATTTTGATGCATTTTTTTTTCAAACTCTAAAATGTACAGGTGTAATAGCAATCTTATTTACAGAAAAAAATACATATACATTTATGTGTATAAATCAATTTTAAAAAAATGTGGTTATTTAGACCACTTATAAGAGTTTTAAATAATCGTGATTGCAATTTTGACCAAAATAATGATCATGATTTTTTCCACAATCGAGCAGCCATAGTGCAAGCACAAATTATATATTTATATATTATTTGGACACTTTCTGGTTATCTTCAAACATATTAACGTTCTGAACCACCTATGGTCAGTCTGTGCAGAAAAGCCCACGAGAAACTTTGTTTCCTCTAAAGGATGTGCACTTACTAGGCTGCAGAATCGTTGAGTTGATACTCTCGTGATCTGACGAAACACATCTGTACTCCTTCATCCTTCCACAGCCGACGAATGACCCCGGAGAGATCAGCCGTCATCACCCCTTCCTCAGCAGTGCCAGCGAGCACAAACAGCTGACGGGCATCATCCTGGTGTTCAACACAAAAACATCACAACACTCTTGACAGCTGTCTGTCACTTTTCGCTCTGAAGGTGGAGTTTTTTACTTCTTTCAAATAATTCAAATCAATAATTTATGAGTTTGTGAGTGTTTTTTTTTTTATCATCTAAACCAAGTTAATGGCAAGAAAGCAAAACATTCACAAAGCTCCATACATTTGGATTGGTGCCGAGAGAGAGGCATGTGAATATTTGTAGAGCATATTTCCCACACTCCGCTAGTTTAAGTTTCGCTTTAATTTTTTCAAAGTTTGAAATTCATAATACATTTTATATGACAGTGAATGCCACCATAATTTCTAGTTTTGTTAAAAAAAAATCATGTAGTTTTCTGTTCTGAATACTGAAACAAAAAATGTTTCGAAAAGTGAGAGAAACTAAAATACATCTATAATGTTTTATTACTTATGAAATGTGTCTTAATATACCAATGCATTTTATATCAACAATGCAATTTTGCCCTTCTTTTTGGGAAATGCAGTACAAAAACTGATATTTTAAAAAAATATCACTGTTTGTGACGAATGTCGTTTTTCTTTAGAGAACCCCTTTGTGTAAGGTTAGGACACTTTAAAAAATGCCTTTAAAGACGATCGGCCTGTGAAGTTTACAGTGTTATGAAATAGGTAGGCCTATATAGTGCGTGAGTAGCCTAAGTCGATTTGATGCAGATCAACCTCTCACATGTGCTGCAAGTAAGCTGAATGATACTCTTTAAAAAAATATGTCATTTAGGCTATACTGATATTGAAACACCAGAAAATAGATTGTAGGCCTATTTTAACGGCTAAAATACAGTTAGCAAGTCGATTTTATTTTGACTTGTAAGCTCATGGCCCTAAATATGAAAATGTAACCTGAAGACAAGTTATTAAAATAGGCTAAATAAGTAAATAAAATGACGAATAATAGCCTAGTGGCTTATGGGGGCGTTTTCACAAATGCCAACCAGATAATTTCACGAAAAAAACCCCACTTATGATAGCCTATAGCCTAACAAATCTTTTTTTTTACCTTTAAAATTATAATAAAAGTTATATAGCCTATTGAGTTGCATGTTATACATGCAAAAATTTAACCAATTTTCATGGTAATAACTGTAAATTTCTTCCTTTTTTTTGAGGTAGACAGACTCTCTGTTTTTCTGGCTACACTAATGGCTTAAAATGTAACTAAGTAACACATTTAGCTACATTTTTTTTTAAATGACATTAGATTGTAACATTTACTTTTTCCTAACACTGATAAATGATTGGTTGGGTAAGGCTATGTGAAGCGTGATGACTGGTTATGCTGATTTCATTATATTTATTTACCGGTTATACGAATAGTCTAACCGTGGGTTAGCTTGCATGTGTGGTCATAGTTTGATGTCTTTACCTAAAACTTTGAACATTTATATTTTTTTTAAATAAAATGGAAAGAATAAAATAGAAAAAAAATATAATTTAAACCACTCGATTGGCGCTGAAGCAATGATCCGTCTGCGTTTATGTAAACGATATGGTTGCATAACCTTCATTGATAAAATCAGTAATAGCGAAACTGTGCATATTATTATTACTATAAAAAAGTATATTACTGCCTTAAGTCAGTAACTTGGGCAGTAATGCAAAGTAATAATAAATTATTGGATAAATAGCCTAAATGAAACGAACAAGAGGGACCAAAATCAGTCACCAGGTCTAGTGCACTCCTATGGGACTAAAATGCCCCCTCAGTTATGACATCCTGGCGCCGGGCCTGCATATAGATTTCTTGGTAAAAATGTTATGTGGTAAAACCTGTGGAAAATGATCATTCTGAGTGTATATAGAAATGCTGACCAATTATGATGTTAAAGAGTTTCATGATATTATAAATGATTGGAAACACCTTAGTCTCAGGAAGACTGAAAAAAGAAGCAAGTTTTCAAGAACTAAACTCAGAGGGTGATTTTTAAAAAAAATCTCATCACTTTACTCAATTTCAGGTAGGAATGGGCCGATAAACGATATTATATCAAATCGCAATACAATTAATGTCAATAACAGTGATGAGCTCTGGACTTTTTTTACTCTAGTTTGATCTAAGTGCCAATTACACAGCAGAAATGTGCAACAATGGGAATCTAGAAGTGTGTTGATATTAGAGATGTAGCGAATTTTCGGCCACCGACAATTTATTTTATGCCATTTAATGTACGCTTTAATTTATGTGGCTTCAATCATTGTTGAGGTACTCTTTTAAATTTGGAAGCATTAACAAATTATATTGAAACGTATAGAGACTGCATTTTTGCCATATCGCCCAGCCCTAAAATCACTACATAAAAAAAAAAAGATTGTTTATGGGCGTTTCTTCGTGCATGTTTAAATCTCACCGCTCTTGCCGGATCCCCAAAGTCGATTTTTAAGCGTCCCATGGCCCTTATGATTGCAATGATGGACTGGATAGTGTTGCTGTAAACCACCACTTTATACTGCTTGCACTCGTCATCTGAGTAACCATCTTCATGAATGATCCTGAAGTCAAACAAATCAGATGAGATAACCACATCTACTGCACATCAAGCAAAACAATTAAATCAACCAAATCCAATAAAAACTGCCAGCAATGTTCCCTCGAAGCTGTGCGCATAAGTAGCCTCACAAATCTGGTGTTAGTTTCCATGGATCAAAACAAATCCAGTATACAAAAGAAATCAAGATGATGGTAATGAAAAATTTCGATTTTTAACCAATACTATATATACACATTTTATTCAAATATGTTGATAACACTTTATAATGAGGTTTCATAGATACTGTGTTAGTTAACAGGAACTGATAATGAACAGTAGTGTTGTCACATTACTGGAATTTCCAACTCTGATATGATACCTTGAAAAATATCGATATTCGATACCAGTTTCAATACTGGTAATTTAAATAATTTTCAACATTAAATGTAGGGCTGCACGAGATTATTTGCACATGTTTTAAGCGCTAAGAGTATTCAGACACAATATTTAATAGAAAATATTTTTATTGAACAGTATAAATAGTAAAGTCTTTGCAGTGTTATTTTAAGTTTGGCTTTTTTTTTTTAATTTCTGTACCTGAATATGATTTGACTATACACTGAAAACCATAAAGCACTGTTTATTTCTCTCTTATATTTGCATATTATATTTCGTGCATGATTTGTTCCCTCACAAAAGCATGCCAATCGATCAATAAATTGTTTCCAAATAGGGCTATTCAATTCATCTAGTGAAATTGCATTTATACTGCAATATATATCGCAGAAATACAAAATATCGCAATGTCAGATTTTTTTGCAGCCATAATTAAATGTATGCAACTGGAAATTTTTTTTAAAAAAGTTTTATATTAGGTACGTCCTTAAGTTCAAAAGGCAGTAAATAAAAATAAATTAGTGCAATCTCATCTTATTTTGAATATAATGAATATTATTCAGGCAAAAGTGTTAAAATCTTAATATTATTATTCATTATTATTATTGTTATTCATTATTCCCTGCTGGTGAGAAGAGAGAGTGCGAGAAAGTCAGAAGCAAGTATCGAAACTAACCAAAAGCAAGATTGTATCTTTTAAAATATTTCAGTATTGATATATCAATATTTTTGACAACAGTAGTGAAAAGTATATTTCAATAATTGATTAATATTAATGACATTAGTAAAAATAGCTGTTCTTGAACTAATGTCAACAAATGAAACCTCATTGCAAAGCGTTACCAAAGTACTTATTATATAAAATGATTTTATATATTGATTCATTTCAGTTTCCTCATTTAATGCATTTTTGTAATGTGGTTGTGTATGTATTTTGTAAAGCAATTTAATTGACAACAATAACATAATATACAACAATACTACTAATACATCAGGATTATAAATAAACCTAATTGCACTGACTTCAGTAAAAAGTGTTTATTATTTATTTACAATATTTATTATAGTAACAAACATTAACAATAATTATGTTTATGCTGTAATCATTAATGAAATATACATAAATTAAAGACTAATATATTCATACATATCCCTTCCCTATAACTTCCTTTAGTCTCTATATACGATTTAGATATACATATACAGTTATTAGCCCCCCTGAATTATTAGCTCCCCTGTTTATTTTTCCCCCAATTACTGTTTAACGGAGAGCAGATTTTTTCAACACATTTCTAAACATAATAGTTTTAATAACTAGGCAGGTTAGGGTAATTAGGCAAGTTATTGTATAATGATGATTTGTTCTGTAGAGTATCGAAAAACAAATAAGACGTTCTCCAGAAGAAAAAATATTATCAGACATACTGTGAAAATGTCTTTGCTCTGTTAAACATCATTTGGGAAATATTAAAAAAAAAATAATAATAATTCAAAGGGGGCTAATAATTCTGACTTTAACTGTATATTAGGACTGCACGATATCGGAAAAATCTGACATTGCAATATTTCGTTTTTCTGCGATATATATTGCAATATACTTTGTTATACTTGGAAAGAATTTTTGGTCAAAGTTTATTTTAAGGTTTAGTTCTCAATCTTAGCAAACCATTTTGACTTTTGCTTCAATAGTATTTTTTGCTTCAATAGTAATTTGCTCCTTATTAATAGTTATTAAAATAGTTTAGGTGTTGGGTAGGATTAGGGATGTAGAATAAGATCATACAGAACATGTGCTTTATAAGTACTAATAAGCAGCCAATATCTCAATAATATACTAATAAGCAACTAGTTAATAGTGAGAATTGGTCCCTAAAGTGTTACCGAATGTATTAGATTTGATTGACTGGGATGATTCTGTAGGGAAGTGAATCATGCATAACTTATAATAAACAAACTACAAACATAGATAAATGTAACAAAGCAAAGATAAAAGTGAAATAAACAGTGCATGCTTTATGGTTTTGTATATGTAAATGTAAAAATTACACTGTGAAGTCAACTCAACATTGCATATCATTACGATGTGACTATTGCGGATACACACATTGCGATATCAATGTTGAAATATATAGAGTTGACGTTAGAATTATTAGCCACCCTTTGAATTTTTTTTCTTTTTTAAATATTTCCCAAATTATGTTTAACAGAGCAAGGAAATTTTCACAGTATGTCTAATAATATTTTTTCTTCTGGGGAAAGTTTTATTTGTTTTATTTCAGCTATAATAAAAGTAGTTATTAATTTTTTAAACACAATTTTAAGGTCAAAATTATTAGCCCCTTTAAGCTATATTTTTTCCGATAGTCTACAGAACAAACCATCATTATACAATAAGTTGCCTAATTACCCTAACCTGCCTAGTTAACCTAATTAACCTAGTTAAGCCTTTAAATGTCACTTTAAGCTGTATAGAGGTGTCTTAAATAATATTTAGTCAAATATTATTTACTGTCATCATGGCAAAGAGAAAAGAAATCAGTTATTAGAAATGAGTTATTAAAACTATTATGATTAGAAATGTGTTGAAAAATGTTTCTCTCTGTTAAACAGAAATAGGGGGAAAAAATAAACAGGTGGTCTAATAATTCAGGGGGGCTAATAGTTCTGACTTGTGGTCTGGTGGTATTATAAAGTTGATGACGACAACATTGCCATAGCAATCTGGGAGATATGTCAACTTGGTATTGCCTGCCGGGTATAAGTTGAGTTTAAGTAATTTATGTTATTCACTGCTTGATTGTTCAAGCTTAACTTGTTCAAGTTAACAGAGTTGTTGAATGTTAAAATAAGGTGAATTAAATAAAAAATAAGGAACATCCTGGATCTGTTTCTTCACTCTTCTTTATTCTTTTTTTTAATGTGATATAGAAGTATCGGATCAGATTTCGGTAGATACTCAAAATCAAATGACTCAGACTCGAACTAAAGGGCAAAAAAACCTGATCGGGACATCCCTAATATATCGTCACCTTGGAATTACTGTATAAGGTTCTACTTGCGTTCTGAATGATTTTGAGATATTGAGCTTCAAAGTTTTTGCATTTCAAATAGCAAACAGTGTGTGTGTGTAACATTTGTTTTTTAAATAAAAAGTCTTAAAATGTAAACAACTTCTAAAAAAAACATCCCATAATGTAAATAAATTGTCATTTAATAAGAATAAGTTAATATCTCAATTTTGACAAAAATGTCAGATAGAACCTTATAATTATATATATATATATATGTGTGTGTGTGTGTGTGTGTGTGTGTGTGTGTTTATTCATAAAATACATTTACTTATAACATATAATTAAAAGCAAAAAAAAAAGCCACAATTAATAATTATAAAATAAAATAAACAATCACAACTCCATAACAATGATCATGAATCACAGAGAATAAAAGGTCTACTCTGCATCAATGTTTTGAACATTCTGGAAGGTTCAGCACACAAAAACTAGAGGGAACATTGACTGCCAGCCTCATTCTTGCATATATCATCATATGACATAAAACCGAAAAAACAAAACACTCACTTCATCTGCTTAACTATCGTACTCTTCCCCGATTCCCCAGCACCTAAAAGAGAACAGCCAACAGAAAGTGTTGTTGATGAGGTTGATATGGATAAATGCAACTTATTGTCCTGACCCTGAACATCACACGCTCAAGAGAAGGTCTGCATTAGATGAATAGAAGCTTTCAACCTCTGCCTCCCACATCACAAGCCCAGCATGAGCCGCAGAACGAGCTCTCTATTTCGGGTTGCGCTTGCCATACGGTGAGATTAAATGCCCTGAAGATGAAAGCTTTTTCTGATGTTCGTTCCCCCAGCCCAAGTGTTTGTGAGGACAGCAGAAGCCACCATAGGTGAGCTTTTTATAAACCCAGTCAAATGACTCACTTGGGCGGCTTGTTAACTAACACACCAGAAAAAAAAAGATCTTTGGATAAATATGAGCAAACGAGCCAAAGGACGCGTGGTGTATTAGTAATGCGATCTGGTAATGTGATTCTCAGTTGAAATGATTCTCAGAGTGAAATGAAGAAAGGGAATGAATAGGACATATTTTTAACACTTATTCGCTAATTAGCAGGCTTTATAGGACTTTTTTAGCACACATTTAAGTCTGCTACCTAAAAAGATACTTTTGGATTGGTCAAAATGGTCAAAACATGCCCTTCTGATGAAGATTTTAAGTATTCAATCTTCAGCATCTGAATTCAATTCATGTTTATTTGTATTGACCTTATTCTTCACCTATATGAGCAGGTGCAGCCATTGAAATCGCTTTGGCTCAAGACTTCTGGTGGGTCTCATGTCTTTTTAGATGTTAAAAATAGCTTGTTATGCTGCTTGATGTTGCAAACTGATATTTTCTTATTATATTACTCTACTTTTAATGTAATCATGAACACACTTGTTTGTAGAGCAAGTAGTTTGACTGTTTTCTGACGTTTATTATTGTTAATCTCCCATAGACAACTAAATTGGAAGTTTTAAAACAATCACAAAAAATCACATTTCCACATCGCAGAGCAATGTCAATGGCACTTTTCACAATAATTATCATTCCAAAGCAGCTTTACAAAGGTGCAGGTTATTACATTACAATCAAAAATCAGAAAGAGTTAAGATGTTGTGTGTAAGGTGGACAGTATACAGTATATAAATAGTTAGCCTGCAGTTATAGAGTACTTATCAAAAAAGTGATGTCTATTTATATGATACATTTTCAATGAAGTGATCTGATCATTGCAATATTTAGGAACAATTTGTTTATTGTGTAATGCTCATCACAGTTGCTTTTCATTTGTCCATGGTTGCATGTAGTAAATATGCAAATAGAAATTCCAAAATAAATAAGTCTCTATATTTTACACATACACATCATATTAGGGGTTCCCAAACTTTTCATCTTGCGACCCCTAAAATAACAATGCCAGTGACTTGTGACCCCCAAATTCCTCAGAGGTGGTTATAAATATACAAAGGTTGCGCACACAACAATAAGCCTATTTAAACATGAGCAAAATTGACAACAACAAAAAAGTGCAATAGTCTAACAACCATATAATTTTTATAGTCATTAATTAATTTGTTTAATTTAATATTAACCTCAACTACAGAGACTGGTGGACACAATGTTTTCAGCACAAGACTATTCTTGGTTTAATTTTGGAGACCGCCCCTCAGAGATTATCCTCAATGTTCAGTTATGGCCTGTATTCATTTTTATGTATTTGATTGCTATAAAGGTGTCAGAATTTTTACCTGGTGCTATAAAATCAATCTGCTGCAGCTGACGCTATTGCTGTTTTGCTAATCTATAATAATTTAATGGCTTTTCATTTGCATGTTGTTGTTTTTTTACTATTAAATACTACTATTTTTATCTTCTTCATCGACTTTTAGAAATCACCAAGCAATCCCCTGTCATTGTCCCACCACAGAGGGTCCTGACCCCCACTTTGGGAACCACTGCACTACATAAGGGATATATCCTACAACAATATGAAATTATTGTGTTTCTTTTTTAAATATGGTAATGCTTTATTTGAAGGTGTCCTTGTTACACTTATTCCATGTATTTACTATAGTAATTAAAATTATGAATAATTATATGGAAATGAGCCTAGACTTAACCCTTTATAGTCATTAAATGTAATTTAGTAAATGTAGTCACTAAAGAAATAGGTACATTGTAACAACAAGGACCTCTTAAAATAGTGCAACCAAATATTTATTTCATTTTTAATATAAATTATATATTATAAAATTACATATACTTTTTTTATTTAATTATAAAATAATCTTATATTTAAATTATGTCTATTTGCTTAGCAAAATTTGTTTTTGCTAAGCAAATTTTCTGCATACAAAATACCTTTTGTTCATTAAAAAAATCCAATGTATACATTTTTGTTCAAACAGAGTCACTTTGGTCAAGTGTTCAATCAGGTTTTTTTTTTTTTGTTTACACAAAATGAATGAATGAATAAATAAGCCTCTATATTTGATATGTATATTTTATTTTATTTTTGTCTGCGGCAAGTCTACTGGATGGCTTTAGTTTTGCATCTATATGTTCTGCTAGCGTTTGAGGTGTGGATTGCTGCCATATTAGCCCAAATTTATGGCAGGGAGAGGGAATAACTGTGGGTCTTGGGCTGGAGAATTATGTGGAACATGTCTTGAACCACAGGCATGTTGCAAATGAGAGATTGACAGCCAAAATGTCCCCAAATCTGATGAGACCTTGGCACAAGAAAAAGGTCAATGGAGATATCATAGGCTGACGGATGTTGAGTGAAAATTTTACTCAGTTAGAAGTACAACAGAAATGTATTTGAGTAAAAAAAAACTATTATAATGCAGCATATTTGAAGACTAAAAATGCAGCCCTTAAAGAGACACTTTGTCTTTTACACCCTCTTATCATCCCAAATATATGACTCTCTGCATATAATGCAAGTGTACGGGATGTGCAAAATGATGATTTTAAGGGTACAGACAGTAAACATGACAGAAACCACCGTTGATGTCATCAGAAGCAAAATTATTAGCGTGCAAAAAAAAAACTAAAATAATTTCAACCCTCATGTTCACTTTATGAGTTTTTTTTAAACAATCTAGTACATTTACATTATAAAGACTAAAATGGTTTCAAAAGTAAGATATAATGCAGCAGCCAGCAAAATAAGTTTTTTTTCTAGAATTAGTTTTATTCTTGTTAAATGTTAAATAAGGAAGAACAATTATCTTTCCTCATTCGTTAAACATGTAGGTATTTTTGCACTTTAACATTCATAGACACATAGACAAGTCCACATCCCAGTTTAATTATGTGTACAGCATTAATTGATTTTTATTTATACATACAACATTTAGTTAGTGGATTTTTACTGGATTCTGCATTTCCATCTATTCAAGTTTTTTGCATTGTGGAAATAGTAGGGCCCTGTTAAGGTGTAATGTATAATTGCTTTAATTTGACTGGTTATAGGAAACTTCACTCAAAAAAAATTTGTTAATGCTGGTTGAACACAACAATAGAATATTTTGTAGTTTACAGCTGCATATCACGTTTATAGTGACCATGTCTCTGAAAAAAAAGAAAGTACAATAAAATGACCAACGTACGCACTTTAAAATGACCTTGATTCTGAATTTAAAGAAATGTAATGGATGTTGTAAGTTGTAGCTTTAAGTGAGCATATTATTTCCTATAGATGCTGTTTATATGTTTTGTTAATATGGTGATTAAACTAAGTTTTACAACTTCAGAATTCACAACTTTCACAATATTTTTAAATGTATCACTTATGTAGAGTTGAATAACATAAAAATAAAGCTGAATGTTTTTGATTTCAAAAATATTCGGAGCTATGTCAGCTCACAGTTTTTGCAAATCCACCAGAGGCTGCTGTGTACACTTTTTGAAGATTTCAAATTTCTCTCGTGCGTCCTCTTCTCATGTAAATCCACCGGAGGGCGCAATATACACTTCTACTGATAGACTGACGCAACAATCCCCTTCCCTAAACCCAATCAATAGTGTTTTCAAAAGCAATTTAGAAAAAGAAAAGCCATCGCAGCTGCATGATTTCACCACATTTTCAGCTTGTTGTTTTTTTTTTGTTTGCTTTGCCAGGTTTTTGAAACCGTTCTTCACCGGACTTGAACCTCTTTGTCGGGGTCAACTCTGCACTGTGTCCCATATCTGCCAACGTACGCAACGAGCTACTGGGCAAACTGGTAACACCGAAAAAGCCATCCATACAGAGGTAAGCGGTCAGCGGTAGTGTAAAAAGAACAGAAGCCTTCGGCATAGGGGTGTCAAAATTAATTGTTTCTTCAGTGCACCACGATGCAGATGCGGACAATACGGTATCGGTTCAGTAATAATCATAACCGGTTATTATGTACTGACGTCATTTATCTCATATGCGCTATGTCGCTGTAGCTTACTATGGCGAGGGAGTCGAGCGCGAGTGTTTACAATGCTCCAACTACTTAAAAACGCAGACACTGCACAATTTCACTGCGTGTGTGTTTGCTGGACAGTCTTTCACTGACACTTACAGCAGAAGCCCCTTCACAGCGATTGAGAGAATGAAAGTAAACTCCATTTCTCTCTCTCACTGTGGCCCGGTTGACCGGCTGGCGTGACTTTTCCTCTTATCTCAGCTGTTACAGCGATACTTCTGGATACAAACACGAGCGCGCAAGTTTTCTCCACCCCGTCTATCATGGATCAGCTGTGATTGACGCTGCAGTGTTGCCAGATGTAGCTGACTGATTCCAGCCCAAAACTAAATGCCTATCCAAAACCGTCCAATCTGGCAACACTGCGCTGTTGCCGTTTATCAGTGTCACTCATCGGTGAACAGCGCCTGTAAAGTAATATATTAAATTGTGTATGAAAAGCATCGTCAATGCACCGTGATGCACTGAAATATCTAATTGAACCGAATCGATGGCATGATAATCGTAACCAAACCGAACCATGAGACCAGTGTAGGTTCACACCTCTACTTCGAGAGCATCATACCGCCCCATAGCGTTTATTTTAGAGGCGAAATGCAGCCAAACGTACCTCTGACTAATTCGTGCTCTCCAGAAATATAGACAGGGGTACGTATCCACAATGAGCCTGTGTTGTTTTTCTTAGATGCAAACAAATAAATTGCATGTATGACTACACTGTAAAAAAAATCTGTTATTTTGCATTTTCTCTGGCAGTTGGGGTGCCGGAAAAAAAAACGTAAAACAACGGCCGTTAAATTACAGACATTTACTGTAAAATGCAGATGGTAAATTACAAAAATTTACCGGAAATGTTAATTTAATGAAACTTCTGTAATTAAACAGCTGTTATTTTATGTTTTTTTTTACGGCACCCCAGCTGCCGAAAAAAAAAAAACGTAAAATAACAGATTTTATTACAGTGTACAGTACAATCTGTATGTCTGTGTATGTTATGCCTGTGTAGTGGTCATTGCACTTGACATCAATACTGTCAAACTGACATGACATGTCTAAAGTAGAGCTTTTGAAACTGGGGACCCAGGACCCCCTGGAGAAAACAACGTCTGTGGAAATATTTATTTCATTATTTAATTTTGCTTTCTGAACATTCAATGATTAAGAGATTCTATTAAAAGCTACTGTATGTTAAAACAATATAAAATAATTGAACTCACTTTTGTATATAAAAATATGTCAGATGTTCACTCACAGTCACCGTAGATTATTCTGAAGATTTAAACGATTCTTTTTATTTTCCACAGAAAGAATTGGGGTGAGTAAATAACAATGGACTTTTCATTTTTGTGGTGAACTCTGCACAAAAACCTTTGCTTTTCGACAGAAGAAAAGGCTCCTTGATGTTAAAATTAGTTTCTGTTTGATAAAACTATGATTATCCTACTGGAGGATATTGCTCAGCAGGGGGTTTGGCTTCTGGGGTCTGTTCACTGTTAAAAAAAAAGACAAATAAAGAGCTAAAGGAAAAAGATATAAATCATAAAGCATGTCTCTGCTCAGCTGGAGTTGATAATAGCTGTGATCTTAACCACACTGCACATGCCACTGTATCTAACTGTGTAATTACAGCAGGAGTAAGTCATTCACACACCCATTGAAAGCATTCACAGATGTGTACTGTATGTGGAAGTTCTGTGGCTGTGCTGAATGTCCCGGTGCGAGACCTGATACTAGGATGACATCCAGATTATGAGTGGCTCTCACTTCATTGGCTGTAAACACAGAACTGTGGTCATTAGGAAACATGTAAGTTTTTGTGTGGTGAATGATTGCATTGACTTTAAGGGTCATGAAACTCCTGACTACATTTTCCAAGAATTGAACAGATTCATGTGTTAAGTGAACATCAGATAAGACAATTTTAGCATCTGTTGGCTTTAATTGTAAGGAAAAAATGACCTAATTTTGAATTCATTTGTTTCCTCCAACCCTCAAGCATATATCCTATTGCAGCCCTTAAAGGGGTGGTCCAGAGTGTATTTTCAAGGCTTGGTTGTGTTTATAAGATGCAAAGTAATGTGTGCTCATGTTTTATTTGTAGAAAATCATGTTATTTTTCCATATATCTTACTTTGTTTATATACAACTACTCAGCTAACATGAAAACGACATATGTCATATTTCCTAGCTCCTCTGAAAGGCCCGCCCTGAAGAGGCTCTGATTGGTCAACTAACATAATTTGCTGTGATTCGCGGTTCAGCCAAAGTCCCTTTAAGACAAGTCATTTCACTTGGCGGCCATCTTTGAAATGCCTCTCAGGCAGTATGTTTTGTCATTCTGCTTGAATGGGCAAACATCAAATTCTCCAAAACTACTTGCCAAGCTTACAATTACATTTCATATTACGAATAACCAATAAAATTACACAACAACTGCCCCTTTAGTTTCATTTCTAAATGTTCGTTCTGATGTAATGTTTTTCATTTTTCATTTTAGTATTCCCCATTAATTTTTTAATGGACAAATTATGGAGTTGGATTTAAAGGGAACAGGTGTGTGGCATGTTCCCTGTAGGATTCTTGTAGGAAGTCCAGCATGTTCCCATTTTGTCCCTGATAAAACAATGTCTTCTGGAGTGACACTTGCTAATTTTAAATCTGAAAATCCATGGAAAATGACATGGTTTTATAGAAATATATTTATGAAATGAATTATTGCAATTTATTAAAATCGCCACTTGTGATATTACACTGTAAAAAATGATTGTGCCAATTAGTTTTGACAACTTAATATTTTGAGTTATGTTAACTTATCTGGATTGAATGTGTTGACATAACTTAATATATCAAAGTTATACTTGGCTGAAATTATTTTACTTTTAAAAAAGAGCCAGCTGAACTCTTATTAAACTAAATTGCCTGCAGTGTATGAGTGTGTGTGTGAATGAGAGAGTCAACATCAATATTTAAGTTCACTAAACGTAAACCATGTGCATTACACTTGAATTATAAAGTCCTATCAACATCATTCTTACTTACAACAACTTATCTTCATTCATTCATTTTCTTTTTAGCTTGATCCCTTTATTAATCTGGGGTCGCCACAGCGAAATGAACTGCCAACTTATCCATCATGTTTTACCAGCGGATGCCATTCCAGCTGCAACCCATCACTGGGAAACATCCATACACACTCATTCACACACACTACAGCCAATTTAGCCTACCCAATTTACCTATAGCACATGTCTTTGGACTTGGGGGAAAACAAAGCACCCAGAGGAAACCCATGCGAACACGGGGAGAACGTGCAAACTCCACACAGAAATGCCAACTGACCCAGCCGAGGCTTGAATCAGCGACCTTCTTGCAATGATGCGACAGTGTTACCCACTGCGTCGCTATTTAGGTGAAGTAAACTTAAAATTTTAAGGCAGCATGAACACTTAAGGCTGATCTATACTTCTGCGTCAAACGCACACGTATGGTCCGGCGCAGCCTGCACACGGTCACATACCCTTCATTGTGGCACACCTCTCAAAAAATGTAACTATACATAGCAACGACATGTAGCACAACCTCTGTGATTGGTCGGCTTTGTATCACTGACGAGTATGGGTGGAGTGAGAATCGCGTGAACCCGTTGGAGCGAGTGTTTACAAGTGTCGAGTCCTGTGAAGAAACTCCAGGTGGAAACTATTGTTTTGTGTTCACCTTCTGATTAAAATTGTTGCATGTCTGCCGGTTCCAGCCTCAGAATGAGTGAGTTTTAGCTACTTGTACATTAAGGTAGCGTTCAGAAAAAACAAAACACCAGCAATGAAACTCGACACAGAGGAACATAAAAACCCACTCCCAGCTAGCGTTTCAGAAGTGTTATTGCAGAGCAACACAAACAGCACGCAGAAGTATAAATGCACGGCTACGTTGTGGGTCACGTCGATCACTCGACGCATAAGTATAAACCAGCCTTTACTTTTTTAAGTTGAAACAACAACATTTTTTTAAACCTAACCCTAACCTGGCTCAAAAAATGTCAGTTTTTATAACAAGAAGTCCATAGAAGACAAAGAAATGCTATTGTGATGTGAACAAATAACCCTAATAGGTTTAAAAGTGCAGTATTGTTTTAATTCTGTCACTCGTCATCATAAATTCTTGTTCTCTGTCTTGGAATGTTGTTGTTGTTGTTGTTGTTGTTGTTGTTGTTCTTGTTGTTGTTGTTGTTGTTGTTGTTGTTAAGATTCCAAAAATTACAACATATAACATTTTGTTAAACTCGAAATAAACTGCTATTAAATTGAATAAATTTATCATTCATTCATTCATTTTCTTTTTGGCTCAGTCCCTTTATTAATGCGGGGTCGCCACAGCGGAATGAACCGCCAACTTATCCAGCATGTTTTTACGTAGCGGATGCCCTTCCAGCCGCAACCCATCACTGGGAAACATCCACACACACACTCATTCACACTCATACACTACGGACAATTTAGCCTACCCAATTCACCTGTACCGCATGTCTTTGGACTGTGGGGGAAACCGGAGCACCCGGAGGAAACCCACGCAAACGCAGGGAGAACATGCAAACTCCACACAGAAACGTCAACTGACCCAGCCGAGGCTCGAACCAGCAACCTTCTTGCTGTGAGGCAACAGCACTACCTACTGCACCACTGAGTCGCCTAAATTAATTATTTAAATTATTATTATTTTTTAAATTAAACGTGGAAAGAAAAAATGAGGAATTAGAACACATTTCTAATTTTCTTCCAATGCTTTCATTTTCCTCCGACTTTTTTTCTTCCACTGTTTTCAGAAGAAATTAAGTCAAGACATTAAGATGATCAAATGATAAAAGATTTTTTATTTTATAGGTGGAGTATCCCTTTAAACAGACCACTTGGACTGCAGTTCAGCCAGAAGTAATAGTATAGTCCTCATCGCTTAATGCCTCTGAATCTGCTGATGTCAGGAGAGCCGCAGAGAACACAAAGAAAAAAGCCACAAGTGAGTTCCCACAATGTGATTAAGCCCAGAACTCATTGTGAAATGCTAATTACAACTCAGCCATAGTCAACCTTGCTAGACAGTTGCAATCCCTTCGCCAACAGGGACATAGCCATGCTGTCTAAACTCACCAGAACAAAATTAAAACAGTGGGACCATATGAAAATGACCTGGTAATTCAGGATGATCACTATAGGCCACAGAGAAGTTGGTCCAGATCCAGCTGTAATCTCAAAAATCGCCGTCTTTGGACACTAATTTCTGAGCGCTTTTTATTTATGAACTACAATCTGTGTTTAACGGAGCATGTAATATTCGGGCTCATTGAAATGCTCGCCCCACTTCCAGCATACTGTGGGTTTCTGCAGGCAGAGTAAAAAGCCAAGGCCCCTAACATGCCCCAATGCACAATTTAAATGCCAAGAGGGTTTCATAACTTGAGAGAGACACAAAAAAAGAGGATTTTTTTTCAACTAAAAGTTGACCCAATATCAGGAAAGCTGTCTTGGATATCAGCTGCCATGGGCTAATCTGTTTGAGGCATTGAAATGAAAACTTTACATCAACAATAGATAAAGTTTTGGTTGTGCAATCTACTGGAATGGTTTTAATCTGTATTGACAGAGAATCTTTATGTAAGAACATCACAGACACAGTACAAACGAATACAATCCCACACACAGAAATCACAGATGTTTTTCCATATTGACTTGTCTCAAACCACAGCAGTTCACTCTGAAAAATCACCTCAGTCAAAAGGCACTCGCAAATTTATGAGAATATCGATTTATATCAGTTCTTTTACAGTAGGACCTAAAATGACCCAAATAATACGAACATTTATCTTTTACCTTCTTAAATCAAATTACGGTCTATTTTGATAAATAAACAATTCTAAAGAAAATATTAAATGAACGCATGGTTTTGTTTATTGGTATGAAACTTTACAAATGTGATAAAGCAGTATAACAATTTTAATATTTAATACTTTTAAAATACTTTTTAGTAAAATTATTATTTATTTAGTTATATTAGTGTCAAAAATATTGTAAAATAAATAAGCATTCAGAGTCAGTTTTTGGTGTGATTCATTCAACGATTTTTGTATAATCTGAAAAGGAAAATGAAGTAATAATATAGTAAAAAAAAATCATAATTTTGTTATTTCTTCACATTCTTTACAAGTTTCATTAAAATGATGTTCCTTATTAGATACTATATTGTTTTTATTCAACATAAAATTATGAATGTTTCATTACATACATTTTTTTTGGATCCAAATGGGTTCTTGATGTAATAACATTGAGTACGTTTACATGGACACCAATAATTTGATTTTAATGCAATTAAGACAATACTCTGATTAATAGTCTACTATGTAAACAGCGATTTTTGATTAATTTAATCAGATTAAGGTCATAATCGAACTAAAGAGAAATCGAATTAAGACATGTGGAGTATGACGATTTTAATCACATCATTAAAGTGCAGTACAGGCATGTAAACACCTTAATCAAACTATTACCGTCATGTAGGACTTTAAGCCGTTTTTTGTGACAGGGCAGTCCACACACACACACAGACACACACACGCACGGCTGATTGACACTCTTTGCACCTACCGAGTCAGTGCCGACCACACCATTTTTTTTTTCTTCCATTCAGCATGCTGTATGAACTTCCATTTAAAACAACTCTTCCAGCAGTTCATATTTGCATCCAATATCTCGTTTGTCACAGTGGGCATGTCTGAAATGTTCGTGAAATGAAAGTGAAAGTGCCAAACTGCAGTTAAAGTCGACAAATTAAAAATAAAACACCCGATATTACATGAAACTCCGGAGGAAATGCGGATAGCGTGGTGACGCAATGACTTTAATCGAATTATGTGCTATAACATGTAAAACGGTATCATGAAAGTAACACTCAAAAAGCAACTCATGTAAACATCTTAGTCTTTTTATTTTCTTAATTAGATTAAAGCAAATAATTCGATTACTGATGTCCATTTAAAGGTGCAGTATGTAAGTTTGACACCCAGTGGTTGAACTGGGTATTGCACTCCTAGATCAAAATAAACACACGCGTGGGATGCCAGAGATTGAGTACAGGAGCGAGGGATTTAAACAGTGTTCTAAATAAAATCAACGACACGCGATAGAAGGAATTATGTTCCATATTAAAAGGAGTTTTAGTTCTAACCAACACCTCGAATTGAGATATTAGAAACGGTTTCTATTTCTCACAGCTCAACATGTGAAACCTATGACAGTGCACCTCAGGTAAGCCTCGTGTGTTTTATTCAGTGCTAAATGATAACAATGTGAGTTTGAATGGATTCTAAACCTTACCGTTTCGTGAGTGAGTGCTTATTCTGTGCTTCTGAAAGGCTGTATTTACATTTTTGTCGTGTTTCGTCTGGTGCAAAGAGTCAAACTGCTGTTTGCGTGTTGTTAGGACACGAGATTACAATGTAACCTGCTCACCTAATGTTTACGTTCGTAATATTTATATAATTTGCTAATTAATAACCTTATGTGGAACTGAATCTGTCTCATTTCGACGTCTGATACTGTCCATTTCGGTCACGGGCGCATGCTTTCAGAGCCTTTCTGAATGAATGAATGAAATACGCTGTTTTCCAACAAGGCAACCCGGAGTGCTGAATTATAATTGGCTAAACTGGCATTCTGCAGGTTAACTTTACCTAAACAAAGACAGCGTTCCGGCACAGAAAAACCATTTTCAAAGCAGAATATCTGACTTCAGCATTGTTTTTCAGTTAAACAAGTATGTTCACTTGGGATGTTTCTTAAATATCTGCAAACATATTATGGTATTTTTATGCTTTAGAAGATTCAAAAACTTACATACAGCACCTTTAAACGTAATCAGTGTAGATTTTAATTCATCAAAGGCACTCATCATCACCAATAGAGTGCGCTTATTCAAAACAGAAAAAACATACTGTATATCGACGATGTGGAATCTTGGGAGTTGTCGTCTTTACATTCTACAAACTCCTGCAGAAATCATGTTCATCGATGAGCTAAAGTATTCAATACGAGAAATAAGAAGAGTAAGGCTGATTGATGTGGCACAAAAGCAGCGGAACTTTTATTATGCTTCCGGTTCTTCAGGTCATGATCACGTGAAAAAAAGGACAGTTTTATGACATTAAATACAGTTTCTCTTATAATGCTACTCTGTGCACTCTAATAATTTGTACAACATATTAAAGAGTATTTCTGTTTTCTACTAAAAAAGGCCTGAGCATTTTTTTCAATTTTTTTTTACTAATTCTAATTTAAATCTTAAAATGATTTCTATATTTCTTAAACCATAAAATAATTAAATAAGTCTCAATTTTTTTATTTAAAAAATGTAATTGTCATTGAATCGATGGCAGAATAATTAGGACGCTATTGTCTGACCATATGGTGATGACGCACCTCATAAGCCTCTTACATGCGAGTAAAGGAACATAATTTAAATAGCAGTAACATTTCCTTTTAGATTAGTTCAAATTAGCTGTCAGTCACTCAGTCACTGCTTTCCTCTGTCAGATGACAGGGTTCTATGATTGTGGGAAATGTAAAGGGCTAAAGAAGAAAAAATGAAAATAATGCAGCTTAAAGCCACCTAAAGTTACCAATAATGGTGCTGATAGTAGCAATGATGTGGTGAATGTTGATCCGATCGCCAAGAGAGTGTCCAGTTTGTAGAAAGAGTGCTCAAAAGACACGTAGTGAATCATTTGAAAATAACTTGCATTAAAACTCACTGTGTGTTCTGTGCAAATTACAGCTAAATGTAAAATTGAACACTGCATACACCATTGCAAAAAAGCTGGACTTTACTCAGTTTAAACTCAGACTGCAGCTCATGAAAACTATATTGCGCAGGTCCATGGTGGCATATTGTCCATTTAATTACTGATGACTGCTGTGCAGCTTATAATCTTTTAGAATCATTACATTATAATTGTTTGTTTTGTAGCAGAAGCTTTGTTTATTAATTTGACAAGGATATAAAAACAAACAATAGTGCTAAAAGTATGTTTTATACTGCAATGCTTAATTTTAGTGCTGTCAAATGATTAAACACGATTAATCAAATCTGAAATAAAAGTATATATTTGCATATTTGTGCGTGTGTATGGTCATATATGGCTATATTGTATAAAAGATTTGTATACATTCATAAATATTTATATATTATATAAATTATATATAAATATATTTATTTTTGTATATTTTTGCATTTGATGTACAGTTTGTGTGTGTATTTATACATGTATACATAAATAAAACAGTACATATACAGTATATTATGTAAATACAGAATTTTATCTTGGATCGGATTAATCACAATTAATTTTTTGACATTCATTTTCTTTTCGGTTTAGTCCCTTTATTAATCTGGGGTAGCCACAGCGGAATGAACCACCAACTTATCCAGCATATGTTTTACGCAGCGGATGCCCTTCCGGCTGCAAACCAGTACTGGGAAACATCTATACGCACTCATTCACACACACTGTATACACTATGGACAATTTTAGCCTCCCCAATTACCCAAGACCACATGTCTTTGGACTGTGGGGGAAACCAGAGCACCCGGAGAAAACCCACACGAACATGGGGAGAACATGCAAACTACACACAGAAATGCCAACTGACCCAGCTGAGGCTCGAACCAGCGACCTTCTTGCTGTGAGGCGATTGTGCTACCCACTGCGCCATCGTGATGCCCTAATCTTTTGACAGTACTACTTAATTTTTGCTTTAATTAAAACCATAATTTATTTTTCCTAATGGAACAGTTGGACTCTTTGTAGCAGAATGTGTTTTTATTAACATGTGCCAGCACACTCAGGGGTGTGTTTCCCAAACAGATACATAACTCGTGGCTGAACTATCACAGTATGATGCATCATTTGGGAAAAGAACAATGTAGTGACGAGTGTTTGCCAAAACCGTAGCTGCTTTGTCGCAGATCCATCATTTGAATCACGTTAGTTATAACGTAAAACATCCATAATGACGCTCTAAACGGAGTGGAGTAACAAGTTCTTTGGAGAAAAACCCAAACTTTTTTTTGTGTGCAAATTATATTGTTTTACACGCACACGCATTAAAAAAATCCAATATTAGTTTTTATAAAAACATGCACTCGTTTTCCATATTAATTGAAATAATATTTTTCCTATGTTTCCTTGAGAATATTCCATATTCTATTCTAAAACATAAAACCCCTTAGCTAACACATTTTTTATATATATATATATATACATATATATATATATATATATATATATATATATAATATATCATAAATTCAGCTTTTAAATAATAGGTCACCTATAGCTTTCGTCATGAGCCACGGCTGCATTCAAAATGGCATAAAAGTTTTCAAAGTGCACTGCGAAGGGAGCGCAATTGTCAATATGAAGATCACTAAAACTGAAATTTAAAAATACTTTGAAAGCAAATTACACCTAAGTGAGATGACTTTAATGCTTTTTAAATCAAGTTTAAATGTTGGAACATTCTAAAGGAATAGGGCACAGGGGGAATAACTGGGAATGGAACACAACCAGGAACTATGCTTCTAACTACAGCTCTAGTGGTGTAGTTGGAAATGCACAAGTTTGCCACGCAGTTTGAGAGTGTTCGCTGGAACAATGAATTAGGAAAACGCCAAATCAACGAACTATGTTTGTAATGACGGAACTTGCGACCTTAGTTGACTAACGATGGTTTTTGGAAACGCACCCCAGATAAGTAAAAAGGAGAGAAATTTAATTTATTATTATTATTATTGGAGATTCACTTTGGAATTATTGCGCTAAAAACAAGAAGTCATTGTAGAATTAGTTAAAATGTTGTTGCTGGATTTTTGTTAGTCCTGATTGGTGTTGTTTTCAAATACACTACATCCATTAATATATCATTTGTGGTAGTGGTGCTCATTCATTTTTGGTGGGTCGTTCTAAATTTTGAAGTTAAAAAAGTTCATTTGGAGCACTGTTTATGTTTGGCATGTCCTGAGAATACAACGCTCATCAACCAGATGGTTGTCAAGTTACTAATAAACAGAATGTTACTTCAATAAAAATAATTGTCAATTGGTCAAACTTCAGAAGAAAAGAAATTGAGGTTTAAATTTTTTGCCATATTGTCCATCCTTACAATAAATCCAAACCGGAAATTGAGGGTGTATGACATCATAAGAGTGGTGACAGAGTGTACGGTCCCTTTCACTAGTCGAAATTACTTATTTCTCTAAATTTTAACATTATTTTTGGATATTTTAATGAATACAATCTCACATATTGTGCCTTTAAATGGAAGAAAAATATCTGTGAGATTTCTATTGTTTTGTCTGTTGTTTATAATGCCTACACAGCCAATCAGCCCAGCAGTCACTACCTGTTTATGCCTCTGAAATCAGTATCAATAAAGGATTCAAAAACAGACAGACAAAACAGCAGTAATGACCCGAAACAGCCATTATCTTCTGCATTCCATCACGCTTTGATAGCTGGAATCCTGCCACAATCACCCCATTACTCTTCTCTATTCTCCTCATTCACACTGCTGTGAATCCCGGCTGCGTGTGAGTGCGAGTGTGTGGGTTTGCTCTTCATGTCACACAGAGCAAAGCAAATGCTGTAGGTTAAATATGGTAATAAAATGTGATGCTCACTGGATGTTATGGGACACTGGGGGAGGATTAGCACGGGGAAACATGTTTTGACAGCACACTGAGCCAAGACTAGTGCAAACACAACACATTCCCAATCCGCTGCCATTAGTCTGACAGGTCTGAGGTAATATTCAACAAGTTGGAGAGCTGTGTTTTTCCTCAGTAAGACATTTCAACCCATTAGAGCAGGAAGTTTAATTGCTGCCTTACAATTTCACTTCACTTTCTGCATTAATGAAGACAAGTGAGTTGAATACTCATCCAAGGAGAATTATGACTGAAATAAAGATGTCCATTCACAACATTGCATGCATTATGGAGCATTATATGAAGAAAGTCTATGCCTCATACCGAGCAGCAGGAGTTTGACCTCTCTGGATGCTTTCTCTCCGTCCTCTCGCAGGTTCCGGTCAATCATCTTACTCCTCTCCATCGCCGCTTTATCTTCAGTGCTTAACGTGCAACCCATTTTTCCAATTGTTTATGAAGCGAGTAATGAACTGAACTGAACGTTGTATTTCTCTCGCTTAAAGAATAACGAAGCCAAAGAGAGAAAAGGCGTTGGCAGGTTCGCACGCGGTGATGCTGCCAGTGTCTGAAAACGGACACTTTAAAACATTAAAACGGCGGTTCCGACAACATCAACGTAACTACAGAGAAAGCGCAATGGGTCCAATGCTAGAAACCCCGAGAAATAACGTTTCCTTGACTGAAAAGTTTCCACCGTTGAGGGTTTGCGGAATGAATGACAGTTTAAGTTTTCTCAAAAAAAACGATATCCAAGACTTTATGTAAAACATGTAGATAAATGTCTCGAAGTGGACTTGCGCCGTTGATGAATCGGTGTTTTTGAACAAATCTTTTAGATGAACGAGTCGTTTTCGTTCACTTCCATGCGCGCACTCACATGTTTGGTTCGATGAAGTCTCTCCCCTTTGAAGCGCGTGACCGCTTTTCTGCCTTCAAAGACTGAAGCACAAACCAACAGGGGTTGACTACGGCTTGTTGGGGAGCAATATTATTGGTTGGACCTACTGTGGGAACGCGCCCACTTTACTAAACGAGTCAGTTTTGAGTCTGAACGAAAATCGGAGCTGCAATAATAGTGAATGATTTTGTTTGTGAACAAATGAAGTTTAAAATCAGAAGAGACATCTCAGCCCGGTGAAATGCAACAAAAAGCAGCGTCTAACATAAAAAAAATATATAAAATATGTTTTAATGTAAGGTAAAATCTGATATTTTTATTGCAACTTTCTGACAATCTTGCTAGAAAAATGTGATTATATACATTCCGCTGTGGCGACCCCGGATTAATAAAGGGACTAAGCCGAAAAGAAAATGAATGAATACATATATATATATATACACACACACACACACACACACACACACTACCGTTCAAAAGTTTGGGGTCAGTTTATTTTATTTTATTATTATTCTGTTCATCAAGGTGGCATTTACAATTGCTTTCTTATTGTATGTAGTTTAAAACGAAATTATTACTCCAGTAATTATTGTTTTTATTGCTATCATTAATAATAATAATATTATTAATAATAATAATAGTTAATACTAGAGTGATTTCTGAAGGATCATGTGAATGAAAACTGTACATGTATACAGTATATAATACAAATGTATGTATGTATGTATGTATGTATGTATGTATGTATGTATGTATGTACGTATGTGTGTGTATGTATATATATGTAATGAAGCTGAAAATTTATCTTTAAAATCACTGGAATAAATTATTAAATTATATTATAAACTACTTTTGAACAGTTATTTTATAGTACAATAATATTTCACAATTTTACAATGTGTACTGTATTTTTGATTAAATAAATGCAGCCTTGGTTTGCTGAATAAGCTTATTTTTAAAACATTTAAAAACTATATTAAACTTTTGACCTGTAGTATATATATATATTTGATCTCAATTCAAATAAAACCATCAAACAAACAGTTGAAATCCAAAAAACAAACAAAAAGCGCTCTGGGGTAGCTCAAGTATTTTGTCGGTGCTCTTTGGGTGAGGGATTCATCAAAATCAAGCAACAAAAAATCAGTCCAAGGCACTCGATAAATGTGAAAAATTTTAAAAAGCCTTTATTCACATGGCCAATTCCTAATAAAAACCAACGCGTTTCGGCAGAGAACTGCCTTCATCAGGGTAACAGTGATCAGGTGCTTCTAGAGTTTCTTTTAAGTGCTACGGTCACATGACTCATTTAAATATCTCAACAACACTCAAAAAATATAACAAACAAAGTCAACTACCATCATTAATGATGAAACAGGGCATTTACGCATATATGCAGACACAAGCATATATAAGTAAATATATAGGACAGATTAGTAAAAATGTACAGATCAATATTCTTAAACATGGCTTGTACACTTATACACTATAGCATATGCAAGTAAATATATAAGACAGAGTAGTAAAAATGTACAGATCAATACTCTTAAACATGGCCTGTACACTTATACACACAAGCATATGCACATACACAAACACACACATACATACACACACACACACACACATATATATACATATATATATATATATATATACATACATACATATATATACACATATATATACATATATATACATATACATGTACACAAACATACATACATATACATACATACACACATATACATACATACATACACATACATACACACATACATACATACATATACACATACATATACCCACACACAAATGCATATATATGTATTGAACACATACATAATTCTATAAGAGCAGGAGACAGGATAAAAAGATTAAAACAGAGAGAGACATTTTGGATCTATACATTAAAAGCGACTAGATTTCCAGGTTTAAATGGCGAATTAGACTTCTCTTCTTTTTTGTAAAACAGTTTTTTTACAGATGATTTACAGATTTCCATTGATTGATTATTGTATGTATTTATATATGCATTTGTGTGTGGGTATATGTATGTGTATATGTATGTATGTATGTGTGTATGTATGTGTATGTATGTATGTATATGTGTGTATGTATGTATATGTATGTATGTATATATGTATGTATGTATATATATATATATATATATATATATATATATATATATATATATATATATATATATATATATATATATATATATATATATATATATATATATATATATATATATATATATATATAGGGCAACCCAGTGGCGCAGTAGGTAGTGCTGTTGCCTCACAGCAAGAACGTCGCTGGGTTGTAGGTTCGAACCTCGGCTGGGCTGGGTCAGTTGGCGTTTCTGTGTGGAGTTTGCATGTTCTCCCTGGGTTTGCGTGGGTTTCCTCCGGGTGCTCCGGTTTCCCCCACAGTCCAAAGACATGCAGTACAGGTGAATTGGGTAAGCTAAATTGTCCATAGTGTATGAGTGTGAATGTGTGTGTGGAAGTTCCCAGAGATGGGTTGCGGCTGGAAGGGCATCCGCTGCGTAAAATCGTGCTGGATAAGTTGGCGGTTCATTCCGCTGTGGCGACCCCGCAAGGGACAAAGCCGACAAGAAAATGAATGAATGAATGAATATATATATATATATATATATATATATATATATATATATATATATATATATATATATATATATATGGCTGATTCCATGAAAATGTCAACCTTATCATGAAAAAATAAACTTTTGACCAAAATAACAAAACCAACTTAAATTTGCTCATTAAGGTCTGTATTTTATTGTTATGATGTGCTCTTGTCGAAATTTTAAGGAAATTGCTTTGTTTATTCATGAAATATGAGGATTGTGCCAATTGGAAATTTCTGTTTCATCAAACCACATTGCATGCTTTCAAAAAAGAGGTTAAAGACAGACTTTTTCCATGTTTTATTTTAACAGTAAGCATTCTGCAGAAGGATTGGGGTCTGTAGTATAAATAATTACCCTCACTTTTTCATAACATCGCTGTCTTTTTAATTTATGAGCTAATTATTTAAGACATCACGCAGCTTCGATCACGTGTCACGTCCGTAACGATTTAATGAAAAAGTTTATATTGTGTAATAAATATTAGCACAAATAAAATGAAACTATACATACAAAGCCAAAATATGTCCATGCTCATTATGATTAACAATTCATCTCAGGTCTTTGTTCTAAACAACCATAATTTTGCGTTACGGACGTGATCATTTGAACTCCCTATTATAAGCAAATGACTATAGCGCATATTTGTTCATTATGATGCTGCATTACAACTGACTTACATTAGGCTACATAATATCCATAATATGTTATATCAAGAACTGAACATTTCAGTTAAACAAACCACTTTAGTAACATTTCATAAATAAATGTTTAATAAAGAGAACATAACGATTTATAAATATGTTACATATTGCCATAATCTTGGCGCATAATCTTGGTTTTTTGGCGATGCAGCATAGCGGACCTTATGTTGAAGCACTTCTTGTTTATTTGGTAGATAACTGACTATCAAATAACACATCCAATAATTAAGATACAATTTATAGCAAACGAAATTCATTTCAAGAAGATATTTTTTCCAAGAGAAATATGTGAAATGTATATAAATAATATATAAACTCTGCGGTTTTTTTTCCCGTTCCGTATAAAATAAGGTTTCGTTTGCCTGGCAGGGAAATATACATTTTAAATACATTAAATATAAAGGCTGGTTATTTTTATGTATGTAGCTGTGATTTTGTTCGACATTATTTTCTTGAGAAATTGCAAAGACACCATTTATCCTGTCAAAAAGTGTTTCATCGGCACTATCATGATCGCGGCTACATTGTACGAAATCTTTACAAGGGGAAATCTGGTGCATAACTAAAAAATATAATAATAAAAAAAAACAGGGGGTTCAACACAAATCATGTCGCGGATGAGTGCGAAAAAGCAAATGCAAACATTAAATCAAAGATTTCGTACCTGAACACTTCACGCAGAAGCGACCTGCGTAAGCCCCACGCAATCTCCCATACTGTTAAATCTGCTAATTATTTCTGCACACTTGCACGAGGCTCTCTTAGATTTGAGGCTCGCTTAATATCCTCTTAATATATCTTCAGTCCAGTGCTCACGCTACAATAACCTCCATGCATTTGGTCTTTTTTCCACTACTCAAAATGCGCACCATACACACACACACATTTAAAAGAGCGGTGTTTGAGGTTCATGCGCGGGTCACGCTGCAGGCACATGCACAGGCTCCAGCGGAGTTTTCGTTTCATGCAAAGCATAATATGTTTTTATTTTATTTATTAAATAACTATTTATAAACATAAATTATTAAAGCGACACTTCATTTTCCAAGCACTTTATCCAAAATCTTCAGCACTTTTCAAACTTTAAAAATAGGCTATAGCCTCCTTTAAGATTAAAACATTTTCAAAGATTTCCAGCACCCGGCAATTGCGCTTGAGTGCTTATTAAAATCATATTACAGACGGCAAAATAAAAATAAAATCTTGATATTGATCTAAGCTTTAACTACATTATAGGAGTATATTTGTTAGAAAATCGATAGGATCAGCTGTAAATATTTCATTCAATATTTTTACACAATCGGTTATAAACTATAGCCTATAAAAGATAAACATTTTATATCGTACACGACAATAACCAATGGCTCTTTTTTTCTATTCTTGTTTAAGATAGCCTACGCAAAACTTTTCTTCTTTTCTTCTGTGGACTCTTTGCAACCTGACATGACTGCCGACGAGAAAATGAAAGCAAGCGCATAGAGTGGATAAATTAAACTATTTATTCCATCGACTAACACATTAACTAGAATTAACTTTGTAATCAAATATAATATTGCTATAACTGTAACACAACTAGATGTTGATACTATTCTCCACGCAGCACGGTCTTGCGCACTTACAATCCAGCAATGATTCAAGTTCGTCTGGAAACACTGACATCAGGAGCTCGATAAACATATAGCTTAATAGGTTTATTAGCAATTCTATATCATTCATAATAATAAATAAGCAGCATGTTAGCATGCAACATTGTTTCCGAATTGAGTTTTGAACATTTGAAATCGCGTTAACCTTTAACAACACATGCCCTAATGAATTAAATATAACAAGGTGATATCTATTTAAGTTTGACTAATTGTGCAACCTTAACATTCAGAAGTCTCAGAGGTCAAAGTTTGTTGGTTTACATGACCAACAGATATCCACAAATAGGTCTTTGTTAAAGTTTTGAAAGCATTTGTCTGATTTTCAGAACGTGTCAAGTGTCAATTTTAGAGCAGTCACGCCCGTAACAAAGAGCAGTCACGTCCGTAACGAAGACAAGTCACGTCCGTAACGACAGTCTTTCCTCATTAAGACAAAAATGAAAAACTAAATGAAACAAATTATATATGTTCCATGCAGAGCCAACCCTTGTCCTTTTGACTGTTATAATATTTTTTGGCTTCTGCATTTTTATTCACAGAATTTCCACAAAGTATGTCAACTCACAAAAATGCATGTCTTTTTTTTGTCACGTCCGTAACGCATTCATTTTGCCGTCATTTTAAATATAAAACACATGAATAGACTGATATTTTTTTGATGCCTGAACTCCATGGTTAAGGGGTAAGAAAAATATAAACAGATATTTCAATATTCTGGTAACATATACTTTCTCTGAGTATATATGTTTCATTTTTTTACTCCAAATGTCACATCCATAACGCTGGAATCAGTAATATATATATATATATATATATATATATATATATATGTGTGTATATGTATGTATATATGTATGTATGTGTATGTATGTGTATGTATATATATGCACATGTGGATATGTGTGTATGTATGTATGCGTGTGTGTATGTGTATATGTGTATGTGTATGTATGTATGTATATGTATGTATGTTTGTGTACATGTATATGTATATATATGTATATATATGTGTATATATATGTATGTATGTATATATATATATATGTATATATATGTGTGTGTGTGTGTGTGTGTATGTATGTGTGTGTTTGTGTATGTGCATATGCTTGTGTGTATAAGTGTACAGGCCATGTTTAAGAGTATTGATCTGTACATTTTTACTACTCTGTCTTATATATTTACTTGCATATGCTATAGTGTATAAGGTACAAGCCATGTTTAAGAATATTGATCTGTACATTTTTACTAATCTGTCCTATATATTTACTTATATATGCTTGTGTCTGCATATATGCGTAAATGCCCTGTTTCATCATTAATGATGGTAGTTGACTTTGTTTGTTATATTTTTTGAGTGTTGTTGAGATATTTAAATGAGTCATGTGACCGTAGCACTTAAAAGAAACTCTAGAAGCACCTGATCACTGTTACCCTGATGAAGGCAGTTCTCTGCCGAAACGCGTTGGTTTTTATTAGGAATTGGCCATGTGAATAAAGGCTTTTTAAAATTTTTCACATTTATCGAGTGCCTTGGACTGATTTTTTGTTAAACAATTGAAATAACTTTGCAATTCAAAAATCAAACTTTGATATCTACAATCAGAATTTCAGGGAAAAAAGTTAGAATTTTAACATTCTGACTTTTTTTCCGATGGCTTCACATGGCTCCTGGGATAATTCATACTGTATGAATTATCCACTAAATAAATTTACAAATTGCTGTAAGAATTGCTGCACTGGAATATGCATTAAATATCCTGTATAAAAACATGGACAGCATATCTCCCCTTTCTTCCACTGTGGAAAAGGCTTGCTGTAATGTCTAAATCAGGCCACTGTCATTGTTTTGATATAGAGCCCGATTCTGCCCTGCAGTGTTTATAAGCATCACGTTCCACACAAAATCCTGCTAGTTTTTTTAGCATCAAAAATTAAATAAAAGTATCAGGAAAACAGACACATGATTATTATTGTATAAATATAGTTTTGTTTTGTTTGTTTGTTGTATCTATACATTTACACCTGAAACACTCTTCTCTCTCTAACCCCCCCTTACTCTAACATTTAATTCTCTGAGCACTAACAGTTCAATTAGCACTGCTTGTGTGTACTGCCTCTGACTCAATTGTTAAAAGTCACTTTGCACAAAAGTGTGTGCTAAATGACTAAATGTAAATGTACAGCCACTAGGGGGGCATTCAAAATATTTGGGATATATGCAGACGTGAACCTTTTTTTACACTTCAGTAAGTTACAATCTCAAAATTGGTAATTCCGACATGGCATTCTTCTGCACAGGATTCTCATTGTTTTTAAATGTTTACATGCCCTTGCTCCTTCCTACCTATCTGATCTGTTAACTGAATATCATCCAATAAGTGCTCTTAGGTTTGCCAACCACAGTCTGTTGATTGTTCCTAAATCAAAATTAAAATGATCGTGCTTTTGCCATAGCTGTACCCAGGGGTGTAGCAACTGGACGGGATGGAGGGGGCATGTCCCCCTCACTTTTAGAAACAAGTGATTCTGTCCCCCGACTGCCCCACAGTTTTTTTTTTCCTAGCTCCAATATTTCCGCCAGTGTTCTCCAACCCTCATCATTTTCATGCCACCTCATAAAGAATTTTCAAGATTTACCTCTGTCGGCTTCTGCTGTCTTTTGTTGCCTAAGTACTGTACACTTTATTAATTTTTTGTCTTTTAATTAATTACTGCTATGTTCTAACTGGTGAAATTTGTATAAAAAAAAGAGAACTGACTATTTTAAGGCAGTGTTTTGGAACTGATTGCCAATATTTAAAGGAATTATACATACATTTTTTAAAAAGCATATGCATAACCTTTGGGTCACATACAGCTGTCTCCCCACTTTTAAAATGGCTGCTACACCCCTGGCTGTACCTTTGGTTAGTTAAAAACATATCTTTTCACTATGGCGTATAGATTAGGATGTCATTTGTTTTTTTTTATGGTGTACACTAAAAAAAAAAGATTCAAAGATGATTGGATTTACTAAATTTTATAGTTAAGTGTTTATATAGTTATTACTATCATTCATTCGTTTTCTTTTCGGCTTAGTCCCTTTATTAATCCGGGGTTGGCACAGCAGAATGAGCCGCCAATTTATCCAGCATATGTTTTATGCAGCGGATGCCCTTCCAGCTGCAACCCATCACTGGGAAACACCCATACACACTCATTCACACACATACACAATAGACAATTTTAGCGTACCCAATTCACCTGTACCGCATGTCTTTGGACCTGTGGGGGAAACCGAAGCACCCAGAGGAAAACAACGCGAATGCGGGAAGAACATACAAACTCCACACAAAATGCCAACTGACCCAGCCGAGGCTCGAACCAGCGTCCTTCTTGCTGTGAGGCGACAGCACTACCTGCGCCACCACGTTGCCCTAATACTATAATATAATACTATAATATAACTATAATAATATAGTTATTAAAGTTAAGTGGTATAAACAATTTATTTGGGCTGAATTTAAACAAACAAATCAAGTTGAACATGACTACATTTAATTTGGTTGTTTAAAGTCAACACATATAAATTGTTTGCAACAATTTTGCAGAAATCATTTTTTTCATTGTATATTTTATAAGTTTGTATTTTGTATTATTTATTCGTTTTTTTAAATATTGTATATTTTCAACTGTTTTAGGACATTGTACAGCACATTTGTCATCTTTATATAACAAAAATGCACCTTAAATCTTGGGTTAAAATTTAATCAAATGTGCAGACTGATGTAGGATATAGAATCAAGCAAAACTGGCATTTAGATATCCTTGTTTGTTTACTCTTCCAAATGTGCTGTGCATTATATGTCGAGTCAAGAAGTTATCTAGAATGTGCATTCAGCAGCTGCCGGAAGTCAGCTTATTGAGGTTGAGGTTATAATTAAAAAATGTGAAATATTTTGGTAATAAAAGCACATCATTCTGCTTCATAAGACATGTTAATATTGTAATATTATAATATTTTCTAACTTTAGACTCCAACCGATTCTAAATGCAACAGCTTTTGCAAAAAAAAAAAAAAAAAAGCTTTATTCAGTAAATATTCCACATGATTGTGCGTTATTTATGCAAAATAATTCAATCATTACAATTTAAATTGGAAATTGTGTAGAACAATTTATTTTGTTGTTGCTTTTAAAACTAGACTGTACTCACCAGACCAGTTTCACTATGAGTTTTCCTTTTAAATTTCCCCCATTTTTAAATACAGCTCAGTGCATGTTTACAGACACAGATGTAAAGTGATGCAGCAGGTTATGACGATAAGGGTCTTTTGCTCATGAACGTACTCCCTTAGCCAGAGAAATGTCACTGAGGATAAGTTGTCATGGAAACACCAAGTCCCACAGTGGTGCAGAATAAAGCCTGTGTTCCGCCACTGAATCACAGTTGAGCTGAGTCGGGATTTGTTTAGTCTCACTGTGGATCTCGGACTTAAGAGCAGGAATGTCCCTGTACCTGCCGGCAAAGCCAGTGTACTGATACTTCCAATATGTTTACCTACAGAAACACTTGTTTAAGAACTGGGAACTCTGTTATATATTAAACCATTATACAGCTTTCTAAAATCACATGAAATCAGACTGCTGATGATTTATTCATCTGTTCGTTTAATAGGTGATGCCACCTGCAGGATTTACCCCTAATTTGCCAGGTATAAATAATGTACACCGCTTTCAACATGACTTCTATTATTGACTAATTAGAAGGAGAGTTCACTTTAAAAAGACAATTTGCTGCTACTTTACTCCAGCTCAGCACATCCAAGTATATGAAAGTGATTCGTTTTATCTTCAGTAGAACATTAAAGAAGATTTGTAGCTGAAACTGTGAATTTTGCTAATTAATATGATTAAAATGACAATTAAAATGATATTTTTTTGGGTTGAGCTTGTAATTTATGGTTGAAATGAGTTTCCAGTACTTTTTTTGTGATTTAACATTATTTCTATATTAAGAGTTTAGATGCTAAAGCCTCTAAGTGCCATCTGAATTTATTTTTCTCAGCCTCCTATGTTTATGTTCAGTTATTTATTTTTTTAAATGCAATGAAAAAACCTATTAAAAGCCATAAAAGTGAAATAACTAAACCTACAAACAGGAGCCTGAGAAAAATGCTCATTTTAAAAGATAATTTCAGGTATTTACAGTGTTTTGCATTTGAACTTATCCTACATACATTCAAATTTCAAAGTTATTATTAGCTATTGGTTTGTGTTTTGAATTAAAAAAAGTTTCAAATTTGTCAAACTATTCACGTCATCTAAATTTCAATTAAGAATTTTTTAAGAAATGTGTGTATGTATATGCATGTATTTGCAAGAAATAAGTGTTTATATAAAAATAATAAGTGTTAAATAATAACAATATGTTTTCAGACCTTACACTCACCGGCCACTTTATTAGGTGCACCTGTACAACTGCTCGTTAACACAAATTTCTAATCAGCCAATCACATGGCACCAACTCAATGCATTTAGGCTTGTAGACATGGTCAAGACGATCAGTTGCAGTTCAAACCGAGCATCAAAATGGGGAAAAAAGGTGATTTAGGTGACTTTGAAAGTGGCATGGTTGTTGGTGCCAGACGGGCTGGTCTGAGTATTTCAGAAACTGCTGATCTACTGGGATTTTCAGCAACAGCTTTCTCTAGAGTTTACAGAGAACGGTCTGAAAAAGAGAAAATATTAAGTGAGCGGCAGATCTGTGGGCGCAAATGCCTTGTTAATGTCAGAGGAGAATGGCCAGACTGATTCGAGATGATAGAAAGGCAACAGTAACTCAAATAACCACTTGTTACAACCAAGGTATGCAGAAGAGCGATGTAATTATACGGATGGTAGGGTCAGAATTTGGCATCAACAACATGAAATCATGGATCCAATCTGCCTTGTATCAACGGTTCAGGCTGGTGGTGGTGGTGTAATGGTGTGGGGGATATTTTCTTGACACACTTTGGGTCCATTAGTACCAATTGAGCATCGTGTCAATGCCACAGCCTACCTGAGTACGGTTGCTGACCCTTTATGACCACAGTGTACTCATTTTCTGATGGCTACTTCCAGCAGGATAACGCGCCATGTCATAAAGCGCGAATCATCTCAGACTGATTTCTTAAACATGACAACGAATTCACTGTACTCAAATGGCCTCCACAGTCACCAGCTCTCAATCCAATAGAACACCTTTGTTATGTGGTGGAACGGGAGATTTACATCATGGATGTGCAGCCGATAAATCTGCAGCAACTCTGTGATGCTATCATGTCAATATGGACCAAAAGGAATATTTCCAGTATTTCCAGAAGGATTAAGGCAGTTCTGAAGGCAAAAAAAAGAGTCCAACCCGGAACCAGTAAGGTGTACCTAATAAAGTGGCCGGTGAGTGTATATTGGAGTAGATATACATATTTTAAATTTACTCAAAACATATACCTACTAAAAGCAAATCCAGGGATCTGCTCATTATATTCATTAAGTGGCCTCTATTAATGTGAGCATCAAAAGTAGTCATAGCAGAGAAAACTTTCCCATAACACAGTATAAAATGTTTGTGTACTGTGTGTATATTTATATGTATAGCCTATTTGTAAGTGTATAAATATATTTGTATAAATTTGTAAAAGTATATTTTTTGACTCAAAAGTAGTGATTGATTTACGTTTCATGAGTCACCAAGAACCACAGTTTCAGCTAAATATCGTTTGTAATGCTGTATACAGTAACCTACATTTGGGATGGTTTTAAGGGTAAATAAATCAACAACAAATGTAAATTTTTCACAGAACCATCCCTTTTCGGGTATACAGTTTGATACCACACCAGTTGATGACGCTTAAGTAAATCACAGCACTGAATTTTCATCTCAGTACAACGCCACTGAAATAAAGTCATCATCTTTTCAATCTTAAAATCCAAAGCAGCCATGGCAGAGTGTCTGGGTGGTGCGCTTTATGACAGAGAGCACAAACTGATCTCTAATCAGCCGCAAGGAGAAACCTCCCCCAGTGCTGCAAATGACTTCACAAAGCTCTCAAACACCTTCATCTCTCAGCTGAGCTAAAAGGTCAGCGGTTTGAACTTCACCACTAGGGGCCTCCCTCTTACTTAACAAACATCAAAGCACAGCCATGTGTGTTTGTGCCCGTGAGTGAGTGTGTGTGTCTGCTGCTGTTTGTGTGTGAATGTGAGTAAATATATGTAAATATATATACGTATATGTGTAGGGTGTAGAATGGTGACGATGGAACATCAATTGAACGAACAATGTAATGTTAAAAATGAATCTTGTCGTCTTGCAGCACTGTATATCATGATTCCGGCCTTTGGCTTATTAAAAATAATGACGGTTTATTATCTTGAGTCATTTATACTGTCGAGGGTTATTTCCAGTCTCCTCCAAAGGCAGTTATTAATAGGGAAAAAGCATTAACATGTGATTTTAATTGTATCTTTCTCTTTTGTGCAAGGCGAAATTATATAGATCAAAAATGACACAGTTACTAATGTAAATGAAACTATTTTAATAAAGATGTTTTTAAATGACAGATGTAGGCCTATAGTCATAACTTACTTTGCTGATTTTTTCCATTCTTAAAAAAGCATTTTTGCTCAGTAGAATTTTTTATTTGCAACTCTGATGAATTTTTTATGAAATAATAAATATTTTTTAAATAAACAAATTTTATATATATTATTAATATATTTATAATATTAATATACATAATAATATATTTATATTAATATATGATATATTTTCATAAATATAAATATAATTACTATTTTTTCATAACTATTTAATCTTTTGGAATACAAATTTTTAATTAAACCAATTATATATATTTTATTTAAAAAACCTATATTATTTTTTTCATAAATATAAAATAGTTACATTTTTTCATAGCCATTTAATCTTTTGGAATATATATTTTTAATTAAACCAATTTATATAAATATATTATTTTTAAAATATTATTTTATTTTATTCCTAAATATTAATATAATTACTATTTTTACATAACCATTTAATCTTTCAATATATATACATATACATATATGTGGTTATGAAAAAATTGTCACTTTTGTTTGCAATAAAAAGGATCAAATTGAAAATGAATAGAAAACTATTTAAAACATTTTCACCTAACAGAAATGATGAGAATTTCGTACTGTGCCTAATAAAAAAAACCTGAAAACTAACAATTAAAAAAAATCAATTTTAAATTTAAAAAGAACATTTTGTATAGATTTATAGTTTTCTTTTTAAGTTTTGAGCTTCTGTTTTTCTAAAAGAGTAAAACATGTTTCAGAAACACTTTTTCTCCGTACCCAACAGTTTGCAGGTCATAAATTGACTGCTTAAATATAATTTATACAACACAAAACATATATTACATAATTATTAAAATATAATATATTCAAGTCATTTAAATAAAATATGTCATTTTTTGCCATTTAGACAACACTGACATATTCATTAAAAATACAGAATTATTTTTATTTTTTTTGATGGAATAACTGATTTTTTTTAGCATCATCAGTCCGATCTTCAGTGTTGCATATTCCTTTAGAAATCATGCTGATTTGCTGCACATTAAATATTTCTTATTATTAATGTTAAATTGAGTTGGAGTGTTTAATATTTGTATGGAAACCCTCAAACATTGATTCTTTAATGAATAGAAAGTTTAAAAAGAACAACAATGGAAGAGACAACTCTTTAAATAACCAATATATATATATATATATAATCTACTGTATACATAATGGGCGGCACAGTGGCTCAGTGGTTAGCACTGTCACTGGTTCAAGTCCTGGCTGGGCCAGTTGGCATTTCTGTGTTTGCATGTTCTCCCTATGTTTGCATGGGTTTTCTCTGGGTGCTCCAGTTTCCATCACAGTCCAAAGAAATGCACTATAACTGAACTGAACAAACTAAATTGGCCGTATATGAGTGCATGTGTGAATGTGAGAGTTTCCCAGTACTGGGTTGCAGCTGGAAGGGCATGAGTTGTGTAAAACATATGCCGGAATAGTTGGCGGTTTATTCAGTTGTGGGACCTCTGATAAATCAGAGACTAAGCCGAAGGAAAATTAATGAATGAATGAATAAATGAATGTATACATAATTGAAATTGTGCTTACTTTTTCCCTCTTTTTAGTTTATTTATTTATTTATTTTTGACTATTTATTCAAAACAACAACCGGCGCTAATGTCAATACAAGGAAAAATTAGAAACCACACGTCTTTACTGTCTTTTGTTTTGAAATAGCTCAAAATAGCCACCGGCAAAGTTGGATATATGGACATTAAATTTATGATTGTATGCTGAGGCCATAACCAGCTCATTCTGCTTATGGCAAAACAGAGGAGCAGCAGCTCACACACTGCTCTGACACAGGAGCAAATGCTGGTTTACACACAAACAAAAGCCCATTGACCGTAAGACATCACAAGAACAACTGAGAAACAGCACAGCTTCTGCTAATAATGCAGGAGATTGTTAAGAATTGCATTCTGCGGCAGAAATCAAATCTGAGACAAACTTCATGTTACAAAAAAGGCTTTCAAACTCGCCGCTTAAAAATATCATGTGTCGTCTTTTTACACTAAATCTTTTTATTTTGCACTAAAATATCTTCCAATATATGTTTGTTTACCAAAAAAATCTAGTCAGGCATGTTTAGGACAAGAGTCATCTGATGACGGATTAAAGACATATGGGCTCAGGACTACTTTGGCAAACCTTTGTCAAGTACCACAATAGTTAGTTACATCCACAAGTTAAACTGTACTGTGCTAAAAGGAAGCCCTATGTTAACAGTGTCCTGAAGCACCGTCAACTCTGGGCTTGGAGGCATCTGGTATGGACTATTATACAGTGGAAACGTGTACTGTGGTCACATGAATCAATATTTGAGGTATTTTTGGTGAGAAATGGACACAGTGTGCTCTGGACCAAAGAAGAAAAGGATCATCCTGTTACCAGCAACAAGTCCAAAAGCCAGGGTTTGTCTGATATGGGTTTGTGTCAGTGCCCTTGGCAAAGGTAACTTGCACTTCTGTGATGGCACCATTAATACTGAGAAGTAGTGATTTTGGAGCACAATGTGCTGCCTTCTTTTCCAGAAATGCCCATGCATATTTCAATAATACAATGCAAAACCACATTCTGCACACATTATACAGGTACTTGACTGGCCTGCCTAAAGTCCTGACCTGTCTCCAACAGAGCATTTGTGACACATTTTGCAGTGCAACGAAGACCCCGTACTGTTGCCCTTAAGACTTGTTTGCAAGAATGGGCCAAAACTACACCTGAAACACTTTATCACTTGGTGTCTTCAGTCCCTAAATGTCGTTTAAGTGTTGTGAAAAGGAATGGCAACATTACAAAGCGGTAAATGCTTTACTGTTTCAACTTTTTTTTTTAAATGTGTTGCAAGAACCAAAATTGGAATATGTGCTAATTTTGAAAAATAAAAAATAGAAATATCATGAGGAACACATTAAATCAGGGGTGTCCAAACTCGGTCCTGGAGGGCCGGTGTCCTGCCTAGTGTAGCTCCAACTTGTTTCAACACACCTCCCTGGAAGTTTCTAGTATACCTAGAAAGAGCTTGATTTGCTGGTTCAGGTGTGTTTAATTGAGGTTGGAACTAAAATATGTAGGACACCGGCCCTCCAGGACAGAGTTTGGACACCCCTGCATTAAATGTTAATTGTATTGTCAGCAATAAAATACAAGTCAAAGAAAATTTGGAAATAACTACTTTCTTATTTTATTTGCATTTTCCATACTGTCCTAACTTTTTCTGATTTGGGGTTGTGTGTATTTATTATTTATTTATTTTGGTGAAGATTAAAAAGATTCTATTTGGATAATGCTTTCAAAATTACATTTAAATTACAATTACGTTTTAATTTAGTAAAACAATATGTAAAGAAATATAATTAAAAAATAGAAAACGTTTACCTCTTCTTAGACGTTTGAACATGACTTTCAAAACTGCATTTAAGAGCTGATTATACGCACTAATGTGACATTTTTTTATTTGAATTTGAACTTTTTTACACTTTAATCAATTTTTGGAAGCTCAAGCAGTATGGCTATAACGCTGACCAAGTAAAAAATGAAGCTGTGCAATCATGAAATTGTAGGTTAAACTCACTAGGGCTGCTCGAAATTGGAAAAATCTAACATTCCGATATTTTATTTTTCTGCTATATATACTGCAATATGTTGTATCTACAATTTCACCAAATGATTGAATAGCACTATTTGGAAATAATTTATAGCCACGCTTTATTTTAACATTCACTTATTGCTGCTAGCAAACCATTAATTATGACTTTTGGTTCAATAAACTCCAATCCCTATACTCCTAAACTCCTAGATATTGGGTTAGGGATGTAGAATATTGTGAGATCATGCAGAATATTTAGTTTAGAAGTACTAATATGCAGCCAATATCTCAATAACATGCTTGCTAATAAGCAATTATTTAATAGTGAGAATTGGTCCCTAAAGTGTTATAAAATGTATTATTTTACAGAAGATTGATCGGGATGATTCTGTAGGGAAGTGAATAAAATGTAATATTGTAAACTACAAATGTGTTTTTGTAAATATAAATGTAAAAATTACACTGCAAAGTCTTTATTGTAAAAATAATGCAACACATATATTCTTTATTAAACGTATGTGCCTATACATTAATCTCTCTCTAAAATTTCACTCTGTTGTGGTTAAACTCTGCAGTGACTCCACAAATCTTGTTTTCTAAACTGTTACTTTTGCTCAAATATAATCCTACTGTAACTCAACATGGCATATGTGACTATTGCAGATGTATACATTGCGATATCAATCCTGAAACGATATATTGTGCAGCCCTAAAACTGACCCACAAACATCATAACCGTTCCAAAAATATACACATTGCACAAACCGTCCAAATGTACTAAGTGAGAACTTGTCCCACAACACTGAAAACACTGAAAGGTTAAAGTATTTAGCATATGCAACCATTCTGTTTTTGATTCCCTCAACCCTCGCAGTGTGGAGAGATAAAGGTTTCATTACCTTCTACCAATTACTATTAAAGCTGCACTGACGATTCAGAAGCCTGTAAATAAGTAAGATACCGCAGGTGTAGATCTATCCTCATCACTACTAACAAAAACCATTAACAACAGCAGTACTGCCATCTTATCCAAGTGGATGGAGAAATAAAGTCTCAGAGGACATCAGTAGTGGCACATGTTTTTCAGCTGACCTGATTGTTAACCTTTTGTCAGAGACTATCTGATTGTCCTCCGCCATTTTGTGGATCAGGTGCTCTAGCAAAGCCGAGGCCTGGAGGTGGAAACCACCATCTTCATGTCACAAGGTGTGGAAAATGTGACTGAATAAACCGAGGCAGTTTTTACTTTCTGTAAACACACTTCACTTTCTTTTTTGGGTGAGATTGTATCTCCATGGCTGATTAGAGAAGCTCGCTGTGTGAATGTACATCTTGATGAACTCTCAGATCATTTCTAATTTGGGAGTTTATCTTGTTCTTGTTGCAAATGACCAGAATACGCTTACGGGTTTCTTATAAATGCTCTCTGTCATATTATTTTGTCTGAATATACTGTTCTGTTCAAAAATTTGGGGTTAGTAAGATATTTTTCAAAATAAACTGCTAGTGCATCCCATGAGAATACATTAAATTGATCAAAAGAGCTTAGACATTTATGTTACAAAAGGTTTCTATTTCAAATAAATGCTATATTGAATTTTCAGGTCAAAGCAATACATTACAATTTAAAAAAGAATTTAATTAACTGTAATACTTAACCAGCAAATTTTAAACCTTACCATTCCCAAACTACTACATGGATAAAAGCTACACCACCACAGACTATGTGTGCTTTCAATGGTTTTTTATTCAGTTGTAAGGAAAAAAACATAATTTTTTCAAAATATGACATTGTGGAAAGCCATAATTTTACGCAAAGAGTTAGAATCTACCCACCACACATACAATCTTTTTTTTTCCAATATTAGTGCATGCTCCAGATATGGTTGTTACAATAACACTGAGTATTAACCAATTTTATACTCATTTATTTTCTGAATTAACATTAGGAGCCTTAAAATTTTGTTACATTGATCACTTTTGGTTTAAAACGCTTTTTTGAATACAGATTCCACACCACAATGTTGCTTCCATGTTTGTTGCTCCCACAAATGTCGCTGAATCTATGTAAATAAGTTTCTGTCTAGTGATAATATGCTGGAATGAGGCCATCTTATCAATCCAACATTTCTACTGAAAAAAAGAAAAAGAATATGACAGAAAACTACCAACCAAAACCTTAAAACAAGCTACAGTATGTACAAATTCTTGAGCGGAGTATAAAAAGTTACAATGGTAAAACATAGCAACAAGATATGATACATTAAATATAGATTTCACATCTGAAAATATCAACCTTGCAGTTCGACTTTAGTCTTGATACAATTGTCTGATACGTTAAGATCATTCATCTGTTGGTGCTCTATGAACTCCGAGGTCTCCTCCATGATTTGGCCGGGAATGTGGAAGTCGACAGATGGCCTGTGGAGTTCGGTGGAGAGAGGATTTTCCTCCTCCTGCTGCGGGATGGAGATGCTTTGGGAATTCCTCGGCCGCATATTGCAGCCGGTGCCCTGAAGAAATTGGAGAAAGTTCTCCTCGATAGAAGCCTCTCGACTGGGCAGCTGCTCCTCCTCACCGGGACGCCCCCACTTGAACACGAAGGCCAAGTTTCTGGCCAGCTCTTCCCTGATCTGCCGATTCAGACAGCCGTAGAAAAAGGGGTTGGAGGTGAAGCAGAAGTAGCCAATCCAGGTGAACACGTCCTCCAGCTGCGCCATGTGTGCGAGAGATTCCAGAGAGGATCTCATGACGGCGCAGTACAGGTGGAAGGAGAAATAAGGCAGCCAGCAACCTAGGAACTGACCTCCAACGGCGACCAGGACCACCGCGGCTTTGCCACCGCTGAAAGTCCTCTGTGGGGTGGTGCGAGCTCCACTGAGGCTGCCTGCCATGCTGGAACGGCTGCTCAGAGATTCAGAGCGAGGCCGAGGAGTCTCCATCCATGTGGGAACCGGGCCCTGCTGCATGGCAGCCACTCGGGCCACCTTAAACATGTTGCAGTACACTACAAAAATTATAAGGACCGGACAAAGGAAGTACATGAGGGTAAAAAGAACCATGAATACCAGCCGTTGGGGACCTCCATCCACCCAGTGGAGTGAGCAGCACTTTGGTTCAAGCGTGAATCCTTTCTCGTCTCCTTCAAGTGTCCAGCCGAGTAAAGGGAACGCGGACATGAGGATGGCTTTGATCCATATTCCAATCAAAACCGAAACCACCAGCCCCACCGTCATTTTGACCTCGTAGCGCATGGGATGAACAACATAGTAGTACCTCTCGACATTGATGGCGGAGATGGTGAGGATAGCAGCACTGATCAGTCCTACGCTCAGACACAGGTAACCCTGACACAGGGCCTTGTTAAAAAAACCCTGACCTGACAGCATCCCCAAAGGCATTAACACCAGAGCCGCGATGAGATCCACCAGGCAGAGATGGAAGACGAACACGAACTTACGGAGCCGCGGTGTCCTGGCAATGACAGTCATGATGGCCAAGTTGCCCACTATGGCCAGTATGTCCATCAGGAGCATGGTGCACAGGGCGAGCGTCTGGAGGAGGTGTCCATCTCGGGGTTCGCTCAGTCCTGAGGCGTTAGGCTGGGTGGTGCTGGGACGCCAGGTGGTGGTGTGGGTGACGTTCCACGGTGGGTTGTAGGCGGTTGTATGCTCCATGAGAGGATGGAATGAGGATTGTGGGCGGAGGTGATTCTCATGGGACCATCACCCATCCTTCCCTGCTGAAGAGTGTTTGCTGCAGCAGTTTGCAGCAGTACCGTTGGATCTGTTGACGTTATGGCATGCTGGTAGAGGTCGAACTCTGAAGTCGGGGGAGATTAGAGTTGCAGAGTCCAGTTTCATCTTCAAATATTCCCCTCTGAAGTCACCGGCACGACGCCGCACTCAAAGTCCAAAGCAGACATGATGGGTCTGTAAGAAGAGAAAACAATGTAAGGTTATGAGGCTGGGTAAAATAGAAAGATCTTTTTCTATATTTATGTGAACAAACTTAATATCCGTACTTTAGGAGTGTTACAACAACAAAAGAAATCATTTTTGAAAAGAGTCCAGAATTGAATAATGTAGGATAAATGGATACATGGTTTCCGCTACATTCATTCTTCCATGATGGGGCGCCACACCAAAATTCATTCCCGCCACAGCTACAATACAGCTTCTCATTCAAAACATTCAGTTCTTGTTGTTGTTGTTTTTATTGCAGGTTATAATCGCACAAAAACATATTAAAAGGTAAGTGAATTATAACAGAGCAAACTTTTCTGTAATCGCAGTAGTGCTGTGTGTTATTTGTTTAACCCTTTAAGTTGACATGCTGACTAACCTGTGTGTGATGCGTGCAGCCTGATCTCATGAGGAAACGTAAGTATTTTACTTTTTGTCAGTTTAATGGATAATTCGTACAAATTCGTAAGAGTTCAGTCGTACGAAACTGTACGATTTTAAAAAGGAGGCGTGGCACCCAACCCTACCCCTAACCCCAACCGTCATTGGGTGATGAGCATATCGTACTAATTTGTACGAATTAGATCGTACGAATTCATACGAATTAGCCACTAAATCAAAAAGTTACAAATTGCCATGAGATTGCGTTGGATGCGTGGGGCCAGCAAACATGACGTAGCTTTCAGTTATAACGAACACAGTTTCCATAATTATACTTTATATATAAAGGTCTATGGTTGTGCATGCAAAGTCTTTATCTTGCTGGTGTTTATAGCCGTTTCACTTTACTTCAGGACGCATCAATGCCGCTCTGTAGGTCTATTGGAGACATTCATAAATATTCCTAGCAAATCTAATAAATGTTGGAGACATACTCGTTACATAAACGCACTTCAACAGCGTTTATTTGAGAGAGCACAAGAAAATTTGTGTGCTTGAGTATATTTGAGTTTTGTGCATAAACAGAGGAAATCGGCGCGCAAGCTAAGAGATTCGCATGCTTGTATTACATGAATGCGATCTCGACTTGTATTACTGCGTCACAACATTTGTCATTGAAATAATGCCATAGGTAGTTGGAAGATTTGTGTAAAGGGCCTGCCGCCACAGCTGGAAAAAAATCCTAGAGGAAACACTGTGGATGTGTCGGGTTCTCATTCGATTTCAGACATCATTTTCTAGGACTTTTCCAAGGCATTTCAAATTTCATTATCACAAAAATAAAATCCAAAATTCACAGATTTGCTGTGCTGGAATAAAATATTAATTTCTCTAAAGTTTTCAAACAAATGTACTGTAACAACAAAATAAACAAAAGGAACTAAATTACAATTTACAAAAACTCATCAACCAAGAACTGGGCTCTGTTGCAAATTTTTTTTCTTTTTTCAGACTTATTGTCTTCAATTCTTCTGTTCTGAACTGTTCTTCAATTAACAAAAACATTTTAAAATAATGTTTATTTTCTAGGAAAATAAATTTTTACATTATCTCTTGTATTTTGTGTGATTTTCTGTACACGAGGGAACCCTAAGTGAACTGGAAATAATCTGAAATAATAGCACAACCCAATTCACAAACAAATGACTCTGAACTAGTCTGAGTCGGTGAAACAAACATATACAGCACAATCAGCCAAGGCCAATTAACAATCGTTTCAATTATGAATTGTTCACAAACAATAACAAAACAGAGTTACTGTTTTTATAGTGCGACGTGAACAACAAAACGACTGAGATCCCTTTCGTCTGGTTCCCCTTTCTGGTTCTTTTAAACTCAATGAACATGGTTTGGATCTTTTAAAATGAACTACATGTGAAAACACCAAAAGAGCTCACTGAATCCATCAGTGCAGTTACTGAATCCATAAGCTATCATTGTGTTAATATGCAATCATATATAAACAAAACAGTAATATTGTCCACATGAATAAGAATCAATTGAAATGCATTCATGATGAAGACATCTTATGAATCTGAATGAAAGTCAATCAAATCTGTATCGACACCCAGCCCTAAATGTACTTCATGTCTGGGTCATAAAAACACATGTACAGTGCTCAGCATATATAAGTACACCCCTCACAAATCTCTCTTTTAAATTCATACTTTTAATAGGAAGCTAATATTATATTTGTGCATATACATTTGATTAGTCAGTACTGAAGCCAAATCTGGAGCTTATCTAACAAAATAACTGATGATAACAGTCCAAAAACTAATACAGCCAAATTTATATGTTATAGAAAAATATTAAATACAATTTTAAAAAAGAGGAAAAATCAAGAGAAGCAAAAATTTTAAAATGTAGTTATAATTTTGTAGCTTGTTTCAATATTTAGAATTTATTTGTATTATCTTTCAATTTCTAAGTATGTTTGGTGACTAAAATATTATTTTAATAAATATATCTGTTTAATAAATCTGTTTTAAATGCACCAAAATACATTGCCTATATTCACTGAGATATGGATAGAAATATTCATTTTCAAAATGGGGTGTACTCAATTATGCTGAGCACTGTACATTGAGCGTGCGTTTCAATGTCCTCTAAATGGTTGCCAAGCATGTGGTCTGTGTTTATAATCATAACCTCACCTTGCACACTACCTCACATGCATCATTTCTCAAACTTAACTTCAACAATACTTTACTATTCTTTTAAAAACACTGGACCGGCTTTGTTTCTCCTCGGCATCAATCGATTCAGTTTTTCTCTGAGGGCAGAAACTTTCCCTTGTGACACAATGTGGTCAGTATTGTCACAAGAGTTTAAAAGTATCTTTAATTCAGCTATAAACTGTTGTTTTAGGACATCTCTGTCAGCATAGAGACTCTGTTTTTTGCCCTAGGCTTGTGACCACAACGATCTCATGCTTAACTGATTGTAGTAGAGAAGGGAAGGGGCTGTTCTGTACCTGGAAGGTATCGCAACTGTGGTTTGGCCAAACAAAAAGCAGTTAGAGCTAAAGTTGCATGATTATCCACATGACTATGAGGAGCTCGATTTTGATGATAATAGTGATAACATTTTAGCCCTTGCTTCTTCTTCTTATACTTTTTTCAAAAGAGCATTTAGAGTACAAGAGGCTCTGTCAGCATTTATTCTCCCTCATGCTGTTACAAACATGTATGAAAAACAGTAGGAACACTAAAGAATTCTTTAACTTTAATGTTCATTCATTTGCCATTTTTCAGGGGTCACCACAGCGGAATGAACCACCAACTATTCCAGCAGACTGTATGTTTTACGCAGCGGATGCCCTTCCAGCAGCAACCTAATACTGGGAATCACCCATACATTCACACACACACACACACACACACACACACACACACACACACACACACTCATGCACTATGGCCAATTTAGTTAATTCAGTTCACCTATAGCGCATGTCTTTGGACTGTGGAGGAAACCGGAGCACCTGAAAGAAAGGTGTTGAAGGTGTTGTTTTAGGGAGAACAGCACTAAATGTCATTTATTAGCACAGGCTATTTTCTACAGAATACTTCAGAAATACAAATTTGGCAAACAAAACCTGAGATGAAGAGGTTTAATGACAGTTTTCCAGGACTGAACCTCTCAGAACTACATCAGAAACAGTACAATATCACTTCGATGGGATTTTAGTTCTCTGAAGTTCTGTAGTCTAAACTATCCAGATGTTATTATCTTAAAGGAGAAGTCTGCACATAGTTTTAAAATACTTTCTTGTATCACAGTTAAATGTGCTGAAACAAATGTAAGTAATGTCAATGAAAAAGGTAAACATTGCTACTCCTGTAAACATTGTTACTCCACCGGGGGTTGTCCTGATTTATTTCCAGTGATCTTATTGGATGAGAAATGCATGTGAAATGCATCTTAAATAACAGTAGCGTTTTAAAAAATTCAACACCTACTTTAGAGGGTTAATTAAACATTTCTGACCATGCTGAGCTGGAAAATTTATATTACATTATTATATAGATATTTTATTATTTCCATAGTTTAAAGAAATTATATTTCTATAGTTAAAAAAAAAAATATATAAATTTTCCCATAATCGGATAAATGAATCACAATATGCATCACTATATTAAAGCAATCGTTTACCCAAAAATGAAAAAAATAAATAAATCTCACAATTTATGAGTTTACCCACAAACCTTTATGAGTTTCTTCGAGATATTTTAAGCTTAACACCAGTAACCATTGACTTCAAAAGTAGGAGAAACACTATAGTGTTTAAATACTATTGAACTATAAATTAAAAATATTTTAAAAAATTAAATATATAAAATGCTTTAAATACTATGAAAGTCAAGGGATAGAGGTGCTTTCAGAGGCCATCTCATTTTGTGTTTAACAGAAGAAAAAAGCACATAAAACTTTGGAACAAGCAAACAGTGAGTACAGTGAGTAAATGATCACAGAATTTTTGGGTGAACTGTCCCTTTACTAACAGTGTCTTACATGAAAATACCACATTTCTGCAAAAACATTACATTGAATACAGCTAGTGTATTAATGTGGTAATTTGTTGAGAATTTAAAACATGTTCTAATGGACTCTTTTCACAAGACTGTTATGACGCATTTAACAGACATAATAATCTTAAATGCTTGAAGGATTTTAATATTTAGATTTTAAAAAACGTATGAACATTTATATGCATTTGTGGATGTATTATATCATCTTCGCGTCAAATTACAAAAAACTAATTACCGCTTACGCGAGGTGTCTTTAATGCAGCGTCTGTGGGGCTATGTGTAAATTTGACGTTATTCTCTCCTCTGGCTGCTGTCACAATTTTTTTCCTTTTTCTGAAAGTCTTGATAACACCATCGTGGCGTTTTTCTTTTATTATTTCAGCAAATAATATTGTAAAAAGAAAATTGTTGTACTCTCCAATTCACTGCGTTCTAAGTTTACCCAACCATGGCGACTTCTGCTACTGAGAAACCCAGAAACGTAAAAAGGGTCTATAGAGTTGTTTAAAATGCAGATTCTAAATGTACCTGTGTTGTGTTAAGCACAAAATATAATTAGTTTTTTTATACACATATGCTCAGCATATGCATACAGCCAAGCACAGAGAAAATGAGTATTCTTTATGTTCATGTATCTTCTACTTGACAAGGTGTGCAAGCACAGGCAGTCTATGCACATGCATTACAAAGTGTAATCTTCATCCAGCATCTGTGCTGTTTCTCACCAGAAGTTATGATAGTCAGGCCAGGCCAGTGTTGCCACCTTGTAGAAAAAACTAATTCAAAGCAAAAATAGTTTAAAGTCAAAGTGTGCCCTGTGTTTTGGGTCTACGAGCCACAAATTGAATACCTCCGACATGTTTACATTGGGGTGACAAGGTGACTCAGTGGTTAGCACTGTTGCCTCACAGCAAGAAGGTCTCTGGTTCGAGTCCCAGCTGGGTCAGTTGGCATTTCTGTGTGGTGTTCTCCTCATGTTCGTGTGGGTTTGCTCCACAGTCCAAAAACATGCAATATATGTGAATTGAATCAACTAAATTGACCGTAGTGTATGTGTGTGAATGAGTGTGTTGGATGTTTCCCACTACTGGGTTGCAGCTGGAAGGACATTGCTGTGTAAAACATATGCTGGATAAGTTGGCAGTTCATTCTGCTGTAGCGAACCCTGATGAATAAAGGGACTAAGCCGAAGGAAACTGAATGAATGAATGTTTACATGGTCAGTTATACAGTGCGATTTCAAGCTCATCCTCATTTATCTGACTGAATACAGTTCAGTACACAAAGACATGATTACAATTTTTAAAGATTAACACAAATGAAGCAGCACATCTGTCTTGTGAGCAAGCCTACAAAGCAAATGATAATTTTAGACATTAATGTATTTACTAGCAGAATTTTATTTAAATGTTAGAAATAAAAGGCGACATGGTGACTCAGTGATCAACACTGTCACCTTACAGCAAAAAGGTCGCTGGTTCGAGTCCCGGCTGGGTCAGTTGGCATTTCTGCTTAGAGTTTGCATGTTCTCCCCGTCTTCCCATGGGTTTGCTCCAGGTGCTCCAGTTTCCCCCACAGTCCAAAGACATGTGCTATATAGGTGAATTAAATAAGCAAAATTGTCCGTAGTGTATGTGTGTGAATGAGTGTGTATAGATGTTTCCCAGTACTGGTGACTTATCCAAAGGAAAATGAAAGAATGTTATAAATAAAAATGCTTACAAAGACGGAATTTGTTAACATTTAAATGCAAGTGCTACTTTATCGTTTTTACAGATTCTTTAAATAATGGAATGTTGAAGACAAGCATCTGACTTAAACAAAACTTTTCAACTGAATATAAACAAATTTCTCTGTCCAACCAGCTGGACAAATTCAGATTGACTTAACCAATCTTGTGTGTTTAGAGCAGGACAATATAAATGGGGAGAATGATCAAAACGGCCATCCATTTGACACTTTGCATTTAGTTGGCAACAGTAATGGACACTTCACCTTTATAGAGCCATCTCTCCATTAAAAATCTCACTTAAAATGATATTTTGTGGGTATTAAATATAATATGTGAATTAGAAAACCAATTAATTTAAATGTCATCACCTTAAGAATAATTATAGGCTATCTGACAAGCTTCGCTTTTGGTTTACAGTCATTACAGCTTCATAACAAGCATTACAGAGAAATCTGTCAAGATCTGTGATCTAGAAACCTAAATATCTATTACCATGTCACGCGTACTGTAAATAATCTACATGAAAAACACATTTCTATGATGCCATCATCAGCCAGTGATGAGACAAATATTTATGAGCACAATGAGAAACAAAGTTGTCATTTGATAGTTAGGTTGTTGGTGCATATGGATCATAAAGCTCTGAAGCACCTGTGCTTCAAGAAAGGGTTCAGATTAGCATTTATGCTCTTAAATGCATCTCCAGGGCTGAAATTAAGCCTTAGGACCCACAGATGTATTCTGAAAGTGGTCAGTTTTCTCCAAACCCTCCTGCACTTTAGTGAGACAAGAATCTGCGAGCAACTAACAATCTCAGGGGCTGCCAACTGAGAAACATATGACCCCGTAATATGCACATGACTCAGTATTTACTGCGATGAAAACCGGCTCTGTTGTCTAAAAAAACCTTGTGTTTTCCCTCCCTCCCTCCCTTCTTTTGCCTCTTCTTCTTCTTGTTCTTCTTTCCACCCCTCAGGGTAACCAAAGCTGACACTTAACAACTAACAGCCCACACTTACAAACATGATGTCCGCTGTCATCACCTAAATAATCCACTATCACGCCAACATGTGCCTAGCTCATTGTCTGCAACCAAACAGTTCCCATAATCCCCTGAGGTGAGCTGATTCAGTGCTACATTACACATATGTCATGTATGTCAACACTTTCATTCAAGGCCACTGCTGGTTCAGATTCCTGAGAAACGATACAAACATCGATTCGACTGGAGATGAAGCTCACAAAGCAAGAGCAGAGAAACGTCTAACTGCAAGGCTGAGGTCTTGAAAAACACTTGCAACTCAAGCGTCTACAAACACTAGAGCGTATGCATGTCATCCGGGATGCACAAGTTAAAGCAGGCATTGGTGTGTGTGTGTGTGTGTGTGTTTGGAGGTGCAGAGTTAAAGGAACCATGAGGTGTAGATGAGGAGAAGGTACCTGTAGTGGAGAAGTCCAGCGGTGAGGATCTCCTCTTCAGCTTCCAGGGTTAGTGTCGCGCGACAGTGAGAGAGGGATAAAAAGAGGGGGAGAGAGAGAGCGAGAAAGCTGGAGTGAGAGGTACCCAACACCCCTCCTCACCTGGCCCTTTCATCTCTCCGCCCCTCACCCTTTCACCCGCCCACACGCATGCACACACACACACACACACACGGAGAGAGAGAGAGAGATCTCGCCCCCTCCCCCGTCAGCGATGCTTCAGGCAGGCGGCTGGTCCAGGTGGTCAGGCTGATGTTCACGCTGCCGAGAAGATAACAAAAAGCGCCGTCTTTTTAGGCGGAGCCGTCCGAGAGCCGCTCTCGCCCCTTTTCTAACACACACATCCACACAAACACACATAAACATGTGCTCTGCCTCACACGCGCACAGGGCAACTGCAGAGCAGAATGGAGAGGAGACAGGGATGCAGGCAGGCAGGCAACCCTTCTCACGTCTAACCAGGTCCTAGTGCCCTCCTGTTCCCAGCGCGTCTGTCTGTCCGCAGGCTCACAGGCGCATACGTTCGCACACATGGGCTGCGGTACGAGGTCATGTCAGGTTCTCTGGATCTATGGGGGTGTCGCAAGGAAAGTGCATGCTCCCCCCGCCCCACCATCCAATCTCTTGCAGTTAGGCCTGGGTTGATCTCTATGTCCAATCCGTTAAAAGCTCTCTCATGAGACCCTGATTATTGTTTGTTTGTGGTTGCAAAGGCTGCCAAGGCACAAAGGGACTACAAGGAAAGATCAGCGCTTGTGTCATTTTGGTGATGCCAAGAACACACTAAAAATTATTAAATATAAATGTTAGAGAAGGTGTTTGTACGTGTCCAAAAAAATTAAGCAAAGATTCACTGATTTAATTTAAAATTAAATATTGTCATATTTTATCAAGGATGTCTTTATCTGTCAAATATGTGGGACCTTTCTTGCATTAAGCAACCAAAAATCTAAAAAGATAAACAGATAAATAAAACTTTACAAACCTGTCATTTGTAGCTGTTAAGTTAACTTAATTTTTTAGTTAAAGCCAACTAATCACTTTTAAAGCAATGGGTTTACTCACATTTTATGTAGTCTACTAATCACTTTTTGCAGTATTTAATAATACTTATTTTCTTCTTCCTAGAAAAACAATATTTAAAACAAATCATGTAGAATAGAGTTTCACAGCCTGCAAGACATATTAGAATTTGGGTTTTGAGGGGTTTGAAAAGCACACCATTATTGTACATTTTTTCGGCATGTCACCTGTCTACAGACATGTGCAAAATACTTGACAGCCAAAACAACCACATCAGACTACAGCACAGTATGTGCACAGCTGCATAGCCTTTATAATCATGCATAATGCTGCATTTTTAGTCATTTTCGTAGATTTGATTTTACAGATCGATTTGAAATCGTTGTCTTTAGTTTGAATTACAGCTGCACAATTCTGGAAAAATGAGAATCATGATTTTTTTTTTTTTTTTTTGCTTAGAAAATCAAGTACACAATTTTCTCACGATTCCGTATATGTGAATTAAAGGTTAATATAAGTAGGCTATTATTATTGTTATTCTCGAACACATGGTAAAACAACAATAATAATATTAGGCCTATGTGTAGGTCTACTGTTGGTTAGAATGCTAAATTTTGTAAAGACTTTGAATGGTGGACTTGAACAGACTTTAAATATGTCCTAGTTGTTAATTCACAATAAAGTGATGACATCAGAATACAACTATTTATAATTCTAAAGTTGAATTATTGTGTTTGAGACATGTGCTTGTCATTTGTCATTGACAACATTATTAGACCATTTTTTTCACTAGTAAAATGAGACATTTGTCTCACTATCAGATTGCCTCTTGCATCATACTCAACATTATATAGGCTAGAGTAGTTATACTGACCCAGTAAACATTTATTTTCAATCACAACACTATGAAAGAAAAAATCCACATCAAATGTTTGTCGTAATCATAACTCTAAAATGCGATATGATCATTTAAATTATGTTTTTGGTTTCTCTTTCACTGCTGAGTGCGCTCATGTCATGGCTCCCGTCACTTTGAGAAAAACATGCATGCAAATTATACGTCCCGTGCGGCTCCCAAACCATCGCTCTGTGCAACAAATTGAACGTTTATAAATGTATTACCTGTTATTCACAGCCTATACAGGTTCTGTTCACTAAAATACACATAATTCGTGGGCACGTGTTACTACCTCTCGGTAGTAAACAAACAGTGCATCAGCTTATGTGCGATTTAGAGGCCGCAAATACGTTATTATTTTTGCACATCATTGACATGTAAACACCCGTATTTATTGTCGTCAAGTCGTCTTCACTTCATCACTTTGAATAACTTTGTGGCTAACTTAAAATTAATTCAAGAGTTCACACTTAGATATTGCTTGACGCTATTAGCAGGTTTGGCATGCTGTCCCAGGAGAAACCCTGAGCTCGGAGATAATTGAGCCCAGTGCTCCCGCCTGGTCAATTGAGCATGTACGGGGAGTACGAGATCAGGTAGTTCTCGAGAGCTCCCCGTGGTAAAGAAAGAAAGGTGGAGAAGGGGTGGATGGGGGGTTTCTTCAGAAAACGAAGATAAGGGAGTCATATTTGCTAGGCTACTTATAGTGAGTTTGGAAAAATCTGATTGGCTAACTAATGATTGTAGATGAGAGACCAGCTGCGGCCAATTATATCACGTGCTCCTCTCGAAATTAGTTTGTGAAACTTCACTTTGCAGCAAATTTATGGCAAGCAAATTTGCCTAAATACTGTTTTTCTGTAAGTGATACAGTTTGAACTAAAATCAATACTGCTCAGCTTTGCATCTTTTTAGGATATAAGATACTGTATAAAAATGATGAATAGCACCTTTAAAGCCATGAGTGCAAAAGTGAGAGCAGGCACTCAACTGTCACCTCCACCTCAGGACAGAGAATCACAGCAATACAGAGCCATCTCACAGAAAGAATGACTCATTTATTTATTTGAGTAAACCGGACAAACAGACGAGCCAAATAAACAAATTCCTGATGCATCACTTTCCTCTTACTTATTAGCATCAGATCAACAATGCCTAATTGCTAGCATATGCTCAATGGATAAAAACACAATTATGCAATGAGATGGAACTCTCACTGAAGTTCTTGATAATCTGGTTTAGTGCACTATGATCTGCTTTTGATTTACAGCATTTTTTGCATTTCAAAAATGTAGGTGCGTTAGCAACAATGTTGCAAAATTAAGTGGCAAAAAGGTCTATTGTCAATAATGTAGCCAAGCCATATATCAGTCACTTTTTAATACACGCTGTTTTGCTGCTGGTTGATGCCATAGGTATATACACTAGATATCGCATACAGACCCTGTGCATCCATCAATAGATGGCCTCTAGATGGCCAGTCCACCACTGCACCTTGGTCCCACATTCATTTCAAAGAAGCTCCATTAAAATGGCAGCTCTATTGACGCATTCCTTCCAATAGACACCAACAGGGTAGGCGACATCTAATGTAAATATCTATGGGTTGATGCAGCAAATGTGTAGCATATCCACGTGAGAAACAATACACTACGTGGACTCCTTTAACAGAATTACTTGATTTTTCCTACAAATCAGGTTCAAAGAAGCATACCTGTGTTTGTCTCTTTCTTTATTTACCTACTGCAGTGTGAATCAGTGGGCGGGGTTAAAAAAAGTATGTAGAAGCAGGTGTTAATCTTCTGTGAAGGCAGAGTTTAGTCACTCTATTACAAGATGCACAGTTCGCTGCTCTTTTCAGATCAACAAGAAAGAAGAAAAAGAGTTCTGAAACTTTCATTCATTTATTCATTCAATCATTCTTTGTTCTTCGGTTTAGTCTCCATTTCAGAGATCGCCACAGTGGTATAAACCACCAACTAGAGCTGCACGATATTTTAAAAATCTGATATCGTGATATTTTATTTTTCTGCAATAAATATTGCGATGTAAATATAGTTTCATAAGATAGTTGAATAGCACTATCGAAGATTTTCTGGCCAGTCTAACAGTATTCAACTACAGAAATGTAATAATCACAATACAAAAAATGCTTTTCTTACTTTCTTTTGTCTCATTTCTGGTCCAAAAATCTAAACAAAAAATCTAAGATCAAGTAAAATTATTGTTTTGTTTTAAAATTCAGATAAAATAAGGCAAAATTAAGAGTTTAATAATAAATGAAATAATCTTGTTTTCGCTTTGAAATGTAGATATTTAGACTAGAAACAAAGACAAAAATTCAAAGTAAGAAAATTTTTTCGTTGTTGTTGCATAAATACAGTGATTAAACATAATTCTGTAGCTCCTGGTCAACTATAATCCAGATGTTTTCAAGGAATACTGCGATTTGGAAAAGTGAAGGTTTTAAAACCATCAAATTTTTCTGCTATACTGTTCCTAAGGAAAGTGTAAGATTTTTTATTTACGTTTTTTTTTTTTTTTTTTTTTTGGACAACAGTATCTCCTGCTGAAAAGATCTCCAAAGATGCCATTTTAAATTGTAAAGTACAATGTACTTTAATGTGTCCATAGATCAGGGGAATTTTCATATCAATCTAAATGTTGTGCTTCACAGAATGGACTTGTGTTTTCTGTTTCAAGCCTGGAGTATGACTGTGAGTAAACTGCATTCTACAAAAAAAAAAAAAAACATGAAAGTCATCAAGTAAATGAAGTGACGTTCACCTTACCTTTACCCATAAATAAAAAAATGCTAATCTAAAAAACCCATTGGAAATCCCCAAGGGAACCCACATCTAATTCTCTTATGGGGTTTAGGATTGCAAACTGCACTGCTCTATGTATTACTGAACACTCCTATCTGCGAGAGTAAAACTCACCCAGAGAAGAAATAATAATAAAACCCTTATGAATAATTAATAGAACAATGAACAGGACTGCAGGACTCGCAATAAGACAATTTAATTTGACTCCCAGTCCTTTCAGCACAAGAAACTACACACGTTTAGCTATCACAACACAAGCGCTGTGAATTCTTATAAACAAACAATAAAAAAGACGACTTTAATTTTAGTTTACAGCACGAATTGTGTTAGCGCCACTGCTGTTTTGCCTCTATGTAAACACGGCACATTGGGAGACCAGCTCTGAGACATTGGGGGGGTTGCAAGGCAACGTACTGAGACACTCGAGACCCGTTTCGTTTGAGATCTTGCAAGTTTTCGCTCAAGAGAAAACACAGCCACAGGGGCATGGAGATGTTGTTGGCTGATCACGGCGAAACATGACTTGATCTGCTTCTTCACTTCACTGCCATGCCTTTGTTTGCGGACAAGCAGTACAGCAGCTTACATGAGATCGCGGCATCAATTAATCAATAGATCAATAGCGAGCCGCACGGGAAAGATGCTTGGTGGGCTGGCTGTCGTCGGAGGGATTAATGGAATGGGGAAAGACAACAATAGGAGCGAAACAAGAACACTTGTGTGCGAGCGAGGAGGCAGAGAAAAACAGCAGGCTGAAGGTGTTGAAAAAAAGACAGAAATAGCATATACTTGCTCAACCCGGCAGCACCAATCACGGCAGAGGCAAAATACAATGGTCTCCATGACAACTCAGGAGACCATAGACTCTAGGCTGCCTCTGAGCAATAACAGTCCAAGCATCTCCCTGCGCGACAGCCAGTTATAACGCACTATATTTTTAGCACGCCGCTCCAAAAATAAACACACACACACACACACACACACACACACACACACACACACACACACACACACACACACACACACACACACACACACACACACCACACACACACACACACACGCACACACACACACGTACATACACGCCCTGTCACTGAGGTATGACTCATCCTTAATATCTTTATCACCAATAATTAGTGTCTGACGGCGTTTTTGATGCAATTAATAAAATTCTTCCGATGAAAACACTCAATTATCGATGCATTTCTCTGCAAAAAGCATGTTTGATAGCAGCAGATGCTTTTATTAAAGCTATTTTATGCATTGGGATTGGGGAAAAAGGCACCTCTATTAATGCACCAAATTGATAAAGAATGATAATTATACAAAGAGTAAAGGAATAAAGAGGATATACATATTAAAACACCAGACAATATTCTGTGAATAGTCAGAATAGAACAGGCTTATTTTTGCACAATAATCTTGTCTGCAGGGGGCACTCTTAGATTAGAGAAATTAGGAAACAGAAGTGAAGGATTGCTTACTTCATAGTGCTACTGGTTTGAAGATGAAGATTTTAAATGTATTATTATTATTATTATTATTATTATTATTATATGTACATTATAAAACAATATCAGTGAAAAAGGAAGAGTTTTCATGCATCAAAACAGTAAAAGCATTGATTTTTTGTTTGTACTTTAGATGTTCTGTTTAATTGTATTTTTTCTGATGAAATAAGACTATCACCCATTTATGTAGATTTTATATTATATGTTTATGTTATAAAATGTAATTTACATAATTAATAACAGTTTTTATGAAATAAACATTTTGTCAGCCATATTTAGAACAAAAATCAATTTAGCAATATATTTATAATTTATCCATGGTTAAAAACAGATGAAGTGGGGAAATAACTAAATGCCACAAGACTTAAGAAATCTCCCATCCCAATCCCAATTCTATTTTTGTACCCCTCACACTCGGTTTTAAGGGCAAAGGGGAAGGGGAAGGGCTTCAAAATTTACCCCTAAGAATTGTAACAGCACTACAGCACCTGCGCACGTCATCAGATGTCATCGCGATCTCTTGCTTCATATGAGATCAGACGATCGCGACTGCTGTAGTTATTCCAGTTGTGCTATTTTTTAGGTATTTATCTTCAGGAAATCACTGAAGGCATATATTATGTTATCATAACAATCTAATGTGGCAATAAGATCGTAATACTGTGCATTTAACACAGTGGCCATATTCATCTGTGCAAACACACCAAAAACAACATTAGCATTATAGCAGACACTGTAAAAAGCCCATTCCCAGCCACTAGACTTTTCTGACAGGGTATTCGAGTGTCAATGAGTGTCAGAATGTTGTGGGAATGCTATAAAAGAGTTATGATTATGATTATAGATCGCGAAATTTAGCGTTTTTTTTTTTCAGCGCTTTTTTTTAAGCATGACGGTAAAACACGAACGCGGTTATGAATATATTAAAACATGTGTTTGTTTGTTGTAAGAATTCATAATTATGACAAAAAATACAAATTTGTGGATCTCCTTACTTCAGGGTTTAACTATCCTGCCGTTGTGGCTGGTGTATTCTGGGAAATTTTCTTACCCCTTGGTTTCGAGTGTGGTCCTGAAAAATCTTTGTTCGAAGAGCTATTCACCCCTTCCCCTTAGCCCTATGCCTTCAAGCTAAAGAGAATTGGGACACCACTACCCCTTCACGAGAACGCGCAAAACGAGGGGTAGGGGTAAGGGGAAGGGCTAAGAGGTAGAATTGGGATTGGGCCTAAGTCTATGGGCCCTATCATACACCCGGCACAATATGGCAAAAGATGTGTTTGCCCCGACGTGTCGCTATTTTCAGACCAGCGCAACCCTAATTTTCCTGTTTTCCGCCACATTGTTTAAATAGCAAATTCATTTGCGCCACTTTGTGGACTCATGGGTGTTCTGGTCAGGAAAAGAGGTGTGTTAAGGTGCATTGTTGGCGCGTTGCTATTTTGAGGAACTAAAATAGACTGTGCAATAGACCAGCTAAAAGCAGGTCTAAAGTCCAGCGCAGAGTGCGTTAGTTCTGTGCCTCGTATACACATTGCTTAATACACACAGGATGTACAGCAAAATGCAGATATCTTTACAAATGAAGAATAATTAAAAGAAAAAAATGTTACAAAAATTATTACTTTCCACATAAATATAAAAACCACTGCCTCCATGCCATGTCGGTGGGCTTTTTTCAGTTTATTCACGACAACTTGCTTTTGTTTAATGTTATTAGTAGTAGTAGTAGTATTTATTATATGCATATGCATATTTGTTTTATTAAAAACAAGCTAGATTTGTCCACCTGTCAGGTTTTGGACCATATGGGGCATAAGAATAGAACGTGTGTTTGGATAGAACTCAGTTTTTTTGACCACACTTTGTTATTATTGTTCATTTATTCGTTTGCTGGAAATTAGAACTGAATTAGAAATAGTTTTGAAACAAATCTTTGCGTTTAACAAACTAAATTAATTATGTAGGCTAACGGATGTCTTCAGTGGAGTGTACAACACCGTTATCCACGAAAGAGAGAAAGAGAAGGTAAAGGTCGATTGGAGGAGGCTCGTTCTTTATCCTCGCGCTGCAGACTGTTTAACTGTTTTCTCGTAGTAAAGCATTCAGTTTTTCCACTTACAAAGTCCGCCATGTAAATAGCAAATGCGTCATGGCGTGATGCAACTGACTCTTAAAGGAAATGGGAGATGAGACTTATTGAACTTATTAAGAGAATACGCACAACCTTGTTAGACCATGCGGCCGCAAAAGTGGATTCGACACACCCTTAATGCTTTTGCGCCCTGCGCTTTAGACTTTGCGCCTAGACCGTTAAAATAGAGTAAAAATGTATGTATTTACTTGTGTAAATTTATATTCATTCAGTTTTTAAAATAATATCACTAATATTATTGTGATATAATTATAGTAATATTAAAATGTTCATTTGATTTATTTACAATACAGTTTGTAAAGTAATATTTTCTGTCTTTCAGTATATGAGAGACTTGCTTTGTTTACCAAATAAGTGGATCTAATTAGATTTGCATTGTAAACAATAAATAAAAGTTAAAAATGTATTATTTTTTATTTCATATATTAAGTTTTTAGTTATGATACTCCTAAAATAATTCCGCATACTGTAAATCCGCAAATTTTTTACAAAATTCTCCACAGAAATAGCAAAAAATGTCTTAATATTTGCAATTTGCACATTCAAGAAGAAAACACGTATAACACTGTTAAACACTGTAATAACAATATAAAAACAATATTAAAAGTTGCCAGTGTGTAAATCTGAGTATTTTAGAAATCATTAAATGGCTCTGTTAAAGTGGTAGTACTCAAAAATGAAAATTCTGACATCAGTTACTCTGATCATTTGAAGAATGTTGGAAGTAACCATTGACATCTTTAGGAAAAACAACTACTATGGAAGTCAATGATTACAGGTTTCTAACATTCTTGAGTGAGGATGCTTGTGATTTGATTAAATGTAATTTGCATCCTGTTATGCCAGTGCATCACGGCAGTAAACACATCTTCCATTATTTAGGTTAATTATTCACAAATTGATTGATCAATCGATTGATTGATTGGTCATTTACATGACAATCAATCATGGAAATTTGTTCCATGAATCTAGTTCAGAGATACTAAATATGAATTCGAGTTAGAAGCTTCTTTTTTTCTTTGATTTATGAGAAATTTATTTATTATTTATTATTATTTATTTAGTAATTATGTTATTCATTCATGAATAGTTTTTTGTGAGAAACTCCCATGTGTACAAATATGAAATAATAATCAATCTAATTCTTTTAGCTAATGAGACCTGTTGTGCTGTTTTGTGTTTCCTTCATATTGCACACATTCAGTCTTGTTGATATTTTAAAATACAAACATTAGTTAAAAATACCTGCCTGCGAAAAATGCTATTTTACTGATCTTTTTATTTATTTATTTATTTCCTTAGATCCAGTGAAATACTCTTCCCACTTTCCTATACCTTCAAATAAATAGTTTTCATTTGGTCATCCTTGACTCTCACATGAAGGAATAGCAGTGGGGTAGTAATTAGACTCCAGGATGTGGTTAGTGATGGCTTTGAGACGACTCATAGCGGTGAAGAGAACAGCTCCTCTCTTGTTCTGACCTACTTACTGTTTCTTGAGAGCAGGAAAGTGCACCATATTTCAACATATACGAACACACACACACACACACACACACACACACACACACACACACACACACACACACACACACACACACACAATCCCCTGCTGGTCAGATGGACTTTCACACATTCTCCCATCTTTCAAGCATGCACTCAGATACTGTGCGTCCTCTTCCCGCAAAGGGTCATCATGCACTTTATTTTTTGAAGAGTCATCCTGACCCACTATGTGTGATAAAACTACCTAGTTTAATCACTATACTTTTGTATAAATAGGTGTAAAATATAAATTGTATCTTTATTGAGGTTAAAAATGTTACAATATATATTTATATATATATATATAATTACAAATTAATTAATTCATAAAGAATTAATAAGAAAGAAAGGTCATATTTTGGTTTTGGGGGTCTCCAACAACAGGCTGATATGCATTGAAGGTCAAAAAACACTTTCATTGTCTTATAATATGCATTTATTTTTACCTAATTATCCCAAATGACTCCCATATGATTTGTTCAGCGATTCATTAGGTCTCAAACCCCTCCTTAGCGCAATGCTAGTATGCGCTAATTGGTACGATGACCCAGTCTGTTGCGATTGGTTGACTGCTTTCAGCGTGAGATGGAGAGAATCGCCCACCACGGCTTATCAACATTGTTAAAGTAGTCTGAGTGCAGAGTATATGTGTGAACCCAATGCATATTCTTAACCATGACACACATTCAGTATTAATCCACACAGTGGTAAAAGCTGAACTATTTTGAAACTTGACCGCTGCACGTGTGTAGGAACAGCTGATAGTGGCCATAGTGATGACAAACGGCAAAGGATTGCGAGCTCACAAACGCGTTTAAATCCGTAAAGAAAGCGGCACGCATCACGTTTTCAACGTGGCTTTTCACTCATCATAGCACACGTGCTGCTGATGATGTGACAATAAAAAGTGATTTGATTTAGACACGATACTAGAAAATAAAAAGTTAACCTGATAAACTACAAGACACGTGGAGCTAGAGAAAACAAGGAGGCAACCATTTTAATCGCACTTACTTAAACTTGTGAAATGGAAGAAGAAACTGATCCATGAACTGTGTACTGTAAAGTTCCTGTCAAGCTTTGACAAAGTCCCATACATCAACAGGGTATATGCAGGAATCCTAAAGATAATTTCAATACCTTTTTAAGACTTTAAAAACCTTCTCAGGATATTTTAAGGCCTCATCGCCACTTCAAGTTCTAATCAGTATTCGACCTTTAACTTAATAAACAGTTGTTAATAAACAGTTGTACATGTAGTTAAATAAATCAATGAAGTACAACTATGCAACAAAACTCAGATAAGCTTGGAAGAAACAAAGCTTGAAATAATAAATCAGGCGGTTGTGTTCAGCAACAGGCTTCAGCCACTGTTTAAACTCGTCTTTCTCCAACCAGGAGTACACAAACTTACATTTTCCCATTTTGCCGTCTGTTTCGCTCTATGATTTCGCTACATGTGGAGAGCGTCACTTCACCTTACCGCATTTGTCGCAAATTACGTGACATCGCCCGGACGTAGAAGCTTGGTCGGACGCACCCCAGCCTGAACCAATTGCGTGGATTGAGCACGCCGTTGTTAATATTAGGAGAAAAATAAATATATTTATGCTTTATTGGAGTCAAACACTTTGGACAACGCTGGAACAAAATTTAAGACCTTGTAAAAATGTGATTAAGACTTTTTAATACTTTTTAAGACCCTCCAGACACCCTGATCAATAGTCTTTTCTGATCCTTTGCTTAACAAACGGCTGACGAATCCCCCGTTGTAAGCGTGTAGTTTGCTGTAGCACTCGTCCGAACAGTGACGGGAACACAGCACAAGGCTGGGGCTATAATGCTGAGGTATTTTTGCAACCACCGACTCTTCGCAGCCTTATCTTTGGGTAGGGAAAGCAACACTAACTTTTCCTCAACTTTTCAGAGCACTGCGTCTTCACAACATGATTCAACCGGGATCTGCCTGCAACAAATGGGTGGGGCTTGAGTTCTGTATCAACATCACGCTGACACAGCTAAAGATTTATTTTATAGATGCATCAATAGTTTTAAATACGACACACTTTTAAATTTAAGCCTTAGCTGGATATTTCACTTCACTTAGATCTGTGTTACACACTGCATGGAAGTTCATTTTCAAAAACCCATAATAGGGGCTCTTTAATTACAGTACTGCACCAATGTATCGATCCGCAATATTTATACATTTAAAAAGATCGGCAAATCAATTATAGACTGCACAGAACATGTTTTTGAAGCATCATCAACTTTATAACAAATTCTAGTGACATATATATATATATATATATATATATATGTGTGTGTGTGTGTGTATATATGTATGTAATGTTATATATAGTGACTATGAATACAGAAGAAGAATGATGCTTCTGTTTGCAAGTTGCATGGTTTAGCAGAGGGCAAATGTCATTCAACAAAACATTTTTCAGCATTATATATAATGCCACTAATAAGTGTTAAAAGGGCACATTTTCAGTCTGCATGGGAGTCGGTGTAATTATTTTAATTGGTTTTTATAGAGCAGGCAGTGCTTCCATTGGCAACATTTAAAGCCCAGGGGAGGCTGTGTGAAGTCCACAGGATTGCACTCACTGCATTAAAGCCTGAGCAACACAGAGAAACTGTAATTATACAAAACTGGGAAAAGACAAGGCCTGGGGTCTGCACTCCTGTCACAGAGATAATAACCATTATTAATAAATAAGATCAGCAGTCTGTAGCACTGGATAATTCAGCTTCGACATGCACACTAGGGAAAGACAATAGGGAATGTGTTGCATTTAAATCAATCAATCAATCAATCAATCAATCAATCAATCAATCATCTGCTACAAATTAAAATGATATACAGTTTCCTTAAATCTGTTCTCAGTTGTTGTTTTTTAATTTAGGAATTGGTTTGAATGATACAAAAAATATTTAGGGTTTAACTGAAACTAAAAATTGCTCAAGATTTTCAAAATGCATTGATGTTGTTCTCTTATGAATCAATTCTGAGCTTTGTTTTTAACAGCAGATGGCGCTCAAGGCTAGTTTTTAACTGTACACTCAAACGCTCACAAGGAAAATTCGGCGAAGTCATGTAAGTAGGTCTTTCTGTCACAAGATCAACACAGGTCTGTCAATACTTTTAATAAAGCAATTACTATAAATTGCTTTATATTTAATAAAACAAATACAAATCAGAAATAAGTAGCAAAGTAATTAATAGAAGTGTGAACCTACACTGGTCTCACGGTTCGGTTCGCTCTTCACCGATGAGTGACACTGATAAATGGCAGTGGCGATATTAGCTAACGTGACAGACGCGGGGGAGAAAACTCGCTCTGCAGAAACGCGCTCGTGTCTGTATCTAAAAGTAACACTGCCACAGAGAGAGAGAGAGAGAGAGAGAGAGACTCTCCAGCAAACACTCACACAGTGAATTGTGCAGAGTTTCTGCGTTTTTAAGTAGTTGCAGAGTTTTAATTACTTGCACTCGCCTCCCTTGCCATAGTAGGCTACCGCGACATAGCGCATATGAGATAAAGGGCAATACATAATAACTGATAATGATCTATTACTGAACTGATACCGAATTGTCCGCCTCTGCATCCGGTGCACCAACAATTAATTTTGACACCCCTAGTAATTAACGCACAGACATGCCATTTGAATAAAATATTAAATAAAGTGCAACAAACTTTATGAAATAAAAAACACAGTAACATACTTTCAACAACAAAGTGGCACATTTTACTTAATGAAGAATTTAAATTAAATTAAATGAATTCCCTTATATAGAATAAAATTAACTGTAATCGGCTAATGAGAACAAGATAACAAACAATAGTGAAGCTTTTCTTCCTTATTGTTCTCTTCAAGATGAGCTATAATGATGTTCACTCATGGGTGATTCATATTCAAGCACAAATTACAACCATTCCATGGGGGTTGCCAGGTTGTGTGTCAAAAACAAAAAAAAGAAAAATAATATTCTAATCTCAAAATTGAAAATCGAAATGCCCACCCCAGCCCCTGCACAGACAATACTGCTGAATCAAAGAACCTATACACACCAAGCTGACGCCAAACAACTACCACCAATAAAACCCAACTGTGCATCATGTTGGTTCACATCTGATCTCTTCTGGACCAAATAAGCTGCCTGTGAACACACCAAACAAATGGTAGCTGACTGATTCAAGAGTCCACATTCTGTGCCTGTGCAAGAGGACGTGTCTTTCTGCACCATGGGGGTTTTATCATTCAAAATGGAAAACCCTAAACTTCGACAGGCACGTGCAAAGCGTAAATAAAGCAGCATTTAGTACCATTAATTGTCGATAAGTATCCAAATAATCCATATCATATGTAAATATTTGAGAAATGTAGCAAAATTGCATTCGGCCTCTTCGTGTTTCTTCTTGACTTAATTTGTTTACTTGCTATGTCAAACTTATGTTCTGATTCATTGCTAAATAACCAGTCAGAGCGATCGCAAGACAGCTCGAAACCGATTCAACAGGCTGAATTAGGCCAAAGCAATCCACTGTTAACCTGACGAGAGGCGACGTGTCCAACACACCAAACCAACTTGCTGAACCGACGATGAAAGATGGACCGACGAAGCCCAACGGCAGACCATCGGCTAGGTGTGTCCCGAACTAAACATTCACCATCATCTACAAAATCCATAAACCACATCCAAACCAAAGCCACACATTAGCAGTATTTCCACGTAGTCAATCTACAGTGACTGAATTTATCGGCGAGTGTTGCAGAGAAGTGACTCAAGCGTGTGGAGTGGACAGGTGAACAGTAACAACTGGATCAACAAGTATGTCAAGCCGTTTTTAATGAGACAATGCACTCAGAAAGAACTAAATTAAGAGGCCAGTGAAAACCATATGACCAAAGAGCACACGATCAATCAACCTGAATAGCAGAGACACCTTAAGATGAATCAAAAGAGCTTCTCATTGAATTCCCTCTCAAAGAATCAGATCCTCAGAGCATTATAATTATCTGCGGCACTTCACTTCTCACATAAGTGACTCCATACATTACGTGTAAACACTAAGGCAGTCGTTGAGAGATTCTCAACAATCCTCATATTTATTTATGAGTCCATGATAAGCTCTGCATAATTATGCTTTCTTTTACCTCCTCCAAAAAAAGGTGAAGTGCTAACCTTAATATGTTAAATTGTTCTCTGATATCTACATAGTAAGTATGTGGCTTAGCTAAGTTCCAAAATTTTGAATTTCTCTAGTTATAAGCCCTTGGTTATGACCATATTTGGTCATATTTGGTTCTGCTCACGTGTATAATGTGAAATCTGCAAATTTCACAATATACACGGTAACCTAACAAAAGATACATTTAATCAGATTGTATGGCTCTTTAGGGTGGTGCTGAATAAATGTGTAATCTGTAAATCCATCATTTTGCGTTCTGTCAAGCTGTGGACTCTCTGTAGTCATGCATGGCTGCCTACTTCACAAAACTGGTCCTTTTAAGTCTCCCTGCCTCTCCTCTTTAAAAGAGAAGTTTCACATGTATAGTATGTTTAATACAAGCTTAGATACTACAAAAGAAAAATGATCATTGTTGTAATCTCATTAAGAAACGTTGTGGCCAATCCAACGAAGCCTGGGGCATGCTTATTAATGATCCCTCGTTTTTCACCAAAATGTTACACTCATGGGATTTACATGAGAATAGGAAAAAATGGTGGTTGAGGTTCATGCTCATGGAGTGTCATTTACATGTTAAACACTTATTATTCAGCTATGCGTATCCAGATTTTCATTCTATGGCACCTTTGAACATTTCATATATGTTGTGGAATAGCAATGTCAATTTTTCAAGAACTAATTACTGAACATGCTCACCTAACTAGACAAAAAAAAAAGCTTTTGCAATTTTTAACGATCAGTTTAAATTAGCAGAGAATATTTTGCAAAGGGCTGGGTGACATGTTTCATATCATTGTGTATCGATAATAATTGAATATTTTTAACAATACATTTAGAAATATTAGGATTTTTTTATTTAACCACTTTATTTTAATTTAAAAAACAATACTAAGGCAAATAGTTTAATAGTCAAAAACAAAAATATTTAAACAAAATATCTCATCTCTTTATAATAAAAAAGCATAAATGTTAAAGAGACTCTTTAACTTGATCAAATAAAATGTTACAAAGTGTGTGCAAAGGTAGATATGTAAGGTGGCAATAATAATGAAACCTCAAACTCTGTAAACAAAACAAATGATGATAATCAGAATCTGAGCTTTTCAAGTAAAGGAACTAACCATCATTATTCAAATACATATTGTAACATTACAAATTGTGATACAAAGTTGATACATTATCCCTATGCTAAAAACTCTTTCAGATGGGGAGCTTGTGGCTGGGATGCACAAGAAAAGAAACCAAAAAGCCACTCTGGTGACATCCTTACATTTTTTTTTTATTTACAATCTCCTCACTGCTGCTATACGGCACTCATTTGCTATTCTGAAGTGACAAGCGCGACAAGCTCCCCTGGCGTCTCCCGTAACTAGGTGACCATCAATTGTTTTCTCAGAGTATGACAAACGGACAAACCATTGCTGCAGCTCCAATGCAAGTTCATGGAGAAAATGAAAAAGCACTGCAGTGTTTGGGTGCGCTGTGTTTGTCTGAGGTAATTAGTCTAACATTATTACTAAAATGTGTATATTCTACTTACACAAATTGTGGTGTGCTAGCAGCATTCTGAAAAATTCAGATGTTTTTCAACTAGGTGTACCTGGAAAATGCGCACGCATCACGTGTGCATTGCTCCCATGTGCGCGTCTTGCACCTCAGCAGCCACATTTTAATAAAACTATAGCCTTCATAACAAAACTTCAAACTGAACTTTCTTTTATCCTTACTGACAATGGTGTCCGGACAATAAATACAGATATCGATTTTATGGCCCAGCCCTAATTTGCATGCCAGATCTCCAGGCCATTAGAGTCTTGTATTTCACTATTATTCATTCATTCTTTTCAGCTTTGTCACTTTATTAATCTGGGGTCGCCACAGCGGAATGAACCCCCAACTTATCCAGCCTATGTTTTACGCAGCGGATGCCCTTCCAGCTGCAACCCATCACTGGGAAACACCAACACACTCTTGCATTCACACACATACACTACGGCCAATTTAGCTTACCCAATTCACCTTTACAGCATGTCTTTGGACTGTGAGGGAAACCGGAGCACCCAGAGGAAACCCACGTGAACACAGTGAGAACATGCAAACTCCACACAGAAATGTCAACTGACCCAGCTGGGGCTCGAACCAGCTACCTTCTTGCTGTGAGGCGATTATCAGTTAAAAAAAACATTGAAGTCTGCACTGTGCTTTGTTGCGTTTTGGATTTTGAAAGTTAATTTCTTACAAAACAATGTAAAAGGCAGGAAAGTCAATAAACTGGAAAATCGGCAGGAAAATCAATTAATACAAAATGTAGTTTTTACTTAAAACATTTTGTTTCATTCAGTTCAACAGAATGGGAAGAAAATATTTGACAAAATGAAACCATCCACTCACATTCTGAAATTGTAAAATTTACTAGGGAACTTTACTAGGGATGTGGGAAAATATTGACAAACTAAACACTGCTGCAATGATTTCCACTGCAATATTATATCAATACATAGAAATATTTTATATTTCTGTATAAACAATATTTCCCCATATAATCATTTTTAATTATTTTGAAATTGCCAGCTCTAATCATGTTTTAAAATTGTGGTGAACAAAAAAACAACAACAGTAATACTGTTAAATATTATTGTAAAATATTTTAGAAAATATGATTACTTGGGTCTTCAGCATCACAGATCACAGTATTTTCTGAGGAGCCAAACTTGAGTCACTGAAATGAATACAGAAAATAAATAAATGGCCAAAAAACAAGATATTCCAGTGGCGTAAATTTGAGCGCTGCAGAAAGAAAAGAGCTCATCTCACATTCTGACTGTAATGGAAAGAAAATGAGCACTAACATCATTAGCCATTGTGTTTATTGGGACTGCGTTTCAATGCTTTTAGTCTCTATCCAAAGGCCTGTAAGATGAGTACGATGGGAAATGTTTGCTGAGACTTTGGCCAGAGATGACAAACAGAGCTACAGTATATGGTCTGTTTAATACTGTGATGACTCTTCCACCTGGCTTGTGTCCTCTTAAATCCCTACCTGAGGGTATGATCAGGTTACCAGAATGACTGAATTTGGTTTAGTGCTACACAGGGATGTGCTCTAACAAACTAAACATCTTGGATGACTGTGCACTTCTGAAGCTGCCTGCACTACTCAACTGTTCTCCAGAGGGCGCCAATGTTTACATCATGCTAAAGATTGGAGATAATGCATTAGAATCAGAATCAGAATCAGAAAGAGCTTTATTGCCAGGTATGTTCACACATACGAGGAATTTGTTTACGTGACAGAGCTTCTACAGTGCAACAGAATTACAGAGACAGGACTAAAAAAACAGATAATAAATATATTTTAAAAAGTAGTGAATGCATTGAATCCTGAAATACCCCAGGCAACAAAGAGCAACTGTACTTCAAATGATTGAAGTAAAGATTGAATGGGAAAATACATACATACCTGTAATTGAAATATTTTCTTAAAGGGAGAGTTCACCCAAAAAGGAAAATTTGCTGATAATAACACACTCTGGATATGTAGGTGATCTCAAACTGTGGTCTTGGTTACTTGTGACTTGGTGACATTCATTCATTTTTTTTTTTGGCTTAGTCCCTTTATTAATCGAGGGTCACCACAGCGGAATGAACCGCCAACTTATCCAGCACATGTTTTACACAGTGTATACAACTTTTATACACACTGATTCACACACATACACTACGGACAATTTATTTAGCTTACCCAATTCACCTGTACCATCTCTTTGAACATGCAAACTTCACACAAAAATGCCAACTGACCCAGCCGGGGCTCGAACCAGCGACCTTCTTGCTGTGAGGCGACAGCACTATCTACTGAGCCACCTCGTCGCCCTGACTTGGTGACATGTTCAGTAATATTAAAAACTACATATAATATAATATAATATAATAAAATATAATATAATATAATATAATATAATATAATATAATATAATATAATATAATATAATATAATATAATATAATATAATATAATATAATATAAATACAAAAAAAAACAGCGACACAGTGGCCCAGTGGGTAGTGCTGTCACCTCACAGCAAGAAGGTCGCTGGTTCGAATCCCAGCTGGGTCAGTTGGCATTTCTGTGTGGAGTTTGCATGTTCTCCCCGTGTTCGCATGGGTTTCCTCTGGGTGCTCTGGTTACCCCCACAGTTCAAAGACATGCGGTATAGGTGAACTGAATAAGCTAAATTTGCCGTAGTGCATGTGTGGCTGTGAATGCAAGAGTGTATGGGTGTATCCCAGTGCTGGGTTGCGGCTGAAAGGGCATCCGCTGCGTAAAACATATGCTGGATAAGCTGGCAGTTTATTCCATTGTGGCGACATCTGATTAATAAAGGGACTAAGCCAAAAAGTGAATGAATGAACAAAAAAAAAACACAAATGCAAAACAGTTGTTTTTGCTCGCACATTTTATCAGCTGATTTCAAAGATCTAAAATTATTTCTCTCAAATTGTCTAAATCTCTGTTTGCGATCACTTCAGGTTTGCTGAGATAATCCATCCCCCTTAAGGTGTGCCATATCAAGAAGCTGATTAGACAGTATGATTATTGCACAGGTGTGCCTTAGTCTGGCTACAATAAAAGGCTGCTCTATAATGTGCCGTTTTATCACAGCACAATTGAATGTACCATAAGCCATCTCCAAAGGTGTTTCAGAAAATTTGGCAGTACATCCAACTGCCTTCACAACCACAGAACATGTGTAACCACACCCTCCCAGGACCTTCACATCCAGCATCTTCACCTCCAAGATCATATGAGACAAGCCACCTGGACAGCTGCTGCAACAAACAGTTTGCAGAAGCAAAAAATCTTTGCACAAACTGTCAGAAACCATCGGACCCGTTTACTCTAATACGTTTTAGTTTTAAACAACAGATCTCCGTCCACGCTATACCACTGAAAACGCACATCTCATGACCACCGCTGGATATACCGCTGGATCTCATCTCACTATCTTGTCTCCATCTAACGTCTCTTTGGTCTTTTGAATCTATTACTTGTTCTTAGGTAATGTGTTTTGGCTGAGCGCAAGTTAATATAGTCCTATATTTAGTCAATATTTCCTATATTGTATTAACTTATTGTATTATTCATTTCCATTAATGATCGCTTAAAACTGTTATTCAGCAAAAGACACATGGTTTGTTATATATTTTTCAATGAAAATGAAAGGATGCAGTTATGTTATAGGCTCCATTTTGTTATAAATATGCATACAGTGAAGATGACTGTCATATAAATATGTAGCTACACTATGCCTCAACATTTTTGGTGTCTGTTAAGTTGTTAATATCAAAATGAAAATAGGCAGTTCCTTATATCATGTTTTCACATTACTGTTAAGATAGTGAAACAACATAGCCACATTATAATGTACACTGTTTCTTTTGAAGATTTAACCAACGTGTCCTTGAGAGTTTGTTTTACACATCAAACTTGCGAAGTCTAAACTTTCAAGAAAAGGATGCAAGACTAAACTTAATATTGAGAAAAAGCCGCAAACAGGCGAATGTCTGCAGCCACCCCTCTGTTTTCAGATGTCTCCGTTTTCCCCCAGCCACACTGACACAGAGCAGCAGCGTTTTAAATCCGAAACGGTCTCTTCAGCATTTCCAAAACGCTCCGTTTTCGGGGCTCGAAAACTCGGGGATATTGTGAACAGAAGGCATAACCGTAGATAAACATTAAACAGCTTTTTAAAACTAAAACTTATTAGTCTAAACAGGGCCTAAAAGTATCTCATTTGCATGTTTATCGTCCTCATCAGGGTCTCGACCTGACTGCAGTTCATCATCATAACTCACTTGAGTGGGCAAATGCTCACGCTCACTGATGTCTGGCACTTAGGAGAGGTGTTTTCTTCACGGACGAATCCTGGTTTTCACTGTGCAGGGCAGATGGCAGACAGGGGGTATGACGTTGTTTGGATGAGTGGTTTGCTGATGTCAAAGTTGTGGCCCATGGTGGCACGGAGATTATGGTATGGGCAGGCGTATGTTTTGGACAACGAACACAGCTGATTGTTATTGATGGCATTTTGAATGCACAGTGATACCGCGACAAGTACCTTAGTCACATTGTTGTACCATTCATCCACCAAAATCACCTCATGTTGCAGCATGCCAGCTCTATGTAGGATGAGAACACAATGCCTGGAAGCTGAAAATATCCCAGTTCTTTCATGGCCAGCAAACTCACCGGACATTAAGTGTGTTTGGGATGCTCTGAATTGGCGAATATGACAGCATGTTCTAGTTCCTGCCAATATCCAGCAACTTCACACAGCCATTGATGAGGACCAACATTCCACAGGCCACAATCAAAACTTAATTGATTTTATTTCAAGGAGATGTGTTGCACTACATGACCTCAAATGATGGTCACACCAGATACTGACTGGTTTCTGCCTTGTATTTACATTTACTTGTTCCAAAGTAAAGTACAAATGAGAAGAAAAAGAAGCATTTCAAATATTAGAAAACCTATAACTATTGCAATTAACGAATCACCAGAGGCGGGTTCTTCAAATATCTAATGAAGATAAAATGTCACCTTAATCTTGAATGACCGCAAAGTTAGTAAATTAACAGCATATTTATATTATTGGGGTAAACTATACTTTTAGAAAGAGAATATTTAAATGTTAGAGGCTGTTAGACAATAAGCCAATGTATCTGACTTTAATCCAAAGGTTAAAGATCATTTAAATTTAGCTTTGGTTAATTTAGACTTTAACTGAAACGCTCTCAAAGCACAGTCATTTTTCTATAATTATGTGAGCAGGAGGTATTACTTTAGTAATAAGCAGCAGGAGCACTAAATGTGTCTTTTCTAACTGTTCTTGTGTTTAATATGGCTGCAGTGTCCTTGGTTGAGAGTTACAGCATCCCAAGTGATTTAACTGCGCACTGCAGCAGGGCACGACCCCATCCTAAATTCTGCATGGTGTTTCATCCTGTTCGTTTATTGGCTTCTTTTGACTAATGAGCTGTTAAAAAACAGGCCTATTCTCAAAATGCCATCGATGCCTGGAAATATCAAGATCACCACAGGGCATTGAAGGGGATGAGTTTGTCCTATATTTGGTGACAACCTTGCAAACTGCCAAATAGTTATTTATAAGCACTACAATAAGGAGGAGAAAATTTGCAAATATGCATTATTATTATAAATCAGCTGTGCGTGCTGCTTAATATTTTTGTGAAAACACTGATTATTTTTAAAGATTCTTCAATTAATAGAAAGAAAAGCATTAAATAAATAAAAAAATATTTTGTTCATAATAAATTTTAAAAGTATTTACTCACAAATGATCGATATAATGTGTCCTTGCTGAATAAAAGTATTAACCCTCCTTAACCTAGGGGTCAATTTGACCCCACTGAATAATACATACTTGTACTGTACATTAGGGTTGGGCGATGTCGAACAATTTGGCATTGCACAATGTCTAATGTGAATCATCGCGATGGACGATGGCGTCGCCGTCGTAGGTGGCAGTGAATTAATTATTATGAATAATTAATTAATTCGTAACGAATTATTTATTTGTAGCCTACCGTTTCAACTACCTGGCCCGCATGGTCTTTGTTTTAACCATAACCAAATCATAAATAAATACAGATAAGTTACACACAAATTACCACCTGTCAATCACTTTTTCCGCAGGACTCTGGCATGAATAGTCAGAGTGATCTGTGTCATTATAAAGGCGTCAACAAACTTGGTTGTTAAAAAGGTGCACAACCAACAGGAACCAACCAACAGTATCTGTGGTTTTCCCTAAAATAACTAAGCACAAGCTTGAAAGCGAAAGATTGAAGCAGTGTACTGATGCTGTGACACGTTACCTGATAGATTCAAAAGACTGAAGAGTCGTTAGATAGAGACAAGGTTAATTAAATCTCATGTTTAACAACAATAGTGAGACGCGATCCAGCAGTACATCCTTGATGAACTGTCCAACGTGCACTGCTCTTTGGGGTTTTGTGCTCAAAGCACCCGCTGACTGGCTGAAGCTCCGACGTGTGCATAAATGAGCAGCGCATGCTAGAGTGTGTGTTTGTGTGTGGTCACGTGATGTGCATTTTCAGCAGTATAGTGTGGACATAGGGCTGTTCAGAAATGCTAGATGAAACGCCAGTGTGGGCGTGGATTGTTTTCATTCTAAAGTGCCATTTTAAAACTAAGACGTATTATGGTTGCTGCTAAGACGGGGGCGGAGCGGAGGATCGCGATGCCGGCTCAGCATCGTGATGTCTATCAGCCATTAGCGACCCAACCCTACTGTACATACAAGTAAATACATACTTGACATATTTGTTTTTGCTTCAAATATAATGACTTTTCCTAATTTAATGTGGATAACTCTGTAAACAAAATTAACATGGACATTTTTTTCAATGACCTGTCATTTTGTAACTATGGTGATCCTAGTGGTCATTTAGTGAGATTTTATGGTGATTTGCCAATTTGGCAATGGGCAATCTAGATGTATAAGGGGCAGGGAGTGGGGGGGGGGGTATTACTAGGGCTATTTAAGAAGTCAACTATGACATAAATTACTTTACACAAGTGTTTTAATTAAAAATAAATAAAGATTTGGCCTCAAAAGTTAAAAAGTGTCACCAGAATTGTGGGTTAAAGGAGGGTTAATTCCTTTCACAAAATAAAGCATCTGAACATAATCGTGTAAAGACTGTAAAATAAACTACTTGGAAAAAAACTTGAATAAATAAATAAATAGCATTATTTTCTAAAGATGGACGTTATCGCTATTCACATTTCTCAGAAAAGGCATGAAATATTTCACAGTTTGTCATGTCTATCATATTATGATGCTGCTGTTTTCTTCCAGGGATTAATCATTTCGTATTATGACTAAAAACCAAAGTTTGATATTCAACAACATATATAAAATCCAGATTTTGATGGATGATTTTAGCAAGCAGGAGGCAAGTTATTCTGTTGCATTGAAGTCAAGGTTAAATCGACTGCAGGCTTGATGAACAGATCTTTCAGCACAAAGACCCAAGGTTATTGGCAGCCTGCTACATTTTATTACCTGAATCGTGAGATTGTTGTTTAGTAGTAAAGATTACAGTTCTATCTTGCAGGCAGATTTTTTTTTTTTATTCAATAAAGATATCTGCAGTAAACAATCTTAAGATTAAATGTACGTTATTTTATGAAGTAATACCAACCATCAATACAAATACATACAGCAATGGAACACGAGGGGGAAAATACATCAATTACAAAACAATTAATAACGCACATAATACGATAGAAATCTGAAATCTATAGCATATTTATTGATGTGTATGTAAGAGAGACGAGGAGAGAGACAGCTAGTCTAGAGCAGTGTGGAAGTTCTCACTTTAGATAGATGTTGGCTGCTTATGATAAACACTATGCCAGCATGCAGAAGACCAGCTGTTTCCTCTCAAACCTGCCAGTCACATCCAGTCATCTGGCCTAAGAGAGTTTGATAACCTTACTGTATATTGGCCATGGGGCAACTATCTTAACAAAACGAACAATGACAAGACCTGCTCACAAATGTGGGCAAAACAGCAGCCTACGAGAATTGAAAAGTAAATTAAACAAAAAGAAAATGCTGTCATTTGACGTTACTCACCCTGACCTTGCTTCAAACGATGACAGATTACATGGATGGCGTTTCTCACTGTTCAAAAGCGCAACAAAGTAGTGCATGTGTTGTCCTGTAAGTTATCCGAGTCGTACGATAATGGATGTGGACAAAAGACCGAGATTTTTATTCAGTTATTCAATTAAAATCGCGCCTGCCGTGTGTTTGACTCTAGCGCGATTCAAACTGATTTTTTTTTTCAGGGTTGCCAAGTCCCAGAGAAATGTCCAACCCAAAGCCAACGGCCTTAAAATAAACATTTTCTTTTGTCTATTCTGTTTAAAATGTTGTTTGGATTATTTTTGTTAAACATTTGTGTATTCAGTATGTCCATAATATAGACTTATTATTACTTAATTATTTAATTATTATTTAAAACAATATAATTAACATCTAGTATTTTATTGCATTTGTCTTAGATAAAATCATGATCAAATATAGTTCTAGTAGGCTCATACGGTATGTAATATTGATTTTATCTAAGACAAATTGATACAATACAAGTATCAATGTTAATAAATGTAAATTTTCATAAATCCAGCCCCAGGCTGCATTTTAAGTGTATAACTAACACTATGGGGCAGTACCACTTACTGCTTACCTCTGTATGGACTGCTTTTCCAACATCACTGGTTTGCTCAGTAGCGGTTCCAGATACAAGGTAAAACTAACCCCATAAAAGCAGTGTGAGATCGCAGTAGATGCATGCGGCCAGCAATGACTTTTCTAGTTTGCTTTTGAAAACACTATAGGTTGGGTTTAGGGAAGTGGTGGGTGGGTCAGTCGACATCAGGTAATATATATTATGCACAATGACAAGCCGACACACGAGAGAAGGACGTCGAGATTTTCAGAAATGTCCACATCGGCCCTTAATGGATTTACAAGGAATGTAATGGATTTGTGAAAACATGAACTGCAAGAACATGTAGTTCATTACATATTTGACAGTTCTCAATATTGTAGCCCATGTGCACATAATTCATTGAGCCCCAGTTGGTTTCCTCAGCTAATTAGACACGGATTACTAAAAAAGAAATAAAAATCTTAATAAACATCTTAACATTAATAAGGTATTTAGGATTATTTTCAAGAACGTAATTTCCAAAAATTTGAATTCTTCTTAAATTCTGTTTTAAGAGCAATGTTAGGGGGATAACAGTTATATAAACATTCTTAGTATGATTTTATGGGAATACAAAATATTCTTAACCTTTTTTCCGAAGTTAGACAATGATTTGGACAAAAGCGCCTGCTAACTGACTAATGCTGCATTCACAGCAGACGCGGATGAAGCGTCAAGCGTGAGTGATACATGTTAAGTCAATGCAAAAACGTGAATAGACATCCTGCAGCATGACACGTGCAAATGAGGCAGCGCGAATGATGCGATCTTTCGAGTTGGAAAATTGGAACTTCAGCAGATATTCACTCCACATTAAACAATCAGGAGCTTTCTCTTGTAGGGGCGTAATTTTGACCAGGGCCGGAGCAAGCTGAACTGCCGCTGTAGGCAAAGGACTATCACGCCGCCCTTAACCCGAAAGGGGTTCGGGGGGTGGGGGGTTGTCGCGGATGAAAGTGAGCACATTGGGCCGCCCTCAGTATTAGGTCACCTCTATGGACTCGCCGGCCCTGATTATGACATAGTGCCAGTTGTTGGTGTCTCGTGGGGAAATACTCTTGCCAACACTGGACAACGGTTCATCAAACTGGGCTCGGCTCAGTACCGTTGAAAACCTCCATCATTCAGGTATGGTTTCTGGAGGAGTTGATGAAGTCACAGAGCTAGGTGCACCTCTGAAAGGATCTAGTGCACTCAGACACGGCGCCAAACAAATATACCCTGTTTTTCTACCTTCCTACAGCACATTAAAACAGCTATTCTCTTAATAAAATCCATGTTAGCCATTTAGCAACGATGCCAGAGTGACCGGGCAGACAGAAGCCCTGCCCATGATGCAAATCCGCTTCTATTGTGAAGTGAATTTGACGCACGAATGAAGCGAATTGGTGCGCGAATGATGCGAGTAAACTCAAAATGTTCACGTGTCTATTTACGCGCGAATAGCGTTATTTACCCACACGGGCCGCATCTGGTGTGAACACAGCATAAATCATTTGCGGATCCAGCCCCTGTAATACTTGGGTCCCAGTTGATGCCAGTATACTGTAAATGTTATAATTATTATAAACATTACGATAATATACAGATTCAAAATTCCTAGTGCAAAAATATTTCACGAATACGCCAACTACGTGTATTTCATACCTGGTGATTTAAAGATAAATTAACACTTTTGTTTTTAGACTTTTATTTTACTCATTAAAAATCATATAAAAAACAACAAAACAATTTTAATATTTAGTATTGAATTACTGCTATTTTTTGGATACATTATTATGTACACCTATAGATAAGAAAAAAAAACAAGAATATATAGGAAGCGCATATTCCTATAATGAGTAAGGCTACAATCAATAAAGGCACTAGCATACGCAAGTGTTATCTGTCTCTAAAAATCTGCTATTAGGTGGCTGTACAGCACAGAATGACAAAGATTAATGTGGGGGAAAGAATGTCTCTAAAGCCCTTAAATCTCACCACAAGGCTGTGCGACTGAGCACAAGATTACTACAGCTGAATAAGAGCTTTACTTAACACCATGAAACAAATCAGTGTAATATAACTGAGACAGGCTGACAGGGAGAATCATGCTTTCTTTCTTTTCCTTCTCTATGAAGATAAACAGAGAAATTCAAGCTTTGTTCATGCTAGAGGCAGCGGATTCGCCAGAGCGCAAGAATCTTCCTGACTATTATCCATCCTCCTATCAACATTTTAATATTGTTTTGCAAACAATATTCATACACATACTTAAGAGCAAGAGAAAGAGAGCGCAATAGAGAGAGAGAGAGATTTCAATTATAAGTGGAAATCAATAGTGCTCAGCTTAAGCATATGCTGGCCAAATCTTCAACTCTAGCTGAACGATTATAAGGTATTGCAACTGAATAAATACATTACAGCACAGTCTGTGTTCTGATTACATAAGCTCATAACTGTCAGGGCCTTCAGGGACACATTGTGCCCATCACATCACACCGAGCTCAGGAAGGACTCTTGAGTTAAGATCTCTATGCTTTTTTATACCATGCATTTGTCATTCAAGAGAGCTTTCTGTATTATATTATATTATATTATATTATATTATATTATATTATATTATATTATATTATATTATATTATATTATATTATATTATATTATATTAGGGCAACCCAGTGGCGCAGTAGGTAGTGCTGTTGCCTCACAGCAAGAACGTCGCTGGGTCGCAGGTTTGAACCTCGGCTGGGCTGGGTCAGTTGGCGTTTCTGTGTGGAGTTTGCATGTTCTCCCTGCGTTCGCGTGGGTTTCCTCCGGGTGCTCCGGTTTCCCCCACAGTCCAAAGACATGCAGTACAGGTGAATTGGGTAAGCTAAATTGTCCATAGTGTATGAGTGTGAATGTGTGTGTGGAAGTTCCCAGAGATGGGTTGCGGCTGGAAGGGCATCCGCTGCGTAAAATCGTGCTGGATAAGTTGGCGGTTCATTCCGCTGTGGCGACCCCGCAAGGGACAAAGCCGACAAGAAAATGAATGAATTATATTATATTATATTATATTATATTATATTATATTATATTATATTATATTATATTATATTATATTATATTATATTATACTTGGCGATGCAGTGGCGCAGTAGGTAGTGCTGTTGCCTCACAGCAAGAAGGTTGCTGGTTCGAGCCTCGGCTGAGTTAGTTGGCGTTTCTGTGTGGAGTTTGCATGTTCTCCCTGCGTTTGCGTGGGTTTTCTCCGGGTGCTCCGGTTTCCCCCACAGTCCAAAGACATGCAGTATAGGTCAATTGGGTAGACTAGTTGTCCGTAGTGTATGAGTGTGAACGAGTGTGTGTGGATGTTTCCCAGAGATGGGTTGCGTCTGGAAGGGCATCCGCTGCATAAAACATATGCTGGATAAGTTGGCGGTTCATTCCGCTGTGGCGACCCTGGATTAATAAAGGGACTGATACGAAAAGAAAATGAATGAATAATTGAATGAATAATAATAATAACCTAAACATGTTGATCTTGGTGGATTTTCTTTTAAACAACTAATTTTGTCATAAATGAGCATAAAAAGTTAGGAGAGCAATCGAATGCTTTCATTATAGATCTGTGGGGTATCCCTTATTTTCACATGCCAATGTTGATAGTTATGTATCAATAGTCTGGTGTCAGTCACTCAAGCCTCTATTATAGCTCTAAAATAAGCCTTCTACCTGACCCATAAAATACAGAATTCTCTTATATTTAAAGTTAAAAAGATGAGCCTCATATATAATCAGTATGGAAAGCAAAATGTCTCATATTTCGGACCAATACACACAGATATATAACACTGCTTATTGGCTGAGGAACGCTTTTAGGTGGAATTATTTCATTCATTCATTTTCTTTTTGGTTTAGTCCCTTTATTAATCCGGGGTCGTCACAGCAGAATGAACCGCCAAATTATCAAGCACGTTTTTACGCAGCGGATGCCCTTCAAGCCGCAACCCATCACTGGGAAAGATCTACACACACACACTACGGACAATTTAGCATACCCAATTCACCTGTACCGCATGTCTTCGGACTGTGGGGGAAACCGGAGCACTCGGAAGAAACCAACGCGAAGGCAGGGAGAACATGCAAACTCCACACAAAAACGCCAACTGACCCAGCCGAAGCTCGAACCAGCAACCTTCTTGCTGTGAGGCAACAGCACTACCTACTGCGCCACTGCGTCGCTGCAATTATTTCAATTAAATGCAAATCTAAAGTAGTTTCAGGCAGATCTTGAAACTGCATTACAGTTCTGTACTACCAAGCCAAGGTTTCAGATATTTCACAGCCTAAAACAAAATGGATACATAAGAAACAGGTCCTACACAAAAATCCTAAGACAAAAATCTGAATAATGTCTTTAACTATTATAAGCACGTAGCATAAAACAAGGGCGATTTGTCAGTGTAAGAAAGTTGATGAAGTTAAAGATGATGAGGGGGTGGGGATGGGGAAGAGAGTTAGAGAGGAAGAGCCGAGGGTGGGTTGTGGTAGAGGGGAATGCGAGAATTTTAGGGGGATCTGAGTAGAATTAGCCTAGCGACGCACATGGTATAAACATTGTAGCAACATTACCACTTTAAGTTTTTAATTTTCAATAATTCTACAGCCTGTCATCAAATATTCCTTATCTTTTTTTTATTTTCTTTATTCTCTATGGGGATACTCATCCCGAGGCCTCTAGAGATTATGCAGCGCCATTGATGCGATCCACGACCTGTGAAGAAATGATGCCAAGATATCCATAATCCTCGACGAGGCCATATCCTGAGCTGATGCTCTGGCGGTCATGGAGGAGCGGAGAGCATGAGACTGATTCCTAAAAAAGACCACAGTGTCAGACGAGTCTTCACATTGATCCTGTGGCCAGCCTGAACACCCTCGGTGACCTACAGAGACCTGCAGTTCTCCACGATGGACGTCCAGCGTTCTCTAGTGTCCGGCGCCCAGACTGTAGCTCTGCACAAAAAGTTTGGCCAGAAGAGAAATGGTCGTGCCCAACTGAGTCTGGTTTCTCTCAAGGTTTTTTTTCCTTCACTTTCGTCAATTGGTGAAGTTTGTTCCTTGCCACTGTCGCCACTAGCTTGCTTGGTTGGGACTTGTGGAGCTGCGCATCGATGGATTTGCTCTTCAGTGTTTGGACTTTCAGCAGTGAAAATTAAACCACACTGAACTGAACTGAACTGAACTAAACTGAACGTCAACTCTGAAAACTGGACTGACAGTTTCAATTTACTAGAACTTCTATGTTAAGCTGCTTTGACACAATACCCACATAGCAAAATTTCTCTGGCCCATACAATCAGCTTTTGCTTGGCCCACATGCCGCAGTGAATTACGGTACATGACTGGACCAAGTCTGGATGCCAGACAATGGCCAATTATGGACCATATCTGGGCCAAGTCTCAGCCAAGCTAATAACCCATAACTGGGCCTGAACTGGGCCAAATATGTTGGTGCATCACAACTGCAATGAAATTGATAAACCCACGAAGCATTGCATTTTTTTCTAGAATCGATCTGATTGGTAGAATTTTATTTCTTTATTCAAAAATAATAAAAATGTATTTTAAATGTGGGTCAAGATAGGCCAAACTTACATAGCCCACATATCAATTATTAACATCTGAGGCAAATACTACATTTTACATTTGGCCCAAGTATTGTGTGCCGCCTTAAAGACGGTGCCACCTCTGCCAAACCCGGGCCATGTTTAGCCCACATGCTGTATGCCAGTGCCGGATGAATGCCTGCTGTGCCAGCTTTATGCCAAATCTGGGCCAGAATTCATTGCTACCTGGGTATACATTGTAAAAGCGCTATAGAAATAAAGATTAGTTGAATTGAATTGAAGTATCTTAGGATAATTCACCACAAATCAGAATCAAGCATTCACAGTAAACATTGTATGTGTGCAGTTATTTTCCAGCAAGCGCACAGCTAATGCAGTTCCAGGCAAGTTTTGAACACATTACAGTTCCATATCACTACACCAAACACAGAAACATCAATGATGGCAGAAACAAAGCTTTTCAAAGCCTCAAATCAACTGATCCAGCTGTTTCACAAAGTGATTTACTGTTTCGACATCACCATCTTAGGTGATATCTACATTAATAATTCAATAGCGAATGGTCAAATATTTATTGTATGTTATTTAAAAAATTTTAACAATTTAGGCAAAATAATATGTGCAATGAGTTGTACAGAATATGAAAACACTGTCAAAATGAAAGCTTTTATAGTAGAACCTTGTCAGTTTTAACTGATGTCAAAATAAATCTAAGGGCTGTTGATGAGAAACTTCATTGTTGGGTTTCTCTCAGCAGTGTCGCACGTTTGTTAATGACACATAAGTTCTGCATCCGCACAATGGGCTCCATTAATCCTGCAATTAGCGGGATAATTATCTTGTAAATCCACAGGAATCTGAGCCATCAGTCAGAACACTTGGTGCGTTATTGCGCAATAATCAATAGCATGTTGGTTGTGATCCTCAGTCGTCACACATTTGCAGTTAGCTAATATCATGCTTGAGAGGGATGCATGCTGGGAAGAACAGACAAATAAGGGCTTCGTTCTCCACATATGCAGATGCATGCATTCATTAGCATATACTGGCTTGCTCAGAGTAACAGTTTTCCCTTTGGCGTTAGTGAACACAGTCATTGCATAATGGAACTAGTGATTATGTGAAGGGGCGGAGCCTACAGTCACGCATCAAAACAGGAGGGCGGCTTTTAAGAACATGTGGACGTTGGCAACTTTTGGCAGACGACCATCTGTTACCGTCTGCAGGATGAAAGGTCAGGGTGAAAATTAAAACGTAGACAGGGATATGAGTTATTTTGGGAGGATTGAATAAACCTAAATCCAACAAAAATCTTTTGGAGGTTAGATTTCTTCAGATGCTGCATGATTGAATCATACAATCTGGTCAAAAGTCTTGTTTCAGACGTGATGGAAATTATTGTTATTATTATTATTATTATTATTATTATTATTATTATTATTATTATTATTATTATTATTATTATTATCATCAGTTTCCTTTATTTTTGTCATTCAAAACATCACAATAAATTGTAATGCAGAATGAAATTACATAAAAAAACCACCAAACCCAATAAAAACCTAACATAATAAATAAGCTTTTATAATTTCATAAATATATCAAAATATATTTATATAAAATATAACCCAATTTTAAAAAATCACAGAAGGGATGAATTTATACTTATATAACTATTGCACAGTTTGTTATAATAATTAAAATATTACTAATTAGTTTAACTGTTTATTGATTTTTTATTACATACTAGCTATCAATAGTATATAAGATACGGTACTATTCAAAAGTCTTATAATGACAGGATAAAAACTATAACAAAACCGCACTGATATGCTCCTCAGACTTCTGTAAAGCCTACCTGATGGCATGAATGTGAGCAGACTATGGCCAGGGTGTGTTGGATCTATTAAAATGCTATTTGCCCTAGACCAGTGGTGGGCAAACTTTTTAGACCCGAGGGCCACATCAAGTTTTGCAAACCAAGTGAAGGGCCGCATGTCAAATCCTTCAAAAAATAACTTTTATTTATAGTGGCAGTATCCATGGAATATGTAATATCGGACAGAATCATGTCACAGTAACACAAAACTTTTTTTATAGTTATTATTAAGTCAAATTTACAAGTCAAATTAATTTGCACTGCTATTTATATTTACTTATTAATCATCATAAAACAATAAAATAATCCCTTATAAAATATAATAATACTATCAATAATAATAATAATGTAATAATTTTTACATTGGAGAATAGAAAAGATATTATCTGGTAGAAAAAATCTCATGTTAACACATTAAAAATAATTCTTAAAGTTTACTATTCAGTCAAATGTACAATAATCTAATTTGCACTGTTTTTAGAATATACAGATCAATCATCATAAAACTTGATGAAACCACACATCTTTGATAAAAGAACTTTTTAAAGTGGATGTATTCATGGAAAATATATTCTATGACAAAAATTAACACATTTAACCAGCAATTATTATATAATTTGAGTCAAATTCACAACAATCTCATTTGAGCTTGTATTAATATGCTCATATCAATCATAAAACTATGAGATAAAACGGAAGAAGAATCTGAGGGCGTACTCACACTATGTACAGTTGCCTTGAACCAGGCCGAAGCACGCTTGTCCCCCCTCCCGTCTCCCCCAACGGCCCGCACTCACACATTGCATTCAGACCTGAGCACGCTTACGTCATCGATGAAGCGCTGTTCAGTTTAAGAAGCGCTCTCGCAAAAAAAAAAAAAAGAAGCGCATCTTGCTCGAAAGTGCATTTTAATATCCGAGAGTCTGTTCTAATTCTTCTGGTTGCGCTAACTGTACCCCGTGCAATACTGCCATTAAATGGCGTTCACTTGTATTGCATCATTAATTCACTAATTCTAAAACCAAAACGTCATAAACGTCTAAAACCAATTACGTCATACGCTAATTTGCATATTACTGACGTCATCGCGTTCTACCATTTCTGTTTGTTTAACAGCCTATGGTAAATAAATGGGGTATTTTATATTCGCACTACGCTTTATGTAAGCTTGTCAATTTAACTAAATGTATTGCTGTTTGAATACAGTATATCATTATAGATGAGTAGGGAATTTGCAGTAATCTCTCAGACGTAATATACTCAGACAAGTTCTGAAACTCTCACTAAAACATCTCTGATTGTGAACAAGAATAAACGGTCAAATTAAATTGTTAAAATAAAGGAGAAGCAGATCGGGTTGACTGTACAAGGGAAATACCTTCAAACTGCCACCTGTTCTAAATCATTTGCCGTCGGTACGCTGAGAGGTGCTCTGCTCTCAGGCTGCAGGGGAGGCTCGTTGAGAAGAATAGGGACGGTACAGTAATGGACAAACGACATTATATAAAAATCGCCAGTAACACACAAAAAAGTCGCTAGATTTGTCGCTAGTCGCTTTTTTGAAAGTTTGTCTCTAAATTGGCAACACTAGCGCAAACTGAAGAGCGGGAGGAGTGAGAGGTTTAGGGAGATGGGGCGCGCGAACTGTAGCGCGCGACCGTCACCGGAAGAGCACAAGCGCCAAGTTTCAGCCCGGACTGTACCAAAATGCTGAGGAGCGGGGGGCGGGGGAATTCCGGGAGTTTACCGGGAGACAGACCAATACGGGAGACGGGTCTGAAATACGGGAGACTCCCGGGAAAAACGGGAGTGTTGGCAGGTATGCCCTAGACAGACAACGTTGTTGATACAGTTCCTCAATAGATGTCATTTTGACACCAACGAACCTTTCAGCTGACTTTATTATCTTCTTAATGGTGCTAATCTCATACCAAAGGCAGATGCCATTAGTGAGAACACTCTCAACAGCTCCTCTGTAAAAAGTTGTGAGGATTGATGGGCTGAGGTGTGCTCTTCTTATATAGTATATGCTGAGTGAAGTTTATTTATAAACTAATTTTGAGAGGATCACGTGCTTATGATTGCTTGCGGCTGGTTCCGCATCATTCAATTTATGATTCACCAATCAGACGATTCCTAAGCCACTATAAATACCCTAAGTTCCATATAACAGCCATCTTCGTTTTGAAGAATCCCCCCTTCCACCCCTACTCCTCCTCCTCCTTTCCTGGATGGGTGGCACGGTGGCCCAGTGGTTAGCACTGTTGCCTCACAGCAAGAACGTCACTGATTCTAGTCCTTACCAAGCCAGCTGACATTTCTGTGTGGAGTTTACACGTTCTCCCAGTGCTCATGTGGGTTTCCTTCCACCATCCAAAAACATGCAACTTAAGTTAATTGACTAATCCAAATCAGCACCGACATGCACCTAGTAAGTAGCTATCTCTTAAGAGCAATTACTATCTGTTTATTAGCTACTACAGCAGGGGAGTTCTCGAGATCTACCTGAGCTCAAACTCCCCTCTCGCCCTGCAAACAGGAGGGAGCCCCGGGCTCGAGGATCTTATGAGCTCAGGGCTCTCTCCCGGGACTGCATGACAAACAAGCTTTATAATCAATCATCAGCTAAGTGTGAACTCTTGAAAAACACCTTGTAGTTTAGAAATATAGTAGACTTCTCATCTTTTCATGACTCCTTTATTCATGGAGCAAACATAACTTTAAGAAAACAGATGTATACAATGAATCTTAAAACAAATTACATGAAATTAATAATTTATTGAAGGGCACAAGTTTACATTGCTTTTTTGTAATTTATTTAAAAATACAGTGGAAAAAAGATTATTTAAAAGTCATTACTAATCGTGTGATGTCACATGATCCTTCAGAAATCATTACAGTTCTAAATTGCTCATCATTACAGGTGTTCAGTTGTTAATTATGTTATAATATGTTAAAATAATATATTTTTAGGATTCTCTGATGGATGAAAATATAAATATACATCCTCCAAAACATTTGAAATGTAGTAGATTCATGTTAAAGAATGAATTTCTTCTGAATAAGTATCAATTTAACTTTTTTCCCTTTATTAAACATATTTGCCATACCTTTTTAAAATATGACAGTTTCCACAAAATATGAATATGCAATATGCTTCATATAGGGTGGCACGGTGGCACAGTGAGTAGCGATGTTGCCTCATAGCAAGAAGGTCACTGGTTCGAGTCTCGGCTGGGTCAGTTGGCATTTCTGTGTGGAGTTTGCATGTTCTCCCCATGTTCACGCGGGTTTCCTCCGGGTGCTTCAGTTTCTCCCACAAGTCCAAAGACATGCTTTATAGGTGAATTGGGTAAGCTAAATTGTCTGTAGTGTATGAGTGTGAATGAGAGTGTATGGGTGTCATCCCAGTGATGGGTTGCAGCTGAAAGGACATCCGCTGTGTAAAACATATGCTGGATAAATTGGCGGTTCCTTCCGCTGTGGTGACCCTGGATTAATAAAGGGATTAAGCCAAAAAGAAAATGAATGAATGAATGAATGAATATTAGTTCATTGTTGTTTGTGTTTTGTGATGTTATAATGTAAATTATTATAGATTACGTGAGAAATGGCAATTGACATATTACAAATCTATTTAAGAACTAATAAAAGAATAAATGTTAATCTTTAGATTCAGATTTTTAAATTTAGCTAAAAGATACAAATTCAATGATTACATTTAAAACATGGAATTAAATGCAGTTCTAGATGGTTTCAGTATGATGGAGCTAACCACAAAAACCTCTAAAATTAACAAAAAAAAATAACCTTTTCACTGTTCTTTAACAGGACTAGAAGAAAGAAAATCAGCTTCATTTTCATCTGTAATAGCTCAAATGTTCTGTTAAAGTTGGTCTGACTCTGGTGAACTTCAGTCAACCTTCTACCAAACTAAGGAACAAAGACAATCTAAATATAAGACATGACCAACAACTGACAGAGAAAAAGAAAGTGTGGCCTTATTTCTCTATACATTCATTCATTCATTTTCTTTTCAGCTTAGTCCCTTTATTAATCTGGGCCGCCACAGCGGAATGAACCACCAACTTATCCAGCATATGTTTTTATGCAGCGGATGCCCTTCCGGCCATCTCCCATCCCTGGGAGACATCCATACACACTCATTCAAACACACACTCATACACTACAGTCAATTTTACACAATTCACCTGGCTTGTGGAGGAAACCAGAGCGCCCAGAGAAAACCCACGCGAACACGGGGAGAACATGCAAACTCCACACAGAAAAGCCAACTGACCCAGCCGAGGCTCAAACCAGCAACCTTCTTGTTGTGAGGCGAACGTTCTACCCACTGTGCCACAACGTCGGCCATTTCTCTAAACAATCTTCTTTAAATGTATAAATAAAGCCTGACACCAAAACCAGAAATTGTTTTACAAACACATTCATAAATGAATATTGAGAATAATAAAAACTATATGGCTGTCTGTTTATGTTAAGTTCTTTTATTGTTTTATTTCTATTTCATAATTTGTTGTTGTTTCTGGTGTTGATTTCAGTTGTTGTGAGTTGTGTCTGAAACTGGTTCAAGAATCTCTATGTAGTGCATGAAAGCTGAGGGCATAATATCAACAAAAGGTAACAGAAATGAGCAAGTAAATCACTTTTTGATTTGTTTGTGTGAATGCACATGAGGTTCAGATTATATTTTTTCCCTATTAATTTCATACTTGTTTATTGTTTATTACTTACAATTTGCATTTTTTTTCTCATTATTTCCCCCAAAAGAATGGACGTGAAATGGGTGAAGCGCTACATAAAAGCTTAAAACTGATCTAAAACAAATATACAAGTAAAATATTATTAAACATTTGCTTTATTAATAATAATGAATATTTATACACATTTTTCAGTTTTTACATATAGTCAGAATTGTTAGCCCCCCTGTATATTTTATTCCCCTGATTTCTGTTTGATGTAGAGAAAAAAAAATTTCAACACATTTCTAAACAGAATAGCTTTTTTAGCACAACTTTTACTTTAGTTTATTACCACTATATCATTACTCATTCAGTAGCCTACATAATTACCTGTGTTTGTCCAGTTTTTCTTCTATTTTTTTCCGAAAAACAATATATTAATAATAATAATAGTAATAATAATAATAATGTTAAAAACTACTGTATAATTGATAATGAAAATATGAAATAATTGAAATGAAATTTTTTTTTTTTTGTAGATCAAGGCCATTTTGTGGTAGGCGGAATAATGAATTATACATAGGCCTATATGGTAATAATAATAAGCAAAACGCAAAAAAAGTTGAGCATGTTTGAGCAAAAACAAAGGCCTAACTACAATATAATAATTATTATATATATATATATATATATATATATATATATATATATATATATATATATATATATATATATATATATATATATATATATATATATATATATATAATATCACGTGTAGATATGTGGGCACATTAAGGCGAATTAGCCAGTCAGTAGCGCTGCCCTGCATTAGATGTTTATTTTGTTTTAAAAAGTCCCCACGTGTTTTGAAAATGTTCTTTCGCATTCCAAAATGGAACTGTGTAACTCTGACATCATCGAAGACAGATTAAAGCTGTTGAATGTATCAGAAACTCTCACTAGCTTCTTTGGATGTCTAGTAGTAGTTCAGTACTTACTGCGACTCCACACAACGGTGATAAAATGGCCTTTTCAAAGTTGATTTCCCGTTTAAAGAAAGCGTTTGGTATCAAGTGTGCACACGAACCACCCTGTGAGCCACTCAAACCCACCGGCAACACGACCGAAAACCATCCTCATCCGATAACCGAGGACCCGCCCGCCATTGGAAGAGAACAGGCAGGGAGACAGAAAAAGAAAAAGATGAAAATCAAATTTTCTTCCTTCTTCCTCGCCTGTTTCTCCAGAAGAGCTACTGTTAATGGTAAATTAGTTTTATGAACCTCTTGATAATACTTTTAATTTCTAAAACATACTGTTAAACACACTAAACATATCAGAGTAGCTGTTTAAAGATCAGAAATAAAATTAACTGGAAAATATTTTAGAAAGGTAGTTTCTTAAAGGGACAGTTCACATAAACATGAAAATTCTGTCATAATTTACTCCTCAAACCTGTTTGAGGTGCTTTCTTGTGCTGAACACAAAATAAGATATACTGAAAACAGCCATTGACTTCCAGTATTTTGAGTTCCTACAATGGAGGTTAATGGCTGCTGATTTCAGGAATATTCTTCAGAATATGTAGTTTTGTGTTTAACAGAAGAAATTTATGATTAATTGTATTAGGATTTTTCCAGTGAGCTTTGACTTTAGATATATAGTTTACACATACTTTTTATTTAGCTTATAATTATCACTTCAATGCACAAAAACCATGAATATCATAAATAAAAAATACATTGAGTAATGTTTTTGCAAATGAACTTTTGAAATATCAAGTCAAAAAAGTTATAGAATCATATTAATGGTATTTCTTCCTCTTTTTAGATCAACCCTCTGTTCTGGAGATCCATGACCTTCAGGACGAGCCGATCAGTAGCTCGAAATTCTTCCACACTGCTGTGAACAATTTGGAGCTGGAGGTTCTCCAACCTTCAGTTCATGATGCTCCAGCAGAAGAAGACTTGGACTCCACTGTAAAATCTGAAGTGAACAGCTTTGAACCTCCAGTGAGCCAGCAGTTCTCAACAGATGGCATCTTTGAAATGATCAGCGCAGACTCTGTTCAAGTTGACATTGATTCTGCACTGGATGAAGACTCAGATCCTCCACTGAATCAGAAGATCTCACACAATGACTCCGCTGTGAAGTCTACAGGTGCCATTGACCCTGATTCTGCAGTGAGTCCTACAGCAGATGATGGGAACTGCTTGGACAATAGTAAGTTTATTGCTAACTCATAACATTTGTTTAGGCTTATCAAACTTTCTAAAATTATTCAGTTTAAGTCAAAATGATTCGTCCTCCTGTGATTTTTTTTTCCTTTTTCAAATATTTCCCAAATGGTGTTTAACAGAATAAGGAAGTTTTCACTTCCTTCATTTCCTATAATATTTTTTCTTATGCAGAAAGTCTTATTTGTTGTAAACTCTGTGTTTTTATTAGGTTTATATTTGAATAACATTTTATGTCCAGTCAGCTAAATTTTCTCCATTTTTAACAGATAACATCAGCTCCCGCTACAAGCTTGGAAAGCAGCTCGGTGAAGGAGGTTTCGGCTCCGTTTTTGAAGGGATCCGCATACAGGATGGTCTGCAGGTATTCATTTTTGTAGACTCAAATCCTTTGATGAAGTTCACTATTTAAAGAGCATCATCAGAAGCATGCTTTCATTGTTTTGACGTTTCTGCTTAGAATTCAAATTGACTCTCTGTCTCTGTTCATGATTTGAATGAAATGATCTCGATGCACATGTTAATTATTCGCTTATTTCTTTAAACAGGTGGCTGTTAAATTTGCCCAGAAGACATCAAATAGGCAAGATCTCAGCTCTGTAAGTAGACTACACTTTCGGTTTTTCTCTTCTCAGTTGCGGTTTTCAATTTATAATGTCTTATATTTATTACTAGACAACAACATGTGGTTAAAAACCCTTGTTTGAAAACTAACATTATTACTCTGTTTTCAGTCTCATGACCAGCCACTTCCTCTAGAGATCACCTTGGCAAATATGGCCAGCAGTGGCTCCAGGTGTCCCAATATAATTCAGCTTCTAGATTGGCAGGTCTTCAAAAACCATTATGTCATGGTCATGGAGCGACCTATGCCAAGCATGGACCTGGAGGCATTCCTTCAACTGAACGGAGGCGTCCTCAGCGAGCAAACGGCACAAACTATCATGAACCAAGCTGTTTATGCTGCCAATGTTTGCTGTTACCGGGGGGTATTCCACAGGGATATAAAGCTACAAAACCTGCTTGTGAACCCAAACACGCTGGAGGTCAAGCTGATCGACTTCGGGTGCGGAGATTTCCTGAAGGAATCAGCATACAGTACCTTTTCTGGTAGGTGTTTTGAATAGGGTTGTCAAAGTATTGACTTCGATACTAACATTTTAAAAATGTCCATTTGAGCGCTGTTAAACACCACTGATTGGCCATTGGTGTTCACATGCTCAGCAAATATGACTGTGAACCCATCTGGTATGTATATCAACATGATGCTAACACAGAGATTAAACTACATGTCTCTCCTCCAGGCACAGAAGCGTACATCCCGCCAGAGTTTTTTGAAAGAGGATGTTACCAAGCCACACCAGCGACAGTCTATTCTCTTGGCATTCTCCTCTTCACAATGCTGCATGGAGATTTCCCATCGACCTATGACCTGTACTACCTTGAGCATGACTGGTCCAAATTTACCGTCTCTCAAGGTGAAAAGTTTATCAAAGAACAACTAAAAAACTGTTTAACAACAATGATAATAATAATAATAATAATAATAATAATAATAATAATAATCTCACCTCTCCATTTGTTTTTCACAGAATGCTGTGATCTGATGTGGGCTTGTCTGCAGCAGAATCCAGAGCACAGAATTCTTCTAGGACAGATGCCTTACCACGACTGGTTCATGCTGGAGTAGCCAGTTGACACCATTGCTTCTGTTGTGTTTATTTTACTTGTTTAGGTTTGTTTAAATATAGTGTCTTCTTAATGTATTATTCACTTCTTTATTGTTACAAATGTTTTTGTGTCTGTAATAAAAATATATATTTTTGAACTCACTTGTGATGTGGCTTATGTTGTGATCTAGCCCCAGTGACAAAAATCTGGCATGAGGTTTAAACAGCATCCAGTCATTTATAACGCACACGGCAGTTGCCTCTGGCGTCATTAAGGTGCACTTTTAGAAATACACTTTTTAAGAATAAACTCCAGCGCTGCCCCTTACCTGACCCAAAACCTAAATATATCAGTCACTGTGACATAAGCAAATCCTCCATATAAAATTCCAATGTTTTATTGTGAAATCAGAGCTGTTTTAAAAGTGTTTTAAAATACAAACATCGTAACATGAGAATGTGAGATTCAATACAAAACATCTGCATTTTCACAATAAGAGCACCCAGTATTAATAAGGTCACTGAGTATTTATTGCCCTCATGACAATTGTGCTTCCCAAACAAAATATTGAGTGGTATTCCTTCAAAATCAATACTGATAGTGTAGTTTGTGCAGACACACTGAGGTTTATTCAGTGTACAGAAGTCTGAATCCTCCACATTATTTCATACGCCTCCAAAAACACGATTGCAACTCGAATGTCCCGCGTTTGCTAATCAAATAGACTGTTCAACCCTTTACGTTATTACTTTCTTACAACATCTCCAACTATGCTAAAAGCAACGAGTTCTATAGAAGATGTTGTAAGAAAGTAATAACGTAAAGGGTTGAACAGTCTACTTTTAGTAATGTGTTTTTGTAAGCGTATAAAATAATAATGTGGATGATTCAGACTTCTGTACTCTGGATAAACCTCAGTGTGTCTGCGCAAACTACACTATCAGTACCCAAAAACATGTTTACTACAAACAGACTGTTCAACCCTTTACATTACTACTTTCTTACAACCAGGGGCGTAGTGGACATTTTAAAAGGCAACTGTATGAAATTCAAAAGTTTACATTCTTTATCACCAGTTTCTAAATGGTCTGTCTCTAAAAGTGAGGGGAATGTATCTCCTATGTTTATTAGTGCCACAGGAGAAAGAAAATCAGCTTCATTTTTATCTCTAATAGTCCAAATTTTCTGTAAAGGCTGGTGGTGAACTTTCATTCAACCTTCTACCAAACTGAGGTACAGATTAAATCTAAACTTTGGTTAAGATGTTTGTCAGATTGATAAATAAATGAGAGATTATCAATTCAAATTCTAAACATCGGAGCATTTAAAACAGCATCTACTGTGTGAAATGTGCTCCAACCATCTCTGCTTCATGTTTTGGTTCTCACGGACAGATTAATGTCTATTGTGATTTGGAGTTGTAAAATGGATGAAGTGTGGTCATATTTGTGACATGATTTACCTGGATTGATCAGCTGGTTCCTCTGAAACACTGGGTGTAGATGGGGAAGAGCTCCGGACTGCAGGTTTGATGGTGGGTTTTGGTGAAAGAGGAGCTGATTTTACTCCGCTGACATCTCTTAAGGCTATTAGAGAAAAACATACATTTTAATATTTCTATTCATTTTTAGGTCACAAACTCATTATTAAAAAACAATATCCACTGATTTACAGTACAGCAAAATACTTCAAAACCACCAAAGATGATTATGAAAGGATAAAAGCAATGTTAAGGTAATTCTCCCTGAAGAATAAAGCAGTTTGAAAATTATCACTGTATGTGTAGTATTATTATGAACTAAATGTATGAATAATGAATTAAATGTAGTTGAAATAGACTACAGCCCTGGTATTAAATTCCAAAACATAAACACACACAATCCAAGAATATAATGGCAGGATTAACACTATGATTTTCCAAAAAACTAAAGAAAAAGAGACTCAAACTCACCATGTTTCAGTGGAACAAGAAAGAAAACCAGTGTAAATTTCCTCTAACATTGAGGTGTGAAGAGGACTCTATTGGGCTAAGTAGAGCTCAGAAAAGACGAGCTGCAGCATTTGAGATCATATGAAGAGGTTTCACAGCGGAAGTTCATCCTGAAGAATATTGCAGTAGTCTAATATATAAATCACCAGTGCTTGGACAAGAAGTTACGCAGCCTGCTCTGTTACAAAGTGTCTAATCCTTCTAATTTTGAGTAAAGAAACAAAGCTTGCACAATCATGCAGGTTATGTGACTATGCTTCATATTTTTCATTGTTGATAATCATAAGAAATGTTATTAAGTTTCAACTCACCAAATGATTTCAGTAGATTGCGTAACATTTATGACAGGATTGCAGAAATTCAGCATTGACATCCATCACAGGAATAAATTACATTTCAAAATATATCAATATATACTGTACATTTTGAGGTATTATTTTAAATTGTAATAATAACATTTCATAACATTACTTAATAAATGGGCGGTTCATTCTGCTGTGGCGACCCCTGATGAATAAAGGGACTAAGCCGAAGGAAAATGAATGAATATTACCTAATAAAAGTATGTTCTATTTTCTGATGTACACATAACAATGTTGGAAAATACAGTTGCTCATAACCACTCTCTTTCATAGTGGAGACAAAATAAGATGGAAGTCAATGTATATTAACCAAGATCTTCAAAAAATCATCTTCACTAGAAGAAATGAAGTTTGAATAAGTTGGACAAATTTGAAGAAAATTAATGTGACCTAAGGATTATTTCTAATATGGCTATAGGATGTAGGATCTGTGAATGACACTAAGACCTGACTGTTCACTCATTCTGTCACCATAAAGCCCATGTGAGGCTAAAGGATGTTTTTAGACACTCCCTGCTGTTTCATGTTCCATGAGCGCTATTGCTGCAGTGACTTCCTTCCCACCTATTTTTCATTATTCAAGCTAGGTGCTAAATAAATAAAGACAGCGGTCTAAGAAAGACACAGCCAGGAAACAAGACATTTGATCCTGCAATGAATTAAAGCACCAGGACACAGTATCACTGTTATCTGTTTGTACCTCTGTTAAATAAGACACCTGTGCCCTCACAGACAGGTTACATAAACCGAGCTCTGACACATCTGCATATCAAATTTCACATTACGTGACCATTGTTTTTCTATTACTGATAACCCCAGAATATTAATAGAGTTATTAATATTATATATTGATATTATTACTGCCATACAAAACTTTGGGATCCTCTATTTTTAATATTGTATGTGTGCATGTCTGTTTTCATGTATTCTTTTATTTAATTAATGATTTATTTACTCATACATACAAATACAGTACATAAATGGCATTATGAAGGTTATTATTTTTTGGATGATCTGATTTGATCAAAGGTGGTCTTTGTCCTGAAGAGATATGTTTTAACATAAATTTTTTTCTGTCAATTTTATGTCTTTTTCAAGACAATAAAAGCTGCAGCTGGCATTTGAGGTTAGATGGTTATTACATTAGCCTGATTGGATAATGCTGTACTGGAGGGAAATTATGTTGTTTTGTGGCCTGAGATGGCTTGTGAAGCTTCTGCCATGAGCAAATGTACTTCCCTCCCTGTAATATCTCACTACCCAAGGCGATTCTGTTTTCATAATCACAATATTTGAAACCTTTAATAAACAGCAGCAGTCAGTCTCAGCCGAATCAGTGAACCAATCAAAAGAAACAGGAGGTGCGGAAAGGTCAACAGCCATAATTTAAGTAGCAGCTATCTGTGTATTGATGGTTGTCAAATAAAGATGCAGGGCAGTGTTGCCAAGTCTGCACTTTTCCTGCGTGGAAGTGGTCTGCTTTAAACGAAAGCCCCAGAAAGCGTGATTGGGGATGTTTTGATTAGGAATTGAGCAGATTTCACTTTGAGGACTTTTCAACACTGATACAGATATTTTGGTTGGCCCAAATTTTGATACAATTTAGTATTTCAGCACTTCCAGTTCCATTGTCAGCTATTGTAAATAGGTTTAAATCAAGATACTACCACATTTTATTATAATCTACCCTATTTTTAAGAGGAAGACTGATCTATTCTCAAGAGTTTCCTCCTCCATAAAATGACCAAATGAGTTGTTTGTGTGAGTAACTTTTTGTGGGAATAAGTTAAAACAATAACTTATTTTTTTATCATAATCTGTTTTCTTTGTCAAAGGTGATTAAATTTTTAGAGGTTTCAACTAAAATATGGACAAACCAACTCGTCAAATTTAAATGTATTTGATCTTTCTAAAATTTAACCCAACATTTCGGTTTGTCCATATTTTAACCAAATTTATATACACTGACTGGCCACTATTAAGTACACCTTATTAGTACCGGGTTGGACCCCCTTTTGCTTTCAGAACTGCCTTAATCCTTCGTGGCATAGATTCAATAAGCTACTGGAAATATTCCTCAGAGATTTTGGTCCATATTGACATGATATCACACAGTTGCTGCAGATTTGTCGCCTGCACATCCCTGATGCAAATCTCCTGTTTCACCACATCCCAAAGGTGCTCTATTGGATTGAGAGCTGGTGACTGTGGAGGCCATTTGAGTACAGTGAACTCATTGTCATGTTCAAGAAACCAGTCTGAGATGATTTGCACTTTATGAAAATAGCACGTTATCCTGCTGTAAGTAGCTATCAAAAGATGGGTACACTGTGGGTCATAAAGGTATAAACATGGTCAGCAACAATACTCAGGTTGGCTGTAGTGTTGACACGATGCTCAATTGGTACTAATGGACCCAAAGTGTGCCAAGAAAATATCTCCCACACCATTACACCACCACCACCAGCAGCCTGAACCATTGATACAAGGCACGATGGATCCATGCTCTCATGTTGTTGATGCCAATTTCTGACCCTGCCATCCAAATGTCGAAGCAGAAATTGAGACTCATCATACCAGGCAAAATTTTTACAATCTTCTATTGTACAACTTTAGTAAGCCTGTGCGAATTGTAACCTGTTATCTGTTCTTAGCTGACAGGAGTGGCACCCGTTGTAGTCTTCTGCTGCTGTAGCCCATCCGCCTCAAGTTTGTTGTGCGCTCAGAGATGCTCTTCTGCATACATCAGTTGTAACGAGTGGTTATTTGAGTTACTATTGCCTTTCTGCCAGCTCGAACCAGTCTGGCCATTCTCCTCTGACCTCTGGCATGGACATGTCATTTGAGCCCACAGAACTGCCGCTCACTGGATATTTTCTCTTTTTCGGACCATTCTCTGTAAACCCTTGAGATGGTTGTGCGTGAAAATCCCAGTAGATCAGCAGTTTCTAAAATACTCAGACCAGCCGGTCTGGCACCAACATCCATGACATGTTCAAAGTCATTTAAATCACCTTTCTTCTCCATTCTGATGCTCGGTTTGAACTGCAGCAGATCGTCTTGACCATGTCTACATGCCTAAATGCATTGAGTTGCTGCCATGTGATTGGCTGATTAGAAATTTGTGTTAACGAGCAGTTAAACAGGTGCACCTAATAAAGTGTCTGATGAGTGTATATTTACAGTTTAAGACAAAACTATTTGCCATCCTATAAAAATGTTATTTTTCCCAAGTGATGTTTAACGCGGAAAGGTTTTTTTTTTTACAGCGTTTCCAAAATTAGTTTCTTCTGGAGAAAGTCTTATTTCTTTTAGTTTAGCTGGAATAAAATCAGTTTTAGGTCAATATTATTAGCCCCCTTAATTATTATTTTTTTTTTTTTTGATTGGGAAAAGAACAAACCACTGAACCATTCAACAACTTGCCTAATTAACATAACTTGTCTATCTATCTTAACATAACTAGTTATCCTTATAAACATATAGTTAATCCTTTAATTTGCACTTTAAGGTGAATAATAGTTTCTACAGACAAAAAGAATTGTTGTTAGAAATTAGTTATTAAAAATATATTGTTGAAAAAATGTGCTAAAAAATCTTCTTAATGTTACACAGCACATGGAAATTTTTGAAAAATAATTAAAATGTCACAGGAGCTAATAAGGCGAAATGTTTTTCACTTCAACTGTATGCATTATGTACAGAACTAATTTCAAACATCAAAAACCTATTAAAAAAACAGAAATGCCAAAATGCTAATTCCTTTCCAGGTGTTGATCTCTACAAAACCCTGCTACCAACATTTTTTGTATAAACAACCCCCTATTGTACCCAAAAAATCCAGTGTCCTACTGTCAGCCAACTTGCATTTCCCATAAAAACAACAGTTTTGGCTCATAAACATACTCTCCACACTGACCTAGAGAGCGTTAGCCTGAGACTCATTAAGGCAAATGTGTATTTGCACATATGCTGGCAGTGCAACTACTGACTGAACTAGAGATGAGTGGGAGAGCGAACTAAGTCTAGCAGTACAAATCTTTTGGCAGTGTGTGTTTTGAATCAGCCTACTCAGGCAGGGACATTCTCTTACCACTGAAAACAAAAAGCAGGTGCAAAATCTCTCCAGCTGCTTGAACAAATCTTAGTTATTAGCTGAGGATGGGGGCGACTTCCTGTCTGTGCTCAGTCTGACTAATGAGCCCTCATAGTGCTGCTCATCCAGAAAACAAGAGATATCATCTGCGTAGCCTTCTGGTTAAACAGTTAGTCACCCCAAAATGACAGTTCTGTTATCTTTACTCACCTTGTTTTAAAATGTAAGAAATTTGTTCACTTTTAGAATGCTAATGATGATATTTTTATTCAAATCTGAGTAATGTAATGTAAAATATTCTACTTGATTCTACTTTAGTGATCTGAAAAAAAATGCAGCTTCATATATTGGACAAATTTATTTCATGCTTTTATTTACATATAAATATTGATCGGTAATATTTCAGCCCAGGCTCAGAAATATGTACCAGGAGTTACGTCTTTTTGCAATTTTTGTTTTCACAACATCCAGTGTATGCTGTATACATTTAGGAGAATAATAATAACTCCTTACATTTATATAGAGCTTTTCTGGACACTCAAAGTGCTTTACACATTGGGAGAATCTCCTCATCCACCAGGATCCACCTGATTGGTGGAGAGGTGTCAGAGTGATGAAGCCAATTATGATGTGGGATGGTTAGGAGGCCATGATGGACAGAGGCCAGTGGGCAAATTTGGCCAGGATGCCAGGGTAAACCCCTACTCTTTTTTTTTGAAGGACAATCTGGGATTTTTAATGACCACCGAGACTCAGGACATTGGTTTAACATCTCATCCGAAAGATGGAGCTCACTGAGCAGTATAGAGTCTCCTTCACTTTCCTGGGCGTTAGGACCAACACAGACCGCAGGTTGAGCGCCCCCTGCTGGTCTCACTAACACCACTTCCAGCAGCAACCCACAGTAGCTTTCCCATTTGGTCTCCCATCCACATGTTTAGCTTCAGGGGGCGACCATGTGAGAGTTGCAGAGAGCTAGATGCCGGCAAATCTCAAATGCGTTACTGGAGCAGGTTTTCTCTGGTGTGCCATTTCTCGTAAATCCACATATTTCTCGGTTCTCAAAAATGTATTCCTGGGCACATTTTCTCAATGAGCCTGTGTTGTCATATTCATTCTAACACAGGCTTATTATGAAAACGTAGCCCTATATACATTTCTGGAGATCGAGAATCATGTAGCCATAAGTACGTATGGCTGCATTGCGTCTTTAAAAAGAACGCCATGGAGCGGTATGACTCTGTTCCTTTTTGCGTTCACCAGCTGACCGCTTCCCTCTGTATGGACGGCTTTCCAGCTATTACCAGTTTGTCCAGTTAGCTCGACATGTACGTCGATGGACTTGAGACACAAAGAGGAATTGACTGCGAAGACAGGGTTCAAGTCCAGCGAAGAACAATTCCAGAAAGCAGGTAAATCAAAAACAGAAGCTGAAAAAAAAAAATAAAACAAGTAAATAACAGGGTGAGAATATGGTAAAATCTGAAAATGTGGTAAAAATCAGGCGAGGGCCTTTCTTTTGTTGGATTGCTTTTTAAAACAGTCAGTTAGGTTGGGTTAGGTGAAGAGGGTGGGCGGGTCAATCGGTGCTTTTAAAAACACTATTGGTTGGGTATAGGAAAGGAGGAGAGAGGATCAGTCGGTCAGTCAGTTAGTCAGTTAGTCAGTCGACAGCAGCCTCTGGTGGATTTATGTAAGAACGGCAGGCGTGAATGGCACTCGCGAGAGAAATTTGAGATTTCACAAAGCGTACACAGTGGCCTCTGGTGGATTTGTGAAAACAAAAACTGCAAAAAAAATGTAGCTCCTTGGACATATTTGGTGCTCTCCAGAAATGTATATAGCAATACTTTTTTAGAATAAGCCTGATTCATTCATAAAAACACAGTCGTGCTTGCTTGACATGAGAGAACCAATTAGGTTCATTCTTACTTGTCACTTGAGCACATTTGAGCTTCTGCAAAAACCATTGAAAAGGGAGGAGCTACTCTATGTCCCAATCTTCATGATTCAGTTCAAGTTACTTCACACATTGAGCAAAAATGCTAATTTCAAAACAAGAAGTAATTAAGTTAATCTGAGCTTTTGTTCTTCTTCAGTGAAGAAGTGGATGCTAAGAATGAATAAGAGAAAGTGTTATAATATTTAAGTGCACAAAAGCCATTAAGCAGCTGTTGTTTCTCTTCTTAAGTGCACTTTGAACCACCATGAAGCTGCACAGATTTCAAATATCTCATGTAAGGCTGGCCCTGAGCGAGATCTCTTAGAGGAGCTGTAAAGCCACGAGCATGAAAGAGTGTAAATCCATCAATCCAGTAAGAAAGACAAAATCCCTGCAGACACGATAGCTCGGGATGATTTAGCTGCTTATTGACTGAGCTCTTCCACTTGGAAGCTGCAAGCAAATATACTGAAGAAGGGGAAATGCCCCATGAATAAAACACCTGCTCATCTATTGTCTCTCTCGTCAGTCTAATTATGTTAAAAATAACCAGCATTTGTCTGGTGTACTTAGGAGTTATGGCTTATTCACATTGCATTGACTGTTGTTACTGTGCCTTGAATATTTCTAGAAAGTTTTAAGCTGTGATGCGTCACAACGTGCATTACCGGGAATTCAATGGACAGGATATCTTGTTCTTGTTTTCCCAATGTTTATTTCGTTTTCTTTTATACTTATTTTTAATCATTTTCTTTTGCTTTTCTCAGTGATTTGTTGCTTATGTACACATGTATCTGGTTCCTTTAACACCTTAAATAGCATTTATAATCTGACATAATATTTATTCAATTATTAGTATTATATTAAAATTATAGCTTTGTATTAATCAAAATCTTTTAAAAGAAGTATGACATTTTCCACAAAATAATTAGCAGTAATTATTATTAGCTATTAAGCAGAAAACCAAATCACCATACACTCAAAAAAATATTTTTGCTACTTGTTCAAACTACTTATATGAACATTTTTGGGACAGCTTATTTGTTTTATGTTCAATCCAGTTATATTTATGAAACAATTAAGTTACCTTATTTGATTTGTGTTGGGACAACATGAAGGAATTGTGAGGAACCCAGCATTCTGTACAGTGTATTAAAATAAGTAGTGAATCCTATTTTATTCCTTTTTCAAGATTTAAGATAAATGTTTTGTGTCTCCAGAATGTGTCTGTAAAGTTTCAGCTCAATACACCCATCAGATTATTTATTATACCTTTCAAAAGTTTGGGATTTTCAGCTCTGAGCATCTTTCAGATTTTTTTGTTGCCCGTGCATTTAATGCTGGTTATCCCGCCCACCGTTCCCACGTGCTTGTCAAAGAGTGCCTCAATCTCTGCCTCGGCTGCATCAGATAAACAGCACAGTGACAGACATGAAGAGGGCAGATCTCATGTAACGTTTGTGAGAAATGCTACAGTAAGAACTTTCCCAATGATTATTTGATGTATTTGTTGTGGAGTTCATTCAAGCCTTTCGATGAGTCACACATTTAACTTTGCACTGTTTTTGCATACAAATGTGACAAGATACACGTTAATATCCACTGCTATATCAATATCCGTTATGTTAAATGTACAAAATAAACCTGATTTAATGTCCACAAACCGGGATCAAAGCGTCTTCTTTTATAATTGTACTAAGACGCGGCTGAGGTGATAAATACAGTAAATCGCTGTAATTCATTACAAGCATGCTCTGTTTTATAAACATTTTAAACCTGTTAAACTCATTCTTGATCACATTTGATGATGTTTGATGATCACAGAGAGCTGAACAGATCTTTTAATCCCAGTTGCTTTGCGCACATCCTGTCTTGTTGATATGATTATACAGAAACATGTTAATATGATGCTGTCAATCAATTCAGTGGGCGGGGAAACAGCACTCCTACGTCACGTTGAGGTCGGCCTCAAAATGGGAGGGATTTGGATCCTATTTTAACGTCAGGAAATAAAAAAAAGAGACTTATTGTCTTTATATCACCCCAATATTAGTGTGGACACACTATACCTACACACAGTTCTGTCCAAACCGCTTACAAAAGATGATTTTCATCAAAGATGCCATTTAATGCTAAAAATCCAACATCGCCATCACATGAACTTAATTACATATTAAAACATTTTAAAACAGCTGTTTCAAAAACTAAAATTCCTCAATGTTTTATTTTTTTCTTCATATATGCGGCAATGGTTTGCACAACAGACTGGCTGTGATTGGTTTTGTATACAGAAAATGTTTGTTAATCTACATTTTGTTTCAGAATGCAACAAGAACAAGAAAACTGCAAACAGATTGAGAAATCGTGATGCCAATTTGTCTTATTTTAATCAGTCGACATCTTACCCAGCAAACAATTTTGTGGTTAAAAGACGTTTAATAGACATTTAAATGTATACAGCTTGGCTAAAACAAAGCTAAACTTGGGCTGTCAGTGAAAATCTAATAGATGTCTAATATTTTCCCAAAACTAGACTAGTCTTCAAACAGACAGATTAGACAGACTTTATATGTGTAGTCTTTCATTTCTGTTTATTTGATGACTACAGTTTTGGCCTATTCTTAGACGTCTTAGACGATTTTCACTGACAGCCCAAGTTTATCCTTGTTTTAACAAAGATGACTATGTTTAGACATCTATTAGACATCTTTTACAAACCAAAAATGCTTGCTGGGTAGTACCAGGATAAATATCAAAGCAATACACTTAAAAATAAAGCAGTAGCTACAATTCATTATTTGAAAAGCATTTTGGGAAACCTCTAATTTACAAATAAAAATTTACTTTTACAAATATAGATCACCTGTGCTGCTCCACTTTTGTATGTTTGTTTTTTTTTTAGGCAGAATCCTCATACTATCATTGTAGGTAACCAAAATATTTCCCACCAACATATTTGAGAATTCATTGGTTTTTGTACTGGAAAATAAAACAGTTTGTAGTTCTCTCACATATATTACTCTCACTTAAATATATCTCGGACACTTTCACCCTCAAGTCTGGCTGTTTTAATATGGCAACTGATCTCAAACACACCTGCCGAAGAATAAAGAATGTGTTTACCATCTGCGTGTGTTTGCCAGGTGGAGCACAGACAATGACTACAGCTCTGTTTACCACTGTGGAGACAACCCGGGGATCCGTTTGTCTATTTAGAATTGCAGGCTATTGTTAGAAGCATGAGTAATTGTTGGAAAGCAAGAACAGAAAAGGAAAGACCATCTCTCTCAGTTGTCAGTTCAATATTTATCAGCGCAGATTTATAATCAATTGGTTAGCTCTAACTTGCAAATGTCAAGGGCCTTTTTATTTCGTTATGTATTTTTGCCTCTGTTTCTTTATATTTGTTATATTCCTTCCTGGTAAACCCCAGTACACTAAGCTGGCATCCCAAAAACAATCAGAGGGTGGGCAACCCAATGCCACGGCTCATGTAAAACCACAACAGTTGCCAGGCAACACTGTTCCCTCCACAGCAGGAGCAGGAGTCCAATAGAACATTAATGATTCTGAGCACAAAGCCGCCGGACTGCTAGGCATTTTACTATGGATAATTACGCAAGAAAGTGAGTGCAAAAACACACAGAACTCATCAGTTCATCTGGGTTAATGAAAAGGCTTTGTCTTGTTCCACATCTGGAACCTGTCCATGACAGGAATTTGGATGTCAACTCTTAAATTGGTTAAAAATAGAGCAATTTTGTGAAATGGTTCAATGTAGTGTTAGGTAAGTTACTTCAAAAAAGTAAACAGTTACTAATTATATTATTCAAATCATATATTAATTCAGTTATGATACAGTAATTCAGTAACTTGACTTAATACAGCATTTAATCTGTCTAAATCTCAACACATATACGATAGAAATTAAATTAAAGATTTGAGCTAAACGTGGCCTTTTAGTTTTATTTAATAACACTTCAAAAAAAGATAAACAATACAGTATATGTATCAAAACAATAGCTCTGGAGGTGGGCACCATCTCGGTTGCTCAAAAAAGATATAAATATTTATTTAGTAATATTAACAAAAAATGAGTATAAATAAAAATATGTTGATAAATATTTTGTAAAAATGCATTTTATGACGAACACAAAAAGCATATGACGTATTTTTTTTCCGTACACTCATACGTGTATATGATTAAAACTGATGTAACTCTACGCCAAGACAACAGCAGTCTGATGCTGAGAAGAGATATAAAAGCACAAGATAAATCCCCTGCATCACTTTCAGGTAACTTATATCCATGAACCTGGAAAACATTATATTTTTGACTATTCACATAAATTCATTCATTCCTTTTCCTTTCGCTTAGTCCCTTTATTCATCAGGGGTCGCCACAGCAGACTGAACCACCAACTTATCCAGCATATGTTTTTTTACACAGCGGATGCTCTTCCAGCTGCAACCCAGTACTGGGAAACACCCATACGCACTCGCGTGCACACAGATACACTACGGTTAATCGAGTTTATTCAATTTACCTGCAGTGCATGTCTTTGGACTGTGGGACAAACCCTGAGCACTCAGAGGAAACTCACGCGAACAAGAGAAAAACATGCAAACTCCACACAGAAATGCTAACTGGCCCAGTTGGAACCAGTGACCTTCTTGCTGTGCAGCAACAGTGCTTACCACTGAGTCATTGTGCTGCCCCTTCAAGTAAAGTATTGAGGCTAATTAATGTTTAACTTCGGCCCACAACACCACAAAATCTGCCTGATTTGTAGTTGTTTACATTCAGTTTCTTGTTTTGCTGCTAAAATAAATAAACACATTTTTAAATTAAACCTAAAGCTTAAACAAACCTTTGTGCCAAACGCAATTAATCGTTTGAAAAAAGTAGGAATGTAATGTTCTTAGGTTAGGTAAAGACTTTTAAGTATTGTGATTGTGTTACAGTATGAATATGTTTTATTGTTGTTTTATATGTAAAGTGAGACAAAGGCTGAACAATAAAGTAACAATAAATACTTTTGTTTGTGTGTGTGTTTTTCTCTCTCTAGGGGCACCACAGTAAAATTTAGTATTTAATAACCTTGGGCCAATGTGAATGAGAGACACATTATCTTAAGGTATAATTAATGTATCTTAATGTTGTTGTTTAATTATGTCTCCAACTAAACTAAGAGGGAGTTAAAGAAAGTTTAAAGATCTGAACTGGAGTATTGGGTTATATGTAAGGGTAGTGGTTCTAACCAACTGAAGAAGCACTACTGCTCTTAACCAGTTTTTATTTGTCAGTGTTGACAAAATCTCAACTACGCAAAAACTCCACAGAGGAACCAGCTTTTTGTGTAATATCTGCTTCAGATATCTAACTGGTTTAATTTTATCCTGAGTACTTAAGTGGCTCCGATCTGCCTGTGACCATGTATGGTTTTTGTTTGACTTCCTAATTTATCTTGTTGGTTGTTCACACTTGAGGAGTCATCATTATTTAGGACGTGTCCCGCTGGCTGTTTTCCTTTCCTTCCTAACTTAAAGGGATAGTTCACACAAAAAATGAAAATTCTGTCTTAAACACTACAACTAGAGAGAACTTTTTGAATTTTGTAATTTAATTACTACATTAACTCCACTTTTTTTAAATGTGTGTATATTTCATTCATTCCTTCATTCATTCATTTTCTTTTTGGCTTAGTCTCAGTTGGCTTAGTCTCAGTTTCAGAGGTCACCACATCGAAATAAACAGCCAACTATTCTGGTATATTTTTTATGCAGCAGAGGCCCTTTCAGCCGCAACCTAGTACTGGGAAACACCCATACACACTTATTCACACACATACACACTCATACACTAAGGCCAATTTTGTTTACCCAATTCACCTATAGCACCTATTCACAAAAATGCCAACTGGCCCAGTCGGGACTTGAACCAGTGACCTTCTTGCTGTGAGGCAACAGTGCTAACCACTGAGCCACCAAGTCACCATATTTTCTTCTAACAATGCAATTTTATTAAAATAACACTGATGTTAGTAAAATAACATTCATTCATTCATTCATTTTCTTTTCAGCTTAGTCCCTTTATTAATCAGGGGTCACCACAGCGGAATGAACCGCCAACTTATCTAGCAAATGTTTTACGCAGCAGATGCCCTTCCAGCTGCAACCGATCACTGGGAAACACACATACACTACGGCCAATTTTAGCTTACCCAATTCCCCTACAGCACATGTCTTTGGACTTATTTACATTATGGGATGTTTTTTTATAAGTTGTTTACATTTTAAGACTTTTTATTTAAAAAACAAATGTTACATACATACTGTTTGCTTTATGCAATGCAAAGCCCTTTTCTGGGCTTTGAATGTTTCAAGAAGACCCTTACTGACTATAGAGGGTCAAAGAGATCTCATATGTTCTAAGATCTTTAAATATCCTAATCGGTTATCCAATGATGAACAAAGGTCTTGCGAGTTTGGAATTACTCAAGGGTAAGTAATTAATGACAGAATTTACATTTTTGGATTTGTGGAGTTGTGCATCGATGGATTTGCTTTTCAGTGTTTGGACTTTCAGCAGTGAAAATTAAACCACATTGAACTGAACTAAACTGAACTTAAACTCTGAAAACTGGACTGACATAGTTTCAATTTACTAGAACTTTTATGATAAGCTGCTTTGACCCAATCTACAGTGCATCCGGAACGTATTCATAACTCTTCACTTTTTCCCCATTTTTTTATTTCAGAGCCTTATTCCAAAATGGATTAAATTCATTTATTTCCTCAAAGTTCTACACACAATACCCCATAATGACAATGTGAAAAAAGATTTTTTGAAATTGTTGCAAATTTATTAAAAATAAAAAACCTGAAAAATCACATGTACATAAGTATTCATAGCCTTTGCCGTGAAGCTCTAAATTGAGCTCAGGTACATTCTGTTTCCTCTGATCATTCTTGAGATGTTTCAGCAGCTTAATTGGAGTTCACCTGTGGGAAATTCAGTTGATTGGACATGATTTGAAAAGGCATACACCTGTCTATATAAGGTCCCAGGGTTGACAGAGCATGTCAAAGCACAAACCAAGCATGAAGACAAAGGAATTGTCCGTAGACCTCCGAGACAGAATTATCTCGAGGCACAAGGCTGGAAAAGGTTACAGAAAAATTCTGCTTCTCTGAAAGTTCCAATGAACACAGTGGCCTTCATCATCCGTAAGTGGAAGATGTTTGGAACCCCCAGGACTCTTTCAAGAGCTGGCCGGCCATGTAAGCTGAGTGATCGGGGGAGAAGAGCCTCAGTCAGGGAGGTGATCAATAACCCGATGGTCACTCTGTCTGAGCTCCAGCGTTCTTCTGTGGAGAGAGGAGAACCTTACAGAAGGACAACCATTCATTCATTCATTTTCTTTTCAGCTTAGTCCCTTTATTAATCCGGGGTCGCCACAGCAGAATGAAATGGCAACTTAGCCAGCACGTTTTTACGCAGCGGATGCCCTTCCAGCCGCAACCTATCTCTGGGAAACATCCATACACACTCATCCACAATCAACCAATTCACCTGTACCGCATGTCTTTGGACTGTGGGGGAAACCGGAGCACCAGGAGAAAACCCACACAAACGCAGGGAGAATATGCAAACTCTACACAGAAACGCCAACTGACCCAGCCGAGGCTCAAACCAGCGACCTTCTAGCTATGAGGCGACAGCACTACCCACTGCGCCACTGCGTCGCCGGAAGGACAACCATCTGTGCAGCAATCCACCAATCAGGCCTGTATAGTAGAGTGGCCAGACAGAAGCCACTCCCTGCCTGGAATTTGCCAAAAGGCATATGAAGGATGAGACTAAAATTGAACTCTTTGGAGTGAATGCCAGGCGTTATGTTTGGAAAAAAACAGGCACCGCTCATCACCAGCCTAATACCATCCCTACAGTGAAGCATGGTGGTGGCAGCATCATGCCGTGGGGATGTTTTTCAGCAGCAGGAACTGGAAGACTAGTCAGGATAGAGGGAAAGATGAATGCAGCAATGTACCGAGACATCCTGAATGAAAACCTGCTTCAGAGTGCTCTTGACCTCAGACTAGGGCGACGGTTCATCTTCCAGCAGGACAATAACCCAAAGCACACTGCCAAATTATCAATGGAGTGGCTTCACAACAACTCGGTGAATGTCATTGAGTGGCCCAGCCAGAGCCCAGACCTAGATCCTATTGAACATCTGAAAAGAGATCTGAAAATGGCTGTACACCATCGCTTCCCATCCAACCTGATAGAGCTTGAGAGGTACTGCAAAGAGGAATGGGCAAAAATTCCCAAAGACAGGTGTGCCAAGCTTGTGGCATCATATTCAAAAAGACTTGAGGCTGTAATTGCTTCCAAAGGTGCTTCAGCAAAGTATTGAGCAAAGGCTGTGAATACTTATGTACAAGTGATTTTTCAGGTTTTTTATTTTTAATAAATTTGCAACAATTTCAAAAAAACTTTTTTCACATTGTCATTATGGGGTATTGTGTGTAGAACTTTAAGGAAATAAAAGAATTTAATCCATTTTGGAATAAGGCTGTAACATTAAAAAAGTGGAAAAAGTGAAAAGCTATGAATACTTTACCTAGCTGGCTTTCATTGCATTAGTATGTAAATTAAAAATAAATTAAATTTAAAAAGAAGGAGATGATTCAAAAAGTTTCTAATAAAAAATTATCTATTTAGGCTAGTTTAAATTAACATTGTTGTGAGGGTTTTCTTTTACTAGGACCTGGCAACCTTGATTATAAGCATATAGCCTGCAATCCTTTACAGAGCAGAATAATCTTGGTATTAATAAATGTGCGTTTGGGATGGTTCAGATAATGGTAGATTGATTTATTGAGGATTATGTGGATTCATCCTTCAGTGCTGCTGCATCTTCAGCCCACATGCTGTGATCACCTTTGTTCTCCAGCTCACAGATTTATGGAGCGGTTCAAAAGCTCCCACTGGAGAGAGAAACGAGTGACAGAAACAGAGTCTGATGCTGTTGCAGGTCTTCAGTGTCAATGCTTATTGCAAGAACATGATTTTAGTGAACACACTCTCATCCAAACAGACACAATCAACCAAAGTCCTGCTATTAAACAAACTAAAAGGCCTACAGAACTCGTCAGCAGTGAAGACAAATGATCTTAGTATCAGCTAATATATCAGTATAACATCTAAAATGTCTCACTGAGGCTGTATCTTCAAAATTCTTTACTTGTGTTTGTAGCAGTTGATGCATTCTGAGACTTTTATTTGAGGAAAGGTACATTCTTTATGAGACAAAAGGAGAAAGGCAGTTAATTAAAGACGGGACTAATGCAATTACGTATGCGAGAGTGCAATTACAAACCTGCAGGAGAGTCAGTGTCAGACTGAGTCTCCTGGGATTTCATGGAAGTCAGTTATGTTTACTGTCTCACATTATTGTTTGATGCTTGTTGCAAGTGTCAGATTCATTTTTATAACACTGTAATTACAGTAGAAGCATTTCACATTTCAGTTACTGCTTTATAAATTTAATTAGAAGTACCGTTGATCGTTCTTTCTGGCTTTGCAGGGAAATTCAAAAGTTCTGGGCCATGATTGAACAAGAAATTAATGGTATCTTATCTATTAATATTGGTTGTGACCCCAAGCATATGCTGCTTGGAAGATACCCCAAGAGAAAAAACACTTTGCAAGTTTCAGACATTTTGTGCAGAAATGTATTCTCCTGAACTGGATTACGGACAAAATTCCCACAAAGTCTTTATGGCACAGGGTAGTACTTGAATATGTACCACTGGACTACTTAACTTGTGATTTACATGGCAAAGATGTTTTAATTCATGAGAGGTGGTATCCATTTTTGGTTTTTTAATTTAACTATTATTATTATTATTATTACAACTTCTTCTTCTTTCTTTATTGCGTTCACATGTTATTAATAAATAACAAGTAATTAATATTGTTATTAATAAATATAATAATTGTTGTTGTATGTGTATTGCCTGAACATTTACTAAATAAATAACAAAAATTAAACATTAAATTAAACACAAACATATGAAGTAATTAAGTATTTATTTATTCTTTGTTCATCATTCCCTTCCCCTGCAATTGCTAGTGTCTGTTAGAAAATTCATTTAATAATCCTGAAAACAATGTGGCTTTTGATTTTACACTGAGATACTATTGTAGCAAAAAACATTCTGCATCATTTTAAGTGTGTGTGTGTGTGTGTGTGTGTGTGTGTGTGTGTGTGTGTGTGTGTGTGTGTGTGTGTGTGTGTGTGTGTGTGTGTGTGTGTGTGTGTGTGTGTGTGTGTGTGTGTGTGTGTGTCCAGCATAAATGAGTATTAAATTAATTACTTAAAAAAATTTTTTTTTACATAAACTTAATTACAAAAATGAATTGAATTTTTAAAATAAAAGTAATTACATTAAATGAATGGGCTACTTTCTATAGGATGCTATACAATAAGATATTTGTGTATACTTTAGATGCAAAAACTGCATGTAACCTAACAAAATATTTTAAGATGACGTTGCACCTAAAGATATATATTAGGGGCAAATAATACATCAAATTTTAATAAAACAGACAAATCAAAAGAACAATAAAAATGATCAAATTTACTTTAATTTTTTTATTTTTGCAATACCACATTTGAAATGAAATGTGTTATATTTCTTACTCCTAAAGATGTTAGGTGACCAAACTCTTATTTAATGAATAGAACTGTTTAATAAAACTGCTTTGTTTAAATGGACCAACAAATATTGTCTATATTCACTGAGAAATGGTTAAAAATGTTCATTTTCCAAAGGGAGTGTGCTCATTTATGCTGTGCATATGATATAAAATTCATTTAAATTACTTTTATGTTTGCAGCTTTTTATGTTTGTCAGCAATAAATGCATGCTTTCATAACTTCATTATTATTATTAATATTACTATTATTATCCCTTTAACTGCCCCACCAAGAAAAAAATATTTGAATTGCATTTCTTAACTCCTAATATCGCTAATTACCACACTCAATGCCTTTTTTTTTTTTTTTAACACATCCCATAATTTCTAAAATATCAACCTCTACCAAATGGCTGATATCTCGGTTTATGGTAAAAGTACTAAAATTAGTATATATACTATGAAAATCAGAAAATATGAAGTGTGAGACCAATTTATTTAAAAATATAATCAAAATAAAACATTTTTGAACACTAAATCATTTTTATTTATTGAGGTAGGCCATAAAATATTTCAGATTCTCATTTAACAAGTTTTCATGTTTTACAATACCACCAAAATCAAGTGTAGCCTAGTGCAACAGGATTATGCTTGTTTGATTTTTTTGTAAACCTTCAATGTTGTGTGTGTAAACCATTAGTTAAAACAGTCATTCTTTAAATGACTTTAACAGTCATTATTTAATACAGTAAAAACACGGTCAACCATTTGGTAGAGCAGGCAGTTAAAAGGTTATTATTATTGTTTTTAATTTTAAAAAGACATATGTGCTCAGCAAGCTGACAAAAAAAGCAATTAAATGCAGCAGAAAGCAGCCTGTCAGTTGAGGCTGAAAGATGGAGCTCTTCACGGATGCTTCGCCTATGCGGACACAGACTCAAGTGCTCCAGCAAAGTGTGTGTGTGTATGTGTGTGTGTGTGTGTGTGTGTGTGTGTAGGTCTGCTCATGCGCTCATGAAGAGATGCTGCTGCTGCTGAGAGGTGTGTGCGCTGCGGCGGGCGCTTATTTACACCCGTTCAGTCACACTGCTGATAGAGAAAAGCTCGGGTGCTCCTTAGGACATGGACTTTCTAAAAGGATTCATGTGTCTCTGCGCTGATACATCTCAAGGTTAGTACTGAGACATGGCGTTGTCCGAGCCTGTTTCTTTACGTAATCTTATTCTTACCGTGTTACGCGGTTTCGGTGTGTCTGCCATCATTTTTCGCTCTGCGCTCGAGCTGGAAACGTTTTATTTTCGGTCTCTCAGAAGACTGCGCGTCCACAGCTCTCCTTGGCGCTTCCGTTTCTTCTTGCTTTAAATGAGAAAGACGTGTCACTGCTGGGATGAAATGGATTAAAGAGACCATTTCATTTTTTAAATTACATTTTTAGGAAAATCAGCATGCAGGTAAAATATTTACTCATTTTTCGTTATCTTTTCGTTAATTTTCATTTTTGATTAAAACCACCACTGTATGCATACGGTAAATGGTGCAGTGCTACACCGTGTTAAGTCCGTAGAGGCCACATCACAGAGATCTTAACATTTACAGTGAGTTGGAGGGTCTGTCAAATTAGCGTTTTTAATGACATGGGAAGTGCAGTCGAGTAAAAATATGTATATAAATGAATAAGACATGTTGCTGTACAGGTCCCGCCATGTGCGCCATGCTCTTATATGAATGAACAGGTCAGAGCTTGTTTGTAAACCTATGCGCATGCATTAGTTGCGCGCGCTTGTTCAGACTATTGTATTCACATTCATTCACGTTACATTAACCCGTTCAGACCCGTATCATGTTTCAGTAGGTTTCCGTGCTTTATTTGCACTTAAAAACCCTTGGAGGAGAATCTGTTGTGGTTTCTGTGCGGTGGTCATAACTGGCGCATGCTAGCTCGCGGGCCAGTTACCGTGGAATAAGGTTGTTTGATCACCTCATGACCAGATGTCTGCTGGTTTCTTGCTGGTCCAAGACGCTCTGCAGTCAGCTTGGAGCAGCTAAAGACCAGCTTTTACCAGTTTAGCTGTTCTTAAACAGTTATAAAAGCAGCCATAGAGCAAAAAGTGATACAGACATCAGACATTTAATTTGACGTTAGAACATTGTAAATGAAAACCTATCTTGGTGTTTTGATACATAATTTGTGTTTGATCTGAATGATCTGAAGGTCTGCAGAAAATCTATCTGTCTATCTATCTATCTATCTATCTATCTATCTATCTATCTATCTATCTATCTATCTATCTATCTATCTATCTATCTATCTATCTATCTATCTATCTGTTTGAATAGAATGATAGGTAGAAAGGCGTAGGCTATCATTATATTTAACAATGTTTATGTAATAATACTACTTTTAAAATACAAACATAATACTTACAGTATCCGATATCACCATTTTGTACTGTTAAACAACATGATAATTTCATTTAGCTTTTGACTGATGATTTTAAATTAACCATTTAGCAACCTAGCGACTAAAAATTCTGTGATTCAGCTACTGAATTACTGAAACGTACATCAGATGTAAACAGATTAACATTTGAGCAGTTCCAATTTTGTTTTAAAAGGTAAATTAAACACTCATGTTTCTTTTTTTTTGTCTTTGTAGCTCTGCGTTTGCCTCATCAGTCCCACAAGCTGTTCCTCCAAACAGTGTGGAAAGGATTTAAACAGCCTCACTACTGAAGAGGGAGTTTATGACTTGCGCTACGTCCACATTTTAACTTCGTGTCAGAAATGCCCCCTTCCATTAATTGGTGCATTAGGTGGGCTGTCTGCTTGTCCTGTATTCTTGCACTGATCCCCAAGATCAGAGGGTCGACGCTAAATTGTCACAAAATGTGCATATGCGCCAGCAACATTGTCAGCTGTTCTAAGATGAACCTGACGATGATTCCGTCTGACCTGCCGAACTACACAGCCGTGCTTGACATTAGTTTTAATGAGATAACCGGACTACGTGCACAATGGACCAAGCACAAACTGCCCAATCTCCACAATCTCTTACTCAGTCACAATGGTTTGTCATTCATCTCTTCCGAGGCGTTCATATTTGTAAAGCAACTGCGCTACTTGGATCTTTCATCAAATGTTTTGCGACAGCTGGACGAGTTCATTTTCGAGCCACTGATACATCTGGAGGTTCTGCTGCTCTACAACAACCACATCTCGCAAATAGACCGCACAGCCTTCACGGGCCTCGGTAGCTTGCAGAAGCTCTACCTAAGCCAGAACCTGGTATCCCGCTTCCCTTTGGAGCTCGTCAAGGACAAGAACCGACTGGACAAGCTGAGCCTGTTGGACTTGTCTTCCAATCGGATCAAAGTTCTCCCCATTCAAGACCTGCAGGCACTGCCGGCCTACATCAAGAATGGGCTTTACTTCCATAACAACACCCTCATCTGCGACTGCGAGTTGTACAGTTTGATGGCTCATTGGAACATCAGGCGACTTAATTCGGCTCTGGACTTCAAGGACGACCATACATGTGTTCACGCTGGCCCGGATAAACGGGTGTTGCGTTTGTACGAACTCAACATTCATATGAACTGCAGTACGTTTAAAGAAACAGACAGAGAGGCTTATTTGGAGCAGACGCTCATCCTTGACTGTGATACCAGACATCGGGAGATGTCCAAGACTTGGATGTTACCTGGAAACATAGTGGTTTCTCCTGGCAATAACCTGAGCGCTGTGGTTCTCACAGACGGTGATCTTGAGATAAAAACAGTACGACCTGAGGACTCTGGTGTGTACACTTGCTTTGCCGTGAGTGAATACCTCAATGAAACGCTCTATGTTGTGGTCAAAGTCCACAATTTTACCCTCAATGGCAATGGCGATACCCTCAACACTGCCTACACCACTTTGGTGGGTTGCTTGGCAAGCGTGGTCCTGGTTCTTATCTATCTATACCTGACACCCTGCCGCTGCTTCTGCTGTCCCGACAAGTCGAAGAACCATCATGAAGACAGCATCCACTCCTCCATGCTTAGTGTCACACCAACGCATGAGGACATGGCAACCAAAGCAGAACTCAACAGGCACGTGGCCTTCATTGACCCCAAGGACCTGCAGGGACAGAATGGAAAGGTGAATCCGAACGGAGACGAAGAGGTGGATGAGGAGGCCATGCAAGGAAAGGGAAAGAGGAAGAAATCGGTGGCAGACTCAATCAGTTCAGTCTTTTCTGACACTCCCATTGTAGTCTGAGGGAGGATGTGTATTTTTTGACTGGAGACAGTTCATTGTTGTGGCTTTCTCGGACAAAGAGACTCAAGTACACAGTTTGCCATCCTCAGTGTTTGGCTGTTTCTGCAAAACCTTTCCAGCATTTTAATCTGTAGCACTTAAGTATATACTGTGAAAAGGTCTTGCCATATTAGTGGAATCTAAACTTGGAGTGTTTAGATGTTCCTGTGAGTTTCAAGCCCACTAAGTGTGACTAGAGGTAGTCTGGGTAAATGCCACATGCAATCTGCGATTTCTCGGTGGTCGAGCTAGGAAGCTAGGTTGAGAAACATTCGAACATTAGCACATCCACTATATAATCACATCATAAGCATGAGCTTTGCAGACTGCTAATGTAAAGAAGAATATAGCATAGAATGAAGTAGCTAATCATATATACCACCTTTAATGCTAAATGACCAATCGTACCACTTTATGAAAAGCCATATGCAGTTGGTCACTGCATGGGGAAAGCAATGCACTACTGCATTTTAGAGAAAACCGTAACAAGAAAATGACAGAAAACTGTGTTTCTATGGATTATTATACGTGTGTTCTGAATGAAGGAGTCAAACAGCGAATCGAGGATTAATGGTCACTTTCCTATGAGACGTGTGTAACAGGTAACACCCATGGGATGATAATTTCACGTCTATTAAAAATATACACAATCAAATTAATGTGAAACTGGATTGGCTGGTTGAATCTAGACTTTCTTTAACAAGCTAGCACAGAATTGTGCTAAGACCACAGAAAAAAGGGAAAGTTCACCCAAAAAAAATTGAATTATGTTGTCATTTCTCACCGTCTACTTCTTCCAAACCTGTTTTAATTCTTTAATCTCTCAAAAGATAATATTTTGTTTCCTACTATGGATGTCAAATGCTACCAATTTCCAATATTCTTCAAAATATCTTCTTTTGCATTCAACAGAAAAAAGAAAACTCATAAAAGTTTGGAACCACTTGAGGGTGAGTACACATTTTCAAAGATTTGAGTGAGCGATCACTTTAATAAATGTGTATAATCAAATGTGTACGTTTATTAGCAAAAAAAAAAAAATCACTAATTACTAAAATCCTGTGTTCATTCCCAGCCGCTTGAGCTCATCTATCATGACAACCAGAAAGTGACATATAATGCTAATGCAATCTTTTAATAGAATGACGTGTCCCATCTGCTTGCTATCTCATCTCTAAGGCTATGATGATTTGAGCCTGGATTCAACAGCCAAAACAGTTTCAGACACTCAGACCTCTTCTCACTCTGTGTTCATTTGCACTTGTGGTGGTTGGAGTCAGTGCTGACTCATCCATTGTCGGAATGGATGTGTTTTTTTTTTCTTTTTTTCAGCCCTTGAAGCACAGATGTAATCTTCATCAGCCAAAAGCAAAGGGATTTGTATTATTATTAGTTTTAGCTCGAAACATTCTAATTCATAATACATTTTAAGAATGAATTCAAATCAATCTTGAGCTCAGGTCAAAAAAGGTGATGATTAGTCGATCCCCCTGATATTATAAATTATTACTACAGGCGAACAGCAGCAATCTCTCAAAGACCGATGCTATATTTACATAAACCATGGCATAGGAAACTAGGCTATGAATCATAATGTAATGCGTAAAGCTTGCTGGCTGTGCTTAAGGAAGATGTGACTATATCCATTTCAACCTGATACCAACAATTTGCATTTCCATTACAACATTATTATCTTTGTGGATTCAAAAGCCTCGATAGGGATGTTCTAGAACATCATGTAAGGATCATAGTAAGGAAATGAGGATTTTAGAACCCTTTAATAAAATAGTTCACCCAAAAATGAAAATTCTGCCATGATTTTCTCATCCTCCACTTGTTTTCTGTTGAACAAAACGGAAGATATACTCAAGAATTTTGCAAAAAGAAGCAGACATTGACTTCCATAGTATTTTTTGTTCTACTATCGATGTCAAATAGCTGCTTTCCCACTTAGCATTCGTCATAATATCTTGTTTTGTGTTCAACAGAAGAAAGAAAGTCATAAAATATTCATAAGAAATTGATTGTGAAAGTAAATGTTGAGGGATTTTTCATTTTTGGGTGAACTATTCCTCTAATAGTTAGTTAAATACTTAATTAAATTGTCATTAAGCAATGTTAATTTTTGGAACATAATTTAAGATTGTTTGATTAGAGATTTTTGTCCCTCCGCTAAAAAGTCAAAACAAATGCTTCAAAATATTCATAGAGAGAGCAAAAAATAATTCCATATGAACTGAGCTAATCTAAATCTTCTAAAGAGACAATAAATAAAGTGCATATTCACAGCAAAATGCTCCTCTTTCTATTCGTATTTTTCAGCTAACTAATGAGCTTTGGATACTGAATGGCTTTCAGTCTCTTATGAAAATGTAAAATCTGTAACTTGTGGAATTGCTTTCACTATCTGCGACTTGACGGATATGCAGATATGACTGAATGGTAATTTTATTCTTCCAATTATGAAGACAATTTACACATGACAGAAAGCTACTATTAGTGCTCAAGAACAAAGACATTCTTGAGAAATCAATTAACAATGTTTATTTTTTAGGTGATCCTAAAGTGATCATGTTAAGTAATCTGTGCAAGTTAATCCACTGAATAAAAATGTTTGTTTTGGTGAAAAATCAAATCAAAATCTGATCATTTGCTTTGGCGGTTCTTCTCTATTGATGTCAGTTGATGGCTTCACCCTCAATATCTTTAACCAAACCACTCTAACGGTTAGTTTGTACAAGAGAATGATGGACAAAAAGAAAGCCCCACCCCCTACTCAGTATTTTGTTTCAATTGGAAATACATCAACATGCTGAAATAAACCAAAACAACTAAAATACAGGACTGTCCTGGGAAATCCCGTACATCTGGTCACCCAACATATAAACAATGATTAGTAAACAATGTGTTTCCCGATCAAATTTGGTCACGGAAGCTCTATCCTGCTTGCTTGATGTGTGAGAACCAATGAGGTTCATTCTTGCATGTCACACAGAATATCCGAGTAGGCATGGGCCGGTATAAGATTCTGACGGTATGATAACCTTAGGTAAAAATATCACGGTTTGACGGTATTGTGATTACTGCTCTAAAATATATTCTTTTTAAATGTCTGAGTAAAAAAACTAAAACTTTTTTCCCCTTTGAACATAATATATTTTATTTTGAGAAGCATTTAAAATATTTTGGAGCAGTAAACATGTCAGGCTAAATAATTCAAATCAATCATTGACTTCTTCTGTCTTCATTAGTTTCAAAAACACAGATTTCTTTACAATTCTTCTTTGGATGTCTTTACTGCTGGAGATACTGTTGTCCTAAAAACAAAACAAAAAATGTAAATAAAAAATCTTACACATACCTTAGGAACGGTATAGCAGAAAAATTTGGCGGGTTTTAAAACCTTGACTTTTCCAAACCACAATATACCTTGAAAACAGTTATCGTCCCATGCCTACATCCGAGTTTCTGCGTGAACCAATAATGTTTGTTCTGACATGTATGGTTGAACTTCTGTTTGTGCTCACAGATCAATGTTTACATGTTAATAAAAGCCACAAATTTAAATCTGGTCATCATACATAGTGGTCATGTATCTATCAAAGATATGGATTAATCTACTTGATTCATGTAGATTTATTTTAATGTTATCGTTACAATTCCAAAGCATTTGAGTGAACACTTATGTTAATAAAAGCCATAAATTTAAATCTGTTAATCATACGTAGTGATCATGTATCTATCAAAGATATGCATTAATCTACTTGATTCATGTAGATTCATTTTAAGGTTATTGTTACAGTTGCAAAGCATCTGAGTGAACAGATGTGTTAATAAAAGCCACAAATTTACATCTGGTCATCATACGAAGTGGTCGTGTATCTCTAAAAGATTGGGATAAAGGCTGATTTATACTTCTGCGCCAAGCGCACGCGTATGGTCTGGCGCAGCCTACGCGCGGTCGCATAGCCCTCGCCGTGGCTGACGCCGACACTGATGCGCACCTCTCAAAAAATGTAACTACACCTCGCAACAGTGCGTATTGAAGCTCTGTGATTGGTCGACTTGGTAGCTGGGATGAGTGAGGGCAGTGCTGAGAGCCGCGAGCCCAATGGAGCGAGTGTTTACAAGTGTGGAGTTCCATGAAGGAGCTCCAGATGTTTTATGTTTACCTTTTTCCACCTCTGAATGAATTAATGTTTTAGCTACTTGTACATTAAGGTAGTATTCAGAAAAAAACAAAACACTCGTGAAGAAACTCGATATAGAGAAACATAACTTAACCTACTGCCAGCTAGCATTTCGAAAGTGCTATTGCAGAGCAGCACAAACAGCACGCAGACGTATAAACCAGCCTTTAATCTACTTGATTCGTGTAGATTTACTTTAATGTTATCATTACAGTTTCAAAGCATTTGAGAGAACATTTCTATTAATGAAAGCCAAAATTTAAATCTGGTCATCATACAAAGTGATCGTATCTCTCTAAAAGATATGAAATAATCTACTTGATTTGTGTAGATTTTTTTTTAACGTTATCTTTCCAATTTCAAAGCATTTGAGTGAACCGATTTTCAATGGAATAATAAACAGAGCAGAATTAATTAATACAAAAATCTTCATTTCGAGTTCCAAAAGTCTCATGAGGCTGACTAAACAATTTGTGGATGAACGAACCCTTAAATTCTGGGAATTCGGCTTCCATTCTTCAGTTCCTGGAAAGAAATCAGACCCATGTCGCATGTTAACCATAACTGCATATTTATAACGGGGTCTGGATGGGTTCCGCGTGAGCAATCTTGGTTTTGGTCCGACCTCTTTCCCTAGTAACATCGTAATTACATCCTGTTTTTTGCGAGCAAGGGAGTGGGTGAAGCTATTAAATGTTTGATAGGTGGATGAACTGGCAAACAGTGTTATCTCAGGGAGAGAGAGAGAATGACAGATAATAGCAGCTATGGCAGACTGCAGTCATGGGCAGTTCGCTCTCTTACACGTCCCTCCAGCTGCAATCCAAAATTAGTGTGGAGGGAAGAGAAAGGCCTTACCATCACGAGTGCTGTGGGAGGAGGCCTGAGATCTAGCGGTCCGTTTGCGAAGACATCGAAAAGCCAAAACGCCCCCCCCCGTAAAACCACATTTTTTTGGCCCCTGTCATGTGTGCGTGTTCTTCTAAAGTGTTTGTCCTTGGCTATTCCGCTAACAGTTCTTGTGAACGGCCACTGTTCATTACTCAGCATCTGACAGTACATCTGTGCTCAGTGTTTGTTTTTACAGTGTTTATGAGATGGTGTCATTTTAGGTAGCTTTTCTCCCCCCTTCGAGGTTCCAAAGAGACTGAATTCCTTGTTCTTGCGTGTCGTTGTTGCTGTTGTTGTTTCCTGTACAGTTGTCTAGATTCCACTTGTGACTATAGCATATTGGTAAACCTATTTTAATGACACTGACTGTAAAGGTTTCTCTCTGTCATGTATTTTGAATTCTGATCACACATTTGTGTCTATTGTGTGTTGTTATTTAGGCAAATCAATTGAGATTTTCTTAAAATGTCATTAAATTAAATCTCAAGAAGCATCAGACTTTATCAGAGAGCTAATTCTGTTGTTTTACTCTTTTACTCTACCATTTTACTCTTGTAATCAGATGTTTTTCTGAGTGGAATGTAATATTTAAAAAAAAACTTTTTAGGCTGGGAAATTGTTTGTGGCTTTTAATACAAAAAATGGATAATCTTTTTGGCTAATGGTTCGATAAACAATATGATATAAGTTGAAAATGATTTAGTTATTTTAGTTTAAAGGGATAGTTCACCCAAAAAATGAAAATTCTGTCATCAGTTGTTCCAACCCGGTTTGAGTTTTTTTACTTCTGTTGAACAGAACACAGATCAAAATGTATCACTTTGAATAGAGCTGAAAAAACCTGTAACCATTGACTTCCAAATTTGTTTTTCCTACTATGGAAGTCAACAGCCCCTTTCACACAGTGATACTGGTAAATATCCGGAAAATTTTAGTAATGACTTTACCGGTAAATTCCAAAAAGTGTTGTTCACACAGGCAAGGACGTTCCGGAATTTTTTTTGGAAAAGGCCCTTCACACATCCATTCCAAAATACCGGTAAATTCTGACATCATTAACCAGAAATGAGCTCTGTATTTGTACACATAGAAGGGGTCGGGATTTTAGCCCCTTTCACACAGTGATACCGGTAAATATCCGGAAAATTGCTGAAACGAATTTACCGGTATTTTCAAAAAGGGCCTGTTCACACATGATCCCTTTCCGGAAAATTGCCGGTTATCAAACTGGTTTGAAACAAGTCAAGGGTGAGTAAATGATGACAATTAAAATAAATTTTTGAGTGAACTATCTCTTTAAGACAAACTGTTTTTTTATTATTCAATATAAGCAATTAACTGTTCGTCATCTTGAAATAGGACATTAAAAAGGGTGTTTTTTTGATTTCATGTTGACTTCCAGAATTTCAGAAGGGATATTGGAAGAACTCGACTCTCCAAACTGTCCTATATTAGCTTTAAAAAAATATTTTTATTTTTAATTAATCAGCTTCAATTCGTTTTACAATTTTTTTTATTTATAGAGCTAAACTTAATATTTTTAGTCAGTAAGATTGACGTAAGTTGAGGTGACCAGAAAAGTTCATTTGATTCAACAACAAAAAAATAACAGTAATATTTGTTTACATTTCATTCACATCAAGTGCAAGAACTATACTGATAACTACACTGTGAAAAATGCTGGGTTCCCCACAATCGATTAGTGTTGGGACAACACGAAGGAATTCAGTGTATTGAACATAAAACAATTAGGTTGTCCAACAAAAATAAGTAGTTAAATTTAATCAGAGGCAACATTAGTAGAACATTGATTTAAAACAAGATTTTTAGCTAAAGCTGTGGTCATTGGTGATCCATAAAATTCAATGACTACCGGAAGTCCAAAACAAACAACAACAAAAAACAAAGCCCCCTGATGATACATAGAAAGTGTCTTTGACAATAGTTGTACATAACATTTTATTAGTTATTTTGCAAGATACTAATGTTCAGCATAAAGTGCAATTTAAAGGCTTAACTTGGATAATTAGGATTAACCAGGCAGGTTAGGTTTATTAGGCAAGTCATTGACAACAATGGTTGCCAATCTGAATAAATCTTAATGAGGATAATAATATTGACCTTTGCAGTTTTTACAATATTATTATTTTTTTTATTCAAGCCAAACTAAAAAAAACAAGACCTTTTTCATAAAAGTGATTTCAATTCAATTCACCTTTATTTGTATAGCGCTTTTACAATGTAGATTGTGTCAAAGCAGCTTTACATAGAAGATTATAGTAAATTGAAACAGTGTCAGTTCAGTTTTCAGTGTTTAAGTTCAGTTCAGTTTAGCTCAGTTCTGTGTGATTTAATATTCAATACTGAGAGTCAAATCACTGAAGAGCAAATCCATCGATGCACAGATTGGGAAAATATATACAACCTGAGGTTTGTCGCCTATCCAAGTTTTGGGAACAACGAATAATAACTTTACATCTAGTTGATCATTTGGTATCAGAAGTGGTTTATATGAAAGGCAAAGGCCTCTAGATTGCGCTTATTTTACCAAAATAGAATATGATCATGCCTTGATTTTTAATGATTTTATTAGAACAGTAAGGTTTGGCTTTGATTATAATATACTAACTTACTAAATGTAAATGTACTAAATCTGTATGATGCAAAGAAAGCATTCCTGCAGGACTCCCAGAGTTCATCAAGATTCTTTGGGTTCATCTTCAATGCCTCCATCTTACCCCAGACATGCTCAATAATGTTCCTGTCTGGTGACTGGGCTGGTCAATCCTCGAGCACCTTGACCTTACTTGCTTTCAGAAACTTTGATGTGAAAGCTGAGGTATGATAGCTCAGGCTGTTGATGTTACCATCCACTTTGCAGATCTCTCACATGCCCCCATATTGAATGTAACCCCAAACCATGATGTTTACTTTACCAAACTTGACTGATTTCTCTCAGGATCTTGAGTCCATGCGAGTTCCAATAGGTCTTCTGCAGTATTTGATTGATAAGGATGAAGTTCAACAGATGATTCATCGGAAAAATCTACCTTCTGTCACATTTACAAATGATTAACTAGACGTCAAGTTATTATTTGTTGCTCTTACAACTGGACTCGACAAAAAGACTTTTGTCAGCATATATAGAAAACACAGAAAATTTTCTTGCTGTTAAACATTTAGGACATTTTGAATAATAATTTACATTTCCTAGGAAGGCTAATAATAAATGTATATCAACAGCTTTTGAGAGTTTTATAACTAGTAAGATTTGAGAACATATCAGAGATAAAACCAACGCCTAATGGAATCACAGCAATGACCATGTGTCTGTACCAATTCCTAAAAAACAAGCATCCTGATATATTTAGATATCGCTAATAAACTGTATGAATCTTAATAGGTGAGATCTAAAGTCTCCGCCATCATAGCCTCAGAGAGAGAAAGAGAGTGAGCAAGAATAGAAGCATTGTCAGGTCCAGTTTTAGAGCTAGCTGTAAAAGTTTATTTAGTCTGAATGTCAGAAACTAGACTGATGAGTGCTGTGTGCCGCATATTCCTGTGCGAGACTGAGAAGGACCCCATATGGATTGTGCAGAAACTGATTCTGGATCAGCAGTCCTCACACATGGAAGCTTACATGTGAGAAGTATTATTTATCAATAATCTAAAAGTTAATTAAAATATTAAATTGACCATTTTGTCTTTTGTTTCCCCCCATAATTTCTGTCCAAGACACACAGATATGAGGATGTTTACATTTAGCACTGATCAGTTTCTGTTTTGTCATCTAGTTTGACCAGTATATGCAGTTGAAAATATTAGCCCCCCTGTGAATTTTTTTCTTTCTTTTTTCAAACATCTCCTAAGTGATGTTTAACAGAGCAAGGATTTTTTTAATAGTATTTCCTATAATATTTTGTCTCCTTGAGAAAGTATTATTTGCTTTATTTCAGCTATAAAAACTGTTTTCAATTTTTTTATTTTAGGGACGATATTATTAGCAACCTTAAGCTATATTTTTATCGATTGTCTACAGAACAAGCCACTGTTATACAATGATTTGCCTAATTACTCTAACTTGCCTAATTATCCTAATAAAGCCTTTAAATGACACTTAAAGCTGAATACTAGTATCTAAAAACATCTAGTGAAATATTATGTACAGTCATCATAACAAAGATAAAATGAATCAGTTATTAGAAATGAGTTATTAAAACTATTAAGCTTAGAAATGTGTTTAAAAAGACTTTCCATTAAACAAAACTGGGGAAAAATATACAGGGGGTCTAATAATTCAGGAGGGCTAATAATTCTGACTTTAACTGTATATACACACAAACATGGACAAAATTGTTGGTACTCTTTTACTGAAGAAAGTTAAACTACAGTGATCACTGAAATAACTCAAAACTGAAAAAGTAAACAATCAAACATGACTGAAAATAAACAAATGAAAATTAGAAATTGCTTTCGAATTGTCCTTCAAGAAGTATTAAAAAAGGCAAACTAATGAAGCTGGCAAAGATAAAATTGAATGGTACCAGCAATTTTGTCCATGTCAGTAAATGTGTATGCTATTGTGAATGCTAATATATCCAGTGTTAAAGGGACAGTTCACCAAAAGATTCATCACTTAATTACACTGTCTTCTATAATATTTGGAAGTCAGAGGCTACCAGAAACTCTACTGGTTTTTTTCTTTGTGTTAAACAGAAGAAACAGATTTGGAACAGTTTTAAAGAGAGTAAATAATGAGAGAATTTTTTGGGGTCAGCTGTCCCTGTAATAACAGTGGGCAGTAGCTTCCAAAATATATACACAGGTCAAAAACTAGATGTCTTATTTTGGTGTTAAAATCATTATGTTAAAATATGGGCAAATAATCATTGATTATCATTCAGTGTGACAGATATCTTTATGCAAAAACTAAACATGCTTATTCTGACTTGTAAAATACACAAGCAATATTGTACTAAATGTTAATTTATTTTTAATTATTAAACATTTCTTGCTGAAACATACGTAAAAACCTAGTGGTTTGAAGGATAGTGAAAGTATTCAAAATTAAAATAAGAACTAATTAGTAAATTGGTGTTGAATCCTTAGATTAACTGTTTTAACAGTTGTTTTAAAGTTTCTCACCAAGACTTAAAGACATTTTTAAGACCATTATGAATGAAATTTTAGACTTATACAGGACAAAACAGTAAGGATTTTTTCTAATAGCCCAGTTGGGCCAGTGTGAAAATGTTTTACTTACCTCATCAAAACAATTCAAATGAGTTATTTTTTTAGCCCCACATTTGAAATCTGTCAAAACAAGCAAACTCTAATTGTATACATACACATTATTTTAAATACCTTTTCTACAAAAAGTGGAGAAGCTTTTTAAACTATTATAAAGTAAATGTATACACATCTGTCCAAGTCAGTGTCCTCGCCACATGTGGTCTATACTTTTAAACAATTGTTATTGTAAGGAAGATAATTAAACCATATTGGTAAAAAGAGTTGTAAATAGAGTTTTGATAAGGATTAATAGATTCATTGATATGGATTGTTGGTGATTGGACAGGGTGTTGGATAGCTGTACAGATAGGAAAATTAAGACCCATTTAAAATTTTGTTAGACCTAAAAAACAATATTTCAGTAAATTACATTGCAGTAAAGACATTTTAGGTGGCATAGTGGCTCAGTGGTTACCACTGTCACCTCACAGCATGATGGTTGCTGGATTGATTCCCGGCTGGGTCAGTTTGCATGTCCTCCCCGTGTTCACGATTGGTTTCTTCCGGCTGCTCCAGTTTCCCCCACAGTCCAAAGACATGCACTATAGGTGAACTGGGTAAATTGGCTAAATTGGCCATAGTGTATGAGTGTGAATGGGTGTTTCCCAGTACTGGGTTGCGGCTAGAAGGGCATCCGCTGCGTAAAACATATGCTGGAATAGTTGGCGGTTCATTCCACTGTGGCGACCACTGAAATAGTGACTAAGCTAAGGGAAAATGATTGAATAAAGACATTGTAAGGCCTAAAATTTAGTTTTTGAAATTTAATTAAATTTATTTTGAACTGTAGGCCTAAATAAGCTTGAAACAGCGATTTTTGATTACCTTAATGTGACTAAAGTCATAACAGAACTAAACAGAAATTGAATTAAGACGTGGAGTATGCATATATTAGTGGCATTATTGAAGTAAACACCATGATCAAACTATTACCATCACGTAGGACTTTTCGCCATATTTTCCGACAAGATCTACACAGTAAAGAGGCTGTCAGTAAAGGACCGCACACACATCGCGAAATGCGGAAGTTTTTTCTTTCCATTTGGCATGCGTTATTAAATTTCATAACACTCTCACCAGTTCTTACTCCTTATTTGTGTCTAATACCCCAGTTTGTCACGGGGGCATGAATGAAATGTTCATGAGTTAAAATGAAACTGTCGAACTGCAGTTAAAGTCACCCAAAATTACAGGAAACTCTTACATGAAAGCACTTCACGTAAACACCTTAATTATATTATTGTCTATTAAGGCAAATAGCTAGATTACAGATGTCCATGTAAATGTAGTCAGTAGTGTCTTCGAAGTAAGTGAAAGATCTAGAAGGGCATCCTGCTGATTGGATTCAGAAGGGCACTTTTTTGTCACACGGCTCACCGGTCAGGTATACATCCGCACTAAAATATCAAGGTGAAAGTCATTATAGCTTGCGTAGAACAGACCCAGCTCCCAACCCAACTTTGAGAATAGATTAACGCCGATATTTTTTTTAATCGCCCGATAAGAGTCTCGAGTTACCAGCCCACCACTAATACATACAGTTGAAGTCAAAATTATTAGCCCCCCCCTTTGAATTTTTTTTCTTTTTTAAAAATTTCCCAAATTATGTTTAACAGAGCAAGAAAATTTTCACAGTATGTCTGATAATATTTTTTCTTCTGGAGAAAGTCTTATTTGTTTTATTTTGGCTAGAATGAAAGCAGTTTTTGATTTTTTAACCATTTTAAGGACAATATTATTAGCCCCTTTAAGCTATATTTTTTTCTGACAGTCTACAGAACAAACCATCCTTACACAATAATTTGCCTAATTACCCTAACCTGCCTAGTTAACCAAATTAACCTAGTTAAGCCTTTAAATGTCACTTTAAGCTGTATAGAAGTGTCTTGAAAAATATCTAGTAAAATATTATTTATTGTCATCATGGCAAAGAGAAAATAAATCAGTTATTAGAAATGAGTTATGTTTAACTATAATGTAATAACTACTGTTACACTGAATGACCTTTTAGTGTGTAAAAATGTATCATAATCAAAAAGAATCAAAGCTGTGCAACACTCATTGTTTTGCTGTTTTAAAACATTTGATTGTTCCTTCTTTGACGCATGTACAGAATCTTTGAACTGAGTATTTTGATAAGCGATCAGCTATTGACATACATGAGATTTATTACATGTATGGTGTTCTGTCCATTTGTCCTACCTCTCATTCAAAAAGTAGGTAGCACATTTTTATGATGCAATATGCTACCCATCAGATTTTGCTACCAGAGTAAATTTTAATGTGGAGTTGTGTGATATGAAGCTGTAATATAGCCCTAACCAACCTAATCCCTAACCCCAACCTCGGAACCATTCAAATACAGTGTTGGTAGCATAATCTGATTGATAGGATAAAATGTCAGGACACCGGATGCAATAATAAACTATTCGTAATTCAATATTGGCTTTTAGGCATGAGATTTAAATCATTTTTCAAGTCAAACTTGAAACCACAAACACCAATTTTTATTTACACTAAAAGAAAGAGACCCTTTAGTATATGTAAAGCAGATATATCCAACTGTCTAGTGTCATCTAGTGGTGAAATGATGCACTCCAACTAATTAAGAGCGAGACAAAAGAAACGTGTTGGCTTATTTATTTCTGAGTCCATTATCTGACAGTCTGTTTAGCAGCATAGGAAGGTCTTGAGGTATTTTCTAATATTCATTTGCAGGTCATTCAGCGAAACATTCACTCACATAGAAATTCATAATACAAACCACACATCCATCCATCCTTGCATACATACATACATACATACATACATACATACAGATCCGTCCTCCGACAGTGAGCTTCAGACGTTTTCACCATCCTGTGCATAAAGTCTATGGCAAATACATGGCAGTGAGCCTGTGCTTCTGGAGGAGTTTAAGGCAGACTCCCTCAGTGAAGAAGCTTTGGCTGATGGGAGAAAAAAAGAAAGAAGAGCAGATGGTCAGGAACAGGATCTAAACTGAGAGCTGAGACTCAACCACTGTGCTGAAATGAAACCTTGATGATTCATCCTCAACAGAATATCAATCTGTGACTTCCTAGACTTGTTGTTTCTCTCCGGCATGGTGTATTTTTATCCTTGAGGTGTTTAAAAAGTAAAACCGAACCGGTTTTCTTTTCAATAACTTCAATGTGCAAGAGATGCTTGAGCAACACTTGAAAACACACACTACAATCTCTGAAATGTGCAATGTCTTTGAATCATAGGAGTAGTTTGATAAAAGCAGTTACATTTTGGGTAGTTAATAAATTGATTCAATTATTAAATAGTAACATCTGCGTCTGATTTTGTGAAGGACGTGGTTTTACCTTGTCACCTTTTTATTTATTTATTTTTCCACAGAACTGCATGTTATTTATTAAAGGTCATCTATGATAAAAATCAACTTTTGTAAGCTGTTTGGACAGAACTGTGTGTAGGTATAGTGTGTCCACAGTCATATTAGAGTGATATAAACTCAACAAGTCTCTTTTTTTAAATTTCATGACGTTAAAATAGCATGACAAAATGATTTTAAGGCCCAGCACAATGTGACGTAGGAGTGCGGTTTTCCACACCCACCGAATTGATTGACAAGTGCCATGTTTCTTTAGTAACATGTATACACATTTCCACAGAACATTTTTTGCAAATAAACTGGGATTAAAATATTTGTTCCAACTCTCTGTGATTTTTATAAGTTTAAAATGTTTTTAAAACAGAGCATGTTTGTAATACAGACAGTAAAATTCGTAACCGCTACAATCACAATGGCCGGATGGTGTCAGTAAATGCTAATATGTGTGTTTGTGTGTGTGTACTGCAAACGGCATTTGTGTGAGACTCATCATTTCAGAAAGGCTTGAATAAACTTCACCACAAATACATCAAATAAACTTACTTGGTATTTTTGACTAATGAGCTGTATTTCAGCTTCAACCATGTCTATCTCTATCACTGACTGCTGTTTATCTGACTTAATGCATGAGACGCAGACACGCATGTGGAAATGGTGGGCTGGAAGAAGCAGTTCATTTAAGCCGCAGTCACACTAGAGTTCGAGCTTGCGAAATTCTGTCGCACGGCGCTGCGAAAAGGGGCGAGATTAAACAAGATGATTAGACATTAAAAAAAGCGAGAGATTGCTCCATGTTTTAAATTTCTGTCCAGAGAGGTCATGTTTTGATCCTGGATTGGTCTCACGCAGTCAAGTGTTGCGATTTCGCAGGTCAGAGTTCACCAAGTTTGAACTTTGCATCGCAGCAACCTGCGAAATCTGACGCATGACCCTGCGTTTCCGGTCTGACGCATTCGCGTGCGTATGAATGGAAGTCTGAATGGAGGGAAAAGTCCAGTGTGACCGCGGCTTTACATTTAAAGCCACAGGCTACAAAAACAGCTACACTGTACTCAGACAACAAAATTGGCAGATTCTGGAGGCTATTATAAATTATCTGATGGGTATTTTCAGCTGAAACTTTACAGACACATTCTGGAGACACCAAAGGCTTATCTTAAATCTTGTAAAATAGGTGCCCTTTAAAATATTTTAAATAATATATTATAAAATGCTGCCTTAAGTACAGTATATTTGTAAATGATCTATATAAAAGTTGGTTGGCAACTCTTGACTTTAAACAAAAGAAATTTGCAGTTGTAAGTCTATTGGCCAGCATTAATTCAAAAGACTAACAACCGTTAGAATAAACAAAACATATAAAATCGTGCTGGATAAGTTGGTGGTTCATTCCACTGTGGCGACCCCGCAGGGGACAAAGCCGACAAGAAAATGAATGAATAATACTGTCATACCGTGAAATCGTGATACTTTTATCCAAGGTTATCATTCCATCAGAATCTTAGATGTGTGCCTAGATGTGTGTTGTTTCAACTTATTTTACATTAGTTTGAAAAAACAGCAAACTTTTTTCAGTCTTGTTTTGGCAACAAACAAATACGATTCAGTTGAAGTACTAAAATTAAGAGAATATAAATAAATTCAAGCTATACAAGAAATAAATCAAAAAAATGTTTTTAAAAACCACATAACAAAATTACTGATATGTAAATTCAAATTAATTATTGAAAATAAATGAAAGTAAATGCTAATTCAATATATTAAATACCATAATGGTATATAAATAATACTATAAGAATACTGCAGTAAAACAGTTAAATATTTAGTAAAGTTTTAGCATTTCAATATTTAGAAAAAAATCATTTTTTACTCTTGTCATTTAAAGGGCACCTATTTGACCCCTTTTCAAGATTTAAGTTAAGTCTTTAAGTCTTTTGTGTCTCCAGAACGTGTCTGTAAAGTTTCAGCTCAAAACACGCATCTGATTATTTATTATAGCTTTTAGAAGTTTGTATTTTTTAGCTCTGAGCATCTTGTAGCTGTTTTTGTTGCCTGTTCCTTTAATGCTAGTTCTCCCCGCCCACCACTCCCACGAGCCTGTCAGAGTGTGCCTCAATCTCCGCCTGGGCTGCGT